>CAWUFW010002734.1:0-1200000 GCA_963921515.1 Calotriton arnoldi | reverse complement strand
TTACCTCAGGTTGTCGCGCGATGTGTGCCCCATTACGTTCTTTCTCCTTTTCTTTTGCTCCTGTTGAGAGACGCCCAGCTGCTTCAGCGTGCCGTGAGCCACCCGGCACGAAGCTGAAAATGTGCCGCCATCTTGTGCCTGGCATCCATCTTTTCCTTTGGCTATTGCCTGATGCACGCTCCCGTTTTGCCAACCATGTTTTTGCCAACCAAGCACTTCGAGGATCTCTGTATTCCAGTTGTATTCCGGTTCACATCTTGAGGCGTTTTCTGATGTCCGCTGACCGCCTCTTACCTCGTAGACATTTGGTGATCCAGTTAATTCAAAAGAAGAAATTGAAGACGTTCTGACAGTCACGATTTTCTGCTGAACTGTTGTTGTTGTTGCTTGATCCTCCTACTAGGTACTGTTTTTCCTGGTTGTGGCTCACATGTTCCAGACTTTAGCTGTTTACTGACAACGGTGACTACCTTCTTTATTTTAGCTTATTGTTTTCTTGGGACAGTGCATTTTTCATAATGTTGTTTGTGCTCAGATGCTTTTATTGTGTCATTCCTTAAGGTTCAATTTCATGTGTGTTTCTTATGTGATGATTGTACCATTCACTGGTACCTGATCCTGTATTTGTATGAGAGGGGGAGAGAGTGTAGTGTCCTTGTTTTGTATCTGTATGAATAGAGGGAGAGAGAGTGTAGTGTCCCTGGTCATGTCATGTTCTGAAACTGAAGCTTCTCTGACTTGCTTGTTTTGGTTTTACCCTCTGAATTGGTTGTTACCTCGTGTGAGGTGTTAGACTGTGCGTTACGGGTGCGCACATGAGAAGACTTCTTCTTTTGAAGCTTCTCTGACTTGCCTGTTTTGGTTTTACCCTCTGAATTGGTTGTTACATCGTGTGAGGTGTTGGACTGTGCGTTACGGGTGCGCACACCTCGTGTGAGGTGTTGGACTGTGCGTTATGGGTGCGCACATGAGAAGACTCCTTCTTTTGAAGCTTCTTTGACTTCCCTGTTTTGGTTTTACCCTCTGAATTGGTTGTTACCTCGTGTGAGGTATTGGACTGTGCGTTACGGGCGCGCACATGAGAGATCTACCTTTTGTGTAGCTTCTCTGTCTTACTTGTATTGGATGTACCCTGTGAGTGGTTGTTGCCTCGTGAGAGGTGTTTGGACTGTGCGTTACGGGTGCGCACATGAGAAGACTACTTTCTCTTTAGCTTCTCTGGATTTACCCTTGTTTTGGTTGTGGTATGTGTATTGCCCTGTGTTTAGGGTTGCATAATTACTCTTAGAGTGTACGCCTTCGAGTGTTGGGCGTGCGATTTGAAGAACACAACACTTTTGTGTTTCTCTCATCTTTTCAAGATGGGATGGGATGGGGTGTTTGACGATGCTCTTGTAGATTGATGTTATTCTTGTAGCGTTATGTTATTTTTGAAGCTCGTTGACTTTCGTATGTGTGTATGTCCACCTCCGCACATTTATTTATTGTCAGTCATATTGCATGTATGTGCTATGATCTTGCATGCTTGTATTTTTACAATTTTGATGAGGGGGGGATGTGTTGTAATCTAGTAAGTGAATGATGCATCCTCTCTGTTGTTGCCCTTATGCCTTGCTGCCCAGTCTATGTGATGTCATCAGAATGTTGAGAGTGTTTGAGTGTAAGAAGGAATCAGTTGGTGTGGAAGGGCTGAGCAGCAAGGAGGCTGCTCCTGGTGGGGCATTGTATGAGGCCTAGCATGAGACTTAATATGGATCCTATCTGAAGAATAAAGCTGTGATCCTGAACTACATCACCGGACTACGTATCTTTCATTTAACCGTAACACTTAGCTATTATTTCATTTGCTCTTTTTCTCAATATCGTTTTTAAATTTGATGCACACCGTAATTTGACTATACAATGAGTGGGTATTCTCTGGGCTAAGTCTTTAAGTATTGTTTGATTCAGAGCTGTGAAACTAATTGAGGGCAATTTTAAGTCTTGAATTATGTTGCGGACCTCAATTTCTGCCATATTTGTTGGGTAGTTGTGTTCGGTTTTGTTTTCAACTTAGTCATTTCCAGTGATGGCCCTTCATAAGAAACCATTAGAATATTATTTTGTACATTTCCATTCACCACGTTCATTGGTGCTATGTTCTTCAGTGGAGGTGGAGCAGGGGTTTCCTCTGAGTACATGAAAGTGGCTTCATTGGACGTGTTGATTTCTGTGTTTAATTTAAAATATACACAGACTATTACATAGTTTTGTCTATGGGTTACTTTAGTTATTTATTGTTTTAAATTTAGCACAATATTGTGGTCATTGTCACTTACATTTGGCAGTTGATTTCTTTTTTTGTGTTGGTGTCTTTATAGTTTGGGCCTTTTGTTTTGTTAGTTTATGTTGTCTGGATATTATTTTGGTTGTACTTGGTCCTCTTTACAGGGTCACCCCCAAAAATTTTACCTTTACCTTGTTGGCACATTTAATGTACTTATAAGCCCCAAGTAAAGTGGTACTACATGTACCCAGGGCATGTAAATTATAATGCTATTAGTAGGCCTGCAGCGTGTATTGTGGCATCCACTTAAGTAGCTTTTTTAAATATGTCTCCTGCCTGCCATTGCAGCCTGTGTGCAGTTTTAAACTGCCAATTCGACTTGGGGAAAAAAATCCCTTTGCCAAGCCTGAAACTTCCTTTTAATACATATGTCACCCTGGAAGAAGCTCTAAACCGCCAATAGGGCAGGGTCAGTGTATTTAAAAAGTTGGACAGATACTTTTACGTTTTACATGTCCTGGTGGTGAAACTCTCACAAATTCAGTTTTTACTACTGTGTATCCTGCCTCTCACATAGTATAACATTGGCTTCCCCTATTACATTTAATAAGTGGTAACTTTTATTTGGGAGCAGGTAGAAATTTCGTGTTTGGTGTCTAAGGAAATGTAGTTTAAAATCCTCTTTAAAGGTAAAATCAGATTTTAAGTCACAATTCTGAAAATGCCACTTTTAGAAAGTTGCATTTTCTTGTCCTAATCATTTGATGCCTGCAGCCTATTTCCTGAGTCACTCGACTAGGTGAGTTGGCAGTTGGACTTTGTGTATTCCTCCCAGACAGCTACATAATAGAGGGACTGGTGTTAGCAGGATGGGCCATCCAAACACTATGAGGGGGTGTACACTCCTGGACTTGTGGATACTACAGAGGAAGGACTGCCCTGCTGCCAGAGGACTGTCTTGATGCCTGAGAACAGCCCTGCTGTCTGAGAAGAAAGACTGTACCCACTTCCTTCATCCCAGGCCCACTGAGTAACTCCCAGGGTCAGCTTACAGACCTCCTGTTCTGAGCTACAGGGACACAACAACCTCCAGAGACCTCCCTACAACTGCCCAGTTGACCTGCTGCACTTTTCCTGCCTGGACCCTGCTGGCCTATACTGGTGGAAGTGTTGATCCCAAAGTCGTACCTCCCCAGATCCTGGGCCCTTGGCTGATATCAGAGAGAGCTCGTCCTGGCCTAAGGTTCCACCAAGACCGTTGCGAAGCCCTGCAAAGCCTCGCCACCCAGCTGCAAGCGTCATTGGAACCGACACAAGGTGACACAAAGCCCCACAAAGACTGATGACGCAAACGCTGATGACGCAAAGCTCCACAAAGTCTCACTGCACATCTTTATCAGAACCGACGCCGGATAACGTGAAGCATCGCAAAGGAGCACTTCGCAGACCACGTACCAAGGACATAGGTACAATTCTCAGCAGGGCAAACTTTGTCCTGTGCCCAGTGTGTGCTCCATCATGTTCGGCCAGACCTTGTGACTTTGTCCCAGTCCAGTGCAACCAGATACTCTCAGTTGGCGTTTTGAGCCTTATGGCGCTACTTTTATCTCACCTTTAAAATTCAATATCTATTTTACTGATTGGATTTTTGTCATTTTGGTGTCAAATAATGTAGTAAATTTGACTCTATTTTTCTAAATTGGTGTTGGATTTTTCTTGTGTCGTGTTTTTACTTTATTACTGTTTGAGAAGTTAAGTCTGACTGCTTTTGTACCAAGCTACCAGAGTGTTAAGCACAGGTTAATTTAGTGACTTTTTGCAGTTTACCCTGACAAAGACTGTGGCTGCTGCTTACGTAGGTTTTCACCTTCTCAACCAAAAACCTAATTTCTCACAATTTTCTTCTTTTCTGCAGTCCTGAATGTTGTTACAATATTTTGTTGTTACAATATTTTAATAATGCTACTTTTGCAGACACAAATGTGATGGGTTTGTTGTTTATTTTATAATATTTTGTTAATTATTTCTTTGTTTTGATTAGCTAACAGTTTTTGTTTTGAAAAGGATTGGTAAAATGTTTTTCTTTGTGTTTTCCTTCTATGGAAAACACTAATAAGGTTGTTCTTTTTGGTATATTTGAATTTTATTTAGGCTTATAAATGTATATATCTTTTTATTTGAATATTTGTCAATAAAAAATTTCCCAAATATTTATTTATTATATTTTGGTATGGTTTTATAACGGAGATCAGTTTGGCAATATCATTAATGTCTATATTTTGACTATCAATATTTTGTTGTTTGCGATATTTACATGTTCGAACTAATGGTTTTCGTTATTTTAGTGTTTACATAGAGTTAATGCAAAGTTGATATTGTGGTTCTCAATATATTTGAATCAGTATTGATACACAGCAATTTTTTTTGTGGTCGATATTCTATAGTACAAACTTTTTGGACATTTCAATGGCTCACGTCCCCAATCCATCTCACTCTTACCAAATGAAATCCCTAGTTTTTCATCACTTGGTTCCGCAAAGTACTATATCTTTACCTCAGCGCTCTCTGAGGTCATTGGTTAGTGGTGACTAGCACTTCACAAAACCGAAAATTAAAATTAAAATGAATATTGGCTTTGTTAGTGCTTGTGTTTGCATTATCCTCCGAGCCTCAATTGTACTTCCTCTTACTGTGCAAAGGAAATGCTGCTGTAACATTTTCTCACGCTCATTGTGGGTATGTTTGCAAGCCAATATTTTCATGACTCTGCAGAGAGGCTAAGGCGCACACCAGTAACTTAGATTAATGTAATAACATTTATTTTTTTCACTTAACTGCAGCACTAATAGAGTACTTGGCTAGGTGGTGCTCAAAGAACCTGCCACTAAAATGTGCACATTCCTATGTTTTTGTTAAATGCCAAAGGTTAAAGATTTTGGAAAAAAACCTGTGAACTAGCACTATAGAAAATTCCATAAATACTTAAAGGTGCCAGGTCCATACCCACCCTCGGTGCGACTGAAAACCCAAGTTGGTGTAAGTATGAAACAAGAATCCTAGTACTGGGAGCCAAACAAAGCATAAATAGAGGCTGTCTAGACACCGTTAGAGCCTTTGTACGAGTTTGATGGCCAAACCCGCTGTGGCGGTCCTGCTGTGGTGCAGTTTAAAAGGCTCATAGTGAGCATATAATTGCGCAGCTGTGGTACTGCCAACGGACGTTCCTGCACGCCATGGGCTGTGCAGTCCATGCTGTGCAGGAACAGGGGTGCATACACACAGGGAGGCACATACACTCCCATGCAGAGTGGCAACAGGGGGCCCTGTAGTGCCTCCTTTGTTTCCCCACTGCCAGCCTTTCATGGCAGGCTCACCTCCATGAAAAGGCTGGCGATGGGGAAACTCGTAATATACATGGTGGTGCCACAGTGGAACCGCCATGCATATTGTTTCTCCAGACCGTCGCGCCAGGCACGACCAGGGATCACAGCTGCCTGGCAGTTGCGTCGGTCCCAAAACGCTCCGACCGCTGTACTCGTAATAGGGCAGTCAGACCGCTGGTGTGGCAGTCCCCGACTGTCACCACACCTCCACCGCGAGATTGGCGGTCGGATGGACTGCCAAACTTGTAATCAGGCCCTTACTCCTCAGGCATTGAGAACTACTTGTCTCTTAAAACAGAATGGACAACGTTTAGTGCTGAAGGTCATATGTAAGTGCCCCCTTGCTTTAGAGAAAAACGCTGAATCAGAGAGCATCTCTGACAGAAATTGCTCTTTTTTGTTGGAGTAGGAGAAAGTATTTTGAGATGAATTATGTAACTGCACTCTTCTGTGCAGTGTTGCAGACACCTTACATAAGTGTGTGTGCGGCTTAACTACGCATCACGTTTCTGCTGGCTACTTACACTGGGATAGTGGGATATTTGGTGCTACTTTAGGTACAGTGTTAGGTTCTTCAGAACTACCTTTTTCTCGCTCTGAAGTTCTTCGAGTGAGAGTTGAAGAGACACAGCAAGATCACAGTGTCTAGAAACCACATTAAACCCAGAGGCTTTGACTTCTGAGGCACATTTCTCTGCCATTTCATTGAGAGGCCCCATCACTGAGGGAGACTAGAGCTAAACATCACCCATATCCCAGATCGGCACACACAACAGGATTTGCAGTGGCCAATGTACCTTAAGTGATATTCCTTTAGCTACTGAATTTGGACTTATCATTTAAGCTGCAAGATGTACTAGTAGCAAAGATGACTCAATGTTGCGTCTACCAAGGCTGATTGGAACCGATTTGTACCTGTCAGTAATAATGGAAGCATTTAATTATTAGATTTGTTTCTTCCTTTTTCTGTCAGATCAGTTCATACACTGGTCACTTCCTGTGACAGAGAGCGTGATTTTAACTTTTTCTTATCACAAAACTACTCAATTTGTAGCAACAACTTCTAAAGAGGTATACATTCTGCACTCAGTGGAAGGAGGAACTTTTGGGTCGGCTCCCTTCACTGCCAGCACGTGAACTTCAGAAAATGTCTGATTCTGCATGCCTCCATGCGCCTCCATCTGTTGAACCTACGTATTAGCAGGATAATCTCTCACAATGACGAGCCATGATAATTAACCTGTTCCCTTCATCACTGAAGTAATAAACACCTCACTGTTCGTGGCCCTATTTTCACACTGTGCTGTAAAATAACTCAATTCTATGGATCTAAATAACATCAGGATTTTCGTGGCTAGGGAAGGTCCTGGAAGAGGCTGCCTGTTATGAGCTACAGGAACCCATATAGCAGCATAATACTCATGGTACCTATCAATCAGATTTGCACCCACAACAGGACACTAAGACTTCCTTAGTTATTTTAAGAGATATTGAGCTACAATTTACTGTTCAAGGATGCCTATCTCTCCTCATTAAGCTGTGTGACGTGGTGGTCCTGCATTCTCTGACGTCCTCGCAGATCCATGGTTTCTTTTTCAAAGCAAACTGTAGTTTCCTATGGGCCACAGAGCAAGCATTATCAAACCATTTATAGGCTTATCACCTCTTGGCTTAATATTCACTGTCATCAATTTTTTAAGGACTCACAAAATGTAGAATAAGAATCAATAATCTTCGTATGTTCTGCCCTATGATCAAGAACTAACTCGCAGGCCTTCATATATATTTTCAACAATCCTCGCAGTAACCAATTTGCATCTAGGTTATTCTATTTCGTCACCACACCTTTATTTTTTGAGAAAGTCAGAACAGCTTGGCTAGTCTCAGCTAAAGGTGGTTCTAGATTCAGATTTAATTTAATGGACAACGGATTATGGTCACCTAACAATTTGGTAAAATACTACCAAAAAAAATCCACAGAGAGATCACATTAGAAAAAAATTATAAAATCAATGGTGCTACAGGTTCCACCACCCATGAAGGAAATGATCACCCTTAGGAAAAATTACCAAAGCAAATAGAAGATTGTACTTCATCAACAGGTTGTAAACAGCCTCACCATAATGGTGATGAGCAAAATGCCTAAGACCCATATCATATATATCTGTTATCCAGCAGATTTCTGCTGATAGTAGAGTACACACGCAGCAATTCAAATCTCCCACCCATATAACATTGACCTTCCTCCTGCTGTATGTGAAGAATTTGCCCAATTCATCCTCTATTCGTTAATTATGAAGGTGTTGCTTCTGAGGTCAAAGATGTTATAATACAAATTAATTAATACAATATTTTTTAGATTGGGGAGTTAAATACTCAGCAGCAGATAAAGCAAAGAGCCAATGATTATCATCGTAGAGATTGCACTAATAGTGGACATTAGAATGCATAACCCCCCTTAGCTCTTGCAGAATGTGGCCCTTCAGTTGGACTCCAAAACGAACGAAAACCATCAACAGAGAACAGATCAACTGTCCATGTTTCCTGACAACAAACAATATCAAAATGAGCAATGAATTGAGACCAATCCAGGTTATATAATTTATTTGATATACCTGTGATGCTCCAGGATGTTAATTAAATACTATTGCCTTTAAAAGACTTTGGATCCTTTAAGCTACTCTCAAAGCTAGATGTTGAATCAGTGATTCATAAATGAGGTGCAAGGTATGCGGGGGCCTGCCAGCCTAACAATAAGGAGCATGACAGCCTGTCCGCATCAGGGAGTCAGTCAATCTCTTCCAGAGATTCAAGTGGTGAAAAATAGATGCTTGTATATACAATGAACATAGGCTGCGAATGTTGCCTGATACCAACCCCTACAGTCCTCTTTCTATGTGTTGTGCAATCCTTAGGTCTGTAAAAGAAGCCTAGCTGTAAGGCCCTGATATTACCTATTTGAGAAGGAGCTTGGTTCAAGATATGTAAGATGTTTCCAACACTACCAGGAGTATTAAGGTTTACTACCACACAGTCCCCCGTGCAGTTTTTGGGACTCAATCCCACCCAGGCCACTCTCCTGACCATAATAACTTCATTAAATAAATCAGAATTGTTCCCCATATGCCTCCTCATCCAATGTACCACTGTTTCCCTTTAGGCTCCCCATTCTTCTCTCTGTGATTGGTGGAGAGGTGGAACATGTGCCAAAATAAAAACATATGATGTGGAAGCTGGAATTAATTGCAGGTAATCCCCATAAGGTGCCATCTCAAAGAAGGGTTTTGACTGAATTTTGGAAGCAAGTCTAAACGCAATGACTTGCTGCCCGAAACTATATTGGGGGGGAGCAGCTTTCACATAAACCCTTTCTACCCAATTCAGGCCATCCCTTGTCACACTAGTAGACTCCATGCCCAGGTTGGTTGGGGTACATTGCTGGACTGAGTCTACTGTAGCTGGTTTGATGAGAAGGTGATTATTTCATTAAATGGGGCCCTAACTGAGTCCTCATGATTTAAGCCATTATTAAACAAACCTTGCTCCATTTTTGTCACTCTATCAAGCACCATATCACAGAAGTGTTTCATTTTCTGGTCCAACTTAGATAACCCATTTTCTAAGTGTTTGCATAAAACCTGTTGCAAAGTGTTCAAGTCAATCGGCTTAATGAGTTTAGATGCTAAAGCTGCCTCCACCTGCAAAGCCATCTCTAGAGGTAGTGCGTGCCGCTTCGCTACTGATTTTTTGGATGTGTTACATAAAGGATGAGTTTCATTCCCATTTTTCTTATTCACAGGGAGAGAATCATCTGGCAGGGAAGTGTCATCCGGAGCAATAGCTAGAGAATCGTTGAGGATGCACGGGTCATAGGCTTTATTTGTGGCTGTATCGCTAACAAAGGGTGCGCTCTTCTGCCCAGGCAGCAACTCAGGTAAATTATCAGTAACCACAACTTCAGCATCTACACATGAAAGGCAAGATTGACGCTGTGCCTCCAATCTCCCTTCAACTAAACCGGTCTCTAAATTAGTAGCCTCCATCACACTGGTAAGACAATTTGTCATGGAAGCTACTGTTTTATTGATCTGTTCTCTTCCCTCTGCAGGAATGCACAATTTCCTCTTGCTCATTTTGGAGATACAGTCTTATCAGGGATCACAATGCAATGCAATTATTTGGAACAAAAGAAATAAATGCCATATGACAAAACACAAAAAAACACAGCCAAGAGATGTGGCCCAACCCAGCTTCAGTCAGGCTCTAAATGGTGCAGACAGACCCGCTGTTGGCCAGGTCTTTACCTGGGCGCGTGCCTGGGCATGTCCTGCATGCATCCCATGCCATGGGGAGCCTGCAATCAATTTATGTGGCCTGCACAGAGCTTGCCCTCCCTCCAAAGTACTGGTGCAGTCTGGACTGTGTTGTCCTTGGTCTGGGCTCCCGGTGTCTCAGAATGTATGCCACTCCATGTTAAGGGGGGAAAATCTCTGCTCCTCTTCCAAATTGCTCTAAAATGGCTTCTTTATTAATCTGATTATCTCAGTGACATTAGTAGTGTTGTCTTTTCTAGTGCCTACATACAGTTAGGTTGGAAGAGTGTCTTATAAAAATAAAATAAACAAATTACTGGCAAATTTAACTGGAACTTTTATCTGTCCAATGCGGAAAAATTAGCACTAATTTTAACTGAACAGTAATAATGAAATTCTTGTTTAGGAAATCTTTTTTTATTAACTCGTTATTATTGATTTTAATCCTGGAGTAAATCTAAAATCAAAATTATGCAACTGAGGAATTGAATACATACAATATATCCACGTTTCACCATTAAACAAATACCACTGTTCTTTTGTAACATTTTATTTTGCCTATACCACAACCGTTTCTTTAGTCCCACACGTAACATCGGTAGGTACAAACCCCATAGGCACATAACAATTGCCCCTTGGTATTGTGTGTTTCCCCCCATTATTATCAATGCAGAAAAAATGGAGAATGTTGTGAACAAACAATAGTTATGCCAGTATTGCCTTCTTACAAAAACACTACTTTGTATGTACAGTTTATACCATCCAAACCTGGAGTCAAAGTACAGAGATGCCACATGGACATAAGGGGCATTTGCTCCCCTTTCCTACACCCTCAGGGCATTACCATAATACAGAAAGTGCCTCAGATGCTTGTTGAATCCCTTATGTAGTAGATGGCACAGAAGCACATTTTGAGTGCTCCCATTCTCAAAGGACAATCCCCATTTAGATGGGGGCATGGCCCATTGAAAATGAGGAAACACCATTACCTCCAACACCATTACCCCAAAGGTTTTCAAGATGAAATGGAAAATTCTAGAAGTTAGGCACCCCTACCTGATCCTAGAGTCCCACATTATCTCTCCATTCCTGTCCAAACCTTCTTGCACAGCATTCTGAGACTAGAGTGCTACTCGCTGTAAAACACTTCAACATCTCATCAGGGGCAGTAAGCGCTATATAAATACAATTACAACACAGTGACTTCAAGTTGTCTGAGGAAAGAGCTTCACTTAGAGCCTCAGCTCCATTCCCAGCTGACACAGCTCCCTGATCACTTCCCACCAAAATCTCAAATTGGAGTCCGTCCTGTGTTTGCCTCCAGAGATCTGGACCTTGGCGTTTGTTTCTGTGGTCCTGGGCTGGGCGAGCCCAGGTGCACATTGAGCAGCTAATTAATAGATGCAAATTTCATTCCCACCCCTTCTTTTTGCAGGAATTGGGTGGAAGGCCTTTGATCCTTCTGCTGACCAGCAAAGTAATAAACTTGGCCCAGTAGGGGGGGACAAAGGCCTGGAATCTGATTATGAACTGAACCAGGGAAAAGTGATATTCTTAAAATGCCATAATGAGTGTAAATATGATGTAAAGGACTGTGGATCTACACTCTGAAAGAATCTTTATCCTAAGATTGATACCTCACTGGACGCTGTAGCCTTAGTAGCGCAAAACTGTACTTTGGTGCAGAGTTTGCCTATAATGTGTAATTCAGTTAAGCACCACAGACTTTCAGTAAGCACAATTGACTTACACTATGAATGCCGAATCACATTATAAGACTTACCTTTAGGTCAGTGCCAATTCTTGAAGTTTTCCTTCTGTGCTAGACTGGACCTGTGTCCAGAGAAGCGCCTGTGCAAGATGGTAGTCTCGTATGCGCAGGCCGCACATGTGCGCACACACCTGTGTTCACATGTTCCTGTGAAACCAGCCTCTGACTCTAGCTATGTAGCAGCGAACGTATCGTAAAAGGCAGATATTGGCGGTTAGCTCTCTCAGTCCATTTACTATGAATATACTGTGAACGAGACTCAGGTATTTCTTCGAGATGAGACTATGAGAATGCCTTGTATTAGGGTCTTCCAAATCATTGCATCCATTGCCTGTAATTAATGCAACATGCAGCAGTGTGAGTCTTAACATTCCCAGGCAAAATACGGTCTAAGATCATCTTAAGGCCTGCACTTCTCCCCATATACTTTTCAAAACTCTCTGTATCACTCACAGTGTAGGTGTATTGCTATCTTCCAACTCATTCTCTCAGGTCCTCCACAGGCCTTTTGCTGACAATCCCCAAATTCACTCTTTAAACAAGGGGCTTGAACCTTTGCCTTTTTGGCTTCGAAGCTATGGAATTTTTTTCCTATAGCCATTCGTAACACCTCGAACCATAGCTCTTTTTGAAAACGTATCGAAACTTGGCTATTAAATGACCCTGGTTAGGCCACGGCTCTGCCTCCTTTGTTGCAGTCATTTCTAGTGATGGGACGCTTTATAAATCTTATTCATCATCATCTAACACTGATAAAGAACTTCCAACATGCAGAACCGCCCACAACATGTTCAAGACCTCTGTTATCATCTACATGGCAGTCAAAGCCCCACTATGCCTGCCAAATATGCAAGGCATGCACCAGGTGCAATGCCATTCTAGAAAAGATATAATCCAGAAAGGAGCAGCGAAGAAGCATGTCATTATCCTGCTACACGCCAAATGTAGGAAGAGTTGTGGTTAGGAAGACCAGCTAACCACAACCCTCGCCCTGAGCCCACCCGCCGAACCCTCCGACCCCGACACCGCCGCCCGCAACCTCAGACAGTGGATCGACGACTGCGCCAACACCCTCGCCCCGCTCAAGAATCCGCCCAACAGCCACACCAGCAAGAAAGCCACCTGGTTCACCGAAGACCTCCAGGCCTCCAAACGAACATGCCGAAAACTGGAGAAGATCTGGCTCCACGAACGGACAGCGGACAGCTACGCCGCCCACAAGAGCGCCACCCGCAGTCACCATCACCTCATCAGATCCGCCAAAGGGCCTCACTCAAAGACCGCCTAGACAACAACGCACACAACAGCAAAGAGCTCTTCAACATCGTGAAGGAACTCTCCAACCCCAGCTCCAACACCAACGACATCCAGCCATCGCAAGACCTGTGCGACTCACTGGCCACCTCCTTCCACCGCAAAATCGCCGACATCCACGACAGCTTCAACACCACGACCGCCCCGGCAACCACCGAGACCACTGCCCCCACAACCACCAACCGCCTGCTCTCCTGGACCAACATCAACGACGAGGACACCAGCGAGATCATGAACACCATCCACTCCGGTTCACCGCTAGACCCGTGCCCTCACCACATCTTCAACAAAGCCAGTACAGCCATCGCGCCCCATCTCCGGAAAATAATCAACATCTCCTTCGAGACAGCAACCTTCCCGGAAAGCTGGAAGCACGCCGAGATCACCGCCTTACTCAAGAAACCCAAGGCAGACCCCAAGGACCTCAAGAACTTCCGACCCATCTCTCTGCTCCCATTCCCGCGAAGGTCACCGAGAAAATCGTCAACAAACAACTGACCCGCTACCTCGAGGAGAACAACATCCTGGACCCTTCCCAGTCCGGCTTCCGCAGCAACCACAGCACCGAAACCGCCCTCATCGCCGCCACCGATGACATCAGGACCCTGCTAGACAACGGAGAAACAGCAGCCCTCATCCTCCTGGACCTATCAGCCGCCTTCGACACAGTCTGCCACCACACACTACGAACACGCCTTCACAATGCCGGGATCCAAGAGAAGGCCCTGGACTGGACCACATCCTTCCTTTCCGGCAGAACACAAAGCGTCCGCCTCGCCCCTTCCGATCCAAGGCCACCAAGATCATCTGCGGCGTACCCCAAGGCTCCTCCCTCAGCCCAACGCTGTTCAACATCTACATGGCACCCCTCGCCCATGTCGCCCGACAGCACAACCTCAACATCATCTCCTACGCCGACGACACCCAGCTGATCCTCTCCCTCACCAAAGACCCTCACACCGCCAAAGCCCACCTCCACGAAGGAATGAAGGCCGTCGCCGAATGGATGAGGACCAGCCGCCTGAAGCTGAACTTGGACAAGACGGAGGTCCTCATCCTTGGTTCCAACCCTTCAGCCTGGGACGACTCCTGGTGGCCAACATCACTGGGAACAGCCCCGCCACCCACCGACCACGTACGCAACCTAGGGGTCATCCTCGACTTCACCCTCTCCATGACTAAGCAGGTCAACGCCGTTTCCTCATCCTGCTTCAACATCCTCCGAATGCTCCGCAGGATCTTCAAGTGGATCCCCACCGAAACAAGAAAAACAGTCACCCAGGCCCTCGTCACCAGCAGGCTGGACTACGGAAACGCCCTCTACGAAGGAACAACGGCTAAGCTCCTGAGACGGCTGCAACGCATCCAGAACGCCTCTGCACATCTTATCCTCGACATCCCCGACGCAGCCACATCACACCCCACCTGAGAGACCTGCACTGGCTCCCTGTCAACAAGAGGATAACCTTCAAGCTCCTCACCCACGCACACAAAGCACTCCACAACTCCGGACCAGCCTACCTCAACAGACGACTCAGCTTCTACACCCCCACCCGCCAGCTCCGCTCGACCAGCCTCGCCCTCGCCACAGTCCCCCGCATCCGGAAACGACCGCCGGCGGCAGATCCTTCTCCCACCTCGCCGCCAAGACCTGGAACACCCTCTCCACCAACCTCCGACAGACCCAAGACCTACTGGCCTTCAGAAGACTCCTCAAGACCTGGCTCTTCGATCAGTAGCAGCACCACCCCCTCTTCCCCCAGCGCCTTGAGACCCTCGCGGGTATGTAGTGCGCTTTATAAGTGACATGATTGATTGATTGATTGATTGAATGTATGACACTTCATCCTGGCGCATACACACCAGGCCCACCAACTCTCCATTTCCAGAGAGAGTTGAATAACCATCTTTTAACAACATCTCATCTCAGTACAACCACACTGCTGCCTCAATCACTTTTTATTTCCCTACACCTGCACACTCCTTACCTCCATTCTCCAACTCCTCTCATTATTTTTCCCAGGTATCCCCAATCTCCCTATTTTGCAGCCTTGCCATGTCTCCACTTCACCTCCAGTACAGCCTTTTTCCATGCTCAACTGCAAGCCTCTCTCTTCATACTGCAAACTCCTCCATGTACCCCCTCATCAGTATCTGATAACCTCTTCTGCATCCCCCACGCCTCCCCCCAAACATCTACAACCGTCATGTAAACTCCCTCTTTTGTACAGCACTCAATTGCTTTATAGCGAAGTTGTTTACATTTATATCCCATACATACAGACGTATGTATTCATACCACATATCACTTCTTGTACCCCCATCATATTGACCTTGCACTTTCCGCAGGCAAGCAATACCTTAAGTTCTTCCTCTATGATAACAATTCCTCTATTATTTAAGAACATATTCTGAACAAACATTTGTTAATTTTTGTTCAGAATATGAACTACTCGATTCTGTGTGTTTCTTTGCCTCTTTGTACTTTTAAACATGGAAACTATGGGATGCCACGGGCAAATCTTCTGCTAATGAGTTTGAGCCAAGACCATATAAACGTGTCCATAAAAGGATGAGGGCTGAAAAACATTTTATGCAAATAAGATCAAATTCTGCCTCGGGTGCGGTAAAGAGTTAGGGGCATATCTACAAGGGCTGGCGATAAAATTATCGCCGCTTTAGCGTCCGTTTTCGGACGAAAAGCGGCGATAATTTTAACGCCCTATTAGCAAGGACACGCTAACGCGTGAATCCATGCTTCTTCGCCCTTTCCTTATCGCCCAGCTTTGCATCTCTAATGAGATGCAAAGTGGGCGTTCCCCAGAATAATGGGAGAAATGTCGCTATGTGACATTTCTCCTATTATCAAGGGAATCGCTAACAAGCATAGCGATAGAAAAGTAGCGATAACCACGGTTATCGCTACTTTCCCTACGCATGCTTTAATTCTGACTTAGCCATGTAATCCAATGGGAGGTGGATTACATGGCTAAGACCACCCTGCCCTATCAGCAAGGTATCGCCGGTCACAGTGCGATTATCGCTGGTTTCCCAGCGATAATCACACTGTTTTCCAGCTATCGCTTGCATTTCTATCGCTTTGGAGATAAGCGTTGCTGATAGCACGCTATCTCCGCGATAGAAAGCAGCGATAGCCGGCGATAATTATCCTAGCGCTAAGTGCGCTTAGCGCTAATTATCGCCGGCCCTTGCTGATATGCCCCGAAGTTTCTTATAAGAAGCTTGACTGAAATATGCGCAGCGTGAAACCAACTAACAACTTCAGCGTTTAGTTAGTATTAGAACTATTTGTCGGAAGCCACAAATGACAAACATAAATAACAGTTCCTCAAGCTATCACATCCCATGCGCAAGATAGGCTAAGAAATGGCCTAAAGTAATATTTTTTTTTAGTTAATTAATGTACATTTTTCTGCCCCTGCCATATCGAGAGTTTAATCATTCGCTTCTGTGACATATATGTAACCTACTGGTCACAGTTTTGAATCTTGTAGGTTTGCCCCAGCTGTTCATCCTAATACGTGCCATGAAGCCAAGGAATGGACGATTCCTTTCTGTAGCACCTGTACAGAATGGCGGTGGAGTAAACAGCAGCAGGCAAGTGTCCAAGGTAAGAAACCACTGCTGAGGAGGGAAAAAAGGTCGAAGCAGAAGCCCTCCAATGATGACAGCAGGGAACCAATCTCTAGAGCAACCCCAAAGGATCCTAGATCAGGAAAACGTAAGGAAATGAGTGTCAAGAAAACACCACTCCAACCATAGCAGGAGCTTTGCAACGCACAAACCAACCCCCAGACTCCACTTAAATAGTGCTACCTGACCTGGAAGTAAAGAAACCTAAAATGGGAACAAATTCCTCCAAACTGCATTGGGCCAAACCACCCGAGAATAAGGGACACCATCTTGGACTCAATATGTAGTCCAATCCAAGACGGCACCTGTACTCGTGTTGGAACACTGACACAGTGAGTACAGAACTTCCCCTCAAGCTGGAGAGAGGAAGCTTCCTACCAGCCACCAGCTCCCAGAGCCAAGGGACCCACTAGGTAAGCGGTGACTTTGCCCGAGCCCTGCAAAATAAATGCATGCACGAGCGAGGTGGGCACAGCACTGGTGGCCAACAGTATACCCGCTCCTTGGAGCCATATGTTTTCCAGGAAGCCTAAGAAAAAACCTTCGAACTAACCTATGAGCATGTACAGCAGTACTGATCTGAAATTACATATCCCTTCCACTCTATCAGATATTGGAGTGTACCCTGAAAAAAAAAAATAATCAACATTGTCAGCGATTTCATATTCTGGTTGACTTTTAATCTCTACTGGTGGAGGTGGAGGAGGATTCCTAGAGAAATCATTCAAAACACAAGGTTTTAATTGAGATACATGGAAGGTGGGATGTATCTTCCAGTAAGATGGTAACCTTAGCCAAACAGCTACAAGGGAAATGTTCTGGATAATAGTGAAGGAACCCAAAAATGGTGGCCTGAACTTTGATGAACCCGCCTTGGTAGGCAAAAAACGGGACGACAGCCAGACCTTTTCCCCCACCTCATAGTCCAGTTCCGAAAGTCTGAGGGCCTGATTCACAAAGGTAAACTTAAACTTTTGTGTAAATCTATTATTTGTTGTAATTCACAAAGCAATTTTATTGTAGTATCTTTATGACGGCGGAGTCTCGGCACTTGTGGCGGAGACTCCGCACATAAAATGATAGGCAGTTGTAAAGATACTAGTTATTTAGATTGTCTAGGTATTACATTGTTATGAAACTTGAATTGAGATTGACTAAAAATGTGCTCACTGTTTTGGAGATTATTTTCATATTACGAGATGGTTTTTCTTTTGAAGTTGAAACACAACAAGGATACAATGTTGCAGTCTTTCATTTGTTTTCATAACATGATGGAATGTTTGAAAAAATGTAGTGACTAACAGTGAAAAACCATGTGATCAAGACCGAGTGATACAGTCGAAACGCGTTATCTGTAGCTGCCAGATTGAAGAAACCTTTAAGTTATCGATTGGTGTCATTCATTTCGTTGCACTCATCCGAGTTCTTTGGGCGATTTCAAGAGGCGCCGCCCGCACAGGAGCCCCAACCCGCAAGGGTAAGGGTAAGTGGATGTGGAGTTAAGAATAGTAAATCTATGTTTACCTATATGTATTTATCTTTTTGATATTTTGGTCCTTGATATTTTTGACACAATATTTTGCTACCAGGATATTTTTGCTGTTGATATTTTGACATACAACTATTTAGTGAACTAGTGCATCAAAAACATTGTCATTCCTAATCGACATAAGAGCTGTCTTACTGCCTTTAAGGTAACAACTGTTTTCATCCAACAATGATCCCACCAAATGCATTTACTAAATGTTTGCCCATTTCCTGACTACTTATGAATGTTTTTATTGTGTTAATTTAATTTGATTTGTTTTTTATTTGTATTTCGGGTACTAAGACCTCCTTATGTAAATTCACATGGTCTTGGGTCCAGTTGGCATTCATTGGCAATTAAAGGAAAAGGTTATCATTCAAAAATACCTTGTGAGGACTGCCTCGCTATATATGATTTGTTTGTACTTGAACTTGTCCTTATGCACCGAATGAAATACCTATGTTTTCTTAGCATGTTTTTATCCAACTGTACTTATCCAATCTTCATATATGCCAGATATCTATCTGTTAGGACCCTACCAAACTGTCTCGAATTTGTTACTCAATACTGTGAAGCGCTCTGATACCCTTTCTTGGGTCTTGTTCGCGCTATACAAAACTCAAAAAATAAATAAAATACAAAAGTGAAGTAAAACCTGTAGTAGTTTAACAGGATGGGCAAAAAGGAGGCACCATGGGGTTCATCCCAGTTAATATCCACTCATTACACATTTGCATCATTATTTGCTATTCCTTTTCTGAAATGAATTTGTGTATTGACAGTAAGTCTGATTCACAGTGCCTTTCTATGTACTGCACAGCTCTGTACATGCCCTCCATGCAGGTGAAGCTCTTGATTTTTCTTAAGCCCATTGTTTTTCAGGTGGTCATACAGAGGTTACTATGCAGAATATCCAGCCAATTTGCCTGCCATACAAGATAAGCCTGCTCCTCATTTGGGTGGGCATGTACCACCACGAGGAAACTCACCTTCGAATCAGGAAGCTCTTATGTGTGGATATTTCCTCTCCCTCCCTGGAAGTTGTTTATATTTCGTGGTTATATGTATTCCCTCACTTGGTCCCCTTGTCTGGTTCTAGTATTATTGTTTACTCTATATCTAGTCCCATTTGCTATCCTGAACCTTGTTTCTTTTCTGACTCTCTCTTATCTTGTGGTAAATTTCACTTTTTGCACTTTGGAAACATTTTGCCTGCCGACGCTTGCCCTCACTTCTTTAAATCCAGACTCATTCAACCTCTTATTTCAGTTGCTTATCATGCATCCCCGTTTGTTTAATAGTGGTTTGCTTCACATTTAACTATTCGTTTTTAAGTCCATCTTGGCAGTGCAGCTGTCTGTTGATCTATTGTCACCAATAAGGCCTACTGCTAGCAATAGTTTACCATATACATAGAGGGGGCTTTGGCTCCACCCAAAGGACGGCTTCTCTCTCACTTCATGAGATCTTCTTTTAAGCATACCATTCTGTCTCCAATGGAGTGCTTGCACTGTAGTGCATGAGAGACATTTCCACTTCTCAAAAGTACACTGACAGATTACACATTAAATTCTTCATCTGATAGATGCATTGTGTACAGAAAGAAATCGTTTTTTTATTTTGTGTTTTCACTGCACCAGGCTTTTTATTTTTTTTATTTTGGGCTCAAAATGCAAGCCAGACCAATCAGCTCTGTTGATGCTTGTTGCTATTCATTACGATAAACCGTCCCGATTGTACTAGGCTATGGATAGATTAAAATGAATACATATTCAAAAATCATTTTAATGATCCTCACACCCTTGCGACCTGGTACCGCTGCACCTGATAAACTATTTAAAACATAAAGGCGGGCAGATGGGGGATCTGAAATAATGAGACACAGTATTATCTGAGAATGCCCCACAATCATAATAATTACAAAGTACTTGAATTTATAGTGCTCCATGGTTTGTTTAAAAAGTTAAAGGAAAAAGAAACTAGAGAATACTTTCTCGTGTAAAGAAAAGTCTATACCACCAATCTCCACTCAAATGGTGTCATCGAAGAAAAAAGTGCCAAAGCAAAGGAAAAAGTTTGTTTACCAAACTTCAGGATCATTGCTGATTTATGTTTAAATATGGTTGTCCTGAAGAAGGTGGCCTTAAAGCAATTATATGCCACCGAAACGTACGTTGACCTGGATGTCAGATACCCAACCTCAACCCAACCACGGAGTCTATTCGTGATCTGTCTTCACCGTGACTTCTTTGGTGTATGTGAGCTGGTTGGGCACAGATTATGTAGGAAGAATGAGTGAGAATGTCTGGTATGTTAGGGAGAGTGTGAGTGGGGTCATCATTTAGGGGATTTATGACAATAATATGAGGAAATTATTGTTTTTTGATGAGAATATATAACGCATATGTTGATGTAGCACCATTGATCAAATTTCAAAAACAAGAAATATTATGCAAAGAAACTTTTTTAATATGAAATATGTGACTTTTTTATCTGTTTTGTAAATGAACATAAATGAAAAAAGGGGAAAAAAAGTTTGGAATAATTTAACAATAAAAAAATATATAATACAAGGACATTGATATTGGAGTTTGTAAGGTGGATAGCCCCGTAGAACTGGTGTTAGCCTATACTGAAGCAATATAGGTCACGTGGGAGGTTTTTGTGATTTCTCTTTGGTTGTTTCCCCCTTCTCCCAGACCTGAAAGTCTTTTTTAGGGGGTAACTTTGTTTAATGCTGTATTCCCCCCAGTTCCAGCACAGCATGGACATCACCGTCAATACCGTGCTGGAACTTTTTGGACATTCCCATTGCTGTGCCTGTTTTCGGGAAAGGCCAAAGAACCGCCAACCGTATTCTGAGTTGCACATTTGCAACTCGTAATACGGTCGGCGGTCCTTGCGCGGATTTGGCGCAGCGAAGGTGGCATTGCGCCGTGGCCGCTGCGCCAAAGTCGTAATCAGGCCCAAAGATTGGATTTTGAAGCTTAGTACAATCAGGTTAGGAAAGAGAAATGAGCAGAGCGTAGGGGGAAAAGAGGCAGGGATTCGCTTCCACATTGTTTGTGAAATCCGATGCGAGGTCTTCAACGTGCAACATGGAAATGCACCTACCTCTAACCAATGTGATTTCATAAACTGAGTACATAACCACATTTCAATCTTCTCTTTAAATGACTTGATAGGAAATACACCTAAATAATAATGTGCAATGCACTAAGGCCATGGCGATCCATTCAGAGGGCAATTCTTCATAAAACGTGACTCGAGGACTGTCTTCGTTTCAGAGGAATGAAATCTTCTGATCTTTGGGGTTATTCGATTAAAATGTTCTCGTGGTACTCCCATGGTGAACATCTGTATGGACAAGTGACATTTTGCATTAAAACTAGTAAGATGTTTCAACTCAGTGTGTGTACTTATTGAATGGGTTGTAATTAACAACTTAGCATTTTGTCCAATGCAGAGGATCATACTGTTTGACAGGAGTATATACAAACAGAGAGGACATTTAACAATCAGTGCACTTAGAGGCAGAAGGTCGATAATGCTATTGCAAACGTTTCTTGTCATTTTGCCTAGATTTTTGTAAACACAGTTGTGTTTGAAGAAGTGGTTATTGCTGTTCATTAATATCCATCTGCAGAACACAACACTGTTCAGAAACATCTATGTGGATTACACACCTGATTTATTGTATTTTGCAGCATGAGTATTGCTATAGACCCCCACATGTTTACAAAGACCTCTGCAACCTAGACCCAAGGGTTCCTTCATCATACATTTAGCAGATCTGGTAACAAGAAGGAAATCAATTCTGAGGGCAGAGATGTGTACTTGTCAGCAACCATCTGTAGAGGAAGTTCTTTTTTAACAAAAAAAAAGCCACAATTACTCTTACAAAACATATACAGTCTCGCCTGGGGGCTGAGTTTGCATGCATGCTTCTTTAAAACTGTTATGAAAACAGGTTGAAAGTT
Source organism: Calotriton arnoldi (assembly GCA_963921515.1). Lineage (NCBI taxonomy): Eukaryota > Metazoa > Chordata > Amphibia > Caudata > Salamandridae > Calotriton > Calotriton arnoldi. The sequence continues at coordinate 1,177,791 of CAWUFW010002734.1, read as the reverse complement.
CAACCACACCACGCAGGGATTTAACAATACAGCAAACGTTTCATCCTGAATAAAGCCGAATGACCGCTAGGGGCAGTGAAATGGCTGAAACATGTCGACCTCTTGATGTCAAGGACCATTAGATCCTAATGACATCTCACTGTTTTTAACCTTGCCCAAGACCTTACTCATTAAACCATAATTTAAGGATCTATGAGGCAATATTAATTTACTCACGAAATCCCTTGCCTTTCACCTTCTAAGTGCTCCGCTTACAAATGGGTAGAGCCCACCCACTCACACTAGGTGATGTGGGTTTGGGTCCAATGATGAAGCAGGTGGTACCTGTGGGTTAGCACCCAATATATCCAAGAAATGTGGAAGTACTAGTTTACATGGGTGCTTACCGCTCACTCGCTTGAGTTATTGGAAAGATCAGGCATACAACCCAGTACAAGACGGAATTTAAGACAGATGGGTTAGCCCTCCTTTTTGTATTTTCTAGATCAGAGTTTAGGAAGCCTGAGAGTCCACCCTGTACAAGCTTCTCACTCCTTCTTAGTGTTTATGAGTCTTGATTTATTTTCCATTTCTGCTCTAGTTGCTTTTAGTGGCGTTTCGCCAGCCTAAGTTCCACTGTGTACCAGCTGGCCTGAGGTTTAGCTCTTGCCATTAGCTTGCACTTGAGGGGAGTCAGGGTGTTGGTGCATGCAGTTATCTAGATGTTAAGGCTGTTGATGGCTTTTTGAAAGATGCTGGTTTGCTCATGCTGGTGCGTGAAGAGAGCAGAAGCCCAGTCCTCTACTGTGATGCTTTTCCAACTGCAGTGGGCCGGTCTGGAGTTGGTAGGTCTGTGGTCACACGGGATGGGTAAGCTGAACCTGACAAAAGCATGGTCTGTGCTGGTCATAGTTGCTGACTTGTTGAGTGTTGCTAGTTTGATGTTGCTGATTGAGGAAAATAACATATCCAAAAAGGTGTCAAGCGGTGTGGGTTGGTTCACCAAAGTGCTGGGTGAGGAGAGGTTTCCAAGGTTTTCTAGGAAGGTTGTAGAGTAGAGTTGTAGTAGGGTCTTCTAGATTGAAGTTAAGGTCTCCGAAGAGGATGAAGGTGCTGACATTGATGATGAGGTGTGTGATGAAGTCTGTGATGTCACTGGCAAAACTGGAGTGGGGTCCTGGTGGTCCATATATGAGGGTTCTGCCAAGGAAGAAGTCCTTATTACTAGGCATCTCCATTATTTTTGACCATGAGGGGAGGAGGAATGATGAAGGGGGTTCTCCTTCAATGAGCATTACCAATGATATATGATAGCTCAATTTTAAAGGTAATGTTTTGAAAAACATTAACTGAATAATGATTGCTTTAGTAGACAGCTCTTGGCTAGGGATTATGAAATTATCCACTATTTGCCTCAGAAATATTATTTCTTCAGTAACAGCAAATTTATGTTGATGCCCACTCAAAACAGGATTTTGTATGTTGCAGATGGCACACTAAGGTTTAGAAACAGTGACAAAGGGTAGATAAAACAAGAAATGCCAATGCAACATACTGCTGCTAGTGCCTAATCATACCCCTACCTTTTGCCCCTGTCGACACAGTAAGGGTCAGGTTTGCTAACGGTTTGCGCTGGGGCAAAATCAGGCCCAGTGACTCAAAGAGACACAAACTCATGCAAGGTTATTTACTTTCCAGCGTAAATGGTATTTTGAGCAGGAAAGGTGCCCTTTTCTCAATGCAAAATAGTGCTTTGCAGCACTCTGTGTCTAGGAGGCTTGAATGTAACTTGGGTGGTTTAGAGCAAGCACCCATAATTTATGATGTAAAGGTGGTTATAATAAAATAGTCAGGCAGGCTTTCCATCACAAAATAAAGCCTCCATAAAAGGAGGGGCTAACAAGGAGAAATATTTTAATTTCTCCAAACATTCTAAACTGTGCAGCACACGTACAGTGCTTGGAATGTTGAGTGTTGTCTAGGCAAAGGATTTGGGGCTGGAAGGGTATGCTTCCAGTGCAACTCTTCTGCCAGACAGCATGCACAAACCCTTGCCCCAGGGTCCAAAGGTTTGTGTGGCGTTAGGCAGCATGTTTGTGTGCCAGAGTTGGGGGAATGAGCAGCAGCTGGCCATTTTTAATCAATATGGCTCTGAACTGTTTTCTTCCCCCTTGCACAACACAGAACACAGAACACAGATCTATTTGCTGTGCTTCACTGGCCTAAAAAATAATAAATCTTCCCCTAAATATCAGAGCTCAATAATGTGTGTATCTGTGTTTGCTTCTATGTGTGAGCCTGCGAGTATTGTGTTATACTGTAGCATTTGTATTCTACTTCATGTACGTTTGAGGCTCCTGAGGTGTGAATTTCTGATTTCCTTTTCAATGTAAAGTTAGATATCTGTCTGTCTGTCTGTCTGTCTGTCTGTCTGTCTGTCTGTCTGTCGATCTATCTATCTATCTATCTATCTATCTATCTATCTATCTATCTATCTATCTATCTATCTATCTATCTATCTATCTATCTATCTATCTATCTATCTATCTATCTATCTGCCTGCCTGCCTGCCTGCCTGCCTGCCCGCCCGCCCGCCCGCCTGAATCTATATTGGGAGACATCTTCGAAAGTATATAGGAGAGGTAGTCAGTGCACCCTTCCAAAGTCGCCCTTTCATAGGGTGGAAAGGAGGGTCAATGCCCCCCCCCCAGACAATCCCCTGCAGGCAGGTGCAGTCACTTACTGTACCTGCCTGCAGGGGGATCTCTGTAGCCATTTGATAAGCTAGCTGCTTTACCACCTGCACAGAGAAAAACGGGACGGCTACTTCCCACAGACACTCATATACTCTCAGTACCTCAGATCCTGGGATTTCTGAAAATGTGTGCTTTTACCAGACAATGCCCAGGGGAAGAGAGCAATCACACATGGGCAATCTAGACAGGAAAGCTTTGTCATACCTCCCTTCAAAAGCGGACTGATAAAATACCAATGTAGTTGGGCCATTTGTTGAGCAACATTGTAGGATGCCGTGAAAGACATACTGCTCATACTGCTCAGGAGCAACACGTTGGGGGGGGCATTGATATAAGCTATAGAAGAACAAAAATCAGTTGACTTATGAAAGTGAAGATGCTGATGAATATGTTGAGGATACCCCCTCTATGCGTCCTTAAAATATAAGTACAATGGAGTTTTCACATTGTACCTTTCTGCTTTCAGCAGAAGGAGATATTTTAGTCTGTTTCGAATTCTCTGGTGTACAAGGATTGAGGGGGCACTGATGGAAGCCTATGGAGATTCTACTAATCACTTAAGATACTGCAGCCTGCTATAGAGACCCTAGTAACAGCCTAGGGTACTGCAGCTTGCCTTAAACTCTATATAGAATATGCCCTACAATCTTGTTACTGACAGTCGTCATCATAGCAATGCATTTGAATGTTGATTTAGGGCATAGAAAATTAAAATCTTTAGACTTGTGAAAGTGAAAATACAAATGTATTTGTTGAAGCCTCACCCACTACATAACCTGCATTCCTAAAATGAAACACAGTTGAGTTTTTGCAGTGTACCTTTTTGCTTTCATCAAAATTAAACCTTCTTGATCTGACCTCTACTACTCCTGTAACTTACTGTAGCCTGCTAAAGGGACCATCGCAGAAGGTTAAAGTACTTCAACCTGCTACAAGCAACCCCTAGTAGCGGCCTATGGTACTGCAGCCTTTTACAAGGGACCCCTAGTAATAGCCTAAGGCAGTAGGTTTTAACCATTTGACTTCTGTGGACCGCCAGTATATTATTACTGAAATCCGGGGACCCCACTGAGCCATTATTGGAAGCTGGAACTGCTGACCTAAGCAATTTACATGATTTAAACTTCAAAACAATACACAAAAATACAAAAACAAGTATACACCAAACAAATTGCAATAAAAACAGCCCGGTCTTAATTTTCTTACAAAATACCTTGAGGTTTTCCAAAAGAAAATTAAGACCTGGCATTATTTAATCGTCGTGGGTGCCTCTATTTTCCCTAATCTAGCGCTGAGAAGCCCTGTGGGCAGCCATAATATTAATTGCAAATGCTCAAATATTTTCTTTAATTCGCAATCAAATATAGAAAAAAGTTTCATATTTTCAATTTTGCGTCTTTATTTGTATATATTTTATTAATTTTAATATTATTTAATCTAGTAACATAGTCGCAGACAACCCGAGTAGGCCTCGCGGACCTACAGATGTCCTGGGACCACAGGTTAAGAACCACTGGCCTATGGTACTACTGCTTGCCTTGTGAAAGTGCAGATTGGTGAATGGCAATTAGCTTTAAATGAGTTTAACTTAGTGACACCCAGCCACGAATGTCCTGCAAACAAGGGCTCTGCCCGCCGGCACCGTTGAGGCAGGAGGTGTCAGGTTGAAGCTGAGCTTTGTAGCTTTATGAAAGTGCAATAAAACGGCAATTTGCAGGCAAATTGTGTTTGATTACTACTTTGGACTGTGCATTTTTAAATCTTCATGACTACTACTAGTCTGTCATCAAGGCTGATGATTAGGGGCAAGTTCTTATTTTTGAAATATCAAAGCCACATCTAACCTGTAGCTGGTGTTGCTGTCTTCTCAATGAATTCTGCGGGTGGTTGTTTCTTCTTGGTGTGCTGTATTAGCTGTGGTCTCCCATGGCTTATAATAAGGCTTCTCAGTAATATCACCCCTCATGCATTTCCCCAGGGCCTCGGGTGGTCTGAGAGTCTGCACTTTCACACTGATAGTTTACCATGTTCTGAGCTGTGTGCCCGGCTGAACACCTCTTTTTATTCAAACACTTCAAACCTAAATGTTTAACTCAGCATTAACTTAGATCCTCTTTTTTATCGGTACTTCCCAGCCACCTTTGCATTTTTTTGCTTTCAAGCATAAATGTTTCAAACAGGGTGCATGGAGGGCGTGCCACTGAGAAAAATCAAGTGAAAGCTGGCCAGTCATTTAAACTGACCTACTTTTTACACAACTATCTTGAAATGTGAAACATAAACTTAGTGAACTATGGGGCATATTTACAAGGAGTTAACACCACCAGAATTCACTTTTTCCGACGTACTGGTGGCGTTAACTCCTTCGCCTTATTTACAAGGCAGTGTTAAGCTACTTAAAGTGGCATAACACCGCCTTGTAAATAAGGCCCCTATTCACGCAGCACTTAGCGTGAAAGGGGTGTGCAATGGTTGTTGCAGTGGGTGTTCCGGCGCGATACCACTGTTTTTTGATGCTGCCCCATATTTACACAGTATGGGGCAGCGTCAAAAATACCACCAGGGAATACCTGGTCTTAGGATGGCGATATGAGGAGAAATTTTTTATTTCTCCTGGTATTTTGCTCTTTCCACGTGTGATGCATTCTGCAGCACACATAGATAGAGCAAATCACCTGTAAAGATTGTTTATGTGCAGGATGGTAAACAATTGCCTGCACATAAACAATTGCCCCTGCAGTGCTTGAACCCTAGCAAAATGGTGCTAGGGCGCCTGCGCTTGCGCTAAGCAGTTTTTTTAGCGCCAGCGCTCGAGGTAACGCAGGGGTGCACCGCGTTCTTGTGAATACGCCGCACCCCTGCATTTTGAAACTGTCAAATCGTGGCGTTACCAATATGGCGTAACATCGCGCTCCACCAGTTTCTTGTAACCATGCCCCTTTGTATTTTTTTTAGAATTCACTGAAAAGAAGCGGTAATGGCTGTTTGGGGTGTTTAGTTGCTGAATAACCTTTTTCAGTTATGGCTGCTCCATAAACAATGTTCTTTGAGATATGACAAAGAACGATTCTATTTCTAATGTGTAAAAAGGAGTTGCAATGATCAAGTTCCAACCACTTTCTGTTATGAGTCTTTAAATGTTTCTGCCACTGTGTGGAATATGCAGCCAACCCGTGCTCAATACTTCTTTGCATAATGACGGCAGTTTTACTGGCTAGAAGCCATTTTAATTTGCGGGATTGTACTACTTTGACATCATTGCTTTGGGGAAGAATGGACTGAAGATGAAAAGCACAACTTTCCAATAGCTTGACCTTATAGAGCCGAGACCTCTTGACTTTGCCATTGCTTGTTTGCCGCTTTTTGCCACTCTTTTCCCAACCTCTTTCCTGGGCAGAGGTGGAGGTGGGCCTCTCTGCCCTGCCTGGGAAGGAGTGGAGGTGGGTCACGCTGTCATGGAGGTATACCACAACCCAGAAGCAATGGCATTGGCTTTTCGGCCTATCTCCTCATTTTCTGGTCTCCCCAGGCCCACCTCAGTTACTGTTTTTTAATGTTGCAAGTGTCTCACCACACTAGACCCTTGTTTATATTTCTTTTATTAAATTATTTTTCCACTGGGTGACCTCCTTACTCACTTGCCACTGCTTTATCAGTGTGTTTTTACATGGTTAATTGTGCCTTTGCTCTGTCTTGTCTTTGATTAGAAGAGGAGAGCCCCCCCTTCCCTTGCTTCTCTTTGCCGCAGTGCTTCACCTCTGCCTCTGCTGTAGCATATATTCTGATTCGGTGTGGAGTTGGGAACATTTCTAGAGGGAGGATGTAACTGGGGTGAGGTTTGCAATGAAGAGTCTGTGAGGGAAAGCAACAGGCGCAAAAGCAAGTGCAAGAATGAACTCTGTAGCTCATTCGTGATCGGTTTGCAATTGTTTAACTGCATTACTGGTCTTCTTTTGGCAATTCCAGTGTGTGTATTTGACTGAATTCTTTCATGAGAGTAAATTAGTAGAAAGAGATTGGCGTGTTTGATGTTTTACTTTCTTTCACATTGATTGTAAAATACAATTGGAGGTGTTATTGTATTTAAGTATGACATTTTTCTTGATCAGCATTTCCCACGAAGCATTGCTTGCTAATGACTTTGACAGTCTATAGTTGCAAATTAATTTGCCAAGAGATGAATTTAGGTGGAGTTTAATAAAATGTATGCTCTATGGTAGATCTTTACTATTGTCAATATATTGGTGCAAAATCAAAACCAATGATGTTTCATAAACATGTAGCCTACCCAGCCATCTACTCCATCCTTCACCCTCAAACCTCTGGACAGAATGAATTCCTTCATAATACACAAAACGTGGGCTTTTAATAATCACAATTAGGATGTTACGAAAAGATTCTGAGGCAGAACGTGACAGATTTAAGAGACTCTGGTGACAGTTATCACTATCCTGCCTTGGTTTAATTAATGAAAGCATGCTGCAAAGTTCGCTGAAGCGTGTTTAATTGGCAACATCACTGCCTGGGGAAATGTTACATTATGATACTTACATACATCTTAGGAAGGAATTCTAACTTTACAACTTAGTTAGCTAAACTCACTGATGGCTGCTGCCATATAATGTGGGGGGGATGCGGGAAGGAATAATAAAAAATACATGAAAAAGACTTACCTAACTCTGCTGGCTGCCTCGGTGCTCCTCTGCCATGCAGCACACTGACTCCCCCACCCAATACCGACGCTGCTCTCATGCTATACCAAGCATGAGAGAAGCGTCGGGATTGGCCTGAGCGGGCTGGTTTGATGCTCGCTCCAGCACAGGGAGTCTGTGCCGTTTCTCCATCCAGCTGTGGAGTACAGCTGGGTTGGAGAAACCTAAGTGCGCATGTCGGTTTGGCTGTCCTAAGACGGCCGGCCAAACCAAAATGCACACTTTCAGTGCCCACCAGTCCTCTCCCCTGCCATGGCCTGGCCTCGCCCTAGACTGGCATCGGCTCAGTCAGTAAATAAAATGATAATAAAAGAGTTTTATTATCATTTTATTTTTGCAGGCTCGCAGTGGGGCGATGCTCTTCTGCCATTACGGAGGAGCCGCCACTGGCTAAACTATTGTTTTCAGTCACCCAGTACAAGGCCACGGAAGTTGAACTGCTCCTGATGTTTTGCTCAAAAGAGGATGAATCCGGTGTGTCAGCAGTTTTTGCAGAGCCCGGGTCAAAACAACTTGTGGGTTCCCGTTCATGCTCATCCCAAACTACATTCATGAGAAAAGCTACAGCTTCCGGCACCCTCAAGTGGTCTGTTCTTGTATAGCAGCCTTATCACCAATAAACAGACAGGTTTGTTTCAAAACTGTAAAGTTTTGCAGCAGGAACACAGGCCCAGAAAGACTGTGGGGCCTTGGCCATAATGCAACCCTCTTATGATGATCCTGGATTAAACACATTGACGCACAATATTACAAACAATTCCACATGACTTGCTCGAAAATCTCTTAATTATAGAAGCCATCTATTGCCACTGGATAAAAACATGCATAAACATGTAATTATCTAGAGAGAGGGTTTTATGTTACTGCTGCAGTGAATCATGGCAATTTCAAAGGATTATGTGGTGAGTTGAGGCATATGCAAAGTACCAATTAGTTACTCTCAGTTCCCACTGAACTGGCTCTTAACCAACCAAACCATGACTTACTTTCAGAGCAAAAAAGGAGGGCCACAAGATATTTGTGTACCAGGGCCTTTTGAGACAGGGAAGCAGACTTCATTTGTGCTGGTCTTACTCTGGGTTGTGTTACACATGTGTAATCTAGGTCTCTCACATAGCACTACCAGGGCATAGGGTCAATGGGGACTCTGGGAACCTTATTTTCCCAAGGAAGAAACAACAGCACTGCCCCTTTTGCATGACTGTGATTGGTGCAGCTATAATAGTCCACTTGGACTACTGCAATAACATCTATACCAGTCATCCAGGACTCTTGCTCTTGCAGTTACAAAGAGTACAGGATGAAGCTGTCCATGTCATCTTCAGCCTTAAAAGAAGGAATCACACCATAGCAGTTTTATGGTAACTATATTGGCTCTAACCCTGGATGAAACTTGTGGAAATTGCTTTGCAGAAATTACTTAAAATGCCAAAGAATTATGCAAAATGATGTGTTATTACGCGTCATGCCAATCTGGCACCATGTGTCCAAAATGGACCTGGGGAGGCATATTCTACAAAAAAATAGCACAACATTGCGAGTGATGCAAACAGAAGCCGCTAGCATTTGATATGTTTGCGTTGTTACCATGCTCCCACAATAGGGTTTATACCGAATGAAATCTCGTTTACATGACGTGGCCTAATACCGTAATCATAGGAGTTATGTGTAACAAGTGTAACGTGAAATGCCAGAAAATACGTGATACTATGCCAGCATCTAGGAAATTTCGCTCTAGCTTAATTGACTCCCTTCCACGGAACGTATTCACATCAAGATTGCTTGTCTAACATATAAGTATCTCCATCAGCTAGAGCCAGTCTACTAGACTCGCAGAATATGCCCCTAATCATGAGCCTGCAGCCTGTGTTGTACCCTGCTGAAGCTAGAGAGATTGAACCTTACTACCTGTGGTGGTTGGTCCATCTAGCTATTAGAACTATGGGCCCGATTTAAATGTTGCGGTATGTATACTCCGTCACAATGGATGGGCCAGATTTAAATTCAGGAGAACCTTCAGTTTGGCTACAGCGGTTACTACTCCGTCACCACCATAGCCAATCCTCTCCGACGACCCAATGATGTAAGGGCCGTCAGAGAAATGGCTACATGTTCGCCCACCCAAACAAGATGGGCGGACATGTGAACATTTTTTTACTGTCCATCGTCACCAGGCAAACTCTGGCGGTGAGGAACAGTAAAAACCAAATGATGCTCTCCCCATGGTGAGGAGAGCATTCCTTTTTAAATTTTCAAGAAGAAAATCTTGTTTCAGGATTTTCTTTCTAAAAATAATCAAAATAAAACAGTGTGGTGCAGAGTTGCATCATGTTGATGCAGCCCTGCACCAAACAGGGAGATACATTGAGAAGAACTGCTGTGACAGCAGTTCCTGCCAATGCTTTATAAAGACCACATGCTTGCTGGTCATTTGTAAATTTGAGTGGCGGTCCCTCCGTCATGAAGATGGAGCCATTTAATCCGTCCTCATGGTGCAAGAGCAGCCTGTCTGTCAATAATTAAATCTGGCCCTAAGGGTTCAATCAAAAATTGATACCTATTGTGTTTGGTTCAGCAGGCCATATAAAGTCAGTGCTAGGAAACCATGCCTGGTGCTGTGCTATATAAGTGTTGTCAATAAGACTTGAGTAGGAGTGAAGGAATGAGGAAGCTGCATGCTGAAATGGCAGTACATTTCAGACTCGCAAGGCTTGATTCATAAACAATTCAGAAATCTACGAATAATGTAGATTTCCACATTTTGCAAGACTTACTGCGTTTGCAATAGTGTGCATGAATAGGCATGGCTTTAATGTACAGTTCCACATTTCCTTTTTCCTTTTTTCACAAATGGAATATATTTTTTAGTGTGGTGAAATACCTTCTACTGCAACATTGCAACTATGGAAGTGCTTTGAGCTCTTTACATTCCATTTTCACATCTAACAGAGCCTGGTAGCACTAAAAATTAGGTTTGAGGGTGGTCCCTCCCTCATGGGGATGGAGCAATCTAATCCGTCCCTATGGTGGAGCAGCGAGCCATCTGTCAATAATAAAATCAGGGCCTAAGGCTTCAAAATAAAATTGTTAACTATTGTGTTTGGTTCAGCAGGCCATATAAAGTCAGTGCTAAGAGACCAAGTCTGGTGCTGTGCAGGGCCGGACTGGCCGTAGCAGGCATCAGGCATTTCCCCAGAGGCTGGAAGGGTGGGGAGTGGTTTTGCAGCGATGGGGGCCAGTTTTGTTACTGGGAGCAGTGCTGCAATATCGACCCCCAGTAACAAAAGCAGCAGTGCTTTGTGTAGGATGGCCCCCCCGCCGGTAAAGATGATGCGGGACGCAGGGTGCTTGTACTGTGCACTTTTATTCATATAGGTGAGAGGGAGAGCGCTACCATTACCCACTCCATGCCGCGATCGTAATCCGGCCGCCGTGTCACTCCCGCGATGCCTTGCGGCGGTCACGTGGGCGGCAAGGACTAGACCGCGACACTACACATCTTCCCCCTTAACAGCAACACAATAAACGAATAGAACTTCATGAGAGCCTCAGGGAGGCGCAATGCAGGTCCTACAAGCGTAGGGGAGAAGGAAAGGGAGAGAGAGATGGTGAGTTACATCTGGAATTCACCAAACCGTTTGGGTAACACCACTGTCCGGCCTCTGCGAGTGCGTCTGGGTGGTGTTCGGACCTCCTGAGTTCCCCTTATGCTGGGTTCAGTCTCTTCCATGCTCTCTTCCAGGCCATCGCCGGACGGAGTGGGAGGTCCTTGCATGGCACTGGCTTTGTCAGTGCCTTGACTGTGTGGGCGCGGCCTTTGTTGCGGGGTGCCTTCCCCACTCCCATCTGCGGAGGCATTGGCTGTATAGGTCGGTGCACCTCCTTCGTCAGTCCTCCTTACTTCCATTTCCAGGGTGTTTTCTTCATTGTCGCAGCCTGTCGCCGGTTCATCCCAGCTGGTGGTTGTGGTGGTGCTTTCCTTGCCCCAGTCCAGGACTTTGTTGCATTTCGCCATTCTGGCTTGCGACCACACCTTTCCATCGCTCAGCAGGGCAGAGCGTGTGTATAGCTCCATCACTTGTAGAGGCTTGCTGAATTTGCTGTCTCCTTTTTTGCCCAGATGGCCACGTTTCACCCTGACCCAATCGCCCTCGGATAACGTGACGTCCTGCACTTTGTGCCTGTTGTCGTAGTGGGCTTTGTAGATTTGTTGGGCCTTTACTATGTTGCTCCGGACAACCGCTGGGGACCACTTGCTTTGGAGTCGCATGTTCATCCAGGCTGTGTTGTCTCTGGTGAACGGTTCCCTGCCTCTCAGGATTTTGAATGGGCTGTATCCCGTGAGGGTGGGTGTGATGCGGTATGCCCAGACTGGGTTTTTGACTTCCGTCTCCCAGTTCTTGCCCGCACTGATGGGTGCCTGAATAGAGCCCATGATCACTCGGTTGAACCGTTCGACCAGGCCGTTGCCGGCTGGGTGGTACACTGGGGTGTGTTTAGCTTGGATCCCGTTCCTGGTGATGAAGGATGTCCATTTCTCTGACGTGAACTGGGGCCCATTGTCGCTGGTGAGGATTTTCGGGATCCCTTCTCTCAGAAAGGTGTTGGTGAGGAAGTTGATGACTGCATCCGAGTCCACTGTCTCACAGATCTCTACTTCTGGCCATTTCGAGTATCTGTCTACTAGCACAATAAGGTGCTTAGGTACACCCCACGAGTCCAAAATCGGGCCCACAATGTCTACAGATAGTTCTTCCCACGGGTTGTTGGGGGTGTGGAACTCTCCCATGGGTGGTCGCAGTGTGATGAGGGTCTTGTCCGCGCTGGCGCAATGCTCACAAGCTCGGACGAATCTCTCTATTTGGTTGTCCATGGCAGGCCACCAGTACGACAGTTTCATTCGACTTTTCGCTTTCACAATGCCCAAATGACCTTCATGGGCTATTGCGAGTATGCGGTCCCTTAGCCCTCTCGGGGGCACTACTCTGGCGCCACGTAACAGGAACACGTGCTCGTCGCTGATGGAGAGTTCGTCCCGGACTTCCCAGTACTTCCTGAAGGTGTCGCTCGTGTGCCTCTTTTCCGGCCATCCTTGTGTGACGAACTCCCTGACGAGCGAGAGTTCTGAATCCTGAGCGTATGCCGTCTCCCAGTCTTGAGCGCTGCTGCTGCTCTCGTGGTCTGTTGTGAAGGCTACTTGGTATTCGTCCCAGTCCGACTGTGTGACGGCTCCTTCCATGGCCGCCGATCTGCTTAGAAAATCCGCTACTTTGTTCTTTGTGCCTGGTATGTGTTCGACATCGTACACGAAGTCCAATAAGCGAAGTGTCATTTTTGCTATGCGTGGGGTGGCCGTTACGTTGCCGCTGGATGGGAGGACTTTGATCAGTGGTTTGTGGTCCGTTCGTAGTGTGAACCTTGACCCCCACAGGTATTGGCAACATTTTTCCATTGCCCATATGGACGCAAGCATCTCCTTCTCGATCACACTGAATTTTTCTTCATTGGGGGCGAGGGATCGCGACGCGAACCCAATGGTGGTTTCTGTGCCGTCCGCCGCTTTCTGGGACAGGACTGCCCCCTGGCGTCTGTGGTGAGGATGCTGGGCGCGGAGCTGTCAAAGCCGTGCAGGGGAATGGCCTCGCAGATGTCCCGTTTGATGGCTTCAAATTCGGTTGCCGAGTCCTCGGTCCGCGAAAAGGCCGTCTTGTCTTTCAACAGTTGGCGCAGACTGTGCGTTTTGGTGGCGAAGTTGCGGACGAACTTACTGTAGAACTCTGCGAGCCCGAGGAATGAGCGGACGTCGTCTTTGTTCTGTGGGGTGGGTGCGGACCTGATGGCCTCCACGTTGGCTGTCTTCGGGGAGATGCCTGTGTCGCTTATTTCGTGCCCAGATATGTCATCTTGCGTAGACCAAACCTGCATTTGTCCCATTCCGCTGTGAGTCCATTTTCTGACAATGTGCGCAGCACTGTAAGCAGTGTGGCATCATGTTCTCCTTTGGTCTTCCCCATTACGAGGATGTCGTCCTGGAAGTAGAGGACTCCGTTGACATCTCTGAATAATTTGTGCATGAGTTTTTGAAAAATGGCCGCAGCGGATGCCAGGCCGAATGGGAGACGCCGGAACCTGTAGCAGCCAAACGGGGTGATGAAGGACGTGAGCTTCCTGCACGAAGGGTGGAGCGACACTTGATGGTATGCGGCTGTGAGGTCGATAGCTGAGAACCATTTTACTCCCTTGGTCTGGGCTAACAGTTCGTTGATCTTTGGCAGCGGGAATTTGTCAACGATGATGTTTTTGTTGAGTTCGCGAAGGTCTATGCAAAGGCGTATCTTCCCACTCTGTTTCCGCGCCACGACCAAGGGCGCCAGCCACTCTGCGCACTCTATCGGTTCAATGATGTCGTTGTCCTCTAGCCGCTGGAGCTCTAGTTGAACTGCCTCCCTGCAATTGAAGGGGATATTCCTGACCTTGTGGGAGACTGGCACTGCACCGTCCTTGAGCATGATTTTATGGGTGAATTTTGACATCTTCCCGATGTTGCCACTGAATACATCCGGAAACTCGGCCTTCAACGAGTCCAGCAGGGTCGGGTCGTCTGTCAGGAGGACTTGAGTGTCACCGCCAGGGTTGAGTTGTATGCCCAGAGCCCCTTGGTTGGTCCATCCAAGGACCGATGGCCCTTTGCGTGCAACGTATAATTTCCCAGTGGTGTCTCGCCCTTTGAACTCGAAGCGTAGCCTCCGGAATCCAACCATAGGTATTTTTTCTCCCGTGAAGGTGACGGTATGGACATCCGTGGGGTGGAGGTGGTCGCCTACTACATGGGCAAAGTCCCTGTCCCTTAGGTGTTGCTGGATGATCATATATGGCGAACCGGAGTCCGCAACCATGGCTATTTGTACACCCCCGATGGTCAGCATGCAGGACGGCTTCCTGGAGGTCTTGCTTTCAATGCCCAGGACCTGGTCCTCGATACACAGGATGCACACCTGGTCCATTTCTTCCGCTCCATCCTGGTCGTCTGACTTGTACTGGACGTATTTGACTGTGGTCCTTCTGGGTTTGCGTCTGCAGACTTTGCCGAAATGTCCAACAACCCCACAGAAGGAACATTTGACATGGAACGCAGGGCATTTTTTATCGTCGGCCATGTGGGATTGGCTCCCGCACCTGTAACAGGTTACGTGTTTGTCCATGATGTTGCGGTTGGGCCCCGGAGCCCGTGGCGTAGACTGTCTGGTGTGGGCCGAGCTCGAGCCTGCAGTGGGTTTTGCATTCGGGACTTTCCGGTCTGTAATCTTGCACCCCGTAGGTTTTTGTTCGCTTTCTTTCTTGGCGGCGAGCGCGCACCTTTTCGACAGTTCCGCTTTCTTGACGATTGCGATGATTTCGTGGAGGGGCGCTTCACCACTGACCACAGCTTTTCCTGGACGCTGGTGTGGGTGGTGTGCATTATGATCTGATCACGTATGAGGTCGTCGTGCAGGGTCCCAAATTTGCAGTTTATGGCTAGCTTCTTGAGGGCTGCTACATAGTCTTCCACTGTTTCGGAGTCAGTCTGTTTCCTTTGGAAAAAATTGTACCGATCGATGGCTGTGCAAATGACGGGTTGGTAATGGCTGTCTAAGTCTTCCAAGGCGTGTTGGAAGACGTCTTCGTCATCGGCGGGCCTGGGTTTCTTCACCATGTTTCCGTAGACTCGCAGTCCTTCTGGTCCCAGGTTATGTAGCAGGATCTTCTTCCTGCGCTTGCTTGAGAACGCTTCCTCACCTTCCTCCTTGAGTGCCGATAAGTAGTTCAGGAAGTAATCCTTCCAGTCGGCCCACTTCATGGCCGCCTCCCCTGGTTTGGGCAGAAAGGGAACGGGGTTCGTCAGCGAGAAGGTCTGCGCACACATGGTGGCTGTAACGGTGGATTCCCGGTGGCACCCGGAGCTTCCTTGGTCGTTGTGGCCCTTGTGGTGACACTACTGTAGGGCAAGGACTGTTCGGCAAGGTGCTGGTTGGGGATGGCTCCCCCGATGGGCGCGGAAGCTGGCACCGGGTGGTGGTGGCGTAAAGGCACGCGCTCTCTACTGCGTGGCCACCCTCCCCCACCCAGGGGTGGACGCCTGCGCATCGGTGTTCTCGCCGAAGGTCTGGCGTGGCACTAGAAAGCAGACGATTAGCTCCTGGACCTTCGTGGTCGGGAAGGCGCTTGAAGGTGCAGGGGTCGCCGTGCGCCGACGTGGGCACCGAGGGTCTGCCACGTGGGATGGCTGCCCACTGTGAGTGGTGTCGGCACTGAGGCCCCTCAGCCGGCAAGGACGAGGTGTGCCCGCTCTCCCTCTCCGTGAAGCTGTGCGGTGCGAGCCGCGGCGGTTCTTCCGCCTCGTCGCCACTGTAGGATGGCCCCCCCGCCGGTAAAGATGATGCGGGACGCAGGGTGCTTGTACTGTGCACTTTATTCATATAGGTGAGAGGGAGAGCGCTACCATTACCCACTCCGTGCCGCGATCGTAATCCGGCCGCCGCGTCACTCTTGCGATGCCTTGCGGCGGTCACGTGGGCGGCAAGGGCTAGACCGCGACACTACACTTTGCCAGGGCAAAATTGCCGGACCTGCTTTGGGTTCCCATTCCGGCCCTGGTGCTGTGCTATATAAGTGCTGTCAATGATCCAGAAAGAGACCTGAGTAGGAGTGAAGGAATGAGGAATCGTCAAGCTGAAATGGCAATGCATTTCAGACTTGCAAGGTTTGATCCATAAACAATTTAGAAATATACGAATAATGTAGATTTTAACATTTTGCAGGACTTAATGCATTCCAGGGAGTTTGCAGGGGTATGCAGTAATAGACATGGCTTTAATGTACATTTACACATTTTACTTTTTTCCCTTTTTTCACAAATGGAATATATTTTTTAGTGTGGTGAAATTCCTTCTACTACAACAGTGCAACTATGGAGGTGCTTTGAACTTTTTACATTCTTTCTGCACATTTAACACAGCATGTGAGCACTAAAAGTTAGGTTCTCTGTTTAGTTGTTGTGGGACACTGGGTTGTTGGACAAGGGGGCTGTTAACCCTTGTCAAGCAACAGCCGGAAGGCTGGCGGCTGCGGGCAGATCCCACATGCTCCCCAGCTGAGCACCGCAACCCCTCCCTGTGTCCGATGCTCACTCACCGGTCGGGACGCCGATCTGCACGGGTGGAGATTTTTTGCCGGATGGAGTCGCGGTTCACGCGGCCAGTTGTTTGTGGCTGTCTGCGGCTCTGAGGTCCTCTCCCCTGGCTCCGTGGACTTCGGGGGGTGTTGTGGAGATTGCGAGTCTGAGGGATTTTGAAGCTGGCTTGTCGTGTGGCTGCTCAGGACCATCTCCAGTTCCTTCAGGCACTTTGGAGTGTGCTGTGGGTGTGTCTGGAGGCAGCACAGCAATAGAGGGAGTCTGCCTTCAACATCTACTGTGCCGGAAACCTTTCCAGTAACCACATTACAGATCTTCTAGGCTCCACATTCAATGACCTGAAATTGCTGCAGAAACTCAATCTGGCTTTAAACCCACCGGACCACCAGGTTTCCAACCGGGATGGCAAGTGCTTTTTAGATTTGAATCTGTTGTTTTCTGTGAAGCACTACGTTTACCGCCCGGTTGGGGTCGCTGGGTGGTTTCACAAAGTCGCTGAAACAATTATGAGGAATCACTCTTAAGGCGCCAGGTGCCTTGGCCAAACCTGAGGCTGCAGCGTTGGCGCAAACGGCTAAAAAAACGTGGAAGGCAGGCAGCAGCTCATGCCAATCATACCTCCCTGCTACGCAAGGAATTAATGATGGCTACAAATACAGGCCCAGGCACAGGAGATAACGAGGATAATCTGACAACACCAGATAATGCTGAATATTCCAATCCTGAGTCTCGAGAATCTCTAGCGCAGATAGATTGCAAATATTTGACAGATACAAAGGCTTCCAAATCTAGGCAAGGGACTGGTGAAGACGCAACTGTATTGCTGCTAAATCATGAATCAGATTTAGAACAGTAGACAACCTTACTGAAGGAATACCCTTTGTTTCAGAAAGTTAAGTCTACGGTTGCTGAAGATATTCTAGACGTTTCTCAAACAAGAATTTCACTAAATCCACCATCGCTACCTGCTTCTGTTGTACCAGGTGAACAGGAAAACCTGCAAATATCTTCTCAAGGTCCTCAGGTGGCGGCTTTTAGAATTTTGCACCCAAAAGATCTGGGTGTGCAAATAGCTGGTATGGAAGGAGCTAGAACTCAGCAACAAACCTCTCAGCAGCCTACTGAAGCCCCTTCACTCCAACTGGAAGTTAAGGATATGCTTAATCTTATTCTTGAGGAGATTAGGGAATTGAAGGTCTCTCAAGCATTATAAACTGCTGCCCTCAATGTCAGGTTAACCAAAATTGAGGAAGCAATAGCTCAGCTTCCTGAGAGAGTAAAGGAGGCTGAATTTAGGATTTTGGAGCTAGAAGACCAGCTCACCACGACCCAGAAAGTAATTGGCCAATTTCTCAAGCAGCAGGCCCTGTTAGAAAACAAGATTGACGAGCTAGAAAATCACTCACGTCGCTCCAATCTTCGTATTTTTGGGGTTCCAGAGGGTTGCGGGGGCCAACAAACGCTTCCATGGGTGGTCCTTTATTAAATCCCATGTTCTGCCAAGTTTTTCTGGTGATCTAACTTTAATGAGAGCTCATCGAGTTCCAGCACAGTGCTCTGCTACATCTAAATTTCCACGGACAATCCTTGTCAATTTTGGGGATTATTGAATTAAAGAGCTGGTTCTGTTAAAGGCGATACATCAGAGACAGTTTTCTTTACCTGAAGTGCCCCTGTATCGGACTTCTTCTGATCTATCGACTGCTGCAGTCAGACGCCGAAATTACTTTGTTAATATGCTCCATCGATATAAAGCGCAAGGGGTACAGGCTAGTAGTGCCCAGCAATCAAAATTAAAGGTTCTCTCGAAAGGGCAGTTTCATCTGTTTTCTAAGGTTACAGAAGCTCAGGAGCTTTTGCACCAGATTTCCAAAACTTATTTTTTTTTCATAGGTAATAAATGTTGATATCTTCTAGATCATGGACTGGGCTGGGGGGGGTAGAGTGTGCAAAGGTGCAATGTCATGGCACCAATCTTAGATAGGTTTTCATTGGGAGGGGTACGGTGGGCTCTTCCCCTCCCATCAGGGGTGGGTTCCTGCCTGGGACACAGGGGGAGTACACAGGGGTTTTAGAGGGAGGGCAGATAGGGTGGAGAGGGGAGCACCGTTGCATTTGGAAAAAAGAGCATATATATTCAGGGTGAAAAGCATTGATAAAATCTTTATATCATGGGTTCAGCTTACAGGAAGGGTGCTAAATGCTATAATGTAATGCTTCCATGATGATGTCTTTCGAGAAATGCAAAGTTAGGATCCTTTCATGCAATGTCAACAGGTTAGCAAACAAAAAAAATATAGCAGCTTAATTGGCTGGTTGATATCTCTTTCCCCAGAGGTTCTCTTTTTGCAAGAGACCCATTTAAAAAGCAATACTCCAAAGCTGTCAACCCCCCGAAGATTTTCTCATACTTTTTTCGCGTCCGCACAGGTGGCAGTAAGGGGAGTTGCAATCTTTTTAGGAAATAGAATTGACTGGGATGTGAGGGAAGTGATTCAGGATCCATTCGGAGGGTGGATTTGGGCCAAAGTAACAACTAGTGGTCAAGATCTAAATTTCATCAATTATTAAGGCCCTACAACTGATGAGACGGACTCCCTTTCAAAGATTTATGACATTGCCTTGGGGAAACTAGGCCTTTGATCTGGGGTGGGGATCTTAATTTTATCCAGAATCTGTTTAAAGACACCACAAATAAGAATAAACAACAGCTTAAACCCAGAACCAAAAAACTACTACAAGCTTTTAAGTCAAGCTTTCAGCTAGTGGACCCCTGGAGAGAGGACCATCCAGAAACCAAACAATATACATGTTTTTCTTATAGGTTTTGAACGGCCTCTCTAATTGATTTCTTCTTAGTTTCTAAATCATTAGGTAGAGGGCAGTCTGAAATTAGGGCTAATACTTTTTCAGATCACTCCGTAGTTTCCCCAGAAATAGTGATAAAGGGACAGACCAAGATGGCAACTGGATAGATCATTGCTCTCAAATTCACAATGGGTAGCGAAACGAAACAGTTAATTGCTGAGTTTTTTATTATCAATCGGAATATGGGCTCTTATTTTTCAATTTGGGAAGCTTTTAAAGCAACTTTAGGAGGGAGAGTGATAGAATATAAAGCAAGTCAAAGAAAAGAATGCTCTCAGCAGATAGCAAGTCTCCAGATAGCATTAGATAGTGCCATTAGTGCCAGGGAGCAAAGTGAAGGGATTGAGCCCGAGGTCTGCCAAGTAGAAACGGCAAAACAAAATCTTATAGATTTTTTTATTTTAGACGAAATAAATAATTCCAATAGCTACCAACAAAAAATATATGAGGAAAATCAGCACATTGGCAAGTTCCTGGCTTGGTCCACAAGAGTTAAGAACAAAAAGGCAATAATTTAGTCTTTAGAGAGTCCTTTAACAGGAAAATTAGTACATGATCAGGAAGAGATAGCAAAACTCTTGGTACAGCATTACTCAGATATTTATCAGACTCAATATACGGTGCCAATAAGTCAGATTCAACAGTACTATGAGAATATGCCTCTTCCTCATTTATCCGAATCACTCTTCCAGCTAATTTTGGAGCCCATAACATCCACCGAGATTGAACAAGCTTTAAAGCAAATGCCTTATGCCAAAGCATGTGGAAATTATGGTTTCCCCACAGAATTTTATAAAATATTTTTTCAGCGAGCTTGTGACATTTTTAGTAGATCTTTTTAATTTTATTAAAGGAGGGGTGAGATCCCTCCCACATTTCAAGAAGCAACAATAGTCTCTTTCCTTAAGAAGGATAAAAATCCAATATCTGTTCATTCTATAGGCCGATTAGTCTGCTTAATTTGGACTACAAATTGTTAAGGAAGATCTGGGCTTTTCGTATAATGCCTGCTGCACAACAGCTAATACATATAGATCAAAGCGATTTTATAGCAGCCGGTCAATGGCGTCAAACACCCAGTTTCTAATTCATGCCATAGATTATTTTTCAATGAAAAATAGCAAAGCCCTAGTCATCGAACTTCTGGCAATTCAACTTTGCAACGATATTAACATCATGACACTCATAGAAGGCATGGCGAGACTTAAATTGTTTGCTGATGATATGATACTCTATCTTCAGCCAGATGAGGATAATATAAAATGAACTATACGGTTGATTAAGGATTTTACTAAGATTGGAGGATACAAGATAAATCAAAGTAAAACAGAATTGTTGCTTTTTAATGTGACAGTAGAAGACCTTCCTTCTTCTTTACAGCCGCAAGCTAAGATAGCATCTCCAACTAGATATCTGGGTATTTGGGTCACAAATAATTTTTCTAGTCTTTTCCATTTGAATTACCAAAAAAATCTAAGTAAAATTAAGGGATTATTAGACAGATGGTCCAGGTTCCCCTTGACCATCATAAGTTGTGTTTCCATGATCAAAATGTCTATCCTCCCTCTGTTAATATTCTTATTTTCTAATGTACCAATAAAAATTCCTAATAGTTTTTTTCCGGAACTGTGATTCAATTTTTAGGACTTTTATTTGGAATAAAAAGACGGCCAGGGTGAAGTTGGAGGTGCTTCAATTGGAGAAAGAAGGAGGGTTGGCATGTCCTAATATACCTATTTACTACCAGGCAGCTTTATTAGATGTTCTCTCTCGGTGCTAAACAGAACTGGGGGATTAGATAATTGTTTCACCACAAAGATGATTCAGGAATCAGATGTAAGTGTGCCAGTGTTTTTAAAAATAGCAAAGCTTCCAAAAAGAACTAGATATAAATATTTGGGTAATATACATAGTCGGATGGGCGCCTTGGAGAAAGTATATAAGTCCTCTTTCTATGGATTCTCACTAAAGTTAGAGGGGGGCAGCTACTTGGGCCTCTCCCTGACAGCTTGTGAGATTAGATTCTGGAACTCTTTAGGTTTCAAACCTTTTGGTGACTTTATGGGTCAAGGGAAATCTATCTCATGGGGAGATCTAATTGCTAGGGTGGGCTCTCAGTGTGAGCAACACTTTTTAAGTTTTAATAAAATGAAGCATTTCTTGCAGATTCACAACAAAAATCAGACACAAGAACTTCAATCGATTAGCAGTATTCTCGATATGGCCAAATTGCAAGGAATTGAAAATTGGTATAAAACATTAAAGGAGGTTTCCGGCAATTCAAATCTAGCAGACTTTTTTTCAAGGGTGTTACAAAAAACACAATGTCAGCTATCAGTGAGCGAGTGGAAACTAATTGCAGAGTTAGGCTATAAATCTTTTAGGGCAGCCAACTACAAAGGAATAGCATTTCTGTCAAGATGGGTGGCATATTATACCCCGGAAATTCTCCACAAAATGTATCCAGCAGTTTCCAACAACTGCTTTTGGTGTCAGCAATTAGGCAAAGGGATATGCCTCAATATGTTTTTTTACATGTCCACACCTTACCAATTTCTGGCGGCAAGTGTTTCAGGATATAAGTCAGGCCATAGGTTGTACAGTTCTACCAGATCCTAATTTGGCTTTATTTGGTGTCTGTAAAAGGAGCCAACAATTAACAAAGGGTCAACAATATTTTATTTTTGTAGCATTGTTGATTGCACTTTCCTTGATCCTTCAGAATTGGCGAACCAGTAAGCCTCCTACAAAGTTGCACTGGAAGGGCAAAATGACTCGTACTATGAAGTTTGAAGAGGCCTATGCAAAGCGAGTAGGGGGACTCTGGCTTTTTTAGATCTACTTCTGATCTGGCAATTTCTTGAACCGAAGTTACAGTGCACCCAAGATATATTATTCGCTAGAAGCACTAACGCACTTTATTCTGAAGCATTGTATTTATATTTGATTGGAGAGGTGTGGTGCAGCGGCCAGGGCAGCTGACTTCGGAGCACAGGGCTCACGGTTCGATCCCTGGCTCCGGCCTCAGCTCAGCACCATGTGACTCTGGGCAATAGCTCACTTAATTTCCACGACGGCCCCCAGCGCCTTGAGACCCGTAAGGGTGAGTAGTTCGCGCTTTACAAATACGGATTTACATTTTTTTGTTGTTGTTTTAAAAAAAATTATATTATTCTTAGCACCACGGTACTTGTTTTCCTTTAATGAATTGATAAATGGACAGAATGATAAAGTGGCAAAATGTTGATGTCTATATAATAGCACTCTTGCACTTGCTCTTTACAAATGCGAGATCAGGATTGATTACGTGGATTAGAGCAGAGGCGGTGGAGAAGTGGAGAAGTAGGTTTTAGAAGTAGTTTCATTTTATCGGTCTAAACTTCTCTAGCTATCCTAAGTAATGAAACAATATACTTCAGAAATGAACATTTACAATGTACATAATGAATGGAATTATTTGTAGATGTTTTACTGTGTATTTTAGATGATTTGTTTAGAGTGATGCTATATTCTTTATGGTTCATTTTAATTGCACTATTTATCATTCAAGAATTGTGATTTATCTGCTATGTCTGCTCAGTAAAAAAAAAGCAAAAAAAAAAGCAGCAGCCACAATCCCTGTCAGGGTGAACGGCAAACAGTCACTAAATGGACCTATGTTTAACCCTCTGGTAGCTTGGCAGAAAAGCATTCAGACTTAACTTAGAGGCAATGTGTAAAGTATTTATGCAGCACCCAAAAAGTAATAAAGTGAAAATGCAACACAAGAAAAATCCCACACTAATTTAGAATAATTGAGCCAATTTTCACAAGTTATTTGAAGACAAAATGACATAAATCCAATTAGTAGAACCAGATATATGCAATTTTAAAGGTTTAGGTAAAAATAGTGCTTAAAAGCACAACGTGCCAACTGTGGTTAGCTGGTTGCACCAGACCGTGACAAAGTCACAAGTTCAAGCCGACCGCGAAGGAGAGGGGGCTGGACACAGGGAGCAGGTTAGGCCTGCTGAGAATTGTACCTTTTGTCCTTGATGCAGGGTCTTGCTCCCAGTTGTGTCGCGCTGAGTCAGTTTAGATGAGCAGCTGTGAGGTGAGGTCCGTGTCCAGTTTTGTTGCACTTTCTCAGTTACAATGAGGAGCTGCAAGAGCTGTGATGTGAGGTCTGCGTCAAGTTGCATCATGCTGTGTTAGTTCCATTTAAGAGCTGAGAGATCTGCGATGTGAAGTCCGTGTTGAGTTGCGTCACGCTAAATCAGTTCTGATGAGGGCTGTGAGGGCTGCATCGGGTTGCATCGCACTGTTTCGGTTCTGATGGGCTGAAAGAGCACTGTTATATCACTTCCAAGGGTTCAGGACTGGAGAGGCGCCATTGGGGGGTGGTTAGGACTCACAGCAGGCAGAGTCCAGGGGCAGGTTTCAAAATGTTTGGAGTCTTTTCTGTCCCTGAGACTCTGATCAAGAGGCCAGCCAACTAGCCCTTGGTGTCACTCTGGTGGTCCTGGGTTCAAGGTGCAGGTCCAGGCTGCAGATATCAAATGGTTAGAGCACAAAAATGCCAACTTTCTTAAAGTGTTACAGCAAACAAATGATGGACGGAATGCTGACAATGCAAACATTCTTCCCCAGTCAAAAGATCTGGGTTAAATCCATTGTTCTTTTGCCCACTACGCCACCCCAGTTTGGACCCAGCCATATGCAAATCAGTCTTGACCCTGTGCCCCATGGGAACAGTCCAGACCGAACTGCCAGGCCAGGTCCTCCCTGGACCAGAAACAAGCATCCTGGGACCGGTTTCAGGGTATGTCACCCTTCTTCAGCCAGGCTAGCTTGAATCCAGTGGCACAGTGAGCAAGGGACCCACGTCTGGGCATACCCATCCCACTTAGGGTGAAAAGTGTTACAGCAAACAAATATGGACGGAATGCTGACAATGCAAACATTCTCCCCCAGTCAAAAGATCTGGGTTAAATCCATCGTTCTTTTGCCCACTACGCCACCCCAGTTTGGACCCAGCCATATGCAAATCAGTCTTGACCCTGTGCCCCATGGGAACAGTCCAGACCGAACTGCCAGGCCAGGTCCTCCCTGGACCGGAAACAAGCATCCTGGGACCGGTTTCAGGGTATGTCACCCTTCTTCAGCCAGGCTAGCTTGAATCCAGTGGCACAGTGAGCAAGGGACCCACGTCTATGCATACCCATCCCACTTGGGGCGAAAAGTGTTACAGCAAACAAATGATGGACGGAATGCTGACAATGCAAACATTCTCCCCAGTCAAAAGATCTGGGTTAAATCCATCGTTCTTTTGCCCACTACGCCACCTCAGTTTGGACCCAGCCATATGCAAATCAGTCTTGACCCTGTGCCCCATGGGAACAGTCCAGACCGAACTGCCAGGCCAGGTACTCCTTTGACCGGAAACAAGCATCCTGGGACCGGTTTCAGGGTATGTCACCCTTCTTCAGCCAGGCTAGCTTGAATCCAGTGGCACAGTGAGCAAGGGACCCACGTCTGGGCATACCCATACCACTTAATGCGAAAAGTGTTACAGCAAACAAATGATGGACGGAATGCTGACAATGCAAACATTCTCCCCCAGTCAAAAGATCTGGGTTAAATCCATCGTTCTTTTGCCCACTACGCCACCCCAGTTTGGACCCAGCCATATGCAAATCAGTCTTGACCCTGTGCCCCATGGGAACAGTCCAGACTGAACTGCCAGGCCAGGTCCTCCCTGGACCCGGTCCCAGGAAACCGGTCCCAGGATGCTTGTTTCCGGTCCAGGGAGGACCTGGCCTGGCAGTTCGGTCTGGACTGTTCCCATGGGGCACAGGGTCAAGACTGATTTGCATATGGCTGGGTCCAAACTGGGGTGGCGTAGTGGGCAAAAGAACGATGGATTTAACCCAGATCTTTTGACTGGGGAGAATGTTTGCATTGTCAGCATTCCGTCCATCATTTGTTTGCTGTAACACTTTTCTCCCTAAGTGGGATGGGTATGCCCAGACGTGGGTCCCTTGCTCACTGTGCCACTGGATTCAAGCTAGCCTGGCTGAAGAAGGTTGACATACCCTGAAACCGGTCCCAGGATGCTTGTTTCCGGTCCAGGGAGGACCTGGCCTGGCAGTTCGGTCTGGACTGTTCCCATGGGGCACAGGGTCAAGACTGATTTGCATATGGCTGGGTCCAAACTGGAGTGGCGTAGTGGGCAAAAGAACAATGGATTTAACCCAGATCTTTTGACTGGGGGAGAATGTTTGCATTGTCAGCATTCCGTCCATCATTTGTTTGCTGTAACAACTTTCTTAAAGTGGCATTTTCAGAATTGTGACTTAAAATCTGACTTTACCATTAAAGAGGATTTTAAATTACAATTCCTCAGACACCAAACTTGACATTCCTACCTGCTTGCATTGAAAGGTTAGCACTTATTAAATGTAATAAGGTACCCAATGTTATCCTATGGGAGAGGAAGGTCTCACAGTGTGGAAGCTTTTTTCCATATGTAAGGAAAGATACCGGTGGTAAACATGTAGTTGAAGATCGATGAAAGGTTTATGGCTATCAACTCGGGGGCTAATTTCAGCGCTGCCGGGGGGCAGAGGTCTGATGGAGATCCAGACTTAGAACTGTTAAGCATAGTAGTTATTAGTTCAGGGGAAGTGGAGAGAAATTCTATGAAGAGTGGGTGGTCAGAGGTTGCCAGGACGGACTGCTCCTTGGCATCCGCTTTTGTTAAAGAGTGGAATTTTGAAAAAAATTGATCCATCTTGTCCCTGAAGCTAGGGGCGAGTTTGTGGCAGAACTGTTGACTGTGGCCAGCTGTCTAGTTGCTAGGGACAGTGGTGAGCTTAGTCATCACCTGAAATAACTCCTTGGTGGAGTCTTTGGCTGCTTCGATTTGTTGAGTAAAGAAGTTACTTTTTTCTTTTACTAGGAGGCTTTTGTATTTCATCAGTGCTAGTTTGTAAGAGTTTTTCTCATGGGTATCATAGTGTGTGCACCAGCGTCTTTCCTGCCTTCTGCAGGCTTGTTTTTCCAATCTGAGCACCTAGGTGAACCAAGGGGTGGAGGGTTTGCTTCTGTTTGTGTGTAAGTGTTTGGGTGGAACCAACTTCAAGAAGGTTGAATTGAGCCAGTCTGTATACAGGAAAGCGGCTGACTCTGCGTCTTATGGTAGGTCGGGTTGAGATAGGGAGAGGTGTTGGGTTAGTGTGTTTGTATCGGGGGTCCACTCCCTCTGATAAATGGAATCATTTGATTGCAGACGAGAGTCTAAAAATAATAGCATGGTGGTCTGACCAAATAAGCAGTAAGATTTCCTCTAAGGTAAAACAGGCATTGCTAGAGTGTGTCTGGCCAGATGAGTGGGTTGTTTAAGAAGTTGTGGCAGTCCTAGTGTGGCCAGTATCTCAAGTAAAGCTATAGTATCTTTATCTGGCTGAGATTCTAGGTGAAAATTAAAGTCCCCCAATGTAGTAAAGTCCTTGGTACAAAGACTAGCTTCGACTAGTCCACTGAGGTTGTTAATAACCTGATTCTTGGGCCGGGTGGCGGGTAGATCAAGAGACCTTTAAAGGAGTGTTTATGGTTACATTCTAGGTTAAAAAGGAGAGCCTCACAGTCCGGAGATGGTACTGCTACAAAGGTGGCTGCGAACAAGTCACAATATATTATAGCTAAGCCGCCCCCTCTTTTTACAGGTCTGACTAGCCTGAATAAAGAGAAACCGGTGGGTACTGCAAAGGCGAAATCAGGGCTAGATGCTGCGTCTGCCCGGGTTTCTGCAATGAATAAGATGTCCAGATTCTGGCTGTATAAGAAATCGGCAATTTCAACTTTCTGTCTTGGGAGGGAGCACGCATTAATAAGAGTGCTGCAAAGCATAGATACTTGTTTGGCCGTATGATAAGGAGGAAGTAAAGAGTGTTCGCTTGGGGGGGGTAAGGACGAAGGACTTAGCAAGATCGAGGCTGCTGTTGGGGCACTTTAAAGAGGAACTGAGAAGGGGAGGGTAGGGGTGAGGTTAAAATTAGCGCAGCTAGCGAACGTGTAGGGTTAAGCATATAGAGTTCCTTACTGGTATAGGGGAATTTGGCAGCAAGCTGGCAGGCGGGAGGAGCAGAGGTTCTGGCGGTTGGCGCGATCCGGGAAGGGACGGGCGCAGACAGGCTTGCCTTTGGTGTGCCAGCGGCACGCCCACTGCGCGTGTCTGCTGCACGGACGCACTATCGCCTTTGTTATATACCCCTTCATGAGGAGGGGGGGCATGTCCTGAATTAGTGGCGATAAAGCGCGATTGTAAAAATGCAGGGAAAAGTAAAAGGAACTTTCTGACCGGGATCCAGCAACCCCTTCAGCCCTCACAGGCTCCCCTGTGAGTGGCTGAATACTGGTAAATTAAAATTAGTTAATAAAATTGTTAAACAAAAAGCATAAAATGAATAAAAAGGGATGTGACTCCCTTTAAGATGTCGCCCAAGCCAGACGGGAACCAGGCACCTCCAGAAGCGGATACAAGGAATTGAAACGGGCTGTGCAGTTGTGCTCAGGAGGAGGGACTTTTAGGTAAATAAATATGCCAAGCAGGTGTTAGCTAATTTTACCATGTTATAGGGAGTGAGCACAAGCACTTTAGCACTGATTAGCAGTGGTAAAGGGAACAGAGTCCTAAGGCCAACAATACCAAATTCAGAAAAATAGAAGGGGTAAAGGCAAAACATTTGGAGGTGACTCCGCAGAGAGGGCCAAGTCCAACAGTTGTGTGTAGACATTGGAAAAGTTGTCGACTTTGTGTCATTGTGCCATGGTCTGCACAAATTTTGTAATGAGCTGTCCTACCGCTACCAGTGGAAACAGCCATGTTTCTAGCATTCGCCCTGTACTGATTACATAATACTATTGCAGTGCTGGGTGATAAGTGGAATTACAAGTCAGAAAAACTCTCAGTTCCCGAGTCTGCGATTCAGGGAATGGAAATTCCAAATCTAAATCTAACTTCCTGTAGTTGTAAGTCATACTGCAAAACATTTTGTAAATCAGATCACACAGAAAATACACAGGAATCCGTTCCTGAAGAGCTCCATTAAACAAATATGAAGTAAAATAACAACAGAAATTTGAGTAAAACAATTTAGAAGAGTTTAGAGAAAACATATCCACCAATAGAAACAAGCATTGGCAAAGCCAGTATTTCTGGTGTTGGCAGCCAGCCTTTGGCAATTCTTGTTTTGTTCTGTCATGGTTAGTGCAAAACTGTATTGTTTGGGAAACAGGCAGGCTCTCATCAATCCGAAAAACAGCATTTGCTAAAGGTAAAAATATTTTTAGCTTTAAAAAAAAAATAAACACACATTACTATAGTCACCCCTGACATAGAAAGGGACTACTTTAGGCATGGATGTGCTCCTTATGAAAGGGCGCAAAAGACACACAATTGAAAGGCGGAATGCAGAACAGATCAAAACATTCACCCCCAGTCAAGAGATCTGGGTTAAATTCATCATTCTTTTGCTCACCATGCCACCCCAGTTTAGACCTGGCCATATGCAAATCAGTCTTGACCCTGTGCCTCATGGGAACAGTCCAGCCCGAACTGCCAAGCCAGGTCCTCCCTGGACCGGAAACAAGCATCCTAGGACCGGTTTTGGGGTTTCACCCCTCATCAGCCAGGATAGCTTGAATCCAGTGGCACAGTGAGCACGTCTGGGCATACCCGGCGCACTTAGGGCAAGGAAGCAAAAGACACACAATTGATGGACGGAATGCAGACCAAATCAAAACATTCACCCCCAGTCAAGTGATCTGGGTTAAATCCATCATTCTTTTGCTCACCATGCCACCCCAGTTTAGACCTGGCCATATGCAAATCAGTCTTGACCCTGTGCCTCATGGGAACAGTCCAGCCCGAACTGCCAAGCCAGGTCTTCCCTGGACCGGAAACAAGCATCCTAGGACCGGTTTTGGTTTTTGGTTTCACCCCTCATCAGCCAGGATAGCTTGAATCCAGTGGCATGGTGAGCAAAAAAACGATGGATTTAGGCCCAGATCTCTGTACTGGGGTGAATGTATGACATTGTTCTGCATTCTGTCCATCAATTGTTCTTTCTGCATTTGTCACCCCGAGTGGGACGGGTATGCCCAGACGTGGGTCCCGTGCTCTCCATGCCACTGGAGTCAAGCTATCCTGGCTGATGAGGGGTGAAACCCCGAAACCGGTCCTAGGATGCTTGGTTCCAGGCCAGGGAGGACCTGGCCTGGCAGTTCGGGTTGGACTGTTCCCATTGGGCACAGGGTCAAGACTGATTTGCATATGGCTGGGTTCAAACTGGAATGGCATGGTGAGCAAAAAAGCGATGGATTTAGGCCCAGATCTCTGTACTGGGGTGAAAGTATGACATTGTTCTGCATTCTGTCCATCAATTGTTCTTTCTCCTTATGAAAGGGCAGCATGCTGTAACTCAAAGTTAAGAGAGCCATTGGCTGAAGTCTGCTGTCCAGTTGCCACATTGTACATGCTGAAGTGGCTTGATGAAAAATTTGAATACACAACAGACTAATGGATGAAGCCTGGCTGAAAACCCTATAAGTAATTATGTTATACATATAATTTAGTCAAAATCAAAAGGTCTTGGCTAACACCAGACCTTAAAAAAGCCAGTCGGTCTGAGTTTGGCTGCCAGCCTCTTGCCTAATGCTTTTTTGTAATATTTTTGTAAAACTTTCTTGCAAATAGTGAGGCTTGCAAAGACAGATAGAGAGGCTTGCAAAGGCAGATAGAGAGGCTTGCAAAGACAGATATATAGAGAAGCTTGCAAAGACTGAAAGATAGAGAGCCTTTCAAAGACAGATAGAGTTTGAAAGATAGATGTATAGATAGACAGATAGGCATACAGACAGATAGATAGGTAGTCAGATAGATATAGACAGAAAGATGAAGAGAATTATATAGATAGATGGTGTGGTATAGATAAATAGAGTTGCATAGATAGATAGAGTTGTATAGATTGATAGAGTTATATAATAGAGCTGCATAGCTAGATAGAAAGAGTTGTAAAGATAGATACAGACAGATAGATAAATAGCGTTGTATAGACAGATGGTGTTGTATAGATAAATAGAGTTGCATAGATAGAGTTGTATAGATTGATAGAGGTATCTAATAGAGCTGTATAGCTAGATAGAAAGAGTTGTAAAGATAGATAGGGTTGAACAGGTGTGGTATAGATAGATAGATAGGATTGTATAGATAGGGTTGTTTAGATAGATACATAGGGCTGAATAGATAGGGTTGTATTGATAAAATAGATTGAGTTGCATAGATAGATAGGTTTATAGATTGATAGATAGATAGATAGATAGATTTGCAAAGCTAGATAGACAGTAGGCCTGGACGTAATTATGTGAGAGTAATCAGTTTAATTTTGGTAATTTCGCGTTACTCTTGTGGCGCAAAATCAGAGAAAATTACGCGATTATGCCTGTTTAAGTAATTTTATGTAACTGCAGGCAAAAATCCCTGCTCATGAGCCCAGAAACAGAGCGTGAGCCGCTGTTCCTGTTCTGTTGCACTTAGAGCTATTTTCTTAGCACAAAATGCATCCTCTGGTCCATTTTGGATGCAAGGGTGTATTTTGCTCTAAGAAAATAGTACTAAATGCTGGATTATGCTCCTTACGTAATTCCACATAATCTTGCATACGCGTGGTTAAGACAGTGCGCGGTCTAGCTGCTGGCTGCAGCTCGGCAGAAGCAGGAAGACGCCAGGAAGAGAGGACGCAGTGAGGTAAGTGGGGCTGGGGCCGGGTTTAGAAGAAGCAGTTTGTATGGGTTGGGGGTAGGGTTGGTGGGGTTGGGGTCGTTTTCAGGGCTGGGGGGTCGTTTTCAAGGCTGGGGGGTCAGGGTAGTTTTCAAGGCTGGGGGAGGGTCGGGGTAGTTTTCAGGACTGGGGGAGGGTCGGGGTAGTTTTCAGGACTGGGGGAGGGTCGGGGTAGTTTTTATAATTAGGGGTTCGGGTATTAAGCCTAAGAGCAGTGGAAGGAGTTGGGGTAGTTTTAGGGACAGTGTGGGTAGGGGGTGGGAGTGGGTTGGGCTAGTGTATGTTAAGAGACAGGGTTTTAGGCCTCCGGTCAGGGGGAGGAGAATGGGTAGTCGGGGTCGTTTTTAGGGCTTAGAGTAGGGCGCGGTAGTTTTTTTTAGGGTCGGGGGGTGTGGATTGGGGTAATTTTTTTAAATAGGGGTTAGGGTTTTAGGCCTAAGGGCAGTGTAAGGGGTTGGGGTAGTTTTAGGTGACAGCGTGGGGGGATGAGAGGGGGACGGTGTAGTATATATTATGGGTTAGGGACAGCGTGGAGGGTGGGAGGGGGTCAGGGTATTTGGGCCTCAGGGCGGGAGGGCAAGCAGGGGGTTTGTGGCTTAGGCCGGGGGGAGGGGGTCGCAACCTGAGCCATGCATACCCCTTTTCCATTCATGCCTTTACCACGAAAATACGTGGTAAAGGCATGCATGGTAAAGGAATGTCTGGATAAGACGCATTTGTGGTTTGGGCTGCGTGGTAGAGGCATGCGTGGTTTAGCCATGCGTGCCTCTATCATACAACAGTCTACAGCAGCTCTTACTGGCAATGGTGCAGTGATGCCCAGCACGCCACCAAGGATGTTGGTTTAGTAGCTATCCTTACTTTTGTGGACAGCAGCAACATCAGACCACGAACCTGAGCCTGCAGCAGCCAAACTGAATGCAGCTGATTTCCGGCCCAAAAGTAATAGGGAGAAAAGCAGTGCAATGGCGTATTGGGATGAAAAGGCCAGACGGGTGCACATAATCCAACCAATACAGGAGGCAAAGAAAAGCCTGAGCAAGATGCACAGATGGCCCGTCCCAGCTGAGTTTACAGTCAGCCAGTGGGAGACGGTTGAGGCTAGTGTGTGCAGGCCATTGGCATGCTCTAAGGCCCTAACCGGAAAAAAAAATGGAAATGAAAGAATTACTTGGAGGCATGTCGTACTTTAAAAACAAAACATAGCAGTGGGAAGTGAACCGGGAGGGCCCCCAACATTGCCAACAACAGCAATTAAAACCTGATTGGAACTGCGGCAGTGCTTGATTTGTAAAAATAAATAAATGCCAGAGCTCTCGTCAGGAGACCACTGCAGCTTGCACTACACATTGCCCCTGCCATACTGCTAATGATTGTAACAACTACTAACTATCTCACTCCTTCAACAAGTGTGACGATTCGGACTATCTCAAGCCCCCAAAGGTATGAGAATGGCTGGGGCGGCAGGTAATAGTCATTTGTTAATGTTTATTGAATTAATATTTAACTGTTGTTGTGGTCACCTCTAAATTAGCCAGACAGTGCCACATTGTGGCAGACTGTCACAAGCACAGGTGTTGACAATTAAGCACCGGTGCTGAGAACCGGAAACCACCAGCTCAAATTAAGCACTGAACTGTGGCCTGCGAGTCCATCTGCTTTAAAAAGTGCAGGTGGCGCCCATCGGCACACATACAGACCCGTCCATTCCTCTAGAGTCTAGGAGTGGGATACAGTGCTAAAGTTCCCACCCTTTGTCCAACCCTTAACCCTCAAAGGCCACTTTTTTTAGCTGCTGTTAGACTTGGCATCTTTGCGTGGTTTCCCCTGACTTTTTGCCTCTACCTCCTGTATTTTTGATGCTGTGTTGGATTTTGTTTTTGCCGGCTTAGATGCTTTGGGCATTTTGCCACTGTTGATCATTGTCAAAGTGCAAGTGCTCCCTGTGTAAATTGAGATTTGATTTACTGGTAATTCCCTAGTAAAGTGCACTGAGTGTGCCAGGGCCTGTAAATCAAATGCTACTAGTGGGCCTGCAGCACTGATTGTGCCACCCACATTAGTAGCCCTGAAAAGGTATCTCAGACTTGCTGTGTGCAGTGTTAAACTGCCATGTCGATCTGGCAAGTGCACCCACTTGCCAGGCCCTAACCTTCCCTTTTGTTATATGTAAGGCACCCCTATGGTAGGCCCAAGGTACCCCCATGAGCAGGGTGAAGTGTATGTAAAAGGTAGGACAAGTACTGGTGTGTGTGACGTGCTGATAGTGAAATGCTGACAATTTCATTTTTCACTATTGAAAGGCTATCTATCCCATAGGATAAAATGGGAAATACTTTGTAACATCTTACAAGTATAACTTCCCATTGGGACAAGATAGAGAAATAAAGTTGAGGCTCTCTGAACTCAGAATTTAATAACACATCTTTTAGTAAAGATGGTTTTTAAATTGTGTGTTTGAAAATGCCACTTTTAGAAAGTAGTCATTTTTTTGTTTAACCATTCTGTGTGCCTCTGCCTATTTGTGGAATTTAATGCCTGGTTTTCGAGTGACAGGGGCTGGGGATGTGCATTCACTGTAGACAACCACTGGGGGGGGAGGAGGAGGGAGGTGTTTCTGGCCCTTCCTGGATGACTCAGAGCTGAGCTGAAAGGGGTTTGGGGGTGCATTTAGAGTAGTGGGAGGAGATTTCATTGCACCTGAATTGGGCCTGTCTCCCTTGCACAATGCTGTCTCCACCCCCTGAGGTCATACTGCACCAGTTATGTTATGTTATTTTATATAATCTTATAAAGGGCACTATCACTCCACGGGTATCCTGGCACTGAGATTACCTTGAGTTCCAGTGCACACACATGTTGCCATATCGGTCAGAATTTTATAAGCGGTGGCTAGGGTTCATTATACCCTAGGAAAGAGCCAAGTTTTAAGCTTCTTTCTAAAATGTAGAAGATCTTCTGTTTGTCTAAGATTGGACGGAAGTCCATTCCATAGCCGGACGGCTACACAACTAAATGCTCTTCCTCCGAGCCTGGTCTTTCTGAATCTGGGTATGCTCACCAATTTGGCTGCTGATGAACGAAGGCTTCTGGCCGGGAAATACCAAGTAAATTTACTCTGCAGTGGCCTAGGCCCGAGTCCATGTACTGCCTCGAAAACGATGCAAAGAGATTTGAACTGTATTCTTTGCATAATTGGCAACCAGTGGAGGTCTTTAAGGGACAGAGATGCAGATGACTTAAGCTGTCTCTTTAGAGCTAGCTTCGCAGCTATTGTCTGAATTCTTTGATGCTTCTTTATCAAAGAATTTAGAGCACCCAGTAACAGAGCGTTACAATAGTCTAGCCGACTCAGGACAGCACTGGTTTCGACTGGGCTCAGAGACCCTTGCACAAAGAGAACAAAGACAAAATGGGGTGTAAGTAGTAGACCTTAAATCCCAGAACTTTAGATCTCTTCTGGACTAAAGAGGAACCTTTTGCCAAGGAGAAGAGCTGAAGAGCTGTAAGGAGGAGTACTGCCCCTTTGCTGTGTGCTGTGTGGGGTTGGCCTGCAGTTGCTATTTCTGCCAATGAAAGGACAAAGACTGGAACTTTGTTGTGAACATGCTTGAAGAAGAATCTCCAAGGGCCTGTGTGTGCTGGCCTACTGTTCTGAAGTCTCAGGGACACTAAGACTTCACCCCCAGCTCCCCTGAACTCTGATGATGAGAGTTCTGACCTGCCAGGAGGTGCCTGTTACAGTTCTGGGCCTCTGGAGGTTGTTCCTGCTGTTGGGAGCTGGAAGAAACCTAAAGAACTGAGAAAATCGATGCATCACTCTTCTTGCAGCTGTTTTTCCCAATGCAGCACCGCCATGCGAGAAGACTCTCCACGCATCGCCACGCAGCTGCTGAGACAACGCAGCGCCTGTTGCGCTGCAAGAACAGATGCACCGTGAGATCGCGGCTGAAGAAACCGACGCAGCGCCGCTTGTCTCCAATGCATCAATCGCCAACGCATCCCGGATTTCCACGCACTGCACCTGTGCGGCAATTTTTCCCGACGCAGAACCGTCTTGGAGTCGACGCATCACTTCCCCCTACGGTCCGTATTCGACGCATCCCTTCTGCATGCAGCAGAACTGTTGCATCGCCTCCCCAAGGACTCAGGAACTGATGCATCTCTTTGTTTCTCGATGCTTCCCATCTCTGCGGCTGTTTGGCCTTGTGAATTTTGACCATATATAGGTACTTTGTGTAGAATCACGCATCCATAGTTTTCTATGGACCCAGTTGCCTGAAACCTTTGAAAAGTGATATTCTTACTACATGTATGTTGGATTTTTGTCGTTTTGGTCTTGTTGAGTTTAGATAAAGGTACTTTATTTTTCAAAACAGTGTTGTGTCCATTTGTGGTGTTATCACTGTGTGCCCGATTCACAGAACTAACTTACAACAAAATCCTAAACTTACTACCATTTTGGTATTCACAGAATGAACTTACTCATTTTGGTATTCACAGAATGAACTTACTCATTTTGGTATTCACAGAATGAACTTACTCATTTTGGTATTCACAGAAGGCACTTACACATTTTGTGTGAACTTACTCATTTTGTGTAACTTACACATTTTGTGTAACTTACTCATTTTGTGTAACTTACACATTTTGGTATTTACAGAAGGCACTTACTCATTGATGAGTAAGTGCCTTCTGTGAATACCAAAATGAGTAAGTTCATTCTGTGAATACCAAAATGGTAGTAAGTTCATTCTGTGAATACCAAAATGGTAGTAAGTTCATTCTGTGAATACCAAAATGGTAGTAAGTTCATTCTGTGAATACCAAAATGAGTAAGTTCATTCTGTGAATACTAAAATTAGTAAGTTAATTCTGTGAATACCAAAATGGTAGTAAGTTCATTCTGTGATTACCAAAATGAGTAAGTTCATTCTGTGAATGCCAAAATGAGTAAGTTCATTCTGTGAATACCAAAATGAGTAAGTTCATTCTGTGAATACCAAAATGGTAGTAAGTTTAGGATTTTGTCGTAAGTTAGTTCTGTGAATCAGGCCCTGTGTGTTCTGACTTCAAATACTTCACACATTGCCTTTGGGATAAGTCAATCTGCTCGTGCCAAGCTACCCAGGGGGTGAGCAGGGGTTATCTAAAGTGTGTACCACCCTTACCTTGACTAGAAGCAAGGGTCCCTATTTGGGCAAAGGTACCTACCTCTGCCAACTCGAGATCCCCATTTCTAACAGCTGCTGAAGGGTGGGGCAAGGGGTGTTATATACAGAACGTAAACTTGGCTCTATCGGAGCCCTATTTGCTTCCTGCTCTTGATACTGCCTTGCGTCCTCGGAGCCAGGGGTCACAGGAAAAGTCCCAGAGGTTGCAAAGGGCAAGATCCCTGGCGACCCCTAATTGACTTCAATGAATAATGCATGATGGGCAGTGTTACACAGAGAAACAGAGTGGGATAGAGAAATCAGAATGTGTCAGACCACACAGCTTTCATCCACGATTAAGAGATGATTTTTGGCTTTGACACTTACGGTTATATCAGTGATGCACATTGGGAACAGTGCTATCAGTAATGTATGCACAATAATGTGCTAGTAATCATTGTGCAGATGTGTATTGCACACTTCGATAGTATGAACACTTAGGGGCAGGTACATATGTTGAGGGTGGTCCTACAGGAATGATTCTATGTATTCCTACATATTTATTGAATGGAATGTCATAATAAGGTAAATTGACCCCATCTCTCCTTCTGGTATCAGCGAATTGTAGTAAATAACGTTAACTAAAAATGAAGAAACCATTTCAAGAACATAAAATTAAGACAGTTGAAATTTGAAAACTGTTCGTTTTGAGTAATAGTGAATACAATCCAGTTAACTTTGGAAACACATTTTCTTTATCAATAATTTCAGCATTTCAGTGTTAGAGTTGAGATCTGTACTAAAAATAAGATCAGGGCTAGGATTGTTTGAATCGTTAATGTTAGGGTTATGTTACAGCTGTTTTAAAACTAAAGACTAGGGTTGTGTTTTGGGTTAGGATTATCTTTACAGTTATGGATGTGGATATGAATTAAATTTTTGGTAAGCTTAAAGGCTATGGTTATGGTATGGTATTATAAGAGTGAGGTTCATGTGAAAGTTGATGTTAGCATTAGCTTTAAGGATGGGAGTGTTCATAAGAGATCTACAGGTGTGGTTAATGTTATACAGATGTTTAAGGCACTGATTAGTGTAAAGATTGTTATTTTTGCGGTTTCATTAACTGCAATAATTAGATTTAAATTTAGGGTTTGTTTTTTTTCATTCTGGAATTCTTCCTATGCATTGTATGAAGTGCCAGTTCATTATGGTATCACTTCTTCCTAAAAGCAGTTCTTCATTTGTGCAGTTTTCACTATGTCTTAGATCTAGCAAGTTCAACCAGCAACTTGGACAACACATAAGCAAGATACCCCATGCCCTTAAATGCAAAGACACACCTTTCAGGATGAAGAATAAAAGGGAGAAAAAAGCAAACAAATATCAGGGCAAGTATGAGTTCATTAAATCTTGGTAAGACAAGAACGTTAATGGAATGGAAAATCTACCGAGCAACTGAATTCCACTCAATGAGGCAAAGGCAGATTCAAGAATAATCAAATGCAAACAAAAGTTATTAAATCTAGCAGTAATCCAGTCATATCTCCCTTTGCACCAAAGCACCCTCTTACCGGCTAAATCTACTCCGCTTACAAGTAGGGGAATTTGAATAATTTAAACGATCACTTTAGGTGGTAGGTAGCATAAAACTGTGCATGCGCAGTTTTGCGATTACAAGTAATGCAGGTGAAGGAATTGCAGGTCAGGTGCAAGACAAGTTATAAGTGGAGACAACAATGCCTGTGTGGTTTTCCTCTGGTTGTACAAGTGGCAAAAGGTCCTAGTACTCCACCAGGTTTCTGTCATTAGAGATTAAGAAGACTAGCTTTATATAACATGGTCCCCTTTGCAATGAACAATGAAGTGATCAGACAAAAGGTAATTTTGAGAGCTGGCACGAGAGAAAGGTAGACCTGATGGAACTCAGTGTTGTGTTCTGGAGGTCTCCCATCAGCAACAATGAAAGATTAGGCAAGTAGCAAGCGTTGTGTCAACAGCGAAGGTGCTGACTCCTATATCGACACAGAGAAGACGGGCGAATACAGTATTTATCAGAGTCTTTAATGCAGATTCTGCTGTACAATCCCAGACTTTCATGCCTCCAGGGCTTAGGATGTCAGAGAGCATGGCAGTGCGCAATTTAAGATGCTCAACCACCTTTTTTTATTGCATTGGCTCATGGGCTTACCTTGCCTTGCTTCATGTGCCAAAAAGCTCTACAACACATTCTAGGCCCATTCAGGAATGAGCTTTTTTAATTGTTCCCAGCAGACTGCATACACTCAGATGGGACTCTGTCAGTAACTGCCTCCTTTTTGTATTTAAATTCTATGCAGAATGATAGGCAGCGCTTTCCTGGGACAGCCTCTCCAGATAGGTCAATTTTTAAGGAAAGCACTTGAACCATCAAAGAGAACATCAACAAGGCCTAGGTGCCTGACTCTCCTGTTGAGCACCATATTTAGATACACAGTGCCCACCTGTCTTGTTTCAATCTGTTAATTTTTTTAGCAATGCTACTATTAATATTCTCCCGCTCTGGGGTTGTGTTTACCATGTTTTATTTGGGCACACATGCACAAGCATGATACATCGTCAAACCTTATTAACATTAATACAAGTCATCTTGTGATGTTATTTCAGGGGAAATTAAACCAATAAAACTAAGAAAAATTGAGTTATAGTTGAAACTGTGGGATTCCTGATTCACCAGCACCTAATGACCATGTCTCCTTTTTAATCTCTTCTACCAAACATTGGCGATAGAGACGTTTAAGTTATATGCTAATTTTGCAATTGCCCAGGGCCCCCACCTCCCAAGGCCCCCCCCTGGAAAACTAACCTTTCTTTTTATCTAGTTCACCCCTGTCTATTTCTATAGCTCAGCCTCCCTCCTCTCTGCCTACCTTTACCTTTGAGTCTCTCTCTCTTTTCCCAGTGTCACATTAAGGATTTTAGGGGCCCTGGAAAGACATATTTCAACTGTTTTGTGTGAACCCCACTTCTGAAAGTTTGTTGGGTATCATGTGGGCTTCAGTTAGCACAAAATAGGTAGTCAACAACTTCAAAATGCACAGGTCTGACTGAAACATCGCTAACATAAGTAAAATGCTTAGGTGGCTTATTAAGGACCCAGAAATTATATGTGGTTACGGTGAGCCCAACCAATCAAATGACTATAAACTTTAATGTGGTCACCTTGGCCTACAACAAAACCTCAAAAGTTTGAAGTAAGGTGACCACTTCGCTCTAGCTCATCATGAACATAGTTTCCAGCTCAGGGCAAGCTTTTGTCAATTTAATGCAACCTGGGTGTTGTTGTCTTGGTTTGCTTCAAGTTCAGTAATTCAGTAATCATCTGACAGCAATGATCAGTGAGTGGAACACTGTGGACTGGGCACAGTTTCTATGATGATGTTGAGTGAGGTGGATACCCTACTTCAAAGGTACTCCAAAACTAAACAACCAAGAACACTTTTTGTCCACCTCTACAAGAAAAACTATCACAAACTTCACCCTGGCTGCAAGAGTGCAAGGGATAAAGGGATAAGGTTTCTTTACAGTCCATCGAGATTTAGTAGACCAACATACCAGTTATTAGCATGGAAAATATCCACCGGGACCACACAAAGAATACTCATACATTGAACATTAACTGAACATTAAGTACACAGATATTGCCAAGACCTTCCCTGTGTAATTCAGTTATTCAGGCAAGCATCTGTGGCTCCTCATTCGACCTCTTTTATTTCTAGAGAACGCAGAGCCATTTACAGGCTGGTGATGGATCAGTTGCGACTGGTTCTCTTGAATTCTCAAAGGGTGGAAAGGGGACTGGAACACTGTCAAATTTGTTTGGGGGTATAGGAGGAGGGGTTTCTCAATTGTGAGAAATATTTTTCCATACAGAAAGCAGAAAACTGATTAAAACATTTATGAACTCTTGAAAATAGTAAATCTATGCCTATGCAAGGACTAAGAATTGATTGTGGGTCCAGATTCTTTCTTTAGGAGTCCATCCCATTCTCATGCACATTACTCGCTACCATTTATGTGAATTCTTTTATTTGTTATAACTAAATGATTCAACCTAGCATGACCCTTTTCAAATCATCAGGCTTATCCTCACATAGACGTAAAGAATGGCACATTATGTAGGCATTCCTGAAGAGTAAAGTGGATTGGATCACATCTACCTCCTTTAACATTTCTGATATTTGCCTGACAAAAATTCACTCTTGGAAATTTTGGGCCTGATGTAGCAATGGGTTTTACCCATTCTGTATCTATGGACACATGCATTAATAATAACGGCATTTTTGCTGAAATTAAAAATATGAAAAAGAAAGCATAATTACATCAAGAAAACAAACAATTGCTACTTCTGCTGACAACTACTTGGTTGTTAGTGATTGATTGAAAACTCTGGCAGATGGTAAGCATGGGTGGGAGTGCAAGGTAAATGCATGGATTTTAAATGTAGAAGAGGACCACAGTCCAGGTCAGTAGCACCGATGATCAATTATTTATTGTCTGCTATTTACTTTCGTATAAAAACCGTACAAACAACAATCTAAAAAATTAAAACAAAATAGAATAAAAAATGAATAAAAAGTTGCAAATGCAACGTAAATGTCAGAATCTGTATTACTATTTGATCAGTCGGCCTTTCCATTTAAAAGATCACAGCATTTTTATTTCATTGGGTATATGAGATGTAAAAGTGGCATCTAGGGTTTGGCCAAGTTTGACATATGATGGCCATGTAGTCACTTGGCTCCTGCCAGCCACACATAGAAAGTAGATTTTGAAGCACACACACCCATCACAGCACCCCCAACGTGTCAGCCATAGGCACAGGAATTGGCAAGGCACTGGTGCTGGCAAGCACATCACTGCAGAGAGCTTGATGGTTGCCTGGGGGCCATTGGGCTGAATGCCCTTGGCTATAGGTGCACAGAACTGCAGTACATATACTCATAAAGGCATCTGGCCAGCTTAAATTTTGGTAAGAATCTGTACTTTAGGTGGTGAATTAGCTCCTGGCATTGGAGCAGAAGCAACAATACTTGAGGAGGGTTACCTTATTTTGTTGGAACCTATTACTATCCACAAGACAGTGTGCTGCATTGTCACTGTCTCACTAGGGTGTAGGATTGTTCACCCAGGTAAATCGCTGTGCCCTTGAGGGACATATTTTAGGGTACTCACCCACAGGTACCACCTATGGCTTGCTTCATCATCGGACCCTCGTCCCACTCACCTAGTATGGGGGAACGGGCTCAACACGTTTGTAAGTGGAGTTCCTTGGCTATGTGTTTTTAGGATTTGTGGGAAGAAATTAAAATTGCCTGCCAGATCCTATTACTTTTTTAATGGTTGGTCCATTGGCAAGGTTAAAAACAGTGCGATGGCATAGGGGAGTAGTGACCCTATATATCTGAGGTCTACATGTTTCAGTCATTTGAATCGGCTGTGTGGGTCGGTTGGCTTTCTTCAGGACCTTATTTTTGCGCTAATCCCTATAAGTGTAACTGCCCTTTATTGGCAAAACGTTACTTGTACAATGAAGCTCCAGATGCAGGAGTATATTTCAAACATTTTCCAAGGATGAAACTGCTCAGAGAGGAGTTTGAGAGTACCAACCCCATAACCTTGTGAAGGTGTAAAAACATATGGTAGATTCTAATCCTGTGATAGTTACTCCACATCACTATAAATAGATTTACTCACACAAAAATCTCAATGAGAGTAAATATGTTTACAAGTGCAAACATCCGTGAATTTAACAACATGGTTTGGGACTTGTGAAAAAGTATACTTGCCTGACTAATTTAAAGTGCCAGAGAGCTTTGTGATTGAGACCTCAAGTTTCAAATGAGGAAGAAAAATGCAGCAAACTGATTACTCTTGCAGAATAAGATTTTATCAATAAATTCAAACTAAAACTAAACTAACCAATACAATAAAAGTATAGACAACTTTAACCCAAAAAATCAGACAAACAATTAAACAACAATCTAAAAGACACACTAGTTTAAACAACTTAGGGGCTGATTATGATGGCGGTGAACCCGCCACCGACAAGCTGTCAGTGGTGGGCTCACCACCATCGTGAGGCCATTTCCCACCCACCATATTATAATGGCGGGCGGGTCAGCACGCATCCGACGGGCTCCTTGAGCCAGCTGGTGCGGTGGAGGCCTTCCAATCCCCAAAATGGTGGCGGTGCCTACAAGGCACCGCCGTAGGGATTAGGATGTGCCTCCCCGCCAGCCTTTCCATAGCCGTTCACCCGCCTTGGAAAGGCTGGCGGGGATGGACATT
Source organism: Calotriton arnoldi (assembly GCA_963921515.1). Classification (NCBI taxonomy): domain Eukaryota; kingdom Metazoa; phylum Chordata; class Amphibia; order Caudata; family Salamandridae; genus Calotriton; species Calotriton arnoldi. The sequence continues at coordinate 1,135,003 of CAWUFW010002734.1, read as the reverse complement.
GGGGGCCCTTAGTGGGCGCCCCCTGCACCGTTTGGGCACTGGGGGGCACATATGGTGGCCCCCTACATTTCCCCGCACCATGTGGCAGGCACCGCATGGTGCCTGCCACGTAGTGCAGGGAAATGTAAACCGTGCCTTTTTTGCATCATGGCGGGTGCTACAACCAGCAGCACCCACCGCAATGCAAAGTATGGCGAGTGCGACCTCCATGGTGGCTGTCGCATCCTGATACCCCTGTGGGACCGCCGCCGTGTAGGCGGGCAGTTCCACTCCCGGAGACGATGGCAGACAGACTGAAGTCCGTCCGCCATCGTAATCACCCCAATTCTTAATAATGACAAACGCTGCAAGACGAGGAAAATCTGTCAGAAAAAATATATACATCTCAACAACTACCTAACCAAGTAAGTAAAACTTATATTTAAACTAAAACATACTTGTTACTAAACCTAAAATACTTTCAAACTCCTATCTCTTTACATAGACTTCCTAAAAGACAAAACTACAACTTGAAAAATCGATAAACTGCCAGCAAAAATGATTACCACGAACCAACAAAACGATATACCAATGTAAGTATACATATATTTTTACAAAATTGTAAACTCACCCAAATAGCGAGTACAAATAAACCTCATGACCTCAACCTCTACAAGCTAACATTAACATTTAAAATGAACCTAACGTTTTTTTCATCCAAGAGAAATAAAAGCACCTGCTCCACAGTAGAAAACCCCCAACGGAAAAGCTGCAAAACGGTATGAAACATATCAACAGAACATACATGTAAGTATACATAATAGAAGTAGGTGCATAATTTTATATGTTTATAACAAAAATACAAAGTTGAAAATATTGTATATATTTATACTATTACAAAACTTTCAGATACAATGACAGAGGCAGCAAAGTACCTAACTTCACAGAAAGGAAAGCATTTACTAAATCACATGGGCCACACCTAGAGCCATGAAAGTGCATCAACAGGAAATATTAACTGGAAATGTACCAAGTAGTATTCTAATGCATGCTATGGCAAGAGAGTTACAAAAGATGATGTTGTAATTCATGTAAGAGAGCACAACCACCCCCCAAATGTGACAGAAATAGAGGTAAGGGAGATATTACAAGATATAAAAGAGGCAAGCACTAGTTCCCAGGAACCCACAACCAAAATCCTTAAAGATATGGGGGCCGATTACGATTTCGGACAGAAAGCCTCCTCCCGACAGTCGGAATCTCTTTGACCACGTTGGAGCCCTTCCGATCGACTCAGTCGGTTTACATTCCGACCGCCCGATTATGATGTTCGTGGTCAAAATGTAAACTGCGCGGTCATTCCGAATTGGTTCCGAGCGACTCGCGGAGCATCTATGTTGGTAGGAACAGAATCGTACACCCCTATGGACAGTGTTTCCGCCCATGGGATTACGATGTCGTTTTCCAACAACCTTTCCACGTCGGCATGTCTGACACGGAAAGGCTGTCGGGAAGTGACTTTGGGGGCCCCTGGCAGGGCCCCCTTGGCCCCGCGGCCTACGGTTGATGGCTGAGGGGGTACCCAAGGAACCCCCCTGTAAAACCCTGCGCTGTGTGGCAGGCACTGAGGGGTGCCTGCGACAGGGTGCAGGGTTTTCCGCAAACACCCCATTTCTCCATAGGATCCTGTGTTACAGCCGGTTGTTGGGCGGAACACGAGCTCCCATAGGGAACAATGGGACTCCGGCTGAACAGTGTTCGGTCGCATCGTAATCTGGCGGTCGGAACCACCGACCGCAAGTCGGTCAGTCCTGATTCCGAGTTGGTGTCGGGCACAGGCTTTCTGCCCGACATCGTAATGAGCCCCACACTGTCTAGAGTCCCCGAACACATCACAGCCCAACTACTACCTATCCCCACCATAAAACTTTTGTTTGCATGAATTAAAATGGCCTCAAGTGATAATCCTCCTGCCCCTAGAAGATATCAAGACATACAAATACCTGAACATTTAACAATGACACATGATTAAGTACCTTTCCTTTTACATGACAATCTAAACAATGAGAAACGAATAATAATATTCTCCATAGTAAATAATTTACTAAAACCTAGCAGTGTGAAACATGGATGATGGATGCAACCTTCAAAATGTGTCCCAAACCATTCACTCAGATATACATGCTACATGGTCGATGCAAATCCCTCAAAGCAATCCAAAGTATCTAGGAATCATAACAAACTTCAAAATGTTTTTTCTAAAAATAAGCACTCCAGGAACTCCCCACTCCCCCCAGAAAAAAGGAAATCAAAGTAAAAAAGCGTTGGTTTATTATAAAGCAAAATTGATTTCTTTTTTAAAAAAAGAAAGGAAACTCCTGATGCCCATAGGACACATTTGTAGATAAAAACTCTGTAAAGCAAAGTATATAAACCTCAAAATACATATACCTCACACTTAACCATCAAAAAATAAATAACGTAACACAATTTAACACAACATAACAATACATCACTAAAATAGAGTATGAAAACCCAAAACTTCTAACTAGTGAAAAACACAACTATTAATACATTCAAATATACTTAAAACCTATACACAACACTATAAGTAACATGTTGACCCCCCCCTAAACCCTCCTATCCGCAAAACCCTTACAAATCCTTAAAAAGGACTTACCAGTTCCAACAAATGGCAGCACCTTACCTTGGCCTGATTTCGGGAAAATAGATGAACAATAACACAAATAAGTTGCAAAATAGAAGCTAGTGGTAAAAAACCCAAAAAGCAGCTAAATGATACTTAAAAAAGACTATCTCACCATAAAAGGGGAAAAATGTAAAAATGTTGAATAAATGTCTGAAAAGTTTAAAAAAACTTTTTAAATGTAAAACATGCCAAAAAATGTTCTTTAAAAATGTTACAAAATTGTAAAGTTTAAATTAAATATTAGTAGTAAATACATACTGTAGTGTAGTTCCTATTTCCCTAATAGGCTCTGCGCATTGGAATAATATACCCTATAGGTTTGACATAGGACTGAGGTCAGTATGTCCCTATCGAGTATATTAAACTTAATTACTTTGTGCCAGCTAGCTCAGAGGCCACTAGAAACTCCTTGTAAACAAGAAGGGAGTAGTTTCTGGCAACCGCATAAACATGACAACTTTGTTTCCCTTTTAGAATCGGAACACGTCTCAGAATCGTGGAAACAATAGATAACAGTTTCACTCAGCTAATCGTGCATGCTTAGTTTCCTCAGAGTTGCACAGAAAGAAAAGACGGGCGTTTCAATAAAAGGTTTTATTGAACAGTCTTGTTTCTCTTGTAAGAGATATGAGCTGTTATGATCACAAGACAGTATGCAAGATATATAATGTACAGCGTAAGCAGTAGAAATAAATAATACTGCGCTAGCATTATCTTTTAGCATATATTCACGTACATAAATAACATGAGCTAAAAATGCGAGTACTCATAAGATGCGTCTCTAAGCTAGTTCTACCCCAATGTACCTAACCTAGTCTAGGTGTAGGGAAAGATAAGAAGTAGGTGGAGTATTCTCTAGTATGGTATACTAAGAGTATGTTAAGTCTAGTATGCCAAGAGTCCCTCCAGGTTCTAGTCAGCTCCATACCTTGAGAATGAGAGAGGTGGGAATCTCTTTCCGGATCTGGAACTCTAACACCCCGCGAAGGGAGTCAGAACACTGGAAGCTGGATTCGCTGCGAGCAGGGATGACAGCGTCTTCTCAGTGCATCAGGCCGGGATACGGGCTCCTCTGAAGTCGAGGTCTCCTCCTAACTTGCTTGGGCAAGGGAAGGTATATTTATACCTGGTAGGTGCCTTGGAATGTTAGCATTGACGTGAAGTCGGACAGAGGAAGACGTCAGGAATGAACTCTTAAGGAATAGCGGTTCATGCATAATAGATGAGTTCTTGGAGAAATCAATAATCCTGTGCTAAGGGAACTCCCAAGAGCTTAAGGGTCTGGTTTTTAAGAACTCGTTGTGACGTTAGGGTGGACGGATGTCGGTGACCATGCCTGTATTTGGAGTGCACGGCTAATGCCTAAATAAGGACTGGGATTCTATGCCTATATAAGGGCAATGCGAATTGTGCCTATATAAGGACATGTTTCAGGAAAACCTATATACGGACACCTAAAGCGGAATACAACACCCACTCCACTTTCGAATGAACGATAATACTAAATGCTAAACATTAAATGCTAAACATTAAACTGAGTACCACATGTTGCTAAAAACATTTCTAAAAGCATATTAAAAGAAGTTTAAAAGTAAACTGTTGAATGCAATCGGTACTGTACATTTTAAAGCATTTTTTCATTCTGAGCATATATTTGAAATAAATGCAACATGAATGAATAAACAGAAATATATACATATGATGAAATGGTTGACAAGTTTTCAAAAATCAAAGCCATTGCATATCATGGTATTAAATGAAATTTTAGAAAGATAAGGTGACAATATGTCCCTGGAAGTATTCAAAGAAGTCCGTTTTATAAGAATAGTTCTACTGTAAGCAGATTGTTTTGCCATGTATTTTCAAAAAATAGAGAAAAAGAAAAAGTTCAATTTTAGGAAGAGTTCCAAGTTTTGTTCTGTTTTGAAAATATGGAGGCCAAATTTCATTGCGTCCCTGGTACACTGAGAGCCGAATCAAAGTCAGTGTATGGGTCTGGTGTAAACATGAAATGATCTATTTCTATAGACAAAATATCGTCTACCGAAGTTGGTGACATTTGGAACACCTCATTTAGAAGGTTAACTGCACAGAGATGTGAAGCATCGCCTTCAGCATAGGATGCCGCAGCAATGTTCGCGTCCGTTGTTACCTGTGTGCCTGTTGATCCATCTCGTACCTCAGCAGCAGCAGGAAGCGTCTGTGAGATCTCAATGAATGCCGTCATCAGGATTGGTAGCCTCTGGGGACAACACAGAGCATGGGCCGTTATCGGGTCCAGCAGAGTATCGATTCCCGTTGGCATGACTGATGGGAGTGTTAGACAGATGTCTAGCACGCATTCTTCTCCGCAAAGCAGGCAGCGTAGAGCAGGTAAGATGCAATCTTGCCAGATTGGTCTGAATGACAGGAACCATGTTGTATTAAGTTCCCGTAGACGAGGTATGCCCAAAAGTTGCACTATGCGCTCACGGCACTTCCGTTCTAGGAGAGCTTTCTCCACATCGCTCGGAGGGATGCCGGTGAATAGGTTTGCCATAGCGAAGTAGTAGGAATAGAAACAGGATTCCTGCAACAAGTGCTAGAATTAATGGCACACCACCAAACACCGAGTGTGCGAAGTTTGGGATGATTCCGAGGACTGCCTGGAAGGGTGCTAACAGTCCTGAACAGATGGTCTTAAATACATGTACAATTCCGCTCGTATCAGACATGTTAAAGATACGTCCCATCATTTCTGCGAAATGTATAGGGCAGTTTGTACGAATTAAAGCCTGTATCTCAGCCGAAGTCCTTGCAATTTGTAAATCATAGATTTCTTTGGCCGAGGTCACAGGCACGGTTTGTTGCAAAAGCATGGCTTTCATTCTGCTTAAAGTATCAAAACGTATAAAAGAAACATTCAATGAAGGCCATAGAGGCGACTCCCTGACTGTGTCTATTGGGGGGAACAATACTTGCATACAGCAAGTGACCCTGGATTCGACCGTTACCAGATTTGGGATGCCTGGCAACATGCCACAGCAACTCTGATCATTCAACATGAGGTAACTCCCATTAGAAAGTTGGCCAAACATTGGATTAATCACAGTAGCTGGTGTACCCTGCTGGTGGCAGGACAAATTTGCCACAGAACCATTACAAGCCCCGTGTAAAGAAATGTCCTGACATATGAGAGAACCGCTTAATGCCTTTTCACAGTTTGTACCGCTTAGAAACACTTCACGATCCCCACTCCAACATCTGTATTCGTAAGGTACATCCCAGGATGTCTGAATGTATTCTTTACCCAACCTTTCATATTTGCCTGCTTGCATTTGTTTGAGGCAATACTGAAACTGAAAAGTAGTGACAGGCAGAGTGATTTTGCCATGAATAAGCCATTCTGTAGCTGGTTTTTCTGCTACCGTAAATGGTAATTTTTCCAGTTTTTCAATGTTCTTTGCTCCCCTTTGTGCCAGTTCGATCTGTTTATCAGTTAGATTGTATTTTGCAAACAGAGACGACGTGTTGATAAAACGCCAAGGCACATAGCCCGCACGCAAAGATTGCAGCGTCCAGCTTAATAACATAATAGAACGTAACTGAGATTTGCCTTGTTGTAACATGGCTTAATCTTGTTCCAGTATGTCAATAGCAGAGGATACAATGTTGTCCAATGAATAAATTCCTGATGACAAAGTTGTTAACTCATTGTCGACCACAGTGAGAGTTTTCTCTAAGTTAATACGATCAAGTTCACGTATTCGTTCTGCGGCCTCTGCCTGTGAAACCTTCCATACTTCATTATAAGCAGCATAGATGCCGGCATATATGAAACGTTTTTGACGCGGTTTTCTTGGTCCTAGCAAGAATTCCCTAAGGTCTGCGTCTTCTTAAAGTAAAGATAAGTGTTGTTTCACATCCTTAAGTGTAGATTTTTGTAACCAATCAAGGCACAATTTACCTACACTGTATGTTGTTACTACCCCCAGATGTTGTCTTTGAACGTATTGTGGGTCTGGCCTATGGATAGTAAAGCGCTGTGTTTTATTCAGGAATCTTTCTTGACAGATGTTTGTGTCTGTAGGCCAGAGTAACCATTTTTTCCAATCAGGATCTGTTCTGTTGGTTTGTAGTATTGTGTCAACGGTAACCGCTGCCTGTGTAGTGTTATTACTTGCAAGTGTTGGTACAGAAGGTGTTTTCATGTCTTTGATCCTGGCTAAACCAAGGCAAGACGTTTGTTGCACAGTGTCATTCAAAAACATTATTTGCTGAGGGATGATACACGCTCTAAACAAAGCTTCTATCCCCTGTACTTGCCAATCTTTAGAACCCCAGACGATTTTGTGTCTATTTTGTCTTTCCAAAATTCAAATCCATGTCTAGACAATTGGGTAATAAATGCTGCAGAGTAAATCTCTTTTGTATTAGTTAACATAATTTTCTGTCCTGTTTTGTTTACATTTTTATAGTAAAATGTTTCTGGATCAGATGTATTGTACCCTGAAAAATAGGGAAACTTTTTAGCAAACGTTTTTGAACTACCTTTTGGTGGTGTAGGACAATGTTCCCATTGGTTAAACATAAACACATTTCTAGGTGTTGCAGATTTATGCAAGAAATGATGACCATAGTGGTTGTAACAATAAAGCTGTTCATAGTCTGATGAACCCTCTAAATATTCATTGTTAGAGAATGCAGCAGACCTTTCTAGGTCAGACATCATATCATTTACAGTCTCAAAGTCCCAATCATCAGAATAGGTACTGGACGAAATAAAATCACTTAGTGAAATTTTAAATAAATGTGGAATGTTCAAAAGTTCCGTAGGGCTGAAGATATCAAAATCGGTTTTGTCCCACACTATACCATCCTGTATAGGAACGGCTGTGATGTTTACTGCTGACAAGACTCTTGCTTCACGATGGGATGATTTGTGTGGTTTCAAAAGTAAGTTCACATTTTTACTTTCAATGTCCAAACGGATGTATCTGCCATTTATAAGCACGCTGATAGTCATAACCAAAGCTAGCCAAAGCAGAAAGAAAAATATTCCAGAAATAATCCACAGGACAATCCATGGTGAAACAAGATAAGTCTCTCAGAAAATGAAAAAAGTCTTGTACTTGCTGTTTGAAAGTTTTTGATGCTGGCGTCATTTCGGGTTCACTCGGATCCTCAAAAAACGTATCAAAGTTAATGAAATAGCCAGAAGCAGTTCTGTCAATTGTTGGAATTGCATCAGGATTTGTTGAAATCGCTGGAACCAGTTGATCACTTGTTACGTTGGTGTAAACAGGTGTATTTGGACGAACTGTTACTTGAGTTTCAAGAGGGATGAGTTCCATAGCATTGTTGCTTAGTCCTTCATCTGTTACTGCTGAATTATCGATGGTTATCAGTCTTTCAGTCTGAACCTCTTGGATAGTAGCGAGGGAGTGCGTCTGCTACTAGGTCGGAGTCCACGAGGCCTACTATTTAGTATTGGCCACATACTGTGGTTTGATGAGGTCGATTGACACAAATCTTTTCTCCTTTTTTCCAGCAAGGGGCGGCAGAAGTACTGTTCTTGTTCCGTGGACGGCTAGGACAGGTACTGGTTGTCTGTAAGAAGGTCCAAATTCCTTCTTGTCCGCAATCTTCTCTCTGACTAGATCCCCAACTTTTGGGATCCAGACAGGCCTTGCTGGGACTGCCGGTTTTTCCCCAGTGGTGGTTGGCTTCAGGAATACGTTGCTTTGATTCGATCTTAGTTCATTTAGATCCTGTAAAACAGCCAAACGATCTTTGATATCAAAGGGTTTATTTTCCACCACTGTGCCTTTACATTCGAGATCAGGAACCCACATTCTTGTCCCAAATAGGACCTCATATGGAGTGACCCCCTAGAGAACTTCTTGGCAAATTATTTAATGAGCGTTGGACCCCATAAAGATGTTTGACCCACCCATCACCCGAACCTAATACTCTAGCTGTTATAGACTGCTTTATGTCCCGGTTTTTCCTTTCCACAACAGAATTTCCCTCAGGATGAAATGGAGAGGAGTACCGCAATGCAACGCCCAAACTGGCCATGGCTTCTTTGTAAGCCCGAGAGCTAAACGCAGGGCCCTGGTCAGAATGTAGTGTGCCTATTGCGTATGTGCCGATGAAGACTCACAAATCTTTTATAACAGTTCGAGGGTCAGCCGAGCGCTGAGGCCATATCCATAGGAACCTTGATTTAGTATTTGTGGGATTGCATTTGTCCAGAAGGACGCCTGCGCGTAGATAGTCTAATGCTATCTAACAATGGTGTCTGTACTGGGCAGGCTACTTTGTAGCATGGTGTCTGGTGGCGTTCTGCATCATGCTGTACCTTACAGTCTATGCAGTCATTGATGAAGATGTGAATCTGTGTATTCATTCCAGGCCACCAGTACATCTCTTTTAACGTCAATATTGTTTTAGAGATCCCTTGATGTGACAGACCCTCCCCCAGATGTGCTTCATAAATCAAAGCTGCTCTACGTTCCATGTTTGGAATTACCCTATCCCCCACTCCAGGGATTCGAGCAAAAGGAACGTTGTTCGCATCAATTACATAAGAGTACTTGAGTGGAAACTTTTAGGTAACGCTGCACCACTGCCTTTGCTTGAAGCATTGACAGCCAACAATATCTCACTGTCTATTCTCGTTTTTGAACGAGTGATCGCAGCTACGGAAGCCGTCTGAACAGCCCCCTTTGCGGCTTCGTCAGCCAATGAATTCCCTGCAACGTGAACGCCATCACGTTGATGACTCAGCATGTGTATCACGTGAGCCTTTGGTAGTTCGTTTTTTAACTGAACTACTTGTTCCCAAAGCGTTTTATGCTTTATTGTGCCACCTTTTGCGTCTTTGAACCCATTTTCAAGCCAATTTTGTATATATTCATTATACGACTGAACACAGTAAAAAGAATCGCACACTATCAGTGTGGGGAATTCGCGATCTGTACTTTCAAGTGCCAGTTTGAATGCTTGTAGTTCAGCTCGCTGAGCTGTACAATCTCCTAGAGATTGAGTTTTAGTGACCATTGGTCTGAAGTTACCATCTTGCATGCGACCTTTAACGATTGCGCACGCCGCACTGTAAGCTTGCTTACTCCCTGTAGCGGGTTGTGCTGATCCGTCAGTGTAAATTATAAATTCGTACTGATCGAGAGGCAGAATTTCAGTGGGCAGAGGACATTCATGTTCATATTGCAGGAGCGCTTGTGTTTTTAAATCAGGATCAAAAACATATTCAACATCTGTTGCAGCAAGAGAATTAACCCATTGTATCAATCTAGGATGTAATGCTTTTGCATTTGGAATGCTCGCTTTTGTAACCGCCTCTAAGGCTGGTACTGGGGTCACGACAATAATGCGTTTCCCTTGGGCTAGAGCTCTTTCTTTTGCTACCGCAGTTTGAACTGCTGTCAGTTTTTTTTCTGTTGAAGTGAAGCGCATTTCTGCTTGTGTATACAAATGTGATTTGTATGCTATTGGTACTTTTTCACCCTCATTAAATGTTAAATAGGTGAATCCGCATTGTCCCGAAATTATTCGGATCACTACATTGCGTGTATTTACGCGTTTGTAAGTGATTTATTGCTAACATGTTAGCTTGCAGTGAACGCAGGATTTCTGTGTGTTGCTGTGTCCAATGTTTGATTGAAAAATCAGGTTTGATTAATTCGTAGAGAGGTTTAACCTTTTCTGCGTAATTTAGAATGTAAGTTCTTCCAAAATTTAGGAAACCCAAGATGGATTGTAATTTTTTCAGCGTTTTTGGAGGTTGGAGCAGCGCACACTTTTCTAAAAAGTTAGCTGCCAAGCTCTTGCCTTCACTTGAAAGCTCATATCCTAGGAAAAGGACATTGAGATGGGCAATTCTGGATTTTTTAAAGTTGAATTTATAGTCTCAGAGGCGAAGCCCAATATAATGGTACTCACCCTGTTCAAGTGCCTATCTAGGTCATCGTCTGTCAGATAGATGTCATCGACATATGACAATGCCTCATTATCATAAATTTGTAGTAACTCTGTTACCCTCGCTGAGAATAACCCTGGGCTGTTCTTGAACCCTTGTGGGAGTCGACAAAATTGACGCTGGGTCCCCATTATTGAGAAAGCTGTTAAGTACCTGCTTTCAGGTGCTATGTTTTGACAAAAGAAACCATTTGAAATATCCAATGTGGTTTTATATTTTTTGCGCACAATGTTATTCATTAATGCTGTACTATGTGCATTTTGCACTGCAAATGTTTTAGAACAAGTGTTCAAGTGTCTGTAATCCAAAACTAGACGATATGTATTGTCTGGTTTGGATACAGGAAACAAAGGATTGTTCATTGAGGAGGTGCATGTTTCAATCACCCCTTGGTATTCAAGTTGATCTAAGATCTCCCTGACCTGTTTTTTAGCTTCTTGCTTTATTGGGTACTGCCTTTGTGCAGTAGGTTCATTTTTAGATGTATTTTGTGGTGAGGTGAGTCCTCATCCCATCCTACATGATTTTTATATAATGCTGGGGCCTGGGCAACTGCCCATTTCCTGGCATAAGTATATTTTAGGTGAATTGGAATATGGTTGGAGAAGGCAGGCATAATAATGTCCTCACCATGTGGGCACTCCCTGACAAATTGTGGTGGCCAGTCTTTTTCTGCTAGAAGTATATCATAACCCCTTGAAAGTTTTTCCCAAAAGAGTACTTTCACTTTTCTTGGTATGTCTCCCTCCATTCAGAGTGTTATTTCATATAACTTTTGTGGAGTACTAACCCTGGTGTCTACAGTCTCTACTGTGATGTACTCATTCAAGTCCACTATCTCCAGAGGTTCCTTCAGGTTCTGGCGAGCTATTGTGACTTCTGCTGCACTGTCCAGCATTGTCTGAGCCCATTCTCCGTTCTTGAGCTGTGTTCTCAGTATTCTCGGCATGTCTGATCTTCAGACCTGCTACCTTCTTTTTTGAGAATTGAGGTTTTTATTTATTTTTCTGAACGTGTTTGTCGTCTTTGGATTTCACGCGTTCTTCTCTATGTTCTGACCGTCCTCTTCTTTCCGATGTCTGTGACGATATCTGAAAGGTACGAGAGGAACGTGTATCAGTATCTTGATACCTGTCAGGTTTTCTTAAATTATCCCTATTCCTGAGGTTATACCTCCTTTCAGAGGGCTCCTTTTGAGGAGACCTACCTCGGGATTGAGAACGTTTCTCGTTTGAATTTTGTTTATTAATTTCCCACTTCTTTTTAGAAGATGTAGGAGTTTGTTTAAGAGAGTCCTTCTCAGCACTTTCAGATAGTTTTGGCTTCAAAGGTTTTCCGCCCAAACTATCTCTGCCTAATTCTGCATAAGATTGTTCTATTATTCTGGGTAGTTCTGTTTGATGTTCTGTAACATCAAATTCCCTTAAACGTTGGCGGATTGCCACTGATGCTGCCTCCCCTTTAATATTAGATAATATTATTGTTGAGACCTGGTCGAAGTTTTTCAGTAATTTCATACCTATATTCAGAGCAGGCTCTGCCCCGTATTCGTTTTGAATTTGTTTCAGGACATCTGGTATTACTGCAATTGACGGAACACCATGTGTTTTAGTATAGATGGCAGCAAAGACTGCGCCCCAAGTGGTGCAATCTTCCAGTTGTGGTGTGATCCCTATTGGTAAACAGATTGTTAGGATTCTGTGTTTCTCATACGGGCTAGTATTTGGAAATACTGCTTCAATTTGAGTAATTTTTGAGCTATCAAGAATGGAATTTGCTCATGTTTTGTGGGCATTTTACCCATGACTGCGTATAAAGTCTGTGGTGTAATTTTTAGTGAATTCCCCTGTTGAGGGGTTTGATTTGGAATGGTCAATGGTGGTTGGACTGTGAAAGTCCGCATCACATATTGGACTAATTGTCTGTACATTTTTATTAACTCTGTAAGTTGAGTAAGTAATTCCTCGTCTGACATCTCTTCAATGTCAGGATGACGTGTGTAGCCGGCTAGAATCGGCCATGTTGCTCCTGGTCTACCTAGTGGACCGAGCCTGGTAATGTTTTTGTGATGTTTTAGGGCGCCTTTAAACCAGAGCTGATGCTCCTGGTATGTTAGTGGAATTTCAATATCCTCGAAAGGAATATATTCCTCTGGTGGTTCATCTTCTTTGTAGAAGTGAAACACTCTTGTTACTGGATTTGATTCAGGGAATACTATCCATGAATAGAATACCTCTGTCTGAAAGGATTTGTGTGCCTCTATCACGAAAACTGCTCTAGAGGGGGTCTTGGTGGTAGGCCGTGTTTTATAAGTTTTAGAGTGATGGCTCTTCTTAAGTTTGGAGCGATGTCTATAACACCCTCCTCGGTTTCATTTAAACCGGTAAAGTTAAAAGCTGTTACGACTGGTTCAGCCGCAGCTACACCGTTCCCGGTGTTATCGTCCCCGTGATTGGACATTTGTTTTTTGAAAAATGTAGTACAAGTTTCAAGGAAACAAAAGATAAGGTGCACAATATTTTGGAACACTGTATCCTTCGCACGTTAAACAAACCAAATAGCTAATATATAGGGTTTTTTGTCCTATTAAGCTTTGGCGGATATTTAACCCTACCCACTCCAGACGTCTTATGGAGTATGTGAGTAGGGGTCTCAGAAAGAAAAGCACGACTGAGTTACTCAGTATCTAGCGTTAAATTACTGCCTTACCAAACGGTTGGGTGCCATGTAGTGTAGTTCCTATTTCCCTAATAGGCTCTGCGCATTGGAATATTATACCCTATAGGTTTGACATAGGACTGAGGTCAGTATGTCCCTATTGAGTATATTAAACTTAATTACTTTGTGCCAGCTAGCTCAGAGGCCACTAGAAACTCCTTGTAAACAAGAAGGGAGTAGTTTCTGGCAACCGCATAAACATGACAACTTTGTTTCCCTTTTAGAATCGGAACACGTCTCAGAATCGTGGAAACAATAGATAACAGTTTCACTCAGCTAATCGTGCATGCTTAGTTTCCTCAGAGTTACACAGAAAGAAAAGACGGGCGTTTCAATAAAAAGGTTTTATTGAACAGTCTTGTTTCTCGTGTAAGAGATATGAGCTGTTATGATCACAAGACAGTATGCAAGATATATAATGTACAGCGTAAGCAGTAGAAATAAACAATACTGCGCTAGCATTATCTTTTAGCATATGTTCACGTACATAAATAACATGAGCTAAAAATGCGAGTACTCATAAGATGCGTCTCTAAGCTAGTTCTACCCCAATGTACCTAACCTAGTCTAGGTGTAGGGAAAGGTAAGAAGTAGGTGGAGTATTCTCTAGTATGGTATACTAAGAGTATGTTAAGTCTAGTATGCCAAGAGTCCCTCCAGGTTCTAGTCAGCTCCATACCTTGAGAAGGAGAGAGGTGGGAATCTCTTTCCGGATCTGGAACTCTAACACCCCGCAAAGGGAGTCAGAACACTGGAAGCTGAATTCTCTGCGAGCAGGGATGACAGCGTCTTCTCAGTGCGTCAGGCCGGGATACGGGCTCCTCTGAAGTCGAGGTCTCCTCCTAACTTGCTTGGGCAAGGGAAGGTATATTTATACCTGGTAGGTGCCTTGGAATGTTAGCATTGACGTGAAGTCGGACAGAGGAAGGCGTCAGGAATGAACCCTTAAGGAATAGCGGTTCATGCATAATAGATGAGTTCTTGGAGAAATCAATAATCCTGTGCTAGGGGAACTCCCAAGAGCTTAAGGGTCAGGTTTCTAAGAACTCGTTGTGACGTTAGGGTGGACGGATGTCGGTGACCATGCCTGTATTTGGAGTGCACGGCTAATGCCTAAATAAGGACTGGGATTCTATGCCTATATAAGGGCAATGCGAATTGTGCCTATATAAGGACATGTTTCAGGAAAACCTATATACGGACACCTAAAGCGGAATACAACAATACAAATATTTAATATATGCTGAAAAAAAGATGTCAAAATAATGTATATAAAACAACATGATAAATGTTAAAAAAACTATTAGAAAATAGAAAAAAAGTGGAAAATATGTACCCTTACCCTCACATAAATGTTTATTTTTAAGTTGATATATACATATATATTTTTTGAAATGTAAAATTATACAATAAATAAACTTTGAAAATATAAATAAAATGAGAAAAATGTGTTACATGTCATTAATCTATACAAAAAATAATTAATTATAATATTACCTTCACACATACAAATAATTAAGGGCCTTATTATGACTACGGCGGCCACGGTGGCGATGAGGGCACTGGCTGGTCGAACTGCATTGGCACCACCACAACTGCCAGGGATCAGAGATACCTGGCGGTGTTGTGGCAGTCTTGAGGCCACAATATGCTTGACGGGTGAGTTTCCTCTCTGCCACGGTGTTCATGACAGTGAGCCCGCCATGAAAAGTGTGGTGGAGAGGAAACAAAGGGGGCCCTACAGTGCCCCCTGTTGCCTCTGTGCCAGGGGATACATGCAGGGGGGCTCATGGTGTGCCCCCTACATGCATGCATCCCCAGTTCCTGAAGTGCATGGTCTTGACAGTGGCGTTCCCATTGCAGGGCCTGTTACAGCTCTCCTTTGAGCCTTTAAACAGGCACTGCTGTGGGCCAGACGCCGACCGCCTGACCTGGTTTCCAGTTGGAATCCGGCAGGCGGTCTAATTATGGCTTTTGTGGTGAGTGAGCAGGGCGCTGGCATGATGGCCAGCTCCCGCACCACCAAAGTCATAATAAGGCCCTAATTCTTTATTATATTTCTAAACACCAACAATATTAATAAAATAACTCACTATTTTTACTACATAGAAATACAGTTAAAATAAGGAATTTCAGACTCAAATTATAAAATTAAATATTCACACTTCAACATGACCATTTTTTAACAAGTGTTAGAAACTAAAATGGTGACATTTACTTTCTCACTCCATTTTACGCATATTGGGGGAAGGTGTTGGGCACTAAAAGGGTGACATTTACTATTCCCACTCCAGTCTAACCATATTGGGGAAAGGTGTTGACCACTAAACATTTGTCATGTACTATTTCCACTCCAATCTAACCATATTGGGGGAAGGTGTTGGACACTAAAGGGGTGACATTTACTTTTCTCACTCCAATCTAACCATATTGGGGTAAGGTCTTGGACACTCTGGGCTCGATTACGAGTCTGGTGGTCCACGGACCACCAGACTCGCGGGGGCACGGCAGTGGCAGTCTTACGACCACCCTATTACAATTAGGGCGGTCGGAGTGCCATTGCCTCGCCGCAGCCGCCAGGGAGCCGCCATTCCCTGGCGGTGGTGCGGTGGTGTAGAGGCAGCAATATGTTTGGCGGGACTGCCGCTGTCCGGCCAAGCATATTACAAGTTTCCTCTCTGCCACGGTTTTCATGGGGTTCCTCCTCCATGAAAACCGTGACGGAGAGGAAACAAAGGGGGCCCTACAGGGCCCCTTGTTGCCTCTGGGCCATGGGGTGCATGCCGGGGGAACAACATGTGTCCCCCGGAGCAAGACCACTGACTCATTGTCAGTGAAATTGCTCTCCCACCCTCACAGCTCCACCATTAAGTGAGGCCTGCCCCTGCCCCTGCACTCTCGAGTGTTGGTGATCGAGGCCCTCCTCCACCCGCAGGTTTCCCTGCGCCTCATCCCTGGTGGTCCAGTGGACCTCTGTCTCCTTCCTCTCACTCTGCTCTTTCACTCATTTTCACTCATTTTTCTACCCTTTTTTATCTTTCACCTTTCTGCACTTTTCTGCATCTCTGCTCTTTTGTGCCTTATTTCTGCTCATTTTCCCTTCCTCTCGCTCTGCTCTTTCACTCATTTTCACTCGTTTTTCTACCCTCTTTTATCTTTCACCTTTCTGCACTTTTCTGCATCTCTGCTCTTTTGTGCCTTATTTCTGCTTATTTTCCCTTTTTTCTTTATCCCTTATTTCCTCCCTTTACCTTTCCCCGCCGCTGCTGCCCCCGCGGCCCCTCCCCCCCACCGCGACTGGCCCAATCCAGCTCTCCGCTCCCGCCTCCCAGCTGTCCAGCCCTCCCCGACCCCTACTTAATGGCGGCCGCTGCGGGGACAGGCGAGCAAGACCACTGACTCATTGTCAGTGAAATTGCTCTCCCACCCTCGCAGCTCCACCATTAAGTGAGGCCTGCCCCTGCACTCTCGAGTGTTGGTGATCGAGGCCCTCCTCCACCCGCAGGTTTCCCTGTGCCTCATCCCTGGTGGTCCAGTGGACCTCT
The DNA here is from genome assembly GCA_963921515.1 of Calotriton arnoldi. Lineage (NCBI taxonomy): Eukaryota > Metazoa > Chordata > Amphibia > Caudata > Salamandridae > Calotriton > Calotriton arnoldi. The sequence continues at coordinate 1,118,070 of CAWUFW010002734.1, read as the reverse complement.
GTCTCCTTCCTCTCACTCTGCTCTTTCACTCGTTTTCACTCGTTTTTCTACCCTTTTTTATCTTTCACCTTTCTGCACTTTTCTGCATCTCTGCTCTTATGTGCCTTATTTCTGCTCATTTTCCCTTCCTCTCGCTCTGCTCTTTCACTCGTTTTCACTTGTTTTTCTACCCTCTTTTATCTTTCACCTTTCTGCACTTTTCTGCATCTCTGCTCTTTTGTGCCTTATTTCTGCTTGTTTTCCCTTTTTCCTTTATCCCTTATTTCCTCCCTTTACCTTTCCCCGCCGCTGCTGCCCCCGCGGCCCCTCCCCCCCAGCGCGACCAGCCCAATCCAGCTCCCCTCCCCGCTCCCGACCCCTACTTAATGGCGGCCGCGGGCAGCGGGCGCGCCGCTGGCGCGCCGAAGGCGCATCAAAGGCAAGCCCGTCTGCGCCCGTCCGTGACCCGACCGCGACCAGCGCCAGGAACCCTGGACCTCCCCCCGCCAATGCTACGACCCAGCAGCACTCCACGCACTCAACCCAGGCCGCAACAAGAACTGCAAGCTAGCATCACCAGCCGACACCCACGGACCCTTCAGCTGTCACCGCTGCCGGCACACCTGCAGCACAACCAAGAACACGGATCCAGCACAACCCGCCCACAAGAACACAACCGAACCGAAGACCCTGCAATGCATCCTCCTCAACGTCCGATCCCTCCACAAACACGTCACAGAAATCTGGGACCTCCTCGACAGCACCACCCCGGACGTAGCGTTCTTCACCGAAACCTGAACCAACACCACCTCGGGACCGGACATCGCCATCGCCATCCCCCAAGGATACAAGATCTCCAGGAAGGACCGCCCCACCCGCCCAGGAGGAGGAATCGCCATCGTCCACAAATCCAGCCTCCACCTGAGCACACTCCCCGACGAGCCCACAGAACTGATGGAACACCTTCACTTCAAGATACTGGCCAGCCCGACCGCCACCCTCCGAGGAACCCTCATCTACTCACCCCCTGGACCCCGCGGACCCTTCGCCAACTCCATCACGGACATTATCTCCCCGCAGGCCATCGCATCCACCAACTACACCCTGCTGGGAGACCTCAACTTCCACCTCGACAACCAACTGGACCCCAACACCACATCCCTCCTGGACAACCTCCACAACATTGGACTCTGCCAGATCGTGACCGAGCCCACGCACTCAGCAGGACACACCCTCGACCCCCTCTTCACTACAGGAAACTCCATCACCTTCAGCCACACCACCGAACTCCCATGGACCGACCATCGTTGCGCCCACTTCACCTTCAGAACAACCACCATCCACAGACACCAGCACCTGCTCCCACGAAGAAACTGGACCAAAATCACCTCCTCACTCAACAACTCCACCCCAACCATCGCGGAAAACGACGACCCCAACACCGCAGCCCGAACCCTGCATAGATGTATCTCGGACAGCACCAACACCATAGCCCCCCTCAAGAAAAACAACAATACCCGCACCAAGAAAGCCAGATGGTTTACCACCGAACTTCGAGAGTCCAGACGCACATGCCGCCGCCTCTAAAAGGCCGGGAGGAACACCAAATCCACAGAAGCCCACAACAACTTCAGAGCCATCACCAACGCCCACCATCAACTCATCAGAGAAACGAGGAAAAAAGCAATTGAAGACAGAATCTCCACCCACGCGCACAACAGCAAGGAACTCTTCAGCATCATCAAGGAGTTCGCCCAACCCACCAGCGAGTCTACCGACATCCCTCCCTCACAAGACCTCTGCGACAAACTCAGCACCTTTTTCCACCACAAAATCAAGAGCATCTACGACAACTTCGACAAAGACAACCAACACACTGAACCCTCACCAACCACCCCGACACCCGGAAACCAGCGATTGACGACTGGACAGCCCTCACCACCGAAGACACACTGAAGACAATGAAGTCAATCCACTCAGGGGCCCCCACGGACCCCTGCCCCCACCACATCTTCAACAGAGCCGCCGACACCATCGCACCCATGCTCTGCCACACCATCAACCGCTCCCTGGCGACCGCCTCGTTCCCCGATGACTGGAAACACGCCGAGGTCAACCGCCTCCTAAATAAACCCTCAGCGGACCCCACCGACCTCAAAAACTACAGACCCATCTCCCTGCTCCCGTTCCCAGCGAAAGTCATTGAGAAAGCCATCAACAGCCAACTCGCCACATTCATTGAAGAACACAACATCCTCGACTCCTCCCAATCCGGCTTCAGAAAAAACCACAGTACGGAAACCGCCCTCCTCACCGCAACAGACGACATCCGCACCCTACTGGACAAAGGAGAAACAGTAGCCCTCATCCTCCTCGACCTATCAGCGGCGTTCCACACAGTCTCCCACCGCACCCTAATACGCAGACTATACGACGCAGGAATCCAGGACAAGGCCCTCGACTGGATCCGCTCCTTCCTCTCTGGCAGAACGCAGCGGGTCAGACTCCCCCCTTTCCTCTCAGACCCCACACCTACCACCTGCGGAGTCCCCTAGGGCTCCTCCCTCAGCCCGACGCTCTTCAACGTCTACATGGCTCCACTCGCCCCCATCGTCAGAACCTACGGACTCAACATCGTGTCATACGCAGACGACACCCAGCTCATCCTCTCCCTATCCAACGAACCCAACACCGCCAGACGCAACTTTCGAGAAGGCATGGAAGCCGTCGCCAAATGGATGAAAAACAGCTGCCTACAACTAAACACCAACAAAACAGAAGTACTCATCATGTGCCCAAACCCCGACGCCTGGAGTGACACCTGGTGGCCCCCCGCCCTCGGAAACCCGCCAACCCCCACGGACCACGCACGCAACCTGGGAATCATCCTGGACTCCGAGCTCAAAATGGACCGCCAGATCAACTCTGTCTCGTCTTCCTGCTTCCACACCTTCCGCCTCCTTTGTAAGACCTTCAAATGGATCCCCCTCGAACACCGAAAGATCATCACTCACGCCCTGGTCACCAGCAGACTCGACTACGGCAATGCACTCTACGCCGGAATAAACAATAACCTCACCCGCAAGCTACAGAACATCCAGAACGCCGCCGCAAGACTGGTACTCAACCTGCCAAAACACTGCCACATCTCCCAGCACCTGCGCACACTCCACTGGCTCCCTGTCGAGGCAAGAATCACCTTCAAGATGCTCACCCACGCACACAAGGCCCTCCATGGCACCGGACCAGCATACCTGAACAGCCGACTCAAATTCCACGCACCCCAAAGGACCCTACGATCAGCCCAGCTCTCCTACGCCATGGTCCCCCGCACCAGAAAGACCAGATCGGGAGGCCGCTCCTTCTCCTTCCTCACGGCCAAAGCATGGAACGCCCTTCCGCTCCACCTCAGACAGACAACATCGCTCCCCATCTTCGCAAGAAACCTCAAAACCTGGCTCTTCGACAGACCCCCTCCTTGATGGAATGGAACCTGCACCCCCCCACCCCTAGCGCCTTGAGACCCTTACGGGTGAGTAGTCGCGCTTTAACAAACCCCTGATTGATTGATTGATCTGTGTGCATGCACCCCAGTTCCTGCATGGCATGGACTTTATAGTCCATGCCATGCAGGAACTGTTTGTGACATTCCCATTGAGGTGCCCATTTTCAGAGGCACCGCCGTGGGAATGTCAAAAAAGCCTGCCAGACACGAGAATCACTCGAAATCTGGCAGGCGGCCCAACCACAGGTTTGGTGGTGCAGCGGCGGGTTGGATCCGGCGCACACAGCCAAACTCGTAATCAGGATCTAAAGGGGTGCCATTTACTATTCCCACTCCAATCTAACCATATTGGGAGAAGGTTCTGGATACTGAAGGGGTGACATTTATGATTCCAACTCCAATCTAACCATATTGAGGGAAGGTATTGGACACTAAAGAGGTAATATTTACTATTTTCACTCCAGTCTAAGGCTATTTGAAGAACATGTTAGACACTTAAGATCTAAAAGTTACTATATACACTTCAATTTAAAACATTTTAAAGAAGACTAATATAAATGAAATATTTGATATACACACTCAATACTCCATACTCATATACAATTTCTTAACTATAAAATACAATAATATTTAATCAAAAATACACTTTCCAAAACTACAGACCTACATATCCATATTTAAACATCAAAATATAAAAAGTATTAAAAATAATATTTAATATAAATATTAAAATATTTGCTACAATCCGAAACTTTATACTATAAAAAGAAATATAATCATAATCCAAAATTAACAATCATAGATTAAAAAAACTATTAAAACCAAATTATTTATAAAAAATTTAAAAAATATAATTTTAAAATAAAATTATATTTTTAAAACAAAATAAATATACATTTTTGTATTAAGACACTGTCAGAAAAATCAGTTTTAAACCCTTATATAAAATTAATTCTAATAAGTTTACTTTTTAAAATATATTTTAAAATATTATTTTTAATTTTTTTAATAATGTATACTTTTTGATATTTAATTCTTATCACTTTAAATGTAATACCACTAATCTATATTTTATTTAAAATCAAATAAAAATATATTATAATTATTAAAATAAAATACATTTAAAAAAATTGTATAATTAAAAAACTATTTTCCAAAAAATGTAAATATTTTGAAACTACTATATAAAAATAGGTTCTAAATATTTTACGTTATTGCAATAATTGTTTGAATATTTTTAGTTTGTAAATTATTTTAATAAATTATTTTTTTAATTAAAAAAATACACTTAGCGGCCGATTATGATGTCGGTTTAAAAGCTTACGACCACAGGTCAGAGGCTTTCCGTCTGACATCTCCGGTTTCAATTCCTAATAACAATGTAGGCGGTCGGAGGGGGCATGGCCTGCACGGGCAACATGGCAGACGCGATCTGAGCTCGCTCCGCCACTGATCTCCTTTATCCGCTGAATTTATCCGGGGTAGACGAGGCATCCACAGTGCACAGCCAAAGGGAACTGCAGTGCGGACCCTCCGGTGCTGATTTGCGGAGAGATACCGGAGAAAGGAGGTGATCTGCGGCCCACAACCAGGATCTGGCTCCCGACCGCATACACGAGGTCTGGGTGGAGTCGGCTGAATCACCCAAGAGGGGTTCGTGACCGTTAAGGGCTCGGAGCCGGAAAGCAGTGGCGCCTACGGCCCCGCATCTCCCGGATTGACAACGAGACCCAGGGGTTCGCGTTGTGAGCGGCCCACCTGTCGCTTGAAGGGGTGAGCGGTGCTGCAGACTGCATCCTGGAGGGTGATGGACGACGGGGCCCTGCCTGCTGGGCATATATCAGTGCGGATGCGGCTCACCTGCACCGATGAGGGGAAGTGGTGAGCGGTGGCGGCAGAGCTGCTGACTGGTCTGGATGAGGACTGCATGAGCGAGCCTGTCCTGGGCCGACTCGGACTGCGGGGAAGGCGTCCGGTGGGCTGGACACAGAGCGGAGACCATGGAAGCCCACTGTAGAGTATCAGACACAGGGAAAAGGAGTGCGGGCAGCCTGGCATGGATTGAGAGTGGCGAGTGATCACGCTTTGCCGCACTAGAAGGAGTGATATGAGCAGGCCCGCGGAGACGGAGCTGCCCGCTGGAGGAGACGGTTCGGGCTGGGTCGGACTACGGAGACAGTCGGAGGCCGGGGGTGCCCGGTGTGGAGTTCCCAGCACGGAGGAGGAAAAGATAGTGACGGTGCTGCTTAGTGGAGTGCGGGTGGCCTAGAGGAATTCAGGAGAGGGGAGTGAGGCCACTTTACCTGGCTGCAGGGTGAGACACGAGCAGGCCCACAGTGACGAAGCGGTCCACTGGAAGAGATGGCTTGGAGCACGTCTGGCGGTGTGGTGACTTATCTTGGTTCTTTGTACTCCCTCACGATTGCATGTGTAATACATGGGGATTAGGCAATGGAGTGTCCTGCTAGGCCTTCCACCCCCTACGTTTATCCCTACTACAGGGTAGCAGTTGGTCTCACGGATAGCTTGTATCCTATTTAGGTTTGGGCAGCACCTCTAGTTTATGGGGGCCGCTTTGATGCGGTTTATTCACCGCCATGTTGGCGTTTTTTCCTTCCTTCATATTCACAAAGACTTCCTAGGGGGGAGTGGGCAACATCATAGTCCTTTACTGACCCACACTAATCCCATATAGTGGTTGCTATATGATACAGTGACATGACTGATTACACAATACTTACATGGAATGTGAGGGGTCTCCGTACACCACCTCGCAGATATGCGGTCTATTCTTATCTTAAAAGGCATCAGATACGCATAGCCCTACTGCAAGAGACGCATTTAGACAGTGCGGAAGCGGCTAAGTTACAAAGGAAATGGAGGGGTAAGGTGTACGCTACCAATTACTCACTATTCGCACGAGGGGCCCTGATATGGGTCCGCCCAGGTACACCCTTCACGGTGGAGGAAGTAGTGCTTGACAAGGATGGCAGATATGTGTTCTTGAGCGGTAGGCTAGACGGTCGTTATGCATTGCTGGGTAATGTATACACCCCTAACATGGACTTAAACCCATTTTTCGGATCACTCTCCCAAATACTTGCTAAATGGTGCGATACTCTGTGGCTGATTGGAGGGGATTTCAATAGTGTCTTGGACGTTGGGTTAGACAGATCATTTCCCCCCCTTACACACACAGCAGCCACAGCTAACTCTGCTGTATTGAGTGGTTGGACTCGGGGGTGGGAGGTGGTGGATATCTGGAGACACCGGAACCCTGGTGTGCGTGTGTATTCCTTTTACTCTGTGCCACATAATCTACACATCCGGTTAGATAGGTTCCTCGGTTCTCCCTCCCTACTCCCATATGTCACAAGTTCGGATTATCGGGGTCATACACACTCCGACCATAACCCACTCAATGTTTCACTGGTATGGGAGACTGGACCTCCTGCCATCCCTACGTGGCACCTACAGCCGTCGACACTAGAGGATCCGGTGTTTAGAGATGGGATGGGGGAAGCCCTCAGCCAGTACTTTGCACATAATACGGGGACTGCCTCTTCTGGCATGGTGGAGTGGGCTGCCATGAAGGTCACAATACGAGGGAGAGGTTTGGATTGGGCTGTAGCATGAGGAGACAGGTGGAGTCGGAGTTGCTTGTAGTGGAAAGGGACTTATTAAGGATAGATCCGAAACAGTAGGGATCGCTCCGGATCGGGCACTGCTTTTAGAAGAGCGTAAGAAACATACAGAACTTCTAGAACGCCAGAGATGTCTAAACTATGCAGCACACTCAGCGAGAGCTCACGCGCAAAGGGATCGAACTGGCGCTTTGTTAGCCTGGTTGATCAAGCGGGATTGATCCAGCGGTGTACTAACAACAGATACTCTACTCCCATATACTCACCTGGGCCCATATAACTCTTTCACTAATACCAAGTAGACCGCTGGGGTTTAGTTTATAGATTTCATACTTTCAGGAATAGTTATTGCTTATTTTTAACTAAATCTTTCACTGATCAAAAAGTTCTTTCCTCTGGTCGATGGACCATTAGTTGGAACTAATTGATGGTGATAATTAACATAACTTATTAAACATTCTTTAATTAAAAGTAAATAATCACAGACTCTGGAAGTTTTAAAATCTTCATCTAAATTAATTGAATGTGAACCATCTCAAAGTTTCAGTACAAACACCCTCATTCGCAAGAGTGTCAATTCAATCAATAATCAATAAGCAAAAATATTTCAGACTCACACAATAATTATGCTCAGAAAGGAGAGGACAGAGAGAGAAGAACATCTATCAATACAATGAATTTATATTTACCAAGAATGGTGTGAAGACCAACCCTCTGGCCAAAGGGCTGGTAAGGGTCCCCCGGGATAGATCAGGAGACAAAGACTTCAGGACAGGAATCAGGACAGGAAACTTCACCTCTCTAAATACCGACGACTGCGTCGCACCCCTCTCTGACACTCTCTTCCTCCTCGTGGTTCTTCCGCGATCTTCTTTCTAACCCAATTAAGTTAAGATGGAAGTTTCTGCATTTGTCTTCTTCATCAGCGTCTCACAGCATCAGCACCACCCACAGCACCGACAGGATCCTGAGCTCTGCATCTGTGCTCCCGCTTCTGCTGCTAACTAACTAAAAACTACCTCAGTTATACCTTTCAATATTCATGTACCACCCATTAATGTTTCAATATCATAAAATGCTAACTCTGATTGGACAGTCAAGGAGGGATGATCATCACACCATGCTTACATTTCACTTATTTCATTGAACTATTGTTTGTAAACCCATCCCCTTAAACTTTATTAAGTCGTTTCCTTTCCCATACATCTCCAAACTTTATTGATACAATTTGTTTCAATCCCATGAATAAGGCTTCTTCATATGAACTCTTCACCCTCATGTTCCCAGGGCACATCTTTCTCGTCCTTGGACGGTTGACAAGTCCTTACTCATCCTTCCTGGTTCTCTCCATGCGCGGAATGAAATCAGTCAGCTCAGTTCAGACAAGTGTGGAAGGCCCAAATGCGCACTAATAATAAAGTCAAAAGAAGAAATGTTATTTTCAAAAATAAATGGTTTCACTGTATACCACCAACCTCTACTCTAACCCACTTTAATTATTAATACCCTTTCTGCATTTGCGTTAGTATAAAACTTATTTTCTATTTAGCCAAGCAGGTGCCATGCATGTGAACTTTTCAAGCCGCCATTTTAATGCCTTTTGCTCATGCGCAAGATTTTCCCTCCAGGCGTTAAACGTCATTACTACGTAGATGCAGTAGACGCATGCGCAGTAAAGATCCCTTGTTAGAGTGCGTTTAGTCCTTCGTTCATATTGTTAGAGTTAGTAAAACACATATGCAAGCTTCGTTTTCCCGCGTGTCTTTCTGAAATGTGAATTATTAATTACAAACACATAGTTAGTAATTCGTAGTGAGTTAAATGAGAGGATTGCTTCCGAGCAAGTCTCATTTACGAGTCCTTGCTCCATCAATTCCCTCGCTGATGGCATTTTAAGCCATCACAAAATTACCCATCCCATCCCAGATACCAACTTTAGCATATCTCATTTTCTATTTCTCCTCTCAATTTCCCATCAGTTACTTCTTTTCCCTCTAAATCTTTAATTCTCTTGTATATCTTTCCTTTCATTTCTTCCAGCTGTATTTGATCATATTCTCTTTTTCGTTTCTTTCTCTTTCCTTCTCTTTTAAAATGTATTTTTCCTTTCCCTCCTTTTCTACAACATTTATATGTAATCGTTATTATCATCACTACTTTTATTATCATAACTAATGATATTATTATTTGACCTAGAAAACTTTTTCCAAAATCAGTAAACCATTTCCCTATTGATGTTATACTTTTTGTTAGTCTTCCCCACACACTGTCAACCTCCAGTTGGGACAAGTCTTTATGCATTCTTGTAATGTTTTCAATATATCCTTTAATCTCTCTGCTCTTGTCCAGAATATAAGTGCAGCAATGTTGAATTTTCAACATACCACAGACTCCACCTTCTTTTGCTAATAATATATCAAGAGCAAGACGGTTCTGTAAAACCATAGACCTGACTGCAACCATCTCTGTGTTAATCATTAGGAATCCTCCTGCAGTATCTGTAGAAAGACGATCAACTATGGTTGATAACTTACAAATTTTCTGCGAGTTAAGAATGACTCCAACTGAGGGTATCAATGCACTAAAAATATCTCCTACTATTTCAGAAAAACTAGCTCTTCTTCTACGTGTTAGTCCATTAAAATTTCCATTGATTCCATTGATTTTGTCCACATGGTAGATTTTCGGAAAGACTATTCCAAAATAACAGCTTCCATACCATCTTGCAGGTAACCTATAATAGGCATTGTTCCCGCAGACATAATAAACTCCTGGAAATACAGGATCAGTTCCCCCTTTTAGTCCCCACCCTCCTAAAATTAGGAAGTTGTGTTCACATTCACTGAAACCAATGTAATTATTGTTATAATCTGTCTTTAATCTATGGAGGCAGAATTTTCCCTTTTTCACAAAATCCAGGGACATCGCAGCATGAGCCTTGCCATTTGCATAGATTCCCTCTTTCCCAGCCCATGGAGGTACATGGGTTTTCTGTTCAGCAGCTGTCTTTATTAAATTCTGTCTCCTTTCTTCTACTAAATTAAAAAATTCTTTTTCTTCTTCTCTTAATGTACATGTTAGATTATCTTTATGTGCCTGAACTAAATCTATTGAACTCATTGTTAAGAAAAATTCACCCATAAATTGTGCATTTTTGCTACTAACTACTGGATTCATATTCTTTCTAATGGGTAATTCAGAAAATACTACATCTATATTTGAATAAAAATATTGAAGTTTCCCTGTAGCATAAAATAAACTTGATAAAATACTACATGACACACCATATGTTATAGGTATATGGTGATACGTCACCCCTTCTGACACTGATGAGGGTAACTTCATACACACATAGCAATTACTAATTTCCATTGTATTAACATACTGAAATAACAATTTAATAAACACATTTGAAGACGTATTATAATTAGATTCATTATGATAACTTGCTTCATCTTCTACCCCATTTCTATTTTAGTTCCTTTTATTCTGTCTATCTTATCATTAGTATCTGTTTTGTTCTTATCACTTGTTTCCATTAATAAAGGTACTCCTACTGTTAAGAATAACCATACCAATGCTACTAATAAAATACTACAAAAACAAAATCTCAAACATTTTCTTTTTAATCCTCGTCTTGGTCTTTCGGTGACTTCAATTTCTGCCATTTTAATCTGAGAAAATTTCTTTTCTCTTTTTCTTTCTTTTGTCTGTTAATTGTTTTTTTTTTTTTTACGGAGTTCTCAATTTGCTTTCATCAATCTGTGCAACATGAACTTCTTCTGTTTCATCACTTAAATCTAGGGATTCAAATTCTTCGAGTATAACATAGGTCCACTCAGGGGCCTTGTATCTTCTATTTAAATTTCTCAATCTTGGACTTCTTCGAGTTATTTTCGCTAAAGCTAGTTTAGATTGTGTTTGACTTGTGACTTCATTTACTTGTTCTGGCCTCTTTTCTGGGCTTCTCAAATAGTATCTTAATTTCTTTATCCCACTGGCCAATTGTCTCCCTTTCTGATTCTTTTGATCTGTACTGCACTTTCACCTTCTTTATCTCCTTTTAAACTTCTTTTATTTTCACTTAATCATGGCACAATCTGTTCTCGTTCTCTGTTTTCTGTGCTTGAACCTTCTTTTACTTCCACCTGCTCAGGTCTTATCGTACTTTGTTCTTCTTCTTCCTGAGCTTGTTCTTCTAATTCTATCTGACCCTGTTCAGGTCTTACTTCAAACTGTTCTTTTTCTGCCTGAACTTGTTCTTCTAATTCTATCTGATCCTGTTCAGGTCTTATTTCAAACTTTTCTTCTTCTGCCTGAATGTGTTCTTCTAATATTCCCTCCTCAGGTTCCTGAAAGTCTTTTTCTATTTCCACCTGAGTGTGTTCTTCTTTCCCTGTCTCTTTCTGACTACTTTCCTGTCTTTTCAGTTCTGTTATTCTTCTTGTTTCAATAGCATCATCAATTACTTCAATCACTGGTATCCACTCTTCCTGACTTGTACTTGGCTGTTCGTCATATGGTTGTCTTTCAGAATCTATTACTCTAGATTCTTCAATTTCACAGCTTACAACTCCTGACGTTTCAGCCTGTTCAGTTAGTGGTTGCTCTTGTTGTTCTGATGGGTTCGGAACTCTTCTGGTATGACTGGCATGAATCCAATTGGGCAAACCTGCACACTTCACTGCTCTGGTAGTGACTAGTATGACTTGACGCGGGTTGTCCCACCTTGGTGCAAGGCACGACTTTCTTGCGTGTTTCTTCACTAACACCCAATCTCCAGGATTCAAATCATGTGCTTGGTCTGGCTGTCTTTCAACTGCGTCTTCTCCAACCTGGTGAGAGACAGAACGCACCATTTCAGCCAATCCTTTGCAATAGTCCAATACCAGATCATCAGTTATATTCATTAATTTATTTCCAGGAATAAATGCTTGTCTCATTGCTCTTACCATGAGAACTTCATGTGGGCTCATTCCTGTTTTCCTGTCTGGAATACTTCTGAGACCCATCGATACAAGAGGTAATGCATCTGGCCATTTCAGCATTGTGGATGCACACACTTTCCCTAATCTTGACTTGATTGTGCCATTTAACTGTTCCACTATTCCAGAAGCCTCTGGACGATAAGCACAATGCAGTTTTTGTTCTATGTTAAATGCAACACAGATTCATCGAATTATTTCATTATTAAAATGAGGTTCTCTGTCTGATTCCAAAGTGACTGGAAAACCAAAACGTGGAATTAACTCCCTCAACAACAATTTAGCAACTGTAAGACTGTCATTTCTTCAAGTGGGATATGCTTCCACCCATCTTGAGAAAAGGAATACTATGACAAGTATATATTTCAGTCCATTGCTAGGGGGCAACTCAATAAAATCCAACTGTAATCTGGTGAAGGGTCCTTCTGCCTTTCCAATCTTTCCCCAGCTAACTACTGTCTTCCTACCTGGATTTTGCTGCTGACAGGTTAAGCATCTTTGGCAAAGGCTCTCTGCGACTACCCTGAATTTCGGATTGTACCAACTCTGTCTGAATAACCTGTATCATTGAGTCTCTCCCTATGTGTGTTGCTCCATGATACACTCTTGCCATTTTTTAAAGCAAACAATCTGGCATGATGGTGTTCCATCTAAATACACCCATACCTCATCTTCTGGTCTCTTTGTACAAGCTGCTTTTATCCAAATTTCCTTTTCTTTTTCCTCAACTTCTTCCTGCAATTGTCTAATCTCATCCCATGTTTCTGGTACTGAGAAAAACACAAGTTGGCATCTGGTTTCACCCGTTTCACTTTTTCTGTTTATGGCCACTGTATTTTTGGCACAGTATTGAGCAACTTGATCTGCATATCTATTGCCAGCAGCCACATAGTCATTTCCTGACTGATGTGCAGCGCATTTAACAACTGCTATTTCTTTTGGCAATTGTAATGCTTCTAGCAGATCTTTCACATTTTTGCTGTTTCTAATAGGAGATCCTGAAGAAGTCAGAAATCCCCTCTGAATCCAGAGTTGGCCAAAATCGTGCACAACCCCGAACCCATATTGACTGTCCGTAAATATGGTTACTCTCCAATTTTTCCCCTTTTGCATGCCATGGTTAGGGCTACCAATTCGGCTACTTGTGCAGATTTGACTCCCGGTAAACATGATGCTTCAATTACCCCGGATATCTTACAAACAGCATATGCAGCACTTAATCCTCCTTCTTGTGTCCTGAGACAGGACCCATCTACAAATAGCTCATGATCAGCTTCTTTTTTATTAAAACTGTTTTTTATTTATTTAAACAACAACCGGGTACCGGTACATACAAAACAAATTCACTGAGATAAATCCCCCTCCAATACATACATCATCATGGTGACATTTTCCCCTTGATGGAACAGGAATTCAGGCATTGCAATACAGACTTACTATATTACAGGGAGCAAGAGGAGACAGCGCCGTCCAGGAGATACAAACATGTTGCCACAGAATGATCAGCTTCTTTTAAGGGTGTCTCCTTTATGTCTGGACGGGGCTTAGTACATAATTCAGTTACATCCAAACAATCATGATCACTCTCATCTTTCACTTCCTCATTGCATGGGTCTGGCAATAGGGTGGCTGGGTTCATGATCGTACACCTTATCACTGTCACGTTCTCAGCTCCCAAAATCACTCTTTCATACTTAGTCAATCGACTAGGGTGAGATGTTGTGTTCTTGTTCTTGTCAAAAGAATCTCAACTGAATGTGTAACATAAACCTTTACCGGATGTCCCATCACTATTGACTCGCTTTGTTCCAGACTCATACAAGTAGCAGCTACTGCTTTTAAGCAGCCAGGAAATGCTGAAGCCACTGGATCCAATGTGGCTGAAAAATATGCCACTGGACGTCGACTCAATCCATGTCTCTGTGTTAAGACTGAAAGTGCACAATTTTCTCTCTCACAACAAAACAACGCAAAGTCTTTTGAATAATCAGGCATGCCCAAGGCAGGAGCCTCACACAAGCAATTTCGCAATTTCACAAAGGCCTCTATGCAATCATCATTCCAATCAATCGGATCTTTTGCTCTTTTCCGGGTCATTTGTATTAATGGTTTCGCTAGCATGGAAAAACCATTAATCCATTGCCTACAGTACCCAACCACTCCCAGAAACGTTCTCATTTCTCTCTGCGCCTGTGGCAATTGCATTTCTTTGATTATTTTTATTCTTTCCGGTGTCACTTTTCTAACTCCTCTTTCTATTTTATGCCCTAAATATCTAACTTCTTGTTGACAGAACTGTAATTTTTCTGGAGACACCTTGTGTCCTCCTTCAGCCAAATGGTTCAGTAATGCAATTGTGTCTGTGACACAATCTTCTCGTGTTTTTGATGCCACAAGTAGGTCATCAATATACTGAACCAGAACAGATTTTCCAGGCATAATCAATGATTCTAGACACTTTTTCAAAATCTAATTAAAAATTGAGGGACTCTCTGTGTACCCTTGAGGAATCCTGCACCATGCATAGATATGATCCTCGAACTTAAATGTAAACAAATATTGACTATCTGGGTGCAAAGGAATAGAAAAGAATGCTTGACATAAATCAATTACTGTGAACCAACCTGCATTCCAAGGTATCTGATAAAGGATCACAGCTGGATTTGGCACTATTGGACAACATGGCACTACTATTTTTTTTTTTTTCGTAAATCCTGCACTATTCTATATTTTCCGCTAGGCTTTTTCAGTCCCATTATTGGCGAATTACAAGGACTACCCATCACTTCTTTTAAAATGCCTTGTTTAACCATTCGTTCAATTTCTGGAATAACTCCTGCTTTTACTTCCGGACTCATCTTGTACTGTCGGGTGTTTGGATAAACTGCACCTTCTTTCACTGTCACTTTAACTGGGTCTATATTTGTCATTAACCCAATATCCTTTCCTGTAAAATCCCACACTTCTGGATTAACTGTGGCTCTCAACTCTTCTGGTAATTCATTTTCAGTCATTAGTGAAAACATCTCATCTACTTCTGTTCCCTGTTTAGCTAACATCATTTTGTATATAACGTCTTCATCAGGGGTTTGGAAAGCGACACCATCTGGTGTACAATAGATTGTGCAGTTCATTTTGCACAATAGATCTCTTCCCAACAGATTTACAGGACTGGAATCGCAAACTACAAACCGATGCATCTCTTTAAAGTTTCCAATGTGCACCTCCATTGGTTTTGTGATTGGGGTTCTAATCTGTTGGTTAGATATGCCTACAACTTGGATTGATTCTCCCGAGAGGGGTAGGTTTGGGATGTGTGACGTTCTCACAGTAGACCGGGTAGCACCAGTATCCAATAGAAAAGTGATGTCTTTACCTTCTACTTTCCCATCAACAAATGGACTTGACTGATCTACCGGCAAGGATGCGCCAAGCACGCACTCCTCTTCCTCCCCCCTCAGGCACCGTCATTGCGAGTAGTCCGAATTTCCTCATCATTCTGCAACAAATATTGCGTAATTGTTCTATTATTCTTACCACTTTCTCCTTGAAATCCGGTGTTCGTACTGAAATTTTGACGATTCACAAAATTTGGCATAGGAGCTGGTGGCACCTGATATTGTGGAAGTAACTACCTGCTGCTGCTGATTCATAAGTACTTCATTCTGCATCTGTGGGATTAAATTTTGATTTGGCCCATTATTACTTTTATTATTCTGAGTACTCTTACACTCGTTCTTCCAATGTCCAAGCTTTCCGCACGCATGACAAGGAAACTTCTTTATCGCTTCTTCTCTGTCCATTCGTCCCCTATATTTATTACCATTCGCCCCTTGATCATTCGGACTCTGCTCTTTCACTTGATTATTATTTTGGGCATTTGTTTTCTCTTCTTGCTGTTCTGCCAATTTTACTTGTGCCCACATCATTTTCTCCTTTAGCTTTCTACGCCTGGCCTCAATGTCGTCTCCGCAATATTTCGCGTACTTTAAAATCTCATCCACTGTCTTGCTTTGCCAACACAACATGTGCTGTTGTATCATCTGACTAATCTCTGGTTTCAGACCATATACAAACCGATACACAAAATGTCCCATATCCTTATCACTGATATTCTCAAAACCACTATACTGCTTAAACACCTGTAATAACCTTTCATAATATGCATGTACAGATTCATTTGGTTCTTGTGTTGTTCTATCTATTTTTACCCAATCTGTTTCTTTAGGAGGGATCTTCCCTTTCAAGTAAGTAATCACTTGGTGATACTTCTTCATCACCTCCTCTGAGGGTGCTCCTGTCTTCGAGTCTCTAACATACTCCTCATTAGGCCAATCAATTGTGATTTTACATTCCGTCCATAAATCAGCAGGCACTACAATATCAAATAAACCATCCAAATCCTTCAATAAGACCTTTGAAACTTTCACAAATCTTTCTACTTGTTTATACCATTCAACCGGTTTTTCTCTCAGCTTTGGAAAATCATTTGTAAATGACAAAATCTCTTGTCTACTCCAAGGAACATGAACATATCCACCTCCGGGAATCTCTCATTGGACACAATTACCAACTTTGCTTAATTCTCTTACTGGAAATGCAGCTGCTGCTTCTCTCGCTTGTGCTTCCTCTTTCTTTCTTATCCATCTAATTCTCCATTTATCAATATCTCCCCATTTTCGCAAAATGCTCATTAATTCCTTTAACTGTAGTCTCTTTCCAGAAGCATTTACACTTTCTAAATCTTTATCAGTAAAGTCCACTCGATATGGTTTCTGTAACAACTTTGATTTCCCTATGTCTATTCCAATCTCTGAAGCAACTTCGGTCAATCTCTCATGAAATACCCTTGCTCTTCTGGTTATACTCTTACATACATATAACAATTCCTCATCATTATAAACATTCAATCTTTCTATGCCCACACATCCTGTTATCATCTCTTCCAATTCCACTTTCAATCTGCTGATGTCTAAAATCTTTGGTGGTGGATTTTGATTATCTATTTCCTGTGCCCATCTCTCTATTTCTTCAGGGGTAACTACTGTTGCACCTTCAGTTCTTATAGGTACTAAAGATCTCTTTTCTCTCAAATTCATAGGTGTATTTCTCTTCGAAGTTTCAGTTGAAGATTCTACGTTTGGGAGATCCATTAATGAAATAACTGACTCACAAAAGTGTCTAGAATCATTGATTATGCCTGGAAAATCTGTTCAGGTTCAGTATATTGATGACCTACTGGTGGCATCAAAAACACGAGAAGATTGTGTCACAGACACAATTGCATTACTGAACCATTTGGCTGAAGGAGGACACAAGGTGTCTCCAGAAAAATTACAGTTCTGTCAACAAGAAGTTAGATATTTAGGGCATAAAATAGAAAGAGGAGTTAGAAAAGTGACACCGGAAAGAATAAAAATAATCAAAGAAATGCAATTGCCACAGGCGCAGAGAGAAATGAGAATGTTTCTGGGAGTGGTTGGGTACTGTAGGCAATGGATTAATGGTTTTTCCATGCTAGCGAAACCATTAATACAAATGACCCGGAAAAGAGCAAAAGATCCGATTGATTGGAATGATGATTGCATAGAGGCCTTTGTGAAATTGCGAAATTGCTTGTGTGAGGCTCCTGCCTTGGGCATGCCTGATTATTCAAAAGACTTTGCGTTGTTTTGTTGTGAGAGAGAAAATTGTGCACTTTCAGTCTTAACACAGAGACATGGATTGAGTCGACGTCCAGTGGCATATTTTTCAGCCACATTGGATCCAGTGGCTTCAGCATTTCCTGGCTGCTTAAAAGCAGTAGCTGCTACTTGTATGAGTCTGGAACAAAGCGAGTCAATAGTGATGGGACATCCGGTAAAGGTTTATGTTACACATTCAGTTGAGATTCTTTTGACAAGAACAAGAACACAACATCTCACCCCTAGTCGATTGACTAAGTATGAAAGAGTGATTTTGGGAGCTGAGAACGTGACAGTGATAAGGTGTACGATCATGAACCCAGCCACCCTATTGCCAGACCCATGCAATGAGGAAGTGAAAGATGAGAGTGATCATGATTGTTTGGATGTAACTGAATTATGTACTAAGCCCCGTCCAGACATAAAGGAGACACCCTTAAAAGAAGCTGATCATTCTGTGGCAACATGTTTGTATCTCCTGGACGGCGCTGTCTCCTCTTGCTCCCTGTAATATAGTAAGTCTGTATTGCAATGCCTGAATTCCTGTTCCATCAAGGGGAAAATGTCACCATGATGATGTATGTATTGGAGGGGGATTTATCTCAGTGAATTTGTTTTGTATGTACCGGTACCCGGTTGTTGTTTAAATAAATAAAAAACAGTTTTAATAAAAAAGAAGCTGATCATGAGCTATTTGTAGATGGGTCCTGTCTCAGGACACAAGAAGGAGGATTAAGTGCTGCATATGCTGTTTGTAAGATATCCGGGGTAATTGAAGCATCCTGTTTACCGGGGGTCAAATCTGCACAAGTAGCCGAATTGGTAGCCCTAACCATGGCATGTAAAAAGGGGAAAATTGGAGAGTAACCATATTTACGGACAGTCAACATGGGTTCGGGGTTGTGCACGATTTTGGCCAACTCTGGATTCAGAGGGGATTTCTGACTTCTTCAGGATCTCCTATTAGAAACAGCAAAAATGTGAAAGATCTGCTAGAAGCATTACAATTGCCAAAAGAAATAGCAGTTGTTAAATGCGCTGCACATCAGTCAGGAAATGACTATGTGGCTGCTGGCAATAGATATGCAGATCAAGTTGCTCAATACTGTGCCAAAAATACAGTGGCCATAAACAGAAAAAGTGAAACGGGTGAAACCAGATGCCAACTTGTGTTTTTCTCAGTACCAGAAACATGGGATGAGATTAGACAATTGCAGGAAGAAGTTGAGGAAAAAGAAAAGGAAATTTGGATAAAAGCAGCTTGTACAAAGAGACCAGAAGATGAGGACTTGACTGATCTACCGGCAAGGATGCGCCAAGCACGCACTCCTCTTCCTCCCCCCTCAGGCACCGTCATTGCGAGTAGTCCGAATTTCCTCATCATTCTGCAACAAATATTGCGTAATTGTTCTATTATTCTTACCACTTTCTCCTTGAAATCCGGTGTTCGTACTGAAATTTTGACGATTCACAAAATTTGGCATAGGAGCTGGTGGCACCTGATATTGTGGAAGTAACTACCTGCTGCTGCTGATTCATAAGTACTTCATTCTGCATCTGTGGGATTAAATTTTGATTTGGCCCATTATTACTTTTATTATTCTGAGTACTCTTACACTCGTTCTTCCAATGTCCAAGCTTTCCGCACGCATGACAAGGAAACTTCTTTATCGCTTCTTCTCTGTCCATTCGTCCCCTATATTTATTACCATTCGCCCCTTGATCATTCGGACTCTGCTCTTTCACTTGATTATTATTTTGGGCATTTGTTTTCTCTTCTTGCTGTTCTGCCAATTTTACTTGTGCCCACATCATTTTCTCCTTTAGCTTTCTACGCCTGGCCTCAATGTCGTCTCCGCAATATTTCGCGTACTTTAAAATCTCATCCACTGTCTTGCTTTGCCAACACAACATGTGCTGTTGTATCATCTGACTAATCTCTGGTTTCAGACCATATACAAACCGATACACAAAATGTCCCATATCCTTATCACTGATATTCTCAAAACCACTATACTGCTTAAACACCTGTAATAACCTTTCATAATATGCATGTACAGATTCATTTGGTTCTTGTGTTGTTCTATCTATTTTTACCCAATCTGTTTCTTTAGGAGGGATCTTCCCTTTCAAGTAAGTAATCACTTGGTGATACTTCTTCATCACCTCCTCTGAGGGTGCTCCTGTCTTCGAGTCTCTAACATACTCCTCATTAGGCCAATCAATTGTGATTTTACATTCCGTCCATAAATCAGCAGGCACTACAATATCAAATAAACCATCCAAATCCTTCAATAAGACCTTTGAAACTTTCACAAATCTTTCTACTTGTTTATACCATTCAACCGGTTTTTCTCTCAGCTTTGGAAAATCATTTGTAAATGACAAAATCTCTTGTCTACTCCAAGGAACATGAACATATCCACCTCCGGGAATCTCTCATTGGACACAATTACCAACTTTGCTTAATTCTCTTACTGGAAATGCAGCTGCTGCTTCTCTCGCTTATGCTTCCTCTTTCTTTCTTATCCATCTAATTCTCCATTTATCAATATCTCCCCATTTTCGCAAAATGCTCATTAATTCCTTTAACTGTAGTCTCTTTCCAGAAGCATTTACACTTTCTAAATCTTTATCAGTAAAGTCCACTCGATATGGTTTCTGTAACAACTTTGATTTCCCTATGTCTATTCCAATCTCTGAAGCAACTTCGGTCAATCTCTCATGAAATACCCTTGCTCTTCTGGTTATACTCTTACATACATATAACAATTCCTCATCATTATAAACATTCAATCTTTCTATGCCCACACATCCTGTTATCATCTCTTCCAATTCCACTTTCAATCTGCTGATGTCTAAAATCTTTGGTGGTGGATTTTGATTATCTATTTCCTGTGCCCATCTCTCTATTTCTTCAGGGGTAACTACTGTTGCACCTTCAGTTCTTATAGGTACTAAAGATCTCTTTTCTCTCAAATTCATAGGTGTATTTCTCTTCGAAGTTTCAGTTGAAGATTCTACGTTTGGGAGATCCATTAATGAAATAACTGACTCACTTTCGCTAACCTGATCATCTGTAATTATTATTTCTTTTCTAGGACTATTTAATGGAATTGTCACAGGTCGTGGTTTCTGGCTAATCTTTTTATCTCCATACAATGGGATTACCGGACCAATGGTCACTGGCACTGTCAAAGCTTCAGTATTCAAATTTAATTGACTTATTTTCTGAACTAGTTCTTCTCTAGTTTTGTTTAAAACATCTCTCTCATTATCCTGCAACACTCTGTTATATGACGTATCATGTAAAATCTGTGGGGTCAATGGCATTCCCATTACTGGTGCACTTGGGGGTAACCTTACTAGTTGCTTCTTGATACGGCGGTGGATTTTTAATTAAAATATCCTCTAACAACTCGTCATCTGATTCACCATATCCTGCTGTATTCATGTGTTTCGTTTTCTCCTTACATTTTCCTCCAGACTGTTCCTCAGCCATTAACACTGGATATAAACCTTCTGATACCATAGCTTTCCTCCATTGTTTCATCTGCCCTTCGCGTAACTCATGCAAGTGTCTGGGAAAAAATCCTCTATATCTCCCACCTCTACATTTCTCTCGTTCATATGACTCAGTCTCCCATTCTTCCAAAGCCTCATATTGAGTTAACCTTGGTCTAGGTTCTAAATCATTCATTTTCAATCTCAAATTCTGAAGAATTCTCCCATTAAACGTACCATCTTTAGGAAATGCTAACACTCCATCATCCTTCGTATATTCTATCCAGTTTTCCAACCACACGCATGTATGATATCCTCTTTCCATCATCATGAAAGATGCTGGTGTTTTCGGTGGCGGAATAGGAATTCCCTCTCTGGTCAACACAGGCTTATCTTTCTTAAAGAAATTCTTAATTTTCTTTATAAATGACATCTTTCTTTTCTCTCCATACATCCTTGAGAAACGATGTATAAAATTGTATTCTGCAAACCCTTGAAATCTTCTACCTGTACGCCTTGCACTAACAGTCAAATCAAAATCCCGCATACAATCTCTCTCTCCACCAATCCTAGCGCGGCTTCTAACTAGCTATCCAATTAAATCAGGCTCACGCTCGTGATCTGACCAATGCCAACGCGGCCTTTTTCTGACGTCAGTTCTGCTCCTTACTACTGACCCCTCCTTTACAAGGCTGCTCTTGTCACCCGCTCGCTGTTTCTACCAATCCCAGCGCGGCTCACTGTGACGTCAGTACAACTCCAACGACTGACCCTCCCTTCACAAGGTAATACAAAAACTTATTTCTTAATACTTTTCTTTAAAATTCTTTGTTATTAACGACATCAAAACATTCGCTACTCTGTCTGTTCCACTAAAATCAAAGGATAGTTTATTTATTTCCACTGCGAGTAAAACCTTCCGCTTACTCTTCATATACTGCGAGTAAATCCCTTCCGCTTACCCTTCATTCAAGCTCCAAAGATCCCGCTACTCCTCCGGTGTCACCCGTATTGGGAAAATTGAAACCAAAGTTTCACCAGCGAACTGTCACTCTAGCTTGTAAGAACCTGCTACTCCTTCAGTGTTACCCTTTCTAGGTGATATAACGCCTAAAGTTTCACTAGCGAACTCTTTGCTATCAATCACTCTCACTTTTGCACAGAAAATAGTCCCTACTTTAACACTGCCAGCCCTACCTAGCTTCTCAGTGTTATTTCAACAGACGAGTAACCTCACTCGCCACCCGCTATTCATTCCCCGGGAATTTTCCAGACAACATAAAACAAGGACGCTAACTCTTTTGTTAAAACATAAATTAATAATCAATAATCTATACTTATCACCAAACTAGTCAATAATAACCATAACTCTGCTACCAGAAAACTGATCCAGCGGTGTACTAACAACAGATACTCTACTACCATATACTCACCTGGGCCCATATAACTCTTTCACTAATACCAAGTAGACTGCTGGGGTTTAGTTGATAGATTTCATACTTTCAGGAATAGTTATTGCTTATTTTTAACTAAACCTTTCACTGATCAAAAAGTTCTTTCCTCTGGTCGATGGACCATTAGTTGGAACTAATTGATGGTGATAATTAACATAACTTATTAAACATTCTTTAATTAAAAGTAAATAATCACAGACTCTGGAAGTTTTAAAATCTTTATCTAAATTAATTGAATGTGAACCATCTCAAAGTTTCAGTACAAACACCCTCATTTGCAAGAGTGTCAATTCAATCAATAATCAATAAGCAAAAATATTTCAGACTCACACAATAATTATGCTCAGAAAGGAGAGCACAGAGAGAGAAGAACATCTATCAATACAATGAATTTATATTTACCAAGAATGGTGTGAAGACCAACCCTCTGGCCAAAGGGCTGGTAAGGGTCCCCCGGGATAGATAAGGAGACAAAGACTTCAGGACAGGATACTTCACCTCTCTAAATACCGACGACTGCGTCGCACCCCTCTCTGACACTCTCTTCCTCCTAGTGGTTCTTCCGCGATCTTCTTTCTAACCCAATTAAGTTAAGATGGAAGTTTCTGCATTTGTCTTCTTCATCAGCGTCTCACAGCATCAGCACCACCCACAGCACCGACAACATCCCGAGTTCTGCATCTGTGCTCCCGCTTCTGCTGCTAACTAACTAAAAACTACCTCAGTTATACCTTTCAATATTCATGTACCACCCATTAATGTTTCAATATCGTAAAATACTAAATCTGATTGGACAGCCAAGGAGGGATGATCATCACACCATGCTTACATTTCACTTATTTCATTGAACTATTGTTTGTAAACCCATCCCCTTAAACTTTATTAAGTCGTTTCCTTTCCCATACATCTCCAAACTTTATTGATACAATTTGTTTCAATCCCATGAATAAGGCTTCTTCATATGAACTCTTCACCCTCATGTTCCCAGGGCACATCTTTCTCGCCCTTGGACGGTTGACAAGTCCTTACTCATCCTTCCTGGTTCTCTCTCATGTGAGCATGTGCGGAATGAAATCAGTCAGCTCAGTTCAGACAAGTGTGGAAGGCCCAAATGCGCACTAATAATAAAGTCAAAAGAAGAAATGTTATTTTCAAAAATAAATGGTTTCACTGTATACCACCAACCTCTACTCTAACCCACTTTAATTATTAATACCCTTTCTGCATTTGCGTTAGTATAAAACTTATTTTCTATTTAGCCAAGCAGGTGCCATGCATGTGAACTTTTCAAGCCGCCATTTTAATGCCTTTTGCTCATGCGCAAGATTTTCCCTCCTTACGTCATTACTACGTAGATGCAGTAGACGCATGCGCAGTAAAGATCCCTTGTTAGAGTGCGTTTAGTCCTTCGTTCATATTGTTAGAGTTAGTAAAACACATATGCAAGCTTCGTTTTCCCGCGTGTCTTTCTGAAATGTGAATTATTAATTACAAACACATAGTTAGTAATTCGTTAGTGAGTTAAACGAGAGGATTGCTTCCGAGCAAGTCTCATTTACGAGTCCTTGCTCCATCAGGATCAGGCCGTGAGCCTCGTCACTGCACTTCGATCCCAGGATGGCGGGCTTAAATATACACAGCATGAGATCCATAGTGAATTGATTTTACACTTTGCACAGCTGTATAGGTCTGCCCAGGCTGCCTCTGATGGGAACATTCATTCCTTGTTGGATGGTATCACTTTTCCTACACTCACACCAGAGCAGCGCCGGGAACTAGATGCACCTCTCACGCTGAAGGAAGTAAAGGGTACGATACGTGTGTTGCCTACTGGCAAGGCCCCAGGACCAGATGGTCTTCCTCATAAGACTTATGCGGATCTGTTAGGTCCACCACTCTTGGGAGTCCATATAGAAGCACTAGAGGGGGTTGCTCTCCCGGCCTCGATGACAGAAGCCACTTTGGTTACTCTTCCTAAGCCAGATCGGGATCCCACGAGCACGAGCGCCTACCGACCTCTGGCACTGCTAAATGGAGATTACAAAATACTGGCAGGAGTTCTGGCGAGTCGACTGGCCCTGGTCACCCCACAACTGGTCCATCAGGACCAGAATGGCTTTGTCCCGGCTCGCAACACCACCCTAAATATTCGAAGGCTATTTCGGGTGATGCGCGAGGCTGTGGCGGACTGGCCTGCAGCGGGCTGCCTGGTCTTAGACCTGGAGAAGGCCTTCGATACTGTGGAGTGGCAGTTTCTATTCGCAGTGTTGCAACGATTCGGATTTGGGCCCTACTTCCTAAATCTAGTGAAGCTATTGTATGACACACCCACCATTCGGGTTCGCTTGGAGGTCTTGTTCTCTAAGCCTTTGTCGATCGGCAGAGGAACCAGACAAGGGTGCCCCCTCTCTCTGCTAATATTCTCCCTGGCTATAGAACCTCTGGCGATAGCTCTACGCCAACTGGCGGGTCAATGGGGAATACGGATGGGGGAAGAGACTCATGCCGTTTCGCTATACGCGGACGATATTTTACTTTTCCTTAAGAACATACAGGCGATACCTTCAATAGTACCCAACATGCTGCAGCTGTTTGCTAGAGTGTCGGGCTGAAAGTGAACTGTGGGAAATCATGTTTATTTCCCTTTACTCCTGGTGTTGATGATCCTCAGTGGATGGTGGAGTAGTGGCCTGGCAGCCGGCGGTGTTTCGGTACTTAGGTGTCCGCATCTATCACACGGATCGTGATCTACTAGAAGGCAACCTATCTAGAGCAATTACAGTGCTGCGCCTCCAGGTAGACTTCTGGAAAACACTTAACCTCTCTGTCGCGGGTAAGGTGGCAATCATTAAAATTGTGGTGTTGCCCAGATTATTATATTATTTAGTGAATCTTCCATTATACCTACCGGCATCATTTTTCCGCCCATTGGAAAGACTGATGAGGGACTTTATTTGAAACAACACTCGCTGTAGAGTCGCGCTTGCTAAATTGTATCTGCCTCAGACCCAGGGTGGATTAGCCTTACCCAATCTGGACCATTATTATTTGGCGTCTCAAATACAATAGGTGGCGAAGTGGCTGGGCGAGCCTAATCTCGAGGATACGGCGGAAGGTGACCCACCGTGTTCGCTATATATACTTCTTTTCATTTTCCATCTGTGTGCTAGACCAAGTATGTCTCTACCCTTTCTGGTACAGATAGTCCACAAATGTTTCCGTAAAGCCTTATATCTCACCAGGCATGTAGTACCATATGCGCCCACAATACCACTCCTAGGAATGCCGAAGGGAAGGGGTAGAGTCAGTACAGCTGAACTTGCAGTTTGGCGAGAGGCTGATGTGCACACATAAGGGGACATGTATGTGAAGGGTACATTACGGCCGTTTCACTCTTTGTTAGATGAAGAAGGCATCCAACCGAGGCAGTTCCTAAAGCACGCCTCCTGGATAGCTACATTGAGACGCCACTCGGGGGTTATCTCGAGGGAGCTCCCGAAGCACCTTTTGTTACAGTACACCCACGTACTGGGCACGGGGTGACACCTCATCAAATGGTTCGCGGAGTCCATTAGAGAATACACCTTTACTAATTTAACACACTTGCGTACTAAATGGGAGACGGAACTTGCATGACCATACACACCCAGGTAATGGGGAATGTTGCTGGAGAGTCCCAGACAGATCCCTAGGAATGCAAGATTTAGGCTAATTCAATTCTACATAGTCCATAGGGCCTACTTATCCCCAGACAAAATCAACAGGTTCTTTAATAGGGTGGATGCTTGTTGCCCGCAATGCAAACTGGTGGACGCTGATTTATTGCATATGATATGGACATGCCCCAGACTGCAGAATTATTGGCTTGGAATGATTAGTTTACTAATCACCAGCACAGATAGAGCAATACCGAATACATGGTATATTCCCCAGACATAAAAAACACAGGGCCACCTCTCGTTTTCTAGATTTAGGGCTGGCGGTGGCCAAGCGGTTGGTCACCTGCCACTGGAAGACAACTGACCCCCCTTCACTCACAGCCTGGGCTCACTCGATGCTACATTGGGCTAAAGCAGAGGCGACTTCATTGTTGAGAGAAGACACACTGGGGCTTCGTAAATATCCCATTTCGGCAGCATGGGGAGTGATGCTGACGGCGTTACAAGTGGCATCGGACCTGGATGACTCCTCTGCTACCACCGACACCAATCATTCTAGCCCATGCACTGGGCACGGTGTGCCCAGTCATTAATGAGTTTTGCACCTAGTACGGCACATTACCTCTGACAATATGGTATTTCGAAATGTGACATTGAGATTGATGTATCTGGGATTGAGTGTAGGATGATATTGTCATAGACAACGGATCGTTCCCACCCCTCCCCCCCTCCCTTTACCGCCCTCACTTTTCCTCCCAGTTGACTCTTATGAGTGGTTGTATATAGTTTCATTATAATGGATCTGGTTGCTTACATAATAGTCATGACTCTATGGCTTAGCCAGGAGGAGTCGCTGGAAATGTGCAGATCTAATGTTGTGGGGAGCAAACTGTGCCCTTCCATGGTGCCTGGATATTGATCTAATGACAGGCCGTGAAGGTCGATATAAAATGTTGGCAGTACAAAGTATATTTGCATAGTGTCTGTATATGACTGAGACAATAATTTTTTGTTGTTTTTCTGTCTTTGTAATGACTTTATGCAATATCAACAATGTAAATTGTCGTTCCAACTGGTACTCGTTGCTTTTATGCATGTCTGTATCATGTTTCCTATATCTAAAAGGAAAAAATTTCAATAAACAGATTAAACAAAACAATGTAGGCGGTCGGAATTGAAATCGGCCAGTCGTTCCGGCTTGATTATGAGTGGCTCAAGGAGCCAGTCGGCCAGTTGGAGGACCCAATGTAATCCCTGAGGACGGCGTTTCTGTGGTCGGGATTATGATGTCAGTTTCCGACAGGCTTTCCATGTCGGGTTTTCCATCATGGAAAACCTGTCGGAAAGTGACTTTTCGGGCCCCTAGCAGGGCCCCCATTCCTCCAACGGCCTCCAGTTGGGGGCTGAGGGGGCACCTATGGTGCCTCCCTGTTAATCCCTGCACCGTGTGGCAGGCACCTTGAGGTGCCTGTCATGTGGTGCAGGGATTAACAGAATCTCACATTTCTCTAGGGGAGCTTGTGCTACGGCCGGTTTATGGCCGCAGCACAAGCTACCATGGAGAAATGGAAGTATGTGACCGCACCATGCGCGGTCACATTGTAATGGCGGTGTCAGGACCGCCGACCAGAGGTCGGTCAGCCCTGACACCGCCGCGATGTCGGGCGGATGTGAATCTGCCCGACATTGTAATCAGGCCCTTAATGTCATTAATATAAATATTCATTAATGTTAAATTAAAATTAATTAAAAACATGACAATAACAAAATACATTTAATAATTTTAAAATATTAATTTGCAAATCAGTTAAATTATTTCCATAAATTTTACTTTAAAATATACACTTTTTAAAAATCTCCCCACCTTTATCCCCAAAAACCCCAATATCCTGCTACCAGGAAAAAGTATCAAACCATTATTTATATACATTAATACAACTAAAAATACAAATCTCATCAATTTCATAAATAATAAATGATCTTACAAATAAAAAACTTAACAAACATATACTACTAAACACACTACAATAAATGACATACAAATTAACACCTACAAACGTTATTACATACAACAATATTTTGTACATCAATATTTTCACGATATTAAAAACACTAAAAACAATATTTTAACCTTCAATGTTCCTGTAGACGATATTTCTGTAATCCCGATATTCTTTACACAATATTTTTATATCACAATAATTTTTTTCCGATAATTTGGCGTAAATACTCCGGGGCCTAGCTGCCATTAGTGCAGCAGGTGCAGTGGCACCAGAGCACAGAGCCCTGAGGAGCAAAATGAACCCTGATGATTGCTGTATTTACTACCCCAAAAGTAGTTCTTTGCTTCAACTAGGGTCCATGTCATCCTTGCTGCGCTATTCATGGCACACCTCTCTCTGTTTACAGAGAACAGGATGGCCTGACATGGCAACACAGAAGGCAGGCACACTCCTACAGCTTTACAACTTTTGTGCAGTGACCTGGAGAGATCATGGTTGGCAAGAAAGACTCATTTGATCACTTGGCCAGGGGCGGTGCGTCCATTAGGGCACTTGGGCGTTGCCCCCCCCACTGAGCGTTGCCGTCAATCATCTCACACAATGCAATCATTCTATCGCAGGCCGCCGGAGCCGAAGGCAGTCGGCTCAGAAGGGGGCGGGGCAGCACTACAGGAGATCAGGCTCAGCTGCTGCAAGTGTCTGACTCTGAATGAATGATTGACATACACATCGGTGGTGCGCACAACACCAAGAGTGCGCATGCTCTGTTTAGGGCTTACAAAATTTGCGACCAGCCCAAACATGCGCAGTAGGCGGTGCTCATTAGAAGAGCGAGGGTTGTTCCATGCCGCTCTTCTAATGAGCAGCCTAGTGCGCAGGTCCGGGCTGGTCGCAAAAAATGTTAAGCCCTAAACAGAACATGCGCACTACTGCTCAAGCCAATCCTGGCGCTGATGCTGGAGCAGCGTCTGGATTGGCTGAGACCGACGCAGGCGGTACTTGCGAAGGCGCCAACGCGGGAGTCGGACCCCGGGCCAGGACTCAGAGGACTCGCAGAGGCGGCGTGGATCCGGTAAGTTTAGTTTGCTTGATGAGTATTATAATGCTGCTTTATTTTAATCTGCCCCGCGACGCGCGCGACCCCCTCCCCCCCGAGTATTGGAGCGCGAGCCGCGACTGGTGAAAGGATCAGTCTTCTCTGCTGTCACCTGAGGCACTGACATCTCAGCTACTGGCGCTCAACCGTTTAAGCTGTTTTAAGGGATTCTAAACTGCAATCTGCAACCAGGTGCACGGGCGCATTAACCCACTAGGTTGTCTTATCCGCGCGAGAACATATGACCTCCGCCTGAAACAGAGATTTATACGGCAGGTGCACGAGTCCACTAGAATAACCAAAAGTGTTTCATTTTCAAGAAGTAGAGAGCGGGCAGAGGGTCGGTGTGGGGGCATAAACAGGGAATATCAACAGCAGATTTTATGGCCATATGGCACGCACCGTGCCAGCACGTCAGTCAGGCTTCCCAGTGCCACCTAGCTCATAAATGCCTTGCAGCGCTGTGTAGGTCTGTCAGTCCTACGCATCTATCACAGTGGTATTTAGCATGTAAATGCAATGTGGTACCGTGCCATCTTGCCAGTCGCGCACCCACACACCACAGTGGTATTTAGCATGAAATGCCCTGCAGTGCTGACTCATCTTGCCAACCCGGTGCCCATAAAACAGTGTCACTAAGCCTGTCATGGCCCCATGGCGCACTGTGCCAACCCTGTCAGTTCTACGCCCACCAACCAGTGCCAGTCAGCCTGCAGCGCTCTCTGCCATCTGCCCTCCTCTCCGCAACCCCTCCCCCTACGGGGCATGCCGCAGGCCCTCTTCTGTACCAGGAGCAGCTTCCGAAACAACACGGAGGCTCTGATTCATGTCTTCTCTTCAGACGCATTAATGGAGCAAACACGGGCTTTGATGCGAGTGGGGGCGGCTTGGCATGATCTCCCAGCGCGCGCTGGGCATCGCTGCCAGAATGAACCAAGGCTACCACCAATATGTGTCTGAGTGGGGACTGCCCCTAGAGGTTAGGAGTTGAGACCTGCTAATGCCCATTCCATATGTGGCCTCGCTCTTCAGGGTCACCTCTGGCACTCTGCTATGATGAGACACTTCATGCCTCTGTGCAAAGCCTGTCTGCCAGTCCATCTGTGTCCAGTGGCAAGCGCCCCGTCCGTACTTTTGTACCGTTGTTTCAGCCACTGCCCCCGCCCCCACTCACCTCATGGGTCTCACCTATGCAGAAGCAGGTGGCGGCGGCCCCGGGGCTGCCAGTGGCGCAGGAGTGGGCAGCAGGGGCCCGCGCTGCAGCGGGATGGCACGCTGACATCTACATCTCAGACGAGTCACGATACACAAATCCGAGGCACTCATCCTGGAGGATGAAAGGCTGCGTCGGCACCACCTCAACACCAACTTTCGCTCCTGCAGGTTACACTCACACATCGCTGCAGCAGGAGCTCAACCCACTACACTGCCGTACTGTGACTGAAGGCTGAGGCAGTCAAGTTACATGATCTGTGCAGTGGGCTTGTATAGGCCCTGAATGTCAAACCGGCTGGCCAATAGCCACTGTACTCAGTGCACCAGGAAACCCTGCTCTATAAGCACCCCCTGACCCCCCGTAGCCGCACATATGAATGGGAAGGTGTCCTGCAGATCTGTGCGGTGCTGCAGTGCCGCATAGGAGGTCCTCGGATTCATTTTGGCCGCTGCAGAGCAGCATACTCCACACAGCTGCGATCAGGGCTACTGTCACGCGCATGACACACAGCTGTGTTCTCAGGCTGCCAGACATTGCATGCAGCATGACTACAGAGTTCGGCAACATTGATCATTAAAACCATTACAACTGACATTTCTGTTTACAGATTGTCACTTACAAATGCTTTGCTTGTGTGAATCAAATACTGACAGGCAAAACTTAGTTTGTACAAATCACCTACGTAAGCAAAATACTCCTGATGTATTTGGAAACCACATTGCTAACGGTATTGCCTGCTTTTTTCATATTAGCAAGGAGATTTGTACAGGTGCTCAGTGTATGTTTACCAACACCGCAGCCTTCCAGTACGGGCACCTGAGACATGCATGTTGTCGCATAGCTGACACGTTTTAAGTTTGCCTGTGTGACATTTCCAACATTTCATCATGGTTGTTTTGCATTTTAAGGCTTGTTTACTTAATCTTGCATTCCCCACGAGTTAGCTATTTTATAATGTGGTTGTTTATCTGTATTTTTTTCTATGCATACTTTGAGGCTTGTGTATTTCATTTGCAACTGAAAATCTGTGGAAATGTTTGTGAAGGGGGTACAATGATGTCAAAATATTTGCAAAGCAAAAGTAAGAGAAATTAAAGTGCTTATATTTGAGGGAGTGCAGTGCATGTTGGGGGCGGTGAAGTGACAGATGTGAGGAAGGGCATTCGGGGAAGAGTAAAAAGAGGATGCTGAAGAGGAAAGAGAGGGGGTTGAAGATGTGCAGATGAACAAGATTTGCAGAGAAAAAGAGGATACATATCTAACATAAAGCACACATAATTGAAGGCTAAAACTCCTTCCACAGGCCTCAATCCTATTTAATTCACAGACTCACTATTTCAGAATTTAAACATTTTCAATGTTAATTATTTATAAGAAATCATTGTTGTTACTCATTTATCTTAAACAGCTAACACCCAGTGACAAAGCCAATCATACTGACAGGCTTTAGGCGTATGTCAGTTGCTGTGCCATTTATCTGGATAAAATTACATCTCAGAGAGAAACCAAAATACCGGTCTGATGGCACACTATGGGAGTCACAGAGAACCCCCGAGCCCCCCTTTTTGCCGTTGAGCTGCGCTCGCTCACGTTGATTCGTTCAGCATACGCCCCACCAGTTTCAAATTCCACCAGCCACCACTGCACTTGGCATATGTTTACCCTCAAGCATTATCTTTTATGAATAGTTCATTGTGGTTTTGGTATTTGATAACACATACGGGATGAAAACAGTGCAAGCGGAATACAAAAGAATGTATTTACATATGTATCATATTCAAACAAAACACTCTCATATAGGAAAGGAAATGTAAACTACACCCAAGTGACTCAGCAGTACAAGGAGAACTATGAATGCAAAAGACTGTGCTATAGAAGTATGTTCATTATAATTCCATACAGCATTGTATCCCTTTCCCATTGATTAAGCCCTACATAGTTTAATGTGCAAAATTACTGAAAAATAAAAAAAACAATTTTACGATACCTATGAATTTGACGTGACGTCAAACATGCTACAGAAGATTTTTTATTTTCATTTTATTTTACAGAGTTTTATATAGCGCGAACCTGACCCGAATCGAGTACCAGAGGCTTTACATAGCACCAGTTGCATTACATGAGGACACATTCATTTTTGTTTGGCACGGCGAGATTAAGTGATTTGCCCAGAATCACAGGATGTTCAGCGTCATTGCCGAGACTGAACCCAGTTCCCCAGATTCGAGGTCGACCGCCCTAGCCCTTAGGCCAACTCCTCTCCTTTGTTAGGGATTAATGCGACCTGTATTCAAGGATCTACAGAAGACACGGTAAACGCCTGTCCACAAAGATTGTTCTCCATTTTAAGGTAAGGATACAGTCACACAATGGCCACCCCTCACAAATGATTTTCACCATGTGAGGAGGCCTACCTAAGAGGCACTCTTCCCCTCACAAAGCCCCCCCAGCTATTCCTCCCAAAAATCCAAAGGGTCATTGATGGTGTCGCCAATGTCCTGGGGTGTTTTCACACTTCGTAATGAACATCGGCTATTTATTGCCTTGGAAAACGTGCTGGAAATCCACTGTTTACTGTGGTTTTCGACTCATTTTCCCTGCCACCGTGTGATTTCGGCTCCTCCCCGGGTGACAGTTTGAAGGGAACTGAAATTGCGTGACACACGGTGGCACTATGTGAGTTGGCAGGTCTGCAGACAGCTTTAGCCTGATGTCACCACTACGCAAACAACAAACACTACAATATGCAGAAAGGGGTTGTGGGCATTCCTCATCAGCCATTGGCTGCTGCATGGCATTTTATAGATGTGAAAAATTTTAAGCACTTTGAGCTTAAAACGGGCACGATACAGAGCGCTGAAACTAAAATACCGTCTGACAGAAATATTGTGTCCTAAATATTACTTAAAAAAATATTATTTCATTGAAGTTAAGACTGCCAGTGGTATATTTTGGTAAATGGTATTTAAGATACAATATATCTATCAGCCAATACTTTTGCTAACAATGCATACAGCCCTTAAAGCGTGACAGGGCAAAAAAGTACTTCCTCATTTTATTATTTAATTTACTTTTGGGATTTATTTGGAGTTTGTAGCATTATGTATTTTTCTTCATGTGGGACTAACCTGTGTATCCACGTGCCCGACTACGCCATCATGCTACCCCATTGCTTCTCCCTCCTCCTGACAAGCCACTCTTCACTGACTCTGAGCAAACCTCTTTCCTTCCTCCAGGCAGCTGCTCTTTACTAGCTTTCATTATCTCATCTTAATAACCCTGTGGCTCCTCCATGATCCCGCAGGGCCACTATTAACCATGCCTGAGTACCCAGTGCTGAGCTGCAGTGGTCAAGGTTGAGTGGGCTAGCACCACAATGCAAAGGGGACAGAGAAGAACCTCCACCACCACCCCACCGACAGTAGTTAACAAGTGCAATGCTGGTCTACTACTTCTGGAATACCTAGGAATGCAAATGTTATTGCTACAATTGCGTCCTCTCCATGTGAGTGATACTGTTCTCTGGATTGCTATTAAGGATATGCCATTTAGAATTGATAATTTGGCGTACTTTTTCATTGAGTACTGAGGGCCTTATTCTATGTATGATGGATCTAGGACCGCTGTACTTGTGGTGGCGGTCCAACCACTGCCACCACTGCAGGTCCACCCGCCATATTTGGAGTGTGGCGGTCAGACCGCCACAGGACCACCGCCTCTGCCAGGATCCAGGATCCTGCAGCGGTGGCGCAGTGGAAAGGGGCAGGAATATGCTGGCAGTGCCGAGCATATTCTGAGTTGCCTTTCCACTGCCCATTTCATAGCAGTGAGCCCGTCATGAAAAGGCTGGCAGAGATGCAACTAAGGGGACCTTAACAGGTCCCCTGCTGCCTCTGGGCCTGGAGGTGCATGCAGCGGGGCACATGTTGTGCCCCCTGGAATTGTACCCCATGGTCCTGCATGGCGTGGCATGCACGACATGGTGCATGCCACACCATGCAGGAACATGCTGCAGGCGCTATCACGGCGGCGATCTGCTGTTAAGGCTCTCCACTCCAGCAGGCGGGTGGACAACGGGCTTGGCGGTCCTCCTGCCAACGCAGCAGTGGCAGGGCTGCAGGAGGACCGCCAAACTCACAATTGGCCCCTGAGGATCTAGATATGTGTCAAATTATCAATTCTAATTGGCATATCCTTAATAGCAGTTCGGAGAACAGTATCAGAATTACCAAACCTATGTTCGCCCATCGTCGGAACAAGTATCTTAAGGACAATATTGTATGATCCCAGCTCCCTAATGACAGGAAGTTCATTCAGAAAAATATAGATGGAATGCATCCCATCAAAGGAAACCTCAAATGTGGACTATATTTGGCTTGTGACAGTACCTTAGAAACAAGTATCCATATGCACAATGGATATACTATTCAATCATGCACACTCACAAATTGCAAAACGCAAAATGTGCTTTACCTTCTGATATGCCAGTCTGGACAGGGCTGTGTAGACGAAACAGGCCGCAGCTTCCATATTCACCTGACTGAACATAGATCAACAGTCAAAACCCGCAAACTAAATGCCCCCATGGTCAAACATTATTTGGAAAAGGGACATCAATCAGAAGACCTATAATGGTTCATTCTGGAAAAAATATCAGGCAGAAGTAAGGTAACTGCGTGAAGTTTTCTGGTTGTTTACACTGGAAACACACATGCAGAGTTTGAACAGTGAGATACCATAGGAGAATGCTATACAAGATGGGTGATAGTAGTCCACAATGGGAACATGTTTTGCAGTTGGATATTAATAGTGACTGTTTTACAATTTTTTACACTGAGTCACCAGTTAATATATTAAAGTATCTGACCACATTTAGCCTTTGCGTTCTGCATCCAGAGGAGCAGAAACGTAGCATTAAGTATTTAGCATAGGTCTGCAGAATCTATTTATACACATAGCCATCTTACGGCTTCAACAGAAGTAAGGATATGAGTACTATTGCCAACCTGTACCCAGATAGCATCAACTAGTAGGTCCCATGCCGGTTCCAGTAAGGCTGCTAAAGCCAGACATATAAAGAACTCAGGGGCCTGGCACCTTCTAAAGTCAACCAGTATTTTTGTGTCCTGCTCCAATGTGGCTGCCAGTGTTGAATATACAAACTGGCCGTTTTGCATGTGTCTAAGGAGTCTGAATATACACATTAGACCCCCTTGCCAACATGCCCATTTTTCAAATTAAGATACTGCCCCATTGTATAGATTGAGAGACACTCTGTATTTAGACACAACTATTTTCTCTAAGATGCAAAAGAAGACAGTCCATTTTAAGATGGCCACCGCAGCAACGTATAATTCTTCAGAGGGTGTGGATTCACTGCTGATGCACCTCAGATATAGAAAACATGTGTTTTTGATGTCCTATGGCAGCGTTCACTTTACGGACATTACGGCCAAATCTAGATGCACTCAGGAGTTTTTTCAAGCAACTGCGAAGGTAATGTAGCGAGCCACTCAGGCTCACATAGATAACCTTCACCTGAATGTGCATCCTCACATCCTCTGGCCAGGCGTGGCCAAACGAGCCTTATGATGTATGAGGTCAATGATAACCTTTAGAAAGCTATCCTAGTGGTAGCTGCGGAGAACAGCCTTCAGGCTTAATCTTGAAGAAATGTAAAGCAGCTTGTTTTACCAGAATATCACCTCCTATATCGACTAAATGAAACCACACAATAGTTATATAAAAATATGTATTTATTAATATAACACTCTCTAGTATCCCCTATCCGAGGATAGAATACAAAGCACACAATACGAGATCAATAGAACTGTTGTATGTAGCACAATACACAGTGGGCTCCAGGGGGAGACCAAACCATATACTAAAATAGTGGTATAACAATCACAACTCGGGTTAAGACAAGGTCTGGAGCACGTAGAATCGCTGGGACCCCAAGGAACCACCCAAAGCGAGTAGATAGGGACCCCACGGAGGACCCCAAGGGAGATTCTTCAGTTGTCCTTAGTGCACCACAGGTCCTGCACGGAGCCTGTATGGAGCAAGGGCACAGACGAAGCTTTGGACGGAGAAGGAGATGAAGTCGGGCCCAGTCGTAGTCCAGCGAAGTCCAGAGTGTCCAGATGGTCAAAGATCAGTGGTTTCTTCTTGAAGAATCTTGTCCACGTAAAATCTAAGGAGCTACAGTCAGGTAAGCCCTTTTGTACCCACCGGAGAGGGTTGGACAGATTCGGGGGACCCTCCTAGGGGAGGGTCAGGACAGAGGGGTGGTTACACCCATGTCCTTAGTCCAGTTTTACGCCAGAGCAGGAGCCAACGGCTCCCAGAACTGGTTTGAGCTGGACTATGCACAGCGACACCAAATGTACCCCAGGTGCAGACTTTCAGGCACTCTCAGAGTGCACCCACCCAGCCCCAATAAACTAAATCCTGACTGGGAGGTGGTCACACCTCCCTGTGACAGGATGCCTATTGTGCTTCCTTCCTCTGCTCGAGCTTGGCTCAGCAGCAGAAGGGCAGAAATGTGTCTCTGGTCGGCAGCATCCATTTTGTGCTGACCGGGTCGAGAAGGTTGGCACCGGATAGACCAGTGACCCCACGAAGCTCGCTTCAGAAGGGTGGAATCATACCTCCCACATCGGTTACCACGTGGAGGTATGATTCCAAGGTGTTTGATACCAAACACAATATGTTTCTATGCAGCCGTTTTCGAGATAGCATTTACCGCGAGGTTATAATGCACCTCTACTTATATGTCCGGCTGAGTCACAGACAACCTGGGAGAATGGTCTCCGAAGGCTGCAGAGGGGCTCTGCTCATGCAGGGGCACCCTCTCACGTAAAACCCAGCACCCTGCCTTCAGGATTGTTAAGGCCTGCTATAGGGGTGACTTATAAGTTTTAAGTGTAGTGACCTATAGATATAGTGAACCTATATCTAAAGTAAGTGGTGCAAGCAACAGCTTACACAGGTTGCAGCAGCAGACCTGTAGTTCCATTTTGCATGGCCTCTCATGGGTGGCATAATACATGTTTCAGCCTATGGGAGGCCTCTGGGGTACCTATGCCCTGGGTACATGGGTACCATATACTAGGGACTTATAAGGGTACCCCAGTATCCAATTTGGAGTGTACCAAAGTACATGCATAACATTTGAAGGAGAAAGCAGATAGACTGGGGTCCTGATTAGCAGGATCCCTGTCAGACAAGTCAAAAACCAGCAAAACACCAGGCAAAAAGTGGGGGTAACCATGCAGTCAGATCCTACCTTCCTACAGTCATCCGCACCAAAAGTAAAAGCAACACCACCAAAACCTATAAACCTTTCACCTAAAAATCTCGATGTGGGTACTATGGCCATGACGAACATCCACTGAACGAGTGCCCCACACAGAGTCGCATGTGCTCCAACTGCGGAATAAGCAAACACTTCGCATCCGTCTGTTGTGGGGGAACCTGTAGAAGAGGCTCCAGAGGAGGTAGACCACCAACCAGAGCAGTGTAGCAACTAGTTGTGAACTATCCCATGACACCAGAGAGTACCAGATCCCCACAACGGCACAGCCGGTGGCTAGAAGATTCTTCCCCAGACTATGAAGAGGAGGAGGTCTTCTTAATATTGTTCACAAACGAATTGAAACGTCACTGGAGGCCACAACCAATATGCAAAATTCACGTTGCCGTATCCGCAGTAAAAGCTCTTATTGACATGGGAGCATCAGTGAATGTTATGGGACTCCAACAATACAATTACCTGCGTCCCAAGTCAATGCTCACCCCTTCATGCACCAAAATCTTTGCAAATGGAAGCCAATCACCACTACCTCTACTAAGGCGCATGACTGTCCAAGTGAAGCCCAATGATCGAGAGGCCACAAAACGTTCCATGTAGTAGTTAAAGAGGACGACACACTAGAGGGGAGCCACACCACTGAAGATCTAGGCCTCAAATCGATGACCTACTAGACCAAATCTATGGCCTGTTCAAAGGCCTCGGATGCCTCAAGGCCCGTCCAGTCAAGCAGCACATTGATCAGTCTATCAGGCCTGTGGCGCTACGCCACCGCCGGGTCCCATTCCACCTTTGACCACTAGTGGTACAGGAGCTTGACAAACTGGAGAAACAAGGCATGATTTCAAAAGGTATCCGGGCCAATGCCCCGGGTATCCCCAATGGTGATTGCCAAAAACCAAAACAGCCTGGGAGAATACATCTATGCATCGACATGCATCTCCCAAATAGCGCCATCAAATGGGAGCGTCATATAACACCCACTATGGACGATATAATAGCCGACATGAATGGCTCAAGGTGTTTCTCAAAACTGGACTTAAACTCAGGCTACCACCAACTGCTCCTATCTGAAGAAAGTAGATACATCACAACATTCAGCACTCACTTGGGACTCCGCCAGTACAAGCGACTGAACTTTGACATATCATCAGCCGCCAACCTTTTTCTAAATGCAATCAGTGAAATGCTATCTGGACTTCAAGGTGTTACGAATGTGAGTGATGACATTCTCATTCACCTCGCAACAGCCTCAGAACACCACCAGCACTTACGAACCACCTTAAAGCACCTTTGGGAGCATGGACTCACACTGCACAAGCAAAAGTGTCTATTCTTTCAGCTGTCTATCGAATTCTTTGGATATGTGTTCAATCAAGATGGGGTGC
The DNA here is from genome assembly GCA_963921515.1 of Calotriton arnoldi. Lineage (NCBI taxonomy): Eukaryota > Metazoa > Chordata > Amphibia > Caudata > Salamandridae > Calotriton > Calotriton arnoldi. The sequence continues at coordinate 1,078,641 of CAWUFW010002734.1, read as the reverse complement.
AAGTTGATCCGCACAAGTTACAAGTTAGTAAGCAGGCACCAATGTAGGTATCAGAGGTATGCAGTTTCCTTGGCATGGCCATGTACTGCGGCCAGTTTATCCCCATCTTAGCAACCCTCAGGCAGATGCCAGCTGGACATGGGGCAGAAAAGAAGACGACGCATTCCAGAAGATCAAGGGTGCCCTCCTGAATGATACCACCATGGCGTACTTCGACCCTGAGAAGTCGACGGAGCTGCTTGTAGATGCAAGCCTGTTAGGACTTGGGGTAGTTCTTACCCGAGAAGTCAAGCCTGGCAGATGGGCTCCGCTAGCATATGCTAGCAAGGTGCTGACACAGACAGAAACACACTACACCCAAATTGAAAGAGAAGCGCTTGCTATTAAGTGGGCATGCAGACACTTTTACCTATACTTGAGCGGCAGGCCCTTCAAGGTCATTACGGATCACCAACCGCTCGTCCCACTGTTCCGAGGCTGGGCCCACTTCCCCCGCCGCGAATCGAAAGTTGGGTCATTCAACTACAACACTGCTGGATGGATGTGGTGTATAGACCCGGGGCCAAGAACCCATGGACTTCCTCTCCTGTCACCCCAAGCCAATGGACAACAAGAGCACTGACAGTGCCGATGCAGTAGAAGAGTATTTCTGTATGGTCTCACAAGCTGCCTGTCCTAAACAAAGAGAACACGGCAAGGGATGCAGTAACGCTGAAAGTAAAAACCGCAGTACCGGAGGTTTCCTGGCAGGACTTCCTGCAAGACGTCAACTAATGGACCAGCCAAGAGAGAGATCGCTTAGTCAAGAAGTGGAGTGTATGAGATGACTTCAGCAACACCCAAGATGGTATACTATTAAGAGGACACCGGCTGGTAATCCCTGTCGAACTCCAACGCCAAGTGACGCTGGTAGCCCAAGGCGGACGTCAAGGCACTAAAAGATGAAATTCCGCATGTGAGAAAAGGTGTGGTTCCCAGGACTAGAGGCCATGGTGGACCAAGTGGTGCAACAATGCCCTGTGTGTCAGCTGAACAAGCCCTCCAGAGGCCCCAGCACCAATTGTCATGGAGGAACTGTGCACCGCCCCGTGGTCCAAACTGAGTCTTGATTTCAGGAGCTTCACAATGGTAATGATAGACAGCTACTCAAAGTAGTCTATCTTAGAGGTCATCGAGTCGACTGATTTCACACATGTAGTCCCTATCCTAGAGAAGATATTCGCAATGTTCGGGTTGCCATCTAAGATTAAGACTAACAACTATCCACCTTTTCACTGTTTCGAAATCCAAAGCCTACTCAGCCGACTAGAGATACACCACTGCCGCATCACTCCTAAGTGGCCACAGGCAAACAGCAAAGTTGAGAGATTTATGCGTACTGTGAACAAGACACTCCGAATCGGATTTGCAAAAAGTGCCAACCCTGAACTTAGCCTCCACAGGTTCCTCCTCGAATACCACTGCACACCTCATTGCACCACCCAACAAGCCCCGTGGACTCTAATGTTCAATGGGCCCCAGCGGGACACCATACCTGCACACCCAGAATGGGTTCCAATGCCAATCAACCCATATGGAACTTATGCTTGGCGCACACGGAACAACAAATGCATGAGCCAGAAGTGCAGAGTGAAGGCCCAAGTATTATCACCTGGTGATAAGGTCATCATTAAAGATCGTCGACCAGGGTGGAAGTTCAGAACACCTTTCGAACCAGGAGTATGGACAATTCTGAGAGCTGATGGAACCATGATCCCAGCAAGCAAGGGCAGTGAGACAGTCACAAGAAATGCTCATGGTTCCAAAGGTTGTTGATGTTGATGAACCAGCTGGCCTAAAGGTGAAGGGTCGAATGAGCCCACTCACTGTGAAGGGAGACAAAGTTGATAAGCTGAGGAGAACAGAACAACCAACAACTCCCAAACTACTCAAGTTACCGATCACAACACCAGTGTTACAACTTCCAATCACACCCGCAACCGAGTCAGCGAGCCACTCGCACTCACATGGATAACCTTCATCTGAATGTGCACCCTCACATCCTCTGGTCATGACCGCCATGAAAGGGCAGGTTGAAAGTGAAATCCTGATGGGAAAAATGGAAGTTTGCGACCGGACCATGTGCAGTCACATCCTAATTGCGTTGTCTGAACCGCAGACCTGAGGTCGGTCGGTTCCCCATCGCAGCGATGTCGGTTGGAGGCAACTCCGACCGACATCGTAATCAGGGCCATAGTGTACAATATATGTTGATTTTCCACCTACTTACCATTGCTTTTGTCTGGTGGTGGTCAGTTGCGAACTATTAACACAAGTCACGGTATGGATCATATGTGCTCACAGTGTGACCACTTTGGTGACGGTGTTCTTTGGTGTCCCTTGTTGGTTTGGTGTCTCCTTTCAGTGAAGTGTTTGTTGGTCAGGTGGTGTTCCCTTTGATTTGTATTAATTGTCAGTTAATTTATATACTATTTAAGGTACGGCTTAGTAGGATTTTTATGTTGTGTTTCTGCATGTTTCTGAAAATAACTTTGGGGTATTGAAAATGTGGCGTTTCTGAGGAAGATGTTTCATGCCAAAACATGCGTTGAAAATATTATACTTTTGCCACAGTTTTGAATAAGAATGATAATCGATTTGTACAAATATAATTGTATTATGTATAGAAAAAATGCATCGATGAGATCCTAATGTTGAATATGATTGATGAGTGATACTTGAGAAAATCATCAAGACCTGTGTTAATACAGAAAACTATTTTTTCTGTATGTATGTATGACAGATAAGAGTTGTATGGTTTTAATGAGAGTATATGTGATATTATTAGATTTGTAATTTTGTTTCTATTGAAACCTTCATTGAAGACAGTTAGGATACACAATCTGTGAAAAAGAGATGACATATTGAAAAATAGACTTTTTTACAGAAAAAAATTAAGAATTGAAATGAAAACTGTAATCCTCTGAGCTGTACATGTTTGTTAGAAATGGTGGTCTCTAGTTGGCAATGGTTTGCACCTTGGTCCAAGTAGGGACCCTTCCTTCTAGTCAGGATAAGGGAGTTACACTCCTAAAATAACCCCTGCTCACCCCCTTGGTAGCTTGGCACGAGCAGTCAGGCTTATCTCAGAGGCAGTGTGTAAAGCATTTGCACATAACCAACAGTAATTCAGTGAAACCACTACAAAAGGACACCACACCAGCTTAGAAAAATATCCTATATTTATATATATATATCAAAAACAAGACCAAAACGATAAGAATCCACCATATAGTACTTAAAAGTATATACTTTGCAAGATATTCTTAAAATTGCAGAAATATCTCAAAAACACAGTTCTTCCGAGTCGGTAGCTCCGTCCAGGGCTACTGCGATGCTGAAAACAACAGAGTCTAATAGTTCCAGCCGACCCCGTTGGTACGGGCCAGCTAAAGCGTGGACAGACTCGTGAACAGTACCTTTCTCGTTGCGGCCGGCGCGTTGGTGCAAGCTGGTCGGGGCAACTGTCACGGTTGCGTGGCAAAATAGAAGCAGTGCAGGGTGCGGTGCCCTCACGATGTAGTGCAGGCAGCGGCTCAGTGATGATCGTCCAGACAGCGTCGGTGAGACCAAGGCTTATGGTGCGAGATGAAGCGGTGCTCGATGCGGTGCTGGCAGGTTGCGTTGCAAGCGACAGAGCCGGTTAGCGGGAGCTGGCATTGGTTGGCCGAGACTGCTGTGCGGGACGAGGCGGTGCGTCGGGAAACTTACGAGTGGAGCCCCCAGCCACGATGCAGTCACGGGTGTCGAAGTCAGCAGGCAGCGACAGCATAGGTGAGAACAGGGCGGCAAAGTGAAGCGAGGCGGTGCAGAGTGCGGTGCCCACAGGTCACGGTGCAAGCAGCGGCTCGGTGGCAGCGGCATCGGTCATCATCGTCAGTGAGACCAGGGTTGCAGTGCGAGATGCGGTGGTGCCCTCTGCGGTGCCTTCAGGACAAGGAGCCAGCGACAGAGTCGGTGACGGAGTCGGTTGCTTTTCCCTTCTTTGTGGCAATTGAAACAGCGGTTCCAGAAGCGGTACCCAGAGGTTGGTGAAGTCTTTGCAGTCCCCGAGACTTCAGAAAAGGAGGCAAGCTCTACTTCAAGCCCTTGGAGAGACTTTACACAAGTAAAGAAAGTTCAGTCCAGTCCTTTAACTGCCCAAGGCAGAAGCAGCAACTGCAGGCCTACCCAACAAAGCAACAAAACAGCAAAGGGGCAGTACTCCTCCTGGCAGCTCTTCCAGCTCTTCTTCTTGGCAGGTTCCTTGATTCCAGCGAGTTCTCTGAAGTCTTTTATCTCCCTGAGACTTCCAACAGGAGGCAAGCTCTACTTCAAGCCCTTGGACAAAACTCTAACAGCAGGATGATGAAAGTACAATCCAGTCATTTCTCTGCCCAAGACAGAAGCAGCAAGCAGCAGGCCAACACAGGAGAGCACGCAGCAAAATGGCAGTTCCTCTTGACAGCTTTTCCAGCTCTTCTTCCTGACAGGTTCCTTAGTTCAGCAGTAATCTAAAGTTCTGGGATCTGGGCCACACTTTTTATAGCACAAATTCCTTCATTCTCTGGTTGCAGAGAAGCTCTTTGCCCAGCCAAAACCAGTTCTGTCCTCACTGATGCAGCTTCCTGGCAGGAGATAGAGACAGCATTGTCCAAGGCAGACAGGGCCTATTCAGGTGCAAGGGAAATCTCCTCCCACCACTCTAAATGCAGCCCAGGTCTATTCAGCCCGGCCTTGACTCATTCAGGAAAGGTAGGACACACATCACCTCCCCTAGTGGCAGTCTGAGAGAATGTACATCCCCAGCCCCTGTCACTCCAAAGCCAGACTGTCAATCCACAAACCAGCAGAGGCACACAGGATGGCTAAGCAAGAAAATATCCACTTTCTAAAAGTGGTATTTACAAAGACACAATATAAAAATCATCTTTACTAAAAGATGCATTTTTATATTCTGAGTTCAGGCATACTAAACTCCATCTTTCCATCTTGTCCCAATAGGAAGTTATATTTATAAGATGTTATAAATAAACTCCCATTCTATCCTATGGGACAGATAGCCTTTCAATAGTGTAAAACGAAATCCACTGTATTTCACTATCAGGACATGTCCCACACCTCAGTACATGTCCCACCTTTCACATACACTGCACCTTGTCCATGGGGCGACCTTGGGCCTACCTTATGGGTGTCTTGCATGTCAGAAAAGGGAAGGTTAGGGCCTGGCAATTGGCTGCACTTGCCAAGTCGACATGGCAGTCACAACTGCGTACAGACACTGCAGTGGCAGGTCTGAGAACCCTTTGAAGGGCTGCTTGTGTGGGTGGCACAGCCAGTGCTGCAGGCCCACTAGCAACATTTGATTTACAGGCCCTGGGCACACACAGTGTACTGTACTAGGGACCTAAAGGTAAATCAAATAAGCCAATCATGGAAACACCAATCCTTTTACACAATTTACATGGAGAGCATATGCACTTTAGTACTGAATAGCAGTGGTAAAGTGCCCAGAGTCCTAAAACCAACAAAAACAGGGTCAAAAACAGGAGGCCAAAAAGCAAAAAGTCTGAGGGTAAACCCGCTGAAAAAGCCAAGTCTAACAATGTTCATATATATTTGTGTGAGATGGTTCCATGAAATTTAAATTAAAAGGTTGATGGGGGTTCTAGTTTCTATTGATAGTTTTTCCCTGCTCCAGTAACCCTATTGAAGCAGGGGGTCCCATGTTTTTTAAATATATTTAAGGAATCCTGCCATATAGTGAGATGTGAATTGTATAGCATTGTCAGTGACAATGGACTTAGGGTAACCCTCTCTGCTGAATATGTCCCTCATGAAGTTTAAGACTTCCTCTGTGGATGCTCTCTCTACAAAGGTCACCTCAGGCCATGTAGTAAAATAATCAACCATTACGATGGCATACTGCACGTTAAAGTGGTAACCCCTTAAAGGCGCCTGCTATTTCAAAGGCCAGTTTTCCCCCAGGGGAATGGGGCCATTGTGCAGGTTGCATGGGAGGTGGAACACATCGGAGGGTTTTGTTACATTTTGAACACTCCTCACAATTCCTTACAAAATGATCGGATTCACGGTCCATATTGGGCCACCAAAAATACATTCTGAAGGCATTTTTGAGGGCTGACTTAACCATGTGTCTTTGGTGACTGGCTCTCATGATGACACTTCCTTGACTGTCTCAGGAGGCACACACTTGTCGTTCCTAAAAAGAATGTTGTTTACCACACTCAGGGCCAGATTTACGACCCATTTTTGCAGCCGCAAATGGGAGATCCTCCCGTTTGCGACCGCAAAACAGGGTAATGGCATGTACAAATGCTTTTAGGAAGGTGAGTCCCTTCCAAATAGCGAGTCACCATGCCATGTACAATTGTTTTGTGACCGCATTTGCGGCCGCAAAACACTCGCAGTTTACGACCTACTTCAAGTAGGTGGTAAACCATTCGCAAACGGGAAGGGGTCCCCAGGGAACCCCTTCCCCTTTGTGAGTATGTGAGAAAATATTTTTAAGAGCAGGCAGTGGTCCCAGGGACCACTGCCTGCCCTTAAAAATGAAACTGAAAAGTTTCATTTTTCTTTTTGAAATGCATCCCGTTTTTCTTTAAGGAAAACGGGATGCATTTAAAAAAAAAAAAAAAAACTGCTTTATTTAAAAGCAGTCCCAGACATGGTGGTCTGCTGACCCCAGCAGGCTACCATCCCTGGGAGTGCTAGCCATTCCTAATGGGGTCGCAAATTGCGACAGCCTCATTATTATTCATGAAGCATGCAATTTGCGACCCCATTAGGAATCACTAACAGTGTCTGAGACACTGTTATACATCCCAATTTGTGAGTCGCAAATTGCGAGTCGCAAATGCGACGCAATTTGCGAGTCGCAAAATGGTGGGTAGTACATCTGGCCCTCAATTCCTCTGCAACTTGCGCTAGTGAATGTAACTCACCCTGAAATTGTTTGATAGTCAGCCAACCCTCCTGAATGTACTCCTTTGCTTTAATCAAAACAACATCTATCTCAACCCACTGCTCTTCTGTTAATGGTGCATTCTGAATCACACAAATTTCACTCACATTCGCAACATCAATATAATTTTCTTCAAACTCCTCATTATCTTCAATGGAGCATGGTGAACGGGATAGGAAATCTGTGCCCTTATTATTTTTTCAAGGTACACACACAACATTGAAACAGTATTCCCCAATTCAAAAGATCTTTATTTCGGTACTAGGTCATAAAAGCACATAAAACAATAAAATCATTACATTAAAACCATATAAAACATATGATGCAAGTTAATCGAACACGCGGTGTACTCTCGCGGTGTACTCTTATAATCAATAAGCACATCCTTTCAGCAATAATTCCCCTGGTAATCTTCAGACAACAAATAAAGCAGCATAAAAGAAACGTGTAGGACAACAACAGACAGATAAAATTCATATAATACTCTGGCTGGAAGTATTAGGCTAATATGAGAATATTGCAGATAAAGATATATACGCCACTGTCAAGATTATCAGGGGCGGCACAAATTGTTTATCTGATTCTCCATGGCCTTACGAGCAGAGCTTCCCCAAGGACTATAAGCAATACAAAGGATAAAACAGCATAGTGTTATGCAGTGACCGACAACAACCAGATTATTTCAGACGGGACTCTGACATGAAGCATTGTTCAAGTAATAGTTACATTACATATTAGATGGTTCACCACTGTCCGAATTTCCAGGGGCGACACACGTTTTCTGCCTTACTCTCCACACTCCCATCAGGTATCGAGTAAGTGTAAAAACCAATGTTTTACTGTGTCATATCTCAATATCCTAAGGGCCTCTGCTAATGTTATGCCTAAATACACTAAAGTACACACACGCGCAAGAGGATCCCCTGCTAACATTGGATTGGCCCTGGCTAAATGTCCTGGGTTCAGGACCATGCAGTTAGTTTTGCTCACACTGATCTCTAAACCCCTCTGTTTACAGAAGCACTCAAATCGGTCCAGCACTTTTTGGAGTCCCATAAGGGATTTGGAAAGAACCAGGGTATTGTCGGCAAACAGGACAGCGGGAACCCTCACGTTTGCCAATCTGTGTGTGTCATTATCACACTGATCTAGTAAACTTACAAGGCCATTGATATAAAGTGTGAATAGCGTGGGGGCAAGTATATACCCCTGCCTGACTCCTCTGGTCACAGAAAAGGGTTCGGTCACCACACCTGCATCACCACACCTAACCTGTGGCTTATTTTTAAAATGCAACCTCACTATGATATCTAGCAGATGGCTTGGCACCCCCATCTCAGAAAGTACTGGCTTTATTGGGGACAATTCCCCTGAGTGCCAAACTTATTTCCTGCACTGAGACCTCCTGAACATCAGACTCTTGTGAACATATTATGAACCCTGAAGAAACGGCCTTGGGACTTACGGCCTCCCCCCCCACTATCTCTGCAAAACTGTTGTGATTCCCCAGGGCCCATTAAATTACATATAGAGCCCTGCTGTTCTCCCTTCTACATATATAAACTGGAGTCACTAGCTGCAATGTTGTTTTCTATGCAACAGAACCCGTCCTTACTACCAGAGGACACCAAATTCCAGAATTCAATCTGGCAGCATCTAAAAGGCCCTTCCAAATTCCCCACTCCCAGTCTTTTTTGGCTACAAATAATGCTTTCTTATAGGACTGCCTGGTGGCCTAAATCAGGGGTCTCTCTTGCTTTTTGATCGCATGGACCACTTTAGACTTAGCTTCCCTGCATAATTTGTTATACCAAGATAGGGGACATTTCCTCTTCATTATTAGCCCAGTTTGAATATATAGAAATGGTTCCTCAGATTTTGACAACAACTGATTAACCATCTCACAAATCACCCTAAGGGACTCATAAGCCTCCTCTGCCAGGTCCAGTGATGACAAACCCTTCATGGCACCGGCGACCAATCTATAGATATTGCAAATGGACTCCTGTGAATGTTTGTCTACTCCATTTAACCCTAAGTCCATTGCTGGTGACTCTCAATCTTCTATCAAAAGGCTCACATTGAGTGCTATGATGTGCACTAGTGGACAGACTTCGGTTAAGAATCAGAGCATTGTGGTCACTGTCAGAGTGAGGAAATACTGACATGTCAATCAGATGAGGCCATAATTTGATATCCAGCATTATATAATTGATTAGGCTAGTGTGGTTTATCCTATTAAATGAGCATTTACCTGGCTTGTCAGAGGTAGATCTACCATTGCAGGCATGTAGCCCTTAATTTAAAGTGAGGGCATTGATTTGGACTGGTACCGGAGACCATTTCTTAATGGGGAGGATTTCTAACTCCGGAATTGACCAGACAGCATCCTCCTCAGCCATGAGGGCCTGGCTATCACTGCTCAGAGGTTCAAATTGGCAATTGAAGTCGCCCCCACAATTTTCCTTGCTGTGGCTGGGAGTGTGACTAGTTGCGCATTTAAGTGGTCTAGAGCAATAGATGCTATTTTACTCCTGGCAGGTCTGATATATATATATATACATATATATATATATATTCACTGAAAAAACCACAAGGTTTCAGGGACGTTATAGTTAGTTGGACATTTCACTCATAAAAAACCAGAGAAATTCAGCCGTTATAGTTAGTTGAGCTAACTATAACTCGCGCCCCCGCAATGCACCGCTGATGACGTCACATATTACATCATTCATGACATGGTCAGTGACATCACTGATGACATCTCAAATGACATCACTGATGACATCATCCAGTGACTGTGCGTTTCTGTAAATTTTAAATATGTTTTATATATATATATATGCCAAGGTGTATTGAAGAATGAGTGGGTGTATAAGTGTCTGAATGGATGATTTAGTAGGTGCGTGACTGACTGTATAAGTGAGTGATTAAACATGTCTTACTGAATGCATGGGTTAGTGACTAAACTGTGTGAATGTCTGTATCAGTCTGTCAGTTGGTATGTAAGCGGCTGCATGGGTTGTTAAGTAGCTTCATGAGTGTCTATATGGGTTTTTGATTGGTTGTCTGAGTATCTGTATGGGTGCCTGAGTGTCTGTGTGGGTGGGGGGTGTGTGACTCTGTGCATAGATGTGTGAGTGGGTGATTCACTGGGTGTATAGGTTCAAGAGCGCATCTGTGAAGGGCTGTATGGGTAGGTGAGTATGTGTATGGGTGTGTTGGTGAGTGAATGGATGTCTTAGTGGTACATGTGTGAGTAACTACATATGTGAAAGGCAGTATATGTGAGTGTTGGAGTATATAAATGACTATATGTGAGAGTGAGTGATTGTGAGAGTGGCTGTATGAATGAGTGTGTGCTTGTGTCAGTGATTGTAGAAGAGAGTAAGTATGTGCTAGTATCTGTATGAATACATGAGGTGGTGTGTGTATAACTGTATAGGTGAGTAAATGGGAGTGTGATTGATTCTTTGCATGACTGACTAGGTGTGTGAGTAACTCTATGGATGAGTGGTGGTGTGTGAGTGTCTGTATAGTTGTATGAGTGCATATGATAGTGCTGTATTGATGAGTGACTGCATGTATGACTGACTGTATGGGTGAATGAGTGGATGTGTGTGTAGACCTAGGAATCAGTGAGTAGGTATGTAGTAACTGATATTGGTGTGTCTATGGTTTCGAAAATGGTAGTCTGTATTTTAGAGTGGGTTTATCAATGGTTAAAGGTGTGAGGAGGTGCATCAGATTATCACATGGCTGATGTCATCAGTGATGTCATTTGAGATGTCATCAGTGATGTCATCAGTGATGTAACTGACCATGTCATGAATGATGTAATATGTGGCGTCATCAGCAGTGCATTGCGGGGGCACGAGTTATAGTTAGCTCAACTAACTATAACGGCCGAATTTCTCTGGTTTTGTATGAGTGAAATGTCCAACTAACTATAACATCCCTGAAACCTGTGGGTTTTTCTGTGAATTTCTAAGATTTTTTAAATGCTAATTTCTAACTATAACGTCCCTGAAACCTATGGTTTTTTCAGTGAATTTCAAAGGTTTTTTAAATGCCAATTTCTAACTATAACGTCCCTGAAACCTATGGTTTTTTCAGTGAATTTCTAAGGTTTTTTAAATGCTAATTTCTAACTATTCCTACAGAGGTAGGACGTGTGCAGAAAGAGGAAGAAAGGTGCAGAAAGAAGCAAGAGAAATGCAGAAAGAGGCAACAGAAGTCCAGAAAGAGGAAGAAAGGTGCAGAAAGAAGCAAGAAATATGCAGAAAGAACCAACAGAGGTGCAGAAAGAGGCCTTGTTGCAACGTCATCCTGTGCCCCCAACTTTTTGCTGACTGGTACTGGTGGTAACTGACTCTGACTAACCAGGCCCGGAGCCAGTGCTATGCTGAAATACACTTAGAATACAGTGAAAACACCTACATACACTAGGGTACACTATGGGTTGGGGTACCCCTTTGATTAGCATGACCTCCCCTGTAAGGCCCTAGTACATAATAGGGCAGGGGGATTAAAACTACCTCTAAGTCAAAGGTGCAGAAAGTGGCAAGAGAAGTGCAGAAAGAAGCAACAGAGGTGCCGAAAGAGGCAAGAGAGGTGCAGAAAGAAGCAAGTGAAGTGCAGAAAGAGGCAACAGAGGTGCAGAAAGAGGCAAGAGAGGTGCAGAAACAGGCAAGAAAGGTGCAGAAAGAGGGAACAGGGGTGCAGAAAGAGGTAAGAGGGATACAGAAATTTGCAAGAGAGGTACAGAAAGAAGCAAGAGCAGTGCAGAAAGAAGCAGGAGAAGTACAGAAAGAAGCAAGAGAGGTGGAGGAATAGGGAAGAGGGGTGCAGAAAGAGGCAAGAGGGATACAGAAATTTGCAAAAGAGGTTCAGAAAGAAGCAAGAGCAGTGCAGAAAGAACTAACAGAGATGCAAAAAGAGGCAAGAGGGGTGCAGAAAGAGGTTGGAGAGGTGCACAAAGAGGCAAGAGAGGTACAGAAAGAGGCAGGAGGGGTGCAGAAAGAAGGAAAAGAAGTGCAGAAAGAAGCAACAGAGGTGCTGAAAGAGGCTCGAAGGGTGCAGAAAGAGGCAAGAGAAGAGCTGAAAGAAGCAACAGAGGTACAGAAAGAGGCAAGAGAGGTGCAGAAATAGCAGGAAAGGTGCAGAAAGAGGGAACAGGGGTACAAAAAGAAGCAAGAGGGGTCCAGAAAGAGGCAAGAGGGGTGCAGAAAGAAGCAAGGGAGGTGCAGAAAGAGGCAACAGAGGTGCAGAAAGACGCTAGAGAGGTGCAGAAACAAGCAAGAGAAGTGCAGAAAGAGGCAAGAGAATTGCTGAAAGAAGCAACAGAGGTATAGAAAGAAGCAAGAGAAGTGCAGAAAGAGGCAAGTGAGGTGCAGAAAGAAGCAAGAGCAGTGCAGAATGAACCAACAGAGGTGCAAAAAGAGGCAAGAGGGGTGCAGAAAGAGGTAAGAGAGGTGCACAAAGAGGCAAGAGAGGTACAGAAAGAGGCAGGAGGGGTGCAGAAAGAAGGAAGAGAAGTGCAGAAAGAGGCAACAGAGGTGCTGAAAGAGGCGCAAAGGGTGCAGAAAGAGCAAGAGAAGTGCAGAAAGAAGCAACAGAGGTACAGAAAGAGGCAAGAGAGGTGCAGAAACAGCCAGGAAAGGTGCAGAAAGAGGGATCAGGGGTGCAAAAAGAGGCAAGAGGGGTGTAGAAAGAGGTAGGAGAGGTGCACAAAGAGGCAAGAGAGGTACAGAAAGAGGCAGGAGGGGTGCAGAAAGAAAGAAGAGAAGTGCAGAAAGAAGCAACAGAGGTGCTGAAAGAAGCGCAAAGGGTGCAGAAAGAGCAAGAGAAGTGCAGAAAGAAGCAACAGAGGTACAGAAAGAGGCAAGAGAGGTGCAGAAACAGGCAGGAAAGGTGCAGAAAGAGGGAACAGGGGTGCAGAAAGAGGCAAGAGAGGTGCAGAAAGAGAAAAGAGGGGTGCAGAAAGAGGCAAGAGGGGTGAAGAAAGAAGCAAGTGAGGTGCAGAAAGAGGCAACAGAGGTGCAGAAAGAAGCAACAGAGATGTGGAAAGAAGCAAGAGAAGTGCAGAAAGAGGCAAGTGAGGTGCAGAAAGAGGCAAGAGAGGTGCAGAAAATGGCAAGAGAACAGCAGAAAGAGGCAAGAGGGATGCAAAAAAGGGAAGAAGGGCGCAGAAAGAAGCAAAAGAGGTGCAGAAAGAGGAAAGACAAGTGCAGAAAGAGACAACAGAGGTGCAGAAAGAGACAACAGGGGTGCAGAAAGAAGCAAGAAAGGTGCAGAAAGAGGCAATCGACGTGCAGAAAGAAGCAACAGAGGTGCGGAAAGAGGCAAGAGGGGTGCAGAAAGAGGAGAGAGAAGTGCAGAAAGAAGCAAAAGAGGTGCTCAAATAGGCAAGAGGGGTGCAGAAAGAGGCAAGAGCAGTGCAGAAAGAACCAAGAGATGTGCAGAATGAGGCAAGAGAGGTGCAGAAAGAGGCAAGGGATGTGCAAAAAAAGGGAAGAAGGGTACAGAAAGAAGCAAAAGAAGTGCAAAAAGAGGCAAGTGAGGTGCAGAAGGAGGCAAAAGAACTGCAGAAATAGGCAAGAGAGTTGCAGAAACAGGCAAAAGGGGTGCAGAAAGAGGGAACAGGTGTGCAGACAGAGGCAAGAGCGGTGCAGAAAGAGGGAAGAGGGGTACAGAAAGAGGCAGGAGTGGTGCAGAAAGAAGGAAGAGAAGTGCAGAAAGAAGCAACAGAGGTGCTGAAAGAGGCGCGAAGGGTGCAGAAAGAGGAAGAGAAGTGCAGAAAGAAGCAACAGAGGTACAGAAAGAGGCAAGAGAGGTGCAGAAACAGGCAGGAAAGGTGTAGAAAGAGGGAACAGGGGTGCAGAAAGAGGCAAGAGAGGTGCAGAAAGAGAAAAGAGGGGTGCAGAAAGAGGCAAGAAGGGTGAAGAAAGAAGCAAGTGAGGTGCAGAAAGAGGCAACAGAGGTGCAGAAAGACGCAAGAGAGCTGCAGAAACAAGCAAGAGAAGTGCAGAAAGAGGCAAGAGAATTGCTGAAAGAAGCAACAGAGATGTGGAAAGAAGCAAGAGAAGTGCAGAAAGAGGCAAGTGAGGTGCAGAAAGAGGCAAGAGAAGTGCAGAAAATGGCAAGAGACCGGCAGAAAGAGGCGCGTTTACAGAGTGGTGTAAAAAGGGGGGTGGCCTTGGACCACCTCTCACCAATCCCACTGTGTGGGGCTTACTGGAGGTACCTTGTGGGCTAGTTGGCCCACAGGGACCCTTAGCATTCAAGGGGACTTAATCCCCCAACCCAGAACGTGCCAGGAGTCGCGTTTGCAGAGTGGTGGAGGGAGGGGGCGGGGCCTCCGGCGAGATGCCGGCTTTTCCTTTTTTTTGTATTTTTAGAAGTGGGGCTGTGTGGCCCCCCTTCTTTTAGTATTTTTTGGGCCCTGGGGACCCCATCCCCTGTGCCTGACCCATTTTTTTTATTATTATTTTTTTTTTAAACGGGAACACTCGTCTTCGAAGCGAACAATTTAAATTTTATAGTTAAGCAATATTCTATTCCGAATTCAACCATTATATAGTGACTCATGGCCCCATGTGAACTTACAATGGCTCCAAGCTTCACAATTATAGTTACAGTAAAGTTGTTTCTTTCTCCTCTAAGTCTCGGCATCCATCATCAGCCTCTTTCTCTATCGATCAGTTCATTATTGCTTGAAAACGTGCTGTCTCAGGCCTTTTCTCTAAACTTGTGTTTCTCTTTCTCGGTTTTAATTTCTCGTTACGGGCATTTTTTTCAATCCTTTGCACCTTACATACCTTTTTTCTCTCATAAGTCTTCTCCCCTCTCTCACACATTATGTCCCTCTCCCTCTAGTCTTATATTTCTTCTATATGTTATTAACCCTTCCTTGCCCTAATTGCATTTACCGCGCTCACGCACTTTATTTCACTCGATCTCATCCTCTTTTCTCTATCTTTCCCTCATTTCACTGTTCTTTCGATGCTTCTTTCTCCGCCCCTCCTTTACAATGCTCTTTTCTCGTGGTTCACTCTCTTTTCTGTCCGCTAATTACTGTGCTTGTTTCTCTTCCCTCTCCTGAACTGCCCTCTACCTTCTCATTAATGCATTTAGTGTCCTATTTGTCTTGTTTGTCCATTCTCCTTTTCGCTCGATCCTTTTAATTCTTAACCTCTTGCGCTCTCCTTGCTGCCTTTCTTCGTTGTCTTTTAAGTTCTCCTTATCTCACATAGTTCTGTAAGTTAGTTTCTTCCAGGATGGGTGGAAGGCGGCTCAGAACATGCTTCCCTTCATTGAGAAGCTCGCCTTGTCACTCCAGGCGGTAAGAGATGCTATGCCAGCTCAAGGGTGGCGGTGGGGATGCGGTGACGTGGGCCCCAGTGGAAGGCAAGGACATGGGTACCATTTCCTCCTGTTTGGGACTTAAAAAAACAAATGTAACTGGGTTGCAGCTGGCCCCTCAGACACCTGGGCTCTGATGCCACTGAACCAGCTGCAGAATTGACGCTACTACACTCAGGGTTGTCGGGGAGAGCGAGAAAGAAAGTGAGGAAGACACGACGTAGCGAAAGAGGGGGTGATGATGGAGAGGGAGGGAGGGGGCTTGGGAATAGCGAAGGGCTAGGGAAGTAAGACACAAGGAGAGATCCACACTGCCATCCCCACTCCATGGTCTTTGTTTTTAGTGAGTTAAGACTCAATATGTATGCACATGCTAAGTCGTTTAGACGCTGAGCTGTGTTCATGTGCCTGGGGAGCAGGGCCAGACTGGGAACCGAAACCGGCCCTGGCAAACTGCTCGGCCGCCCCTCTGCAGGGAGGAGGGGGGTGTGGCCGAGCTGTTTTCTAGGGCCAGTTTTGGCCGATTTTGTTACAGGGGGCCGATATTGCCGGCCCCCGGTAACAAAAACAGCCCCCCAGGGCCTAAAATCCACCCTGGCGGCCCACCGGGGAAATGCCCGGTGCCCTCTTCGGCCAGTCCGGCCCTGCTGGGGAGGTGGGAATCTGAGCAGGTGTACTGTCCGAAACCATAGAGCCTGGGGGACGGTGTTCATGTGCTGAAACGCTGCAGACGCTGAGCTGGTCTGTGTGATTTGTCAGTTCACGCCATGTGTCGGTGTAGGTGCAGAGCCGTAACACAAACTTCCCCCCTACCCCCTGCAGGGATTACTGCAGGGGCCTTTGTTATGCCCTAGTACACATGTGCTAAATTCATTCATATTCTATTGTGGAACTTGGGTTTAGTACTTTGAGCAGGGGTGCACGCGCGGAGTCACGGGGGCTCTGAGATGGCATTCTTAGTGCTCTCGGACCTCTTTGTTGATGTTCACGTGCTCAGTCACTCGAGCCTCAGCGTTGCTCTGTGAGTGCTCAGATATCTGAAGTTTGTAGCTGCAGTACAGTATAATGTGTATGTTACGTCAGGCGAGGTGGTGTGCAGCTGTTGTCGTTCTGAGCTACCGTTAGTGTTCAGTCAGTTTTAGGCTCTGAGCTAGTGTATGTGCGCTTATTCACCCTCTACATGGCGCTTATTGTGTATTAGAGGCATAGATCACTAGCACATTGCCCCCGGGACCTGGCCCACCCGGGGGCTTATAGAAAACGAAGCGGGGGAGGCCCCGCTTCGTTTTTTTTTTTCCGGCCGGATTCGCGCAGCCAGAGCGAATTCGGCCGATTTATTTTTAAAAAAAATGCTTTTTTTGGCCCTGGGTGTCCCTGTGGGACCCCCTGAGCAGGCCTAGGGGTTCAGGGTGTTTCTACCCTGCCCCCTTTTCTTGTTTTTTATCTTTGATTTACTGTTTTCTTGTGACTCGGTTACCGAGTCACAAGATGACTGCCAACACTTCCTGGTTTGGAGTGTTGGCAGCCAATCAGAATCAAGCTCGTGCTCGGGAGGGTTCGCGAATCCTCCTCAGTGCCCAGATATCAATATTTTTATTTTTTGAATTTCTTAGGAACTACTGAACGGATTTACACCATTTAAAAAAAAAAGCAAGACCAAGACCTACCTTTTTGCCAAATTTGGTGTAATTCCGTTCAGCAGTTCGGGCTGTAGCTTTGTCTAAAGTTTCCTATGTAAATTAACATGGAGAAAATGCGTTTTGGGACCCCCTTTTTTCTCGGCCCCTGCTTGATGAATTACCCCAAAACTTTCAAGACAGGAGCTGACCGGAGCGCCCCATTAGTTTTGAAAATTTCGCGAAGATTCGTCAACCGGCGCCAAAGATATTGGCAAATCAAAAACGCTTTTCCTATGGAAACTAGGTCCTAACTATAACTACCTACTGGCGACTGCCAGTAGGTAATATATATATATATAATATATATATATATAAAAATATATATATATAGATATATATATATAATATATATAACGTCCGGGGAAACAGTTTGGCTGAAGCACAGTATGTCGGGGGAGTCCACCTTGATCTCTCTAAGCAAGCCTGAAATGGTGGTTCTAGCCCAAATCGTAAGACCCTCCCCCCCGGAGGACCTGCCCGACCCGGAGGATGAAGCTGCCTTGTAGCAGTTCACATATTCTGTACGGTGGAGGGGCTGCAAAGACCAGGTCTCTTGAAAGAGGCACAAATCTTGTTGGTCTATAAATTCACACCACTCTGGACTAATTTAGATGCCAGGCCCACTACATTCCATGACATGAGCTTGGTTTGTGGGGTCATTTCAGGGGGGCAACCCGGTCCTCCTCAGGAGTTGATGGAGTTGGAGGGACAGGGTGGGGGGACCCAACTGATTCTGATATTTGAAGTGACGTTAGATGATTAGTATGGGCACTTTATATGAAATAACGTCCAAGTTACCAGCCCTCGCCGTGTTAGTAGTATACACTAGCCGCTGTAGTATATTGGTGAGTCAATTTACACCTGCAAAGGATTCATAATGGTTGTGAGTTGGTATTGAGAAGATATCACCAAATCTCGTCTGAACTGAGCAGGCGGAGACTGATGGTGAGCCGGGCCTCTGAGGTTGTTGGTGGATGGGGGAATGTTGTCGGCGGGTGGCCTATAAAAATTGCCTATTGGCAACGGCTCAATGTGACTTTTTGCTAGTGGATTGTTACCTGCCCGTCCAAATAACACTTTTTGGGCCAGAGAGGGAAATCTAAAGTTAATAATAACACAATCTCCGCCTCAATCCACTCTGCCAGGCCTCGGTCAGCGGTGTCGAACACTGATGTCAAATCCAGTAGATTAAGTGGTTCGGTCAAGATCAGTCCTTGGCAATGAGCCTCATCCAGAAGCGTTCATAAATGATCTGCAATAAGTTTTACATATTCCAGGCAACATTCTGGCCACTTGTGTAGAAATATGAAAAGCGTGAAAGAGGAAAAAAGAAAACAAACACAAAACATTATCTAAAACCCCCACCCCCTCCCTCACCCTAAACTGCCATCGAGAAACCCCGCCTCAGAAAAGACTGTAGTGTAGCGAGTGGGACCAGTCTGCACTTCTAGGGGCAGATTTACAATAAACTAACGCAGTGCGGTGCAGCGAGTCATTTTGCTGCGCCGCGCTGCATGTAGTTTTGAAGCACAGGGATGCGACATATTTACAACAATATGATGCATCTCTGAGCTTCCCTCTGCGCTGGCGCAAAAACTGTTGCCATGGTGCAAGGATGCCTGCGTCACGGGGATGATTATTTGTGTGCAGGAAGGGTTCCTTCCTGCACATAAACAATCAGAAATGGCTTTTTACAACTTCTATGTGTGCTGCATTAGCACACATAGAACTTGTAAAACGTCATTGATTTAAAGGATTGTTTATGTACAGGAAGGAACACCTTCCTGTACATAAATAATCATTAGAGGTCATTTCCTCGTTCTATGTGTGCTGCAGAATGCAGCACGTATAGAAATTGGGAAAAAAACAAGGAGAAATTAATACATTCCTCCTCGTTGCGCCTCCCTACGCCTCCCCTAGGGAGGCGTAGCATTCAGGCGCATTTCCAGATTTACAATTTCTTGTAAATCTGGAAATGTGTCTGGTTCCATGGGTGTTGCGTGGGAACACCCACAGCAACACCCATGGAACGCCCCTTTCACGCAAAGTGCTGCGTGTAAAGGGACCGTATTTACAAGGACAGGAAAAGCCACCCTGCGTGGCTTTTCCTGTCCTTGTAAATATGGGGCAGAAAAATGCGCTGCCGGTGCGTCACAAAAAGTGACGCACTAGCAGCGCAAGGGGCTTGTAAATCTGCCCCCTAGAATCTTAATATGGGTAGTCGTATGTTGAGTGTACCTAACATTGGGGTAAGTCTGGTGTTAGGGGCATGGAGGCACAGTCGCCATTTTGTGCAAGGTGATCATAAGTCATCTTCCTCCTGTGACTTAAACTGTTCCAGTAAATCATCCCATATCAGTGCTATAGGTCATTTACGAAGACCGTGGTATTCCTCCTTATGTAATGCATAACTTTCTGCCCTGCCTCAGCGTAGAACCTACTCTCACCAGCATGAGACAAGGGGGGCCCTAGGGGATTTCTAGTGCCTCGTGATCTGCCGCTTGGCCAGCAGAAGAGCCATGTGCATGAACCATGCCACAGTTTTAAAATTAGTCGGTCGAGGGTACAGACCTAAGAGACAGTGTTCCGCTGTATTCCAGTGGGTAAGCCCGGTAAGTGCTGAAAGAGTGTTCCCTATATCCCCCCAATAAGATGTCAGCAAGGGACAAGCCCACATGTATAGAAGGTCTGCGGTATCTGACTGACACCTAGCACAACTGACAAAGCCTTTCGGAATATTCCATGGAGTTTTAACGGTGTCAAATATGCTCTATGTGAGAATGAAAATTGAATTAATTTAAATCGGGAATTGCGTGAAACCACACTTGGATATTCAAGGAGAAAATACAATTCCTTGCCGTGTTAGGTCCGATTTAGATCAGTTATCCACTGAGGGGCTTATTTACAAGGCCCTTGCTCCACTTTTGCGTCATTTTTAACAAGGGAAAAGTGACGCAAAAGTGGCGCAAGGGGCTTGTAAATCTGCCCCTGAGTTTCTAATGATGTATGTAAATGAGCACGTAGTCCCCTATAGAGACATGTGACTAAATATCTACCAGTGCCCATTTCATACATCGCATGTATCAATGTATGCGATTCTGGTTCGGTCCCTGTCCAGGTACAGTGTGTACAGCTGGACCGACGAGAGCGTGCCCATGGGTAGGCAAACCCCGTAGTGGTATATTAGGGGCGTACTGCAGGGGTGAGTTCATATATCGGAGAGCACATCTCCAATACATTATTGCATTGCTTAGTAATAATGAAGGATGAGGGGCTGTACTACTCCCGGCAGCAGTAAGATATGTAGCGTGCCTATTCGCAATGTGTATAGCCAATCTCGTTCAAGTGGAAACCAGCTAACCAGTAGGATAAACCATTGGAGTTGTCCAGCTAAGCAGTAAGCTTTAAAGTCAGGAGCACCCCTTCCCCCCTCTCCAGTTGGTAACTGCATCTTGTGTAGGCCAAACCTGATGTCGAACCGTGTCCCAGATTAAGTCAACCAATAAAGAATTCAACATTCTAAATACGCCCGCAGGAACAACGACAGGTAGATGAACAAATTAATACAGCAGACGGAGCAACATCACCATTTTCAACAATGCAGTCCGGCATGCCAGCGATAAAGGCAGCGTAATCCAGAATTGTATTTGAGACTTTAGTGATGAGATGGCTTTCTGTAAGTTACCACCAATTATATCTATATCGGATCTGTATATCTGGATACCCAAATACTGAAATGTGCGTCTGTGTGCCTAAAGGTAGGGTATCACCGGCTATATTGTCCTGGAACGAAGAAACGTAGGATTTAGCATGATTAACGTGGAGATCAGACACATCACCAAATAATTGGATAAAATCAGATATTGGTGTTAACTCCACCCCTAGGTCCCGGGTATACACCATCATGTCATCTGCATACATGGAGAGAGCATGGATCTGAGGTCCTTGCATAATACCTCAGTCACCCGCCATTTGTCTGAGGTGCTGCACCAACGGTTCCATTGCTAAAACCAATAACAGAGAGGACAATGAGCAATCCTGCCTGGTCCCATGGGAGATCAGGTATTGCGATGATATTCTCCCCGTTCTCACAGTCTGGTTGGTATATAGAAGTTTAATCCAGCAAATGAAAGCAGGAGGAATATTTAATTTGGCCAATGTTGAAAACATGTACTCCCACCCCAGAGTATCCAATGCTTGTTGAAGATCTAGGGAGAGGCAGTACGCCCTGGGATACTGCTCTTTAGCTACCTCCATAAGCTGATAATGACGATGTATGTTCAAGGAGGTGATTTGTTGCGGCACCTGTATTAACTCAGGGAGTAAAGGGAGCAGACATCCTGCCAACACCTTTCCTAATATTTTATATTCCGTGGTTAGAAGGGATAAAGGTCTATAGGAAGATAGGTCTTCAGGGTTACAGCCAGGTTTAAAGCGGGACGTGACCAAGGCCTTAGCATGTGGTAGGTGGTAAGGTGCCTGCTTCAAAGGAGGCATTAAAAAGTCATTCCAATTGTGGAATCAACTTGGAGGTAAAGATGGCATAAAATCCAATGGGTAAACCATCCACACTGGGCGTCTTATTATGCACGATTTCCCCAATAGTGTGGTGCAACTCGCCCGGCGTCAGAGGGGCCCCTAACTGTTCTCCATGGATGGCTGACACCTGTGGCAATCTCAGATGGTGAAAGAAGGCATCGACATTGCCAGAGGTCTTGTGGGGGTGGGCAGCATAGAGTCCAGTGTAGCACTCGCAAAATGCTTCATTCATATCCTACTGAGTTGTGCAGTGAACACCAGAGAGCGTAATCACAGAGAGGACCGGTGTAGGCAATGTTACCGGCCTAATCAATTCGGGCCAAGAGTGCACCTGCTTTATCTCCTTACGTGTGTAATTTCTGTGTATAAGCATTATAATCTATAACTCTCAAGCGAGCCTTGTGTCCTGCAATGTGTCTGCATGCGTGTCATCATGTACTGCTGCACTTTTGAGTAGCACCAGTTGGGTTTTGGTATGCTGGAGGTCACGTATAACAGACTGTTGCACTCCGGTAATGGTGGCAATAGACACTCCCCTTAACACTACCTTAAACGTTTCTCATTCTATTAATGGGGAGGAAGCAGTGTCCGTATTGTCTACCAAAAATATATCGATGGTGGTAGCCAATGTGTCCTTAAAGATGATGTCTTCGAGAAGGAGTGGTTACAATCACCATGTCGGGATAGGTGTCAGAACCCGACCCTAGGCTATTTCTAATTCAAGGGGATTATGGTCCGACAGTGTTTTGCCTAGGTGGTCGCTTGCAGTGGTGAAGGGAATAGGATATGATTTAGACGAGTATGTAACTTATGTGGGGGGAAAGTAAAATAAATATTTCCTCATTCATGCATTGTGGGCACGCCATGCGTCAGTTAATAGTCAACCCTATACCCAGTCACTGAGGGGCCTGGTTCTGCATTGAGGTCTCCACCGATTAACCATGGGAGGTGTGACCATTCAGCTAGTACAGAGGACAGATGTGTCAGGAAAACATCTTGGTATTAGGGGCATAAACACTACCTAGAACTATGTTTTCACCATCCAATACTCCTCAGACAAGTACATATCTACCATTTGTGTCCACTTTGGTGTCACTGGCTACAAACGGTTTTCCAGCCCTCAATCATATCGCCGCCCCACTGGCAAATGCTGAATATGTTGTGGCAAATAATTGTCCTCTTCATTTTGTCTTGAGTTTAAATGACTCGGGGGTGGAAAGATGTGTCTCCTGTAAATAGATTATATGTGCCTTACGGCGATTAAGCTGAGCAAGGATTCTGTGGCATTTTTTGAACAGACCCCATTCCCCTGACATTCCAAGTCAATATTTTATAATTTTGTATACCAGTTGACATTTAAACATAAAACAGATAATACAGTCATATAATCCCCACAGGTCACATACTATGCAATACGAGGCCAGTAGGCTTAAATAGCTATCCGATATGAGGGGAAAAGCAGCATTTAGTAATAATGTCACTGAGGGTTGTATGACGGTACAACGCTAGTAAAAACATTGCATGACTTTAAAACACGTTTGTTTAGCACACATATGCTTTTACCTCGCTTGCCATTACCACACATTACTAAGGTAAGTTTAGTTTATATATATATATATATATATATGCAGAGACCCACTCCTGATACCACAGCACAACGGCACGTAAGGTAGCTTATATATATATATATGTGATCAAGGCCGCTTGAGCGCAGCCAAAACGCGTCAGGGACATGCACTTGCACAAAGAAGGAACAATAAAGTAAGAAAATGTTGCACCTTGAAGGGTCCGTGCCTGCTTCTTGTTTGAAGTTTCAATGAGGATTATATATATATATATGTGTATTTTTATATATTTATTTTATATCTTTTGGGGGAGACCCCCAAACCTCCATACTTACCTTAAATGCGTGGTAAAGGCATGTGTGGTAAAGGCCTATATGTGATAAACAAATGCGGGGTAACAAATGCGTGGTAAACGTACTGTGATGTAAAAATCGCGTTGCAAAGACTGTTTCCCGTCACTGAGGTACCCAGTCGGGCCGCCCTCGTCACTTGACCCCACAAAAGTCTTAACACAGATCTGAGGGTAGGAGAAGATAGCTCAATACGGCCGATCAAACGCCCCCGGGCCCCAGCAGCTAAGCTCACCTCTTATCTTCAGGCCACCAGCAGCTAAGCTCAACTCTTATCTTCAGGCCACCACCCTCTGCGGAGCGAGCGAGCAGCGCTGCAGCATAGTCTGTGGGAGGGGAAAGCAGCCAGCGACTCTGGCCATCAGTTCAATGCACTGTCAGCGTCCTCTTTGACCACAGCAGCCAGTAAGCAGAGTCCCCCAGGGCCGGCTCATTCCTTCGTCTCAGCGTGTCAGCGTGTGTTTTGCGGGCCTCCTGGCTACTTGACACAGCGTGCGGTTACCTGAGGGGTGATCTTGGTCCCGTGATATGCCAGGGCAGCCTGGGGGGGAGGGAACTAAGTCAGTAGGCCACAGCGCTTCCAGCACCTCTGACAACCACAGTATCAGGCAAGCAGAATCTCCCAGGGCCAGCCCTTCGTTTATCTCAGCCGGGTTGCCCGGCCTATCTCTTCGTAGGCCGCCAGGCCTCCTATTGCAGCTTGTAGGCCCCTGAGGGCCAGAGAGAGACTCCCATCACAGGAGCAGAGGCATTTCCTAGTGTAGAGCTTGGATGGTGCCAATGATGTATAGGTTCCGAGCACCTGGTGGGAGCTCTAGGGAGATGCATCCACCATCTTCTGCAATTTGCCACGCCCCTCCCATTAAGCAATTGTTAAAGCAGATTTAATGAAAGTTTTTGGGCTAAAGGTGGTGGTGTAAAAAACTGGAGAGTTCTTTGTGGAAGTTTTCCAAGTGACACCTGGATGTGTACATTCTAAACAATGAAGGAGGCAAATTCATCACATACAGATAGGTCAGGGTCTTCAGGCATTGTGATTTGGGTTTGTTGCTATAAAATGTTTAATACAAATTTAGGTTGATTTATTGCCCTGTTGATTTGAGTGTCACAATATAATCTATTGGCAGTGATAATTTTGTAATACTTTTTTTCTGCTGTAGATATTAGCGAGGTGAGTATTTGAAATATTTTGCCAAGATCTTTCAACTCTTCTAAGCATGTGTCTCTCATAGGTGAGATTTGGGGAGAACTGATTGGTGTTTTGGTCTTATTGACTGTCCTTTTAGATGTGTGAGCTACCTCATCTACCGTTTTTTGAGTGAATTGTAGATCAAGTGTCGTCAATCAAAAATCTAGACACGGAAAGAATAAAATCTTGCACAATAATTCCTCCTTGTCAATATTTTAGAAATCTTTACCCCAAGTGCATTCTGTAATCGGATAAATGTTTGGGAGTGATACATGGAACGAAATGAGAATTGATACAAGGATATAATTAGACTAGTCGAAATGGATGGGATACTGAGATTGTACTGGGTTTTGTTCAGTAATTGACATGTAGAATGGATTCTTTGCAGTGAATGGAATATTTACAATGTCATATAAAATAATTTGCAGTCAAGAAGGGGTGAAGGCCGAGATGTTGTTCTAAGGATAATTGAATTTAATGTGGAAACCACCAAGTAAAGTATAGAGTTGGCAGAAAGCAATATGTATGAGTTTACAAGTTCTCTAATTCCATTAGTGAAAGGGAAGTTATTTCCTGGAGGTTGGTAGATGGTGGTCAGTCTCAGGTTAACTAGGGGTGAAATGAACATCTGAATTTAAAGGAGTGGAGACTGAAATTATTCTGCCGAAATTATGTAGCATTAGATGTTACTATTAAGAATGATGGCTATTCCATCTTCACATTTGTCAGGTCAGTCTTTCCTAATGATAGAATAGTTGTAAGCTATGATTTTTGTCCATGAGGGGTTCAGAGGAGTGGTTCAACCAGGTTTCTGGTATGGTGAGTAAACCTAGAGTATTGCTGTGAGATAAAGAGGCAGTTGGAGGCAGCAGGTCTACCATGTAACAGGGTGCAGTTTAGCAGCTTGTCAGTGATGAGCTGATGGAGTGAGAGTCATTGGAGATGCTGGCCTTCCTCCTGGGAGGCTGACGTAGTCGTGTGCAGTGCATGATGGGAGATTCTTACTCATGTTGGGAGCAAACCAGAGGGTAGATGGTGGAAGTATCGCCCCACTGTTCAGAGAAAGAGAACAATATTAAGTGGCTTGTAATTTCATTAACAAACCTATTCAACAGTGAATTTAAATAAACCTGCCATGTTGTTTACATCTACAATGTGAACATGACTTTTAGATAACTGAATAGTAGAAAAAGTGACTGAGAATTGGGTATACAGATTGTTATTGTTTTTTCCTTGTGGACTTTGATTTGCAGCAAGAATGGTAGGTATCTTTCAAAATAACTGTGTTAATACCATTTTCAGATAGACAAGTCTTTTAATATTATTATTTTATATTAGAAACGAGGGCCTAAATGGAAAAGGTAAATAGGATTGGAGAAATAATATAGCCCTGCTTAGTCTCCTTTGGACACTAAAGGCCCATGGAAGGAAAAATATTGCTGTTTATACTTATGCAAATCTACCTTATACACTGTTCTTTCAAATATTGCCTTCTAAATGTTATGATCACCCCACACCTCCAGATCAAGCAGTATTGCGCACCAAAAAAGTGAGTATAATCTGTTGGTATTCTGTCTCAGTTTTATGACGTTACAACTCATGTGTTTACAACACATGCCTTTACCATGCAATGCCTTTACTACGCATTGCCTTTACCACGCATATAGCTTTCTCACGCATGACTTTACAATGCAAGGTAGGTGTATATTAGGTAAGTGAAACCCCTATTGTTTGTCTAGTATTGAAAATCGTTTTCTTAGATCCTTGTTAGACCTACCTCCCAGTACCCCTCTGACTCCTCTTTATTTGGATTTCGCCCAAAGACAGCTGGTCCACAAGTTAGACTATGAACTACTCATGTTTTGGTATTGGCTGTGGTCCGTTGAAGAGCTTTCTCCTTATGTTATGTTATGTTATATAGGTTTGTAAAGCGCACTGTTACCCAAGGGTGTCCTGGCGCTGAGCACTGTATACCTGGGCAATATATCCTGGCAACCTCCACCCCTGAGCCCAACTGAGACTAAGCTGAAAATAACCAGGTTTTCAGACCTTTCCTGAACGAAAGGAATTCCGTACCGGTCCTTAGATATAACGGAAGATCATTCCAGGCATTGGTGGCTCTAAGGACAAAGCTCTTCCCACCCCAGTTAGCCTTTTTGGCTCTAGGAACGACCACCCGCTTTGCTTCCATTGAGCGCAATGTTCTCCGGGGACATACCATTGAATGCGCTTTGTAGGTCTTCAGAGCCAGTTCCCATCAGGGACTTAAAGACCGTACAGAGAGCCTTGAATTGAACTCGTTGTTTGATTGGGAGCCAGTGAAGGTAACGTAGGCCATTTCTGACCGACATAAACCTCGGAGTGCCTGTAAGCAACCTAGCTGCCGCATTCTGCACCATCTGTAGTCTGTTGAGATGTTTCTTATTAATAGTCAAGTACAGACTGTTACAGTAATCCAGACGGGACAGAATGAGGGCTGAGACGACTGTTCTAAAACTTTCTTCCGTGAGGAAAGGTTTTATTTTCCTCAGGGTCCTCAGAATAAAAAAGCTTGTTGACACCACCCCGCTGACCTGGTCCCCAAATGTGAGGGTATTATCCATGATCACCCCCAAGTTCTTAACTTTCCGTGAAGGGGGTGGGGGAAGGCCCATATCACTGGGCCACCATGCTGGAGTCCAGAGGTTGGGGTTGTTCCCAAAGATAATCACCTCTGTTTTGCCTGCGTTTAACTTCAGGCAATTAGCAGACATCCAGCCAGTTATTGCTAACATACAGTCGTGGCAACTAGGGGCCTTTTCCGCTTCTTTACCTCTCTGCAGGGATAACACAATTTGAGTATCATCTGCGTAAGAGGTCAGGAGTAGCCCAAAAGATCTTATAAGGGCAGCCAGCGGTCTCACATACATATTAAAAGCGTCGGACTAAGGGAGGACCCCTGTGGGACTCCACAGGGGATGGAAAATGGTTTCGATCTGTCCCCACCTAGTTCTACCATTTGTATTCTATCGGCCAAAAATGATTTTAGTAGGTTCCAGGCCGTACCCTGGACCCCAACCTCCGATAAACGGCCCATCAACACTTCGTGATGGACCGTATCGAAGGCTGCCGACAGATCCAGCATGATCAAAATGGCAGAGCCTCCCCGGTCCACCGCCTCGCGAACCTCCTCCGTGGCTTTGATCAACGCTGACTCCGTACTATGGCCCGCTCGGAAACCGTACTGAGAAGGGTCCAACGTGTTGTTTTTCTCGATGAACAGACTTAGTTGCATGTTCATAGCCTTCTCCAGTATTTTAGCTGGTAAGGGGAGTCGGGAGATGGGTCGGTAGCTGTTAGGATCGCTAGGTTCTAGGTTGGGTTTCTTAATCAGTGGCAGAATTGAAGTAGTTTTCCATGCTATTGGGTAGTGCCCTGCCCCCATTATGAGGTTCAATAAGGAGGTTAGAGTGTCAGAGATAACTTCCGGGGAAATTTTGATTACTGCAGCCGGACAAGGGTCCATAGGGGAACCAGATCTGCAACCCATAAGCAGATTGGTAACCTCTTTGTTCACCAAAGGGGTAAAACTGTTAAACGTAGGAGAGTTGTTAGTTACCATTGTCCCGGCTGCCAAATCACTGGCCTCACCCTGTAGATTGCTGAAGGAGGAGAAAATGACCTCAACTTTGTTCAGAAAAAAAGAGGCTAAGACGTCACAGAAATCTGGACTGCTATGAATAATAGGTTTAGGGGGGTTCATGAGATTAGTTACTGTTCTGAAAAGTTCCTTCGCAGAGGATTTGGCTCCAGTGATCTGTTCGGAAAAATAGGCCTTTTTCGCTTCCTGAAGTGATTTTTTGTAGATTGTAAGACTGGTTTTATATACTTCCTTATTAGCCAAACTGTACCCCTTTCTCCAGAGCCGCTCCAGCCTCTTACAGTCTGATTTATGCTCCTGTAGGTTCTGAGTAAACCAGGGGGCAGAGGGAAGACCACGTCTGGGGGTACACTATTTGACAGGGGCCAGTCTGTAACAAGCGGCATTAATCCAACTCGCATAGGCCGCTGTAGCTTCCTCTATATTATTGGAAAGAATTGGGACCGAGTCTATCAGGGTTTTATCAAAATTGACACTATTAATATTCTTCCAGGCCTGTGTGGCTATTTTTTCCCTGGGCTTAGAGTTGGGCATTTTAAGGGGGGACATAGCGATAGCAAAAATGATGGCTGTGTGATCTGTCCAGGGAAGTGGCAGTATATCCAAGACGGAGAGGCTGGAGGAATTAGAAAAGATTCCGTCCAGCGTATGACCAGCTTCATGAGTCGGGCCATCAACCCTCTGCGTGAGGTCCCCTCCTAACATAATTTGCATCAGTCTAGAGGTGTCTGTGTCGATGGAGTCCTCCAGATGGAAGTTAAAATCTCCAAGAATTGTGAAAGCTTTGGCACAGAACCCCTCCTCCAGCAGTGAGCCGATGGACTCCAGAAAGCCACCTCTGGGGCCAGGGGGCCGGTAAATAAGCATAGCCATAAGCGTGTCTTGCGGCGCAAGTCGCACGCTGACTGACATTGCCTCACAAGCTATATTGGAGGCAGTCTCGAATGAGGGCTCTAGGCTCTTGTGGTAGATAACAGCCAACCCCCCTCCTTTCCTTAGAGGTCTATTCAACGTGTGACAGAGGAAGTCAGGGATAGAAGCCTTTACAATGTCAGGCCCCGAGGCACTATCCGTCCAGGTCTCCGTAATAAAAGCCATCTTGATGTTGTGTTCTTCTATGAACAATGCGCATTCCACGCTATGTTTAACCAGTGATCTAGCGTTTAAAAGGAGACATTTAAGCTCAGGCCTACTCATCAGCTTCACTGATCCCATTTTGATATTAGAGGGGACTTTACAGGGGAGCGCCAAGATATGGGGGAGTGAACAGTGGCATTTTAAGCAATGTTTCGCCATGGCCGAAGGTTTCGCACAGGGCAAAAATCTTGGACAGCACGCTGCACCCCCTAGTGGGTCCAGTTTCCTTAGTGTGTCACTGGTATATGTCCGGCCACCTTGCGGCAAAGGTACAGGGGTCCTGGCCCTGAGCCCGGGCCGAGCACGGACGGGCGCAGACGGGCTTGCCTTAGGCGCGCCAACATGCGTATTTTATGGCGACCCTGAAACAGCAACTAGCCCGCTAACCTCCCAATGGCCGTCGCTCACCACCCCCAGCCCCAGCAGCAGTGCCGGCCGGCGTAAGGCGGCTTCTGCGATCAGGCAATTAGGAACGGGCAGAGTAGCCGAGCTGTCAGGTGGGTTCTAAATAGAGTCTAAAATCCGGTTATTTTACAAATTAGTACAAGTAGCCAGTTTGAATGTGCAAAATACGCAACTTAAAAGATACCAACAGTATTAAAATTTCTTTAAAACAGTTCTAGCCTTCAGCGCGCTCAGCCTCAGTCTCACGCTCCTGGAGGGTATTGAACACAACCCTTCCCAGGCATACAATGCTGCGCGGTCGCGTCAACATGCGTATTTTATGGCGACCCTGAAACAGCAACTAGCCCGCTAACCTCCCAATGGCCGTCGCTCACCACCCCCAGCCCCAGCAGCAGTGCCGGCCGGCGTAAGGCGGCTTCTGCGATCAGGCAATTAGGAACGGGCAGAGTAGCCGAGCTGTCAGGTGGGTTCTAAATAGAGTCTAAAATCCGGTTATTTTACAAATTAGTACAAGTAGCAAGTTTGAATGTGCAAAATACGCAACTTAAAAGATACCAACAGTATTAAAATTTCTTTAAAACAGTTCTAGCCTTCAGCGCGCTCAGCCTCAGTCTCACGCTCCTGGAGGGTATTGAACACAACTTATCGCGAGGCTCTGTCTGGTCTTCTGAAACTTTCCCAGGTATCCTCGATTCCATGGTTCAGCTCTTTGAAGGATTTATTGCGGAGGTTCGGGATGGAGGCGTTCTGGTTCAATTCTGAAAGTCTGACTCTTATTCCAAGGGCTAGGCTCAAAGCGATGTTTTGGGACTCAATACTCGAAAAGGAATTGGTAAAATCAGAGGGTAGTTTGACCCAGGAGTTCCTTAATTTTAAATTTGTTGCTCGTTTTGAGGATACTATCGATGTAATTGTTCCTCCTCTGGCACGCAAACTATTTTTACAGTTCCGTTACAAGACTCTACCCACCAAATTGCTTTGTACTAAGTGGCGCTGCAATACTTTTAATGATGATCTTTGCCCTTCGTGCAAAGCAAGTCCAGAATCCATTGTGCATTTACTATTTTTATGTCCATACTACATACCTCTAAGAAAAAAAAGGATAATTCCGTTATGCCGATTGGTTGGTCCCGGCCACTACCTAGAGGTGTTGAGAATCTTGTTCACTGACACACGCAGGGTAATGGTTTATGGCCTTGCCAAATACTGGTATGCACTGTGGATCAAGCGTTCTAAATGTATTGCATGAAGTACTGTATTCTGTACTTTCTTTTATTTTTCCTGTTTTTTAAACTATTCTATGGCACCTATGTCTTTTTAAAACAAAAAAAACACGATTTCTTTTTTTTTTTAAATACTCTGGTTTTTTAATATACTCTGCTTTTTATTCCCCTTGTGCTGTGTACTTTTTAAGATCTCTGTGATCGAAATAAAGTTATATATATGATATGATATGAAACCCCTATTCTCTCTCTCTCTCTCTACATATATATATATATATATATATTCACTGAAAAAACCATAGGTTTCAGGGACGTTATAGTTAGTTGGACATTTCACTCGTACAAAACCAGAAAAATTAGTCTGTTATAGTTAGTTCAGCTAACTATAACTCGCGCCCCTGCAATGCACTGCTGATTACGTCACATATTACATCACTCATGACATGGTCAGTGACATCACTGATGACATCTCAAATGACATCACTCATGACATCATCCAGTGACTGTGTGTTTCTGTAACTGTAAAGTTTAAATATGTTATATATATATATATATATGTCAAGGTGTATTGAAGAATGAGTGGGTGTATGAGTGTCTGAATGGATGATTTAGTAGGTGCGTGACTGACTGTATAAGTGAGTGATAAAACGTGTCTTACTGAATGCATGGGTTAGTCACTAATCTGTGTGAATGTCTGTATCAGTCTGTCAGTTGGTGTGTAAGCGGCTGCATGGGTTGGTGAGTAGCTACATGAGTGTCTATATGGGTTATTGATTGGTTGTCTGAGTACCTGTATGGGTGCCTGAGTGTCTGTGTGGGTGGGAGGGGGCTATGTTACTCCCTGCATGGATGTGTGGGTGGGTGGGGGGTATGTTACTCCCTGCATGGATGTGTGAGTGGGTGATTCACTGAGTGTATGTGTTCAAGAGTGCAACTGTGAGGGGCTGTATGGGTGGGTGAGTGTGTGTATGGCTGTGTTAGTGAGTGAATGGATGTCTCAGTGGTACATGTGTGAGTAACTACATATGTGAAAGGCAGTATATGTGAGTGTTGGAGTATATAAGTGACTATATGTGAGAGTGAGTGATTGTGAGAGTGGCTGTATGGATGAGTGTGTGCTTGTGTCAGTGATTGTATAAGAGAGTACGCATGTGTTAGTATCTGTATGCATAAGTGAGGTGGTGTGTGTATAACTGTTTAGGTGAGTAAATGGGAGTGTGATTGATTCTTTGCATGACTGACTGGGTGTGTGAGTAACTCTATGGGTGAGTGGCAGCCTGTGAGTGTCTGTATGGGTGTATGAGTGCATATGATAGTGGCTGTATTGATGAGTGACTGCATGTATGAGTGACTGTATGGGTGAGTGAGTGGATGTGTGTGTAGACCTAGGAATCAGTGAGTGGGTATGTACTAACAGGTATTGGTGTGTCTATGGTTTCGAGAATGGTAGTCTGTATTTTAGAGTGGGTGTATCAAAGGTTATTTTAGGGTGTGAGGAGATGCATCAGATGATCACGTGGATGATGTCATCAGTGATGTCATTTGAGATGTCATCAGTGATGTCACTGACCATGTCATGAGTGATGTAATATGTGACGTCATCAGCAGTGCATTACGGAAGCGCGAGTTATAGTTAGCGCAACTAACTATAACGGCTGAATTTCTCTGGTTTTGTACAAGTAAAATGTCCAACTAACTATAACATCCCTGAAACCTGTGGTTTTCTCAGTGAATTTCTAAGGTTTTTTAAATGCTAATTTCTAACTATAACGTCCCTGAAACCTATGTTTTTTTCAGTGAATTTCAAAGGTTTTTTAACTGCTAATTCCTAACTATAACGTACCTGAAAACTCTGGTTTTTTCAATGAATTTTTAAGGTGTATTAAAATGCTAATTTCTAAATATGCCTACATAGGTAGAACATGTGCAGAAAGAGGAAGAAAGGTGCAAAAAGAAGCAAGAGAAGTGCAGAAAGAAGCAACAGAGGTGCAGAAAGAGGCCTACTTCGACTGTACCTTTCCACAGACTCATACAAAGTAGCCTAATCACTAATCCTTCTCCGAAGATGTCTTAAACCTCACTTTTCTCTTGAAGGTTCACTATTCATCGACTGTTCAGAATGTTAGACCGCTACCTGCATTAGTCCCGACGGAGTTTATTCTACAATTGCTGGAAATAGCTATGACACAAAACTTCTTCTATTTCCAGGGGGACCACTTTGTGCAGACTAAGGGAGTTGCCATGGGGGCGAGCTTCGCCCCAGATTTTGGCTATCTTGTACATGGATAATTTTGAATAAGAATTTGGTAACAACAATTTGAACCCCTTCAAACACCAGGTAACATATTGGAAGCGTTACATAGATGACGTCTTCATGATCTGGACTGGAAATGACTGTGAACTCCAATCTTTCTTTGGATGGTTGAATGGTAGATCACCGGATATCTAGTTCACCATTCACATGGATAAACGGACCATTGACTTCCTGGACATAACAATCAAAGCTGCTAATTCTTGCCTGTACACCACGCTATACCGGAAACCTACAGAAAGGAACACCCTACTACGATATGGCAGCCACCATCCACGGGGATTACGTGACAATTTGCCCTTCGGGCAATTCCTGAGGATCAGAAGGAATTGCACACGAAAGGAAGACTTCTTTGCAGAATCGGATGATCTTATCAACAGGCTGATAGAACGAGGATACCCCAGGCGAATGGTCAAGCGAGCCAGAAAACGGGCTTGGCACAACCCGAGGGAATCACTCCTAACACCGAAAGAACGTCCTAATGACCATCCAGACAGATTGATCTGTGTGACAACCTTCAACACAAGGAGTAATGAAATCAGGCAAATTATCAACAAACACTGGCAATTGGTAGCAGACGATCTGCAGTTACAAACCCCCCCATTCACTCTTTTAAGAAGGGTAATAACGTCCGTGAACAAGTGGTTAGGTCATTCCTTGAGCCCACGCCTCAACCTACTATTCAATCTATGTGGCAACTTCCGTTGGTAACGGGTCATCACAAATGTGGTAACTGTAAGGCGTGTGGCATGACAATTGAGACGAAACAGTTCAACTACAACAACTGCTCAACTGACTTGAAAACCCACACTAACTGTAACACAACCAATGTAATTTACGCCATTCTTTGTCCTTGTGACAAAATCTATGTAGGCCAAACGACTCAGAAGGTAAAGGCACGTATACTGCAACACTGCAGCAGGATCAGGTGCGGAACAACAGGGGCACCCCTAGTCGAACATTTTCAAGCATTGAACCACCCCCCAGAATCCATCAGATGGCTAGTGATTGAAGAAATCAAACTGGGCATAAGGGGAGGTGACCTTGGCTTCATACTGAATGTTAGTGAATGTAAATGGATGGACTTTTTTTTAACTCTGTCCACAATGGCCTTAACGAAATGGATGTAATTTATGCACAACTCTCTGTACTGAATGGTGACTAGAAGATGCACAATACTCCCTCTTATACACTCATATCACCAGGGTGGTTACATACCATTAGAACTTCTTTAACCATACTCCTTCTCAAATATAAACATCCATACTTATCCAGACTGTACGCCAGTAATCTGTACTGGATAGCTCTTTGTTGTATATCTCAAATGCCATTCCCCTGGGGGCTTCTACATACCTGTAAATAATGTGTTTATTCAAAATGCAGCACAATGACTTTTACAGGATACATGATCATTCTTTCATTTTATATGAAGATTTAATCCAATCTTTCGATATGTATTTTAAATCTGTATAATGTGCACATAATTGTTGATAATATATCCCAGCAGTGCCGTATTGTTTGGCCACACTAATACAATTCATGGTTTTTATTAACGTTCATTCACAATAATGTGCGCTGCGTTATGCAGACAGAAAAGTATTTACGTCATTGAAAGGGCAATAGGTTTCAGCATGGCTTCACTGAGTCATCACCCCCTAGGCGATAAGTCGTAAAACCTTCCTTTCGGAACAAACGTGCCTAACGTGCACGCCGCTTCCCGTGTATTTAACCGGTGAAGCTGACAGGGACACGTTGTTAGCTGCCAATCCGGTTTCTGCCAGCAGCCCGCAGGTATGTTCCCATGACTGGTGTTTGTTCCTCACTTAGCATTTTGAACTTGTGAAGCATGGAGCTTTTTCATGTTATGCGCATTTCAAGGCTCTTACGTTTTGGTCCCTTTAAAAGCGGTCTGCCCTTTCCTGAAACGCGCTGTGAATCTTAAGCTTGCAAACTTCCGCGGCATTATGATTATTCCCGCTGTCTATTATGGCAATAGTCACGGATGTTGCCCTTTGAGCATTTCCGTTGGACTTTTAATTGTATGACGCATGCCTTACCTTTATAATTGAGAATATAAAATCCCACACTTTGGTATCTTTACAACAATTGCTAGACGCGCAGAGCTTTTTTCTCGCACTCAATTATATTTAGCTCAGCGAGACGGTGGCAAGCACACCACCAATGCTAGTACCCCTCAGTTTTGCTACGTTATTCCAACCCTAGTCATGCATGGAATTTGTGGCAAGTGTAACGTAGTTACCTGTAGGTATGGTGATTTATAGTTCTTTGACGCACGTTCTATTTCCTTTTAGCCATAGGTTACTAATCAACCGTGGCCTCCGTAATCAAACCCACGAACTTCGGCGAACATTCTGAGTAAGTTCTTGTGAGCTTTGGCTCTGCTTATATACTCCTCCTTCTGCTAGTATGTAATTTATATCCTAGTGGTTTCATCTCTGTCTCTCTTTCCTCCTGTAGGAGCGCATGAGGCCCAGCTTCCATATCTTCAGCCTGAAGTGATCATGCTGTTTTTTATTGGTAAATAATCCTACAAATGATAACCTATCGATATGTTCACCTAGAATACATCACCTCACTAACCTCATCCCATTGTCCATAGGTGCCTCCTATTTTCCTTCACCTCAGTCCTGATGAAGACCCCACCCCCAAGGCGCAAAGTTTCCTGTTCTCTATAGGGGTCGAAACGTTGACAGTTCTTTTGCTTTATTGTCAAACTTGGATGACAGAGATTTGATATCTGCATCTATTATGTTATGATTTGGCATATATGTGCAGGCCAGTCGTCTGGCTGGATAGATTGTAAATATTAATTGCTGATGTATATATACACACTACCTTCCCTCCTCACATCACTATCACAAATCCCTCCCATGCACTTGCCACCCCATCCTTTGTGCACCAATTCTAAAATTGTTTAAACGTGAAATACATTGTGCTCTATAAATTGATTAACTCGTGTTTTGTGATGAAATAAAATCACAACCATTGTTGGTATAATCTCTTGGTGCTGTCTAATTTTTGATTAGATAACAAAGAATGTTTCTGTATTTGTATGTGGTTTGACTGTTTTCCACTGTGACATTAACTTATGTACCACATTTTACCCGAGTCCAGTGGCCTATCGGGTTACCCCATTGCTATATAACTCTTTGTTCAGAATGTTAGGCCTACCAAATGTAAAACAGCAATCCTAACCATATCACTGTTGTAAATCTGACCAGGTTTGTGAAGGTATACATTCGTGTGTCTCTGCTTTTACCTGGTGACATGTTACATAAAAATAAACATACAAAGACTTGAATATCCGTGTTTGAAACAGCATACTCTGTAAATTTGTGTACAAGAAGGTGCATGTATTTCTTTCTGCTCCTAATACAGGGCACATGCATATTCAATAGTACATTTGAGGGGCTCTATAACAACGAAATACATAACACATGTCTGCCTGTGCAACCGAATGACAGAGCAGAACTAACAAGATTTGACCACCTATAAGAGAAGCTACCCGCTTTTTAAGCTACCATCTTCAGATCCATAACACATGTGAGAATACATGTACAAGTAGACATATACCTCAGTCACGAGAGCATGCAGACCTTTAAACTTAACAGCTTGCACTTCCCATTTCAATATAGAAACAGGCGAGAGAAGTACAGAAAGAAACAAGAGAAGTGTAGAAAAAAACAAGAGAGATGCAGAAAGAGTAAGAAATGTGCAGAAAAAGGCAAGAGAAGTACAGAAAGAGGCAAGAGGAGTGCAGAAAGAATCAACAGAGGTGCAGAAAGAAGCAAGAGATGTGTAGAAAGAAACAAAAGAAGTGGAGAAAGAAGGAACAGAGGTGCAGAAAGAGGCAACAAGGGTGCCGAAAGAGGGAAGAGGGGTGGAGAAAGAGGCAAGGGGGTGTAGAAAGAAACAAGAGAGCTATAGAAAGAAACAAAGAAGTGCAGAAAGAAGGAACAGAGTTGCAGAAAGAGGCAAGAGGCGTGCAGAAAGAGGCAAGAGGGGTGCAGAAAGAGGCAAGAGGGGTGCAGAAAGAGGGAAGAGGGTTGCAGAAGCAGGCAAGGGGGTGCAGAAAGAAGCAAGAGAGGTGCAGAATGAAACAAAAGAAGTGTAGAAAGAAAAAAAAGAAGTGTAGAAAGAAGGACCAGAGGTGCAAAAAGAGGCAAGAGGGGTGCAGAAAGAGGGAAGAGGGGTGCAGAAAGAAACAAAAGAAGTGCAGAAAGAAGGAACAGAGGTGCAGAAAGAGGCAAGAGAGGTACAGAAAGAGGGAAGAGGGGTGTGAAAGAGGCACGAAGGGTACAGAAAGAAGGAAGAGAGGTGCAGAAAGAAGCAACAGAGGTGCAGAAAGAGGGAATAGAGGTGGAGAAAGAGACAAGAGAAGTGCAGAAACAAGCAACAGAGATGCAAAAAGGGATAAGAGGGGTGGAGAAAGAGGCAAGAGGGGTACAGAAAGAAGCAAGAGAGGTGCAGAAAGAAACAAAAGAAGTGCAGAAAGAAGGAACAGAGGTGCAGAGAGAGGCAAGAGGAGTGCAGAAAGAGGGAAGAGGGCTGCAGAAAGAGGCAGAAGGGTTGCAGAAAGAAGGGACAGAGGTGCAGAAAGAAGCAAGAGAAGTGCAGAAAGAAGCAACAGAGGTGCAGGAACAGGGATGAGGGGTGGAGAAAGAGGCAAGAGATGTGCAGAAAGAAACAAAAGAAGTGCAGAAAGGAGGAACAGAGGTGCAGAAAGAGGCAAGAGGGGTGCAGAAAGAGAGAAAACGGGTGCAGAAAGAAGCACGAGTGGTGCAGAAAGAAGCAAGAGAGGTTCAGAAAGAAGCAAGAGGAGTGCAGAAAGAAGCAACAGAGGTGCAGAAAGAGGCAAGAGGGGTGCAAAAAGAGGGAAGAGGGGTGCAGAAAGAGGCATGAGGGGTGCAGAAAGAAGCAAGAGATGTGCAGAAAGAAACAAAAGAAGTGCAGAAAGAAGGAACAGAGGTGGAGAAAGACGCAAGAGGAGTGCAGAAAGAGAGAATAGGGGTGCAGAAAGACGCAAGGGGGTGCAGAAAGAAGCAAGAGAGCTGCAGAAAGAAGCAACAGAGGTGCAGAAAGAGAGAAGAGGGGTGGAGAAAGCCAAGAGAAGTGCAGAAAGAAGCAACAGACATGCAGAAAGGGGGATGAGGGGTAGAGAAAGAGGCTAGAGGGGTGCAGAAAGAAGCAAGAGAGGTGTAGAAAGAAGTGCAGAAAGAAGGAACAGAGGGGCAGAAAGAGGCAGGAGAGGTGCAGAAAGAGGGAAGAGGGGCGCAGAAAGAAGCAAGAGAGGTGCAGAAAGAGGGAAGAAGGGTGCAGAAAGAGGGAAGAAGGGTGCAGAAAGAGGCAAGAGGGGTGCAGAAAGAAGCAAGCGAGGTGCTGAAAGAGGCAACAGAGGTGCAGAAAGAGGCAAGAGAGGTGCAGAAAGTAGAAGAGATGTGCAGAAAGAGGCAAGAGAAGTGCAGAAAAAGAAAGAAAAGTGCAGAAAGAAGCAACAGAAATGCAAAAAGAAGCAAGAGTGGCTTGCACACCATTAGTACCAATTTAACACCCACATGTAGCGATAAGTAACAGGTGACCATTCTAGGTTTGCAAAGGGCCTCCCACCATGCTGTAACACTTGTTGCTGCATTTTTGGTAACGTTTGAGCCTTTTGAGCTAGAAACAAGGCTTTTTTTGTTCAAATCTGCAGATTAGGCAGGAGATGATGGATTATGTGGCTAATGCAGAGAATGTAAAATTGTGCGAAAGTCGGTGCAGCCAAACAGTCGCATAATTCCAGTGGCCCTGCTCATACCTCTGACTAGGTCCACAAGTGCTCCTCAGTGATTCCTTCTTTTTTTTATCTCACTGAGTTCATAGTTTAGCTTCTATGGAAACAAGGAAGACTAAACCTGAGGTTACCACTCCACAACACAGACTACCATACCACATAATTACTCTCCATAACACATAATCCCACTCTACATAATTCCTATACACTGAATCCACCTACTTTCTATCCACATAATTTCACTGCACAACATACCACATAATTCCACTACACACAACGTACATCCACTCCACTCCAAAAAACATTAGTATAAAACTTTTACATTTACAATGCCAATAGCTCTAACTCTCGCAAATGCGAAACCTATTACATTGCAAATGGTTCTTTAACTAGTAGTCGCATTTGCAGAGTGGTGGAGAAAGGGTGCTGGGCCTCTGACCAGCGCTCAGGAATTCCGCTGCGTAGGACTTACAGGAGGTACCAGGAGGGCTTCTTGGCCCCCAAAGTCCCTCAGGAGTAAAGTGGACTTCATCCCCCATCCCGTAGTGTGCTAGGAGGCGCGTTTGCAGAGTAGTGGAGAAAGGGGGGCGTGGCCTCCAAAGACCTCTTAGCAATCCCACTGTGTGGGACTTACTGGCGGTAACAGGAGGGGTAGTCGACCCCCAAGGACATCTTTGGGGGCCAACTACCCCGCCTATTACCTCCAGTAAGTCCCACACAACAGGATTGCTAAGTTCTCATAGCAGGCCATGCCCCCTTTGCCCACCACTCTGCAAACGCGCCTCCTGGTGCGCTCTTGGATGTGGATTGAAGTCCCCTTCACTTGTGGGGATCTTTAGGGGCCAACTAGCCTACCTGATACCTCCAGTAAGCCCCAGATAGTGGGATTGCTGAGAGGTTGACACAGGCCATGCCCCCTTTTTCCACCACTCTGCAAACGTGCCTTCTGGCGCGCTCTTGGTTTGGGGATGAAGTCCCCTTGCCTCCTGAGGTTCCCTGGGGGCCAACTAGCCCTCCTGTTATCTCTAGTAAGCCCCACACAGCTGGATTGCTGAGAGTGGTCCGAGGCCACACCCCCTTTTTACACCACTCTGCTAACATGCCTCCTGGCGCACTGCTGCTTGGGGGATGAAGTCCACTTTAGTCCTAAGGTCCTCAGGACACAAGAGGACCTCATCACCCCACCAGCAGTGCGCCAAAAGGTGCGTTTGCAGAGTGGTGTAAAAAGGGACATGGCCTCGGACCACCTCTCAGCAATCCCACTGTGTGGGGATTACAG
Source organism: Calotriton arnoldi (assembly GCA_963921515.1). Taxonomy (NCBI): domain Eukaryota; kingdom Metazoa; phylum Chordata; class Amphibia; order Caudata; family Salamandridae; genus Calotriton; species Calotriton arnoldi. The sequence goes on along the minus strand of CAWUFW010002734.1, from coordinate 1,038,163 downwards.
AAGGTATCTGGTGGGCTAGTTGGCCCCTAAGGACCCTTTAGAATCTAGGGGACTTAGTCCCCCAACCCAGAATGCACCAGGAGGCACGTTTGCATAGTGGTGCGGGGAGGAGGCGGGGCCTCCGGTGAGATGCTGGCTTCTGCTTTTTTTTTAAATTAGAAGGGGGGCTGTGTGGCCCCCCTTCTCTTAACACTTTTTGGGCCCTGGGGACCCCATCCCCCAGGGCCTATGCCATTGTTTAAAAAAAGAAATCCCAAAAAAACAGGAAGGGGGCCGCGTGGCCCCCCTCCCGAGGCCTATTTCGCCCCGGGGACCACATCCCCCGGGGCATGGCCACTTGCTTTTAATTAAAAAAAAGTACATTCAAAGGAGGGGGGTGGCGCGTCCCCCCTCCTGAGGCCTTTTTCGCCCCAGGGACCCCATCCCCCGGGGCTGTGCCTCTTTTTTTTTATTTTTTCATTAAATCTTTACGGGAGTGGGGCCTCGTGGCCCCCCTTCCCTGGGCCACTTTTGGTCCCGAGGACCCCATCCCCCGGGGCTTGGCCAGCCTTTATTTATTTTTTTATTTTGGAGGGGGGACCCCATCCCCCGGGGCTTTGCCTCTGTTTTTTTTAATTGATACGGGAAGGGGGCCGCGTGGCCCCCCTTCCCTGGGCCACTATTGGCTCCAGGGACCCCTATCCCCCGGGGCCTGGCCTTACGTTGGGGACCGCGGGGGGAACCCCAATGCCCCCGCGGTCCCTGCCGGCTCCCCGCCTCCTGCGGGAGCCGGCATTGCTTTGGACAAGGGGAGCTGCTGACATGCAGCTCCCCTTGTCCAAAGCAATCCGCTTTGCTTCGTGGAAGCGAGAGCAGGTTTCCTGCTCTCGCTTCCACGAAGCAAAGCAGAGTTTGCAATGACAGGGCGGGGGGAGGTGCCCCGGGGAGGTGGGGGTCCCCGGGGCAGTGTGGGTAGGGGCATTTTTAACCCTTTTTTCTTGTGACTGGGTTTTACCGAGTCACAAGATGGCTGCCAACTCTTTTTGGTTTTGAGTGTTGGCAGCCAATCAGAAGTCAGCTCGTGCTCGGGATGGTTCGCGAATCCTCCTCGGTCACCAGCTATCGATATTTTTTTTTTTTTAATTTCTCAGGAACTACTGAACGGATTTACACCATTTGAAAAAAAGAACGCTTTCTGAACCAAGACCTACCCTTTTGCCATATTCGGTGTAATTCCGTTCAGCAGTTCGGGCTGTATCTTTGTCTAAAGTTCCCTATGGAAATTAACATGTAGAAAATGCGTTTTGGGACCCCCCTTTCTTCTCAGCCCCTGCTCAATGAATCACCCCGAAACTTTCAAGACAGGAGCTGACCTGAGTGAACAATTAGTTTTGAAAATTTCGCAAAGATTCGTCAAAGGGTGCCAAAGATATTGGCAAAAGAAAAAACGCTTTTTGAATAGAAACGAGGTCCGGGCCCCAGAGGATGGGGTCCCCGGGGCTGAAATTGGCCCAGGGAAGGGGGCAATGCAAATAAATTAAAATTAAAATATAAAAATAAAAGACTGGTAGGTCACCGAAGGCCTCGCCCCTTTCACCACCACTCTGTAAACGCACCTCCTAGCGCACAACTGGTTGGGCATGAAGTCCCCTTAGCTGCAGAGGGTCCTTGGGGGCCAACTAGCCCTCCTGTTACTTCCAGTAAGTCACAAACAGCAGGATTGCTAAGACATCTACGGAGGCCATGCCCCCTTTCTTCACCACTCTGCAAACACGCTTCCTGGCGCACTGCTGGTTGGGGGATAAAGTCCCCTTGGCTGCAAAGGGTCCTTGGGGGCCAACAAGCCCTCCTGCTACCTCCAGTAAGTCCAGCACAGTGGGATTGCTGAGAGGTGTTCAGAGTCCACACCCCCTTTCTTCACCACTCTGCGAACGCGCCTCCTGGCACAGTGCTGGTTGGGGAATGAAGGCCCCTTGGCTGCAGAGGGTCCTTGGGTGCCAACAAGCCCTCCTGTTGCCTCCAGTAAGTCCCACAGAGCATGTTTGTTGAGAGGACTTTGCAGGTCATGCCCCCCTTTCTCCACCACTCTGCAAACGTGCCTCCTGGTGCACTGCTGGTTGGGGGATGTAGTCCCCTTTGCTCTAGAGTGTTCTTGGGGGGCCAACAAGCCCTCCTGTTACCTCCAGTAAGTCCCACACAGCGGGATTGCTAAGAAGTAATTGGACGCCAAACCCCCTTTCTCCACCACTCTGCAAACGCGCCTCCTGGCGCAATGCTGGTTGGGTGATGAAGTCCCCTTGGCTGCAAAGGGTCCTTGGGGGCCAACAGGCCCTCCTGTTACCTCCAGTAAGTCCCAAAAAGTGCAATTTCTGTGAGGACTTCGAAGGCCACGCCCCCTTTCTCCACCACTCTGCAAACGTGACTACTAGTTAAAAAACATAGAAGTTCATTTAAAAACAAAGGTTACCGGGATGTTATAGTTAGGAAATAGAATTAAAAAAACCTAAGAAATTCACACAAAAAAACAAAGATTCAAGGGACGTTATAGTTAGGCCCAGATTTCACTCGTACAAAACCAGTGAAATTCAGCAGTTATAGTTACCTGAGTTAACCTCTGCGATGCACTGTTTATGACCTCACATATTACATCATTCATGACGTGATATGAGGGTTAAATAAATATACCAAGGTGTATTGGTGAATCAGTAGGTGTATGAGTGCCTGTATGGATGATTCAGTGGGTGCGTGACTGACTGTATAAGTGAGTGATTATGTGTCTCAGTGAATGTATGGGTGAGTGACTAGGTTGTGTGAATGTCTGTATCTGTCTGTCAGTTGGTGTCTAAGTAGCTGTATGGGTTGGTGAGTGTGTACGTGAGTGGCCGTATGTGTGATTGATTGGATGTCTGAGTACCTGTATGACTGTCTGTGTGGGTGGGTGAGGGGTATGTGACTGCCTGCATGGATGAGTGAGTGGGTAAGTCAGTGGCTGTATGGGTTAGTGAGTGCATCTGTGAGGGGTTGTATGGGTGACTGAGTGTGTGTATGGCTGTGTTGGTGAGTGAATGGAAGTGTCAGTGGTATATGGGTGAGTAACTGCATATGTGAAAGGCAATATAGGTGAGTGTGGAGTGTATGAGTGACTGTATGTGTGAGTGAGTGATTGTGAGAGTGGCTGTATGGGTGAGTGTGTGCTTGTGTCAGTAACTATATAGTTGAGTGAGTATGTGTTAGTATCTGTATAAATAAGTGAAGTGAGTGGGTGTGTGTAAAACTGTATAGGTAAGTAAGTGGCTGTGTGATTGACTCTATGGGTGAGTGAGTAGGTGTGAGAGTAACTCTATGGGTGAATGACAGTGTGTGAGTGGCTCTATGGGCGTATGAGTGGATATATCAATGGCTGTATCAGGGAATGAGTTAGTGTATGAGTGACTGTATGGGTGACTGAGTGGATATGTGTGAAGACCTATGAATCAGTGAGTGGGTATGTAAGTACTGGTATGGGTGTGTCAATGGTTTTAAGAATGGTAGACTGGAAGTTGGAGTTATATTGGGAAGTGAGTGGGTGCGTGAGAGATTCTGTGGATGATGTCATCAGTGATGTAATTTGAGATGTCAGTGATCTGCTCTCTCCCCCAGCAGCTCCGCTGTTGTGCTGCTTCCGCTGATAGGTGTCTGGTAGGTGTTCGAGCCTTGCTTATGCTGTTTCCACTGTTGCCCGTCTGCCTTGTTGTACCCGTTTTGTCTCTGTGTATTTGGCTGTCTTTATTGTAATTATTTGTAATTCTGTGCCTGTTATCTGTGACTCTGCCCTTCTTTAGTTTTTTGCGCCTGTGCCCTTGTTTTTCCGTGCCTGTTTCCTTGCTGCCCTTTTCCCGCCGCTGTTCCCCTGCGGCCCCTCTCCCTGCGGTCCCCGCCTCCCAGCTGTGCTTCCCTCCCCCTTCCCAATTTAATGGCGGCCGATGTGCGGCCGCGCCGTGCCAAAGGAGCGCCAAAGGCAAGCCCGTCTGCGCCAAATCGTGACCCGTCTGCAACCAGCGCCAGAGACCCTGGACACTACCACTGAACCTTCACCACACTGGGCACCCCGACGAACGTCACACCCACACCGAACACCAACACCTCCGAAGCCCTAAGGTGCATCCTCCTCAATGTGCGCTCTCTGCACAGACACGCCATAGAGATCTGGGACCTCCTCAACACTATCTCGCCAGACGTCGCCTTCTTCACAGAAACCTGGACCAACTCCACCTCCGCCCCCGACATCGCCACCACCATCCCAGATGGATACAAGATCCAGAGGAGAGACCGTCCCAACCACTCAGGAGGAGGACTCGCCATCGCACACAAGAGCTCCCTCCGACTCATGACCTCCAGCACGAGCGACTCTGCGTCCACCACCGAACACCTCCACTTCCAGATACAGACCAGCCCCAGATCCATGCTACGCTGCACCCTCACCTTCAGGCCCCCCGGACCTCGAACAGCGTTCACCACTTCCATCACCGATCTTGTTGCACCCCACGCCATCGCCTCCATTGACTACATACTCATCAGAGACCCCAACTTCCACCTAGACAACACGCCATCGCCTCCATTGACTACATACTCATCAGAGACCTCAACTTCCACCTAGACAACCTCATCGACACCAACTCCTCCACCCTCCTGGACAACCTCGCCAACTTCGGACTAAAACAATTTGCCACCACCCCCACCCACAAGGCAGGACACACCCTCGACACACCCTCGACCCCATCTTCGCAGAAGGAAACAACATCCACTTCAGCCACACCACGCAACCCCTCTGGACGGACCACCACTGCGTTCACTTCCACGTCAACAAATGCACCGCCCCCAAGCCTGCGTCCCGCCCACCACGAAGGAACTGGAGCAAGGTCACCGAGGAGCACCTCAACTCCACCCTCAACCGCAATGCCCCCCCCACGTCGAACGACGCCAACCTCGCAGCCACAGAACTACACAGATGGATCTTCAACTGCGCAGACAAACTCGCACCCCTTCGCAACCCCGACAGACAACGCCCCAGACAGGCCACCTGGTTCACCGCCGATCTCCCAGAATCCAGACGCACCTGCAGACGTCACAAGAAGAATTGGCGAAACAGCAAAACGTCGGTAGACCGCACCATATACAAGAACGCCATGACAGAATACCACCATCTCAAACGAACCTTCATCCAGACAAAGATCACCGCCAATGCCAGCAACTCGAAGGAACTTTTCAGCATCATCCAAGAGTTCACAAAACCCCGCAGCGAGGCTACGGACATCACCACTTCCCAGGACCTCTGCAACAAGCTCAGCTCCTACTTCCACCTGAAAATCAAGTCCCTCTACGACAACTTCAACGAACAGACACCAGACTCCGACACCACTCCCTCCTCCAGCGACACCAGCCAACCCACCATCTCCACCTGGACCCCAGCCACCACCGAAGACACCAAATCGACCATGAAAAGCATCCACTCAGGAGCACCCACAAACCCCTGTCCTTCACACATCTTCCACAGGGCCACCACCACCATCGCACCGGAACTACGACGCACCATCAACACCACCTTCAAAACCGGCACCTTCCCTGATGACTGGAAACACGCAGAAGTCAAGCCCTTGCTCAAGAAACCCTCGGCAAACCCGTCGGACCTCAAGAACTACCGTCTCATCTCCCTCCTCCCCTTCGCGGCCAACGTCATCGTGAAGACCGTCAACGCTTAACTAATGAAATTCATCGAAAAGAACTCCATCCTCGACCCTTCCCAATCCCGATTCCGCATCAACCACAGCACTGAGACTGCCCTTCTCGCCACCACAGATGACATCCGCACCCTCCTCGACCTATTTTTACAGGCCAAGGGGGTAGCGATGAGGTGCTGCTTTGCCCCGGAAATAGCAAATCTATTAATGGATTGCTTTGAGGATCAGTTTATCTTCAGTGAATCAAGTGGTTATAAACCACATATATTAAAATGGATACGATTCATTGACGATATTGTGATGGTGTGGGAAGGAGATCAGAACAGTTTACATTGCTTCCATGACTGGCTAAACTCCAGGACTCAAGATCCGAAGTTCACCATGTCATCTAGTAATGAAAAGATTAATTTCTTGGACGTCTGGATTATGAACAAAGGAGGGAAGCTGGAGGTGAGCTTATTCACTAAACCGACAGATCGGAATACTTTTCAAGTGGACACCCACGGAGTCTCAAAGAGAATTTGCCGTATGGCCAATTTTTAAGAATCCGACGTAACTGTACCAACAAGGCGGAGAATGCTGAGATCTTACAAAACAAGCTTACAGAGAGAGGTTACCCTAGGAAACTAGTGAAAGTGGCATTAAAACGTGCATGGTTCACCCCGAGGGAGGAATTGTTATCTCCTAAACCCAAACTTGAGAATAACCTTTTGACATGTGTCTTAACATATAATCCCGAGGCCAATATAATTAAGAAAATAATCTTAAGAAATTGGAAACTAGTAAGACACTTAGACGTACCGAGGCCGTTATTTGCCTTTAAGAAAGGGAAAAATATACAACAGTATCTGGTCAAATCCTCATGACCGACACACATTAAGAAGGATTTAAGGGGGATGAGGGGGCTAGCACCATTGGTGGGTCATTTTAGATGCAATAATTGTGCAGCATGTCCTATGACGAAGGATTCTAAATTCATTATGATGAACGATCAGAAACATGACCTATATAGGTCAGACAACACAATCTGTTAAAATGCGTACCTCACAACATAAATCAAGAGTGAGATGTAAGACTCAAGGTGCCCCATTGGTGGAACATTATCAAACACACAACCACGATGAGAATGACATGTTTTGGTCGGTTTTATTGGTGGTGAAACACAGCAACCGAATGGGTTTGCAAGCCAAGCTCAATAGACAAGAAGCTCGGATGATTGAGAAGTACAGGACAGCAGTGCATGGTTTGAATGATCGAGGCGAAATATGGGCACTGATCTGAATAAGTAGGAACTGGAATGTACGTTAATAATATGTTATGTTTCCCTTTAAGAGTCTTTACATATATATATATATGTACATCCGTGGGGACTAATGTAAAATGAAATGATGACACCAATGTTGCTGCAACGTATATCACGGAGACTGTTTGACATTGAAAGTATATAGGATTCCACGAGTACCATTGGGTTTAGCCCTTGGCATTCCTCCTTTGTTGGATATAAATGTTTTTAAATGCCTTTTATATGCTGTCCTGTTCATATTTACATCTTATAATGCTCGAGATGGGCTGAGTATTGGGTGATGGTGGCACATAGTGTGAGGTTAGAATAATATATTTTAGGGACTTTTTATGATTATTTTGATACTATTTTATTTTTCACAATTATGAGGCACTTTTTTTAGTAATTCGTTATTTTGAGGTTTTACGTCTGATCTTTCAAGTTGGTAAACATTGCATAATATGCAAGAGGTTAAGGTAGAGTGATTTACATAGTGTGTCTTCTATGTCTATGACTTAGCCTATCACGTGACTAGACGCACGTTGAGTCAGGTTAAGAAAGGCGATTTATATATGGCCGGAATTCCGCGTACTAGCACTCCTTAAGTGATTTGGCAAGCATAGGATCACGCGAGTCAGATTTTCAGTGAAACAGCAGTGGAGGTAAGTGTTATCACGTAGACGAAATTAGGCATGCGAGACGCGAGTATAAAGACCATCCAGGCAATGCGTGAGCTTACACCCTGATGCGGTATTATGTCCATGCAGCGTTACATATGGCTGACATCGGACACACGGAGAGAGGACTAGAAGGATTTGACAGAGTCTCACGTACTATAAGGAAGTTCCGAGGTACTATACCAGCAACCCCCTTTTTTGGAATGGTGCACGTTTGAGTCCTGTAGTTGGTTGGGTAGTTTAATGGTGGTTTCTTTTCCTTTAGTCGATAACGGGCAGAACGCGATAAGCCACTGATGCATATGGAGAAGTTGGTACTGTTATATTGTTGCATCAGGAACAGCACTATATAGTAAGTACATTGAATATTTCCTCTCGGGTTTGCAACAGTACTCGAGTCAATGTTATCCACTTGTAGGTGGAGATAGAGCACCCACTAAGTAAAGCATGCAAATATATATGAAGCTCGTTTCTAGGGTTGGACATACTCAATTTATTTTGTCTCTTTTATTCACGTTACTTTTCCTTTTCACACATAATTATGGGAGGCACCCCTTAACGCTACGGCCCTAGATAGGTACCGTGAGGAGGTACAAGCAACAATTGAATAATTAGATATTAAGGATAAGTGATTGTATACAGTGCATGAGTGATTTTTTTATTCACACTTTTTGGTGGACACCCGGGTGATCACCACATCTCTGAGTTTTTGGTGTAGGTACTGAAATATATTAGTTTTAGTCATGTCTTGTGATAATTTATTGTTTATTGTAGCTTGGTCCTGATGAGGTCCGAGTAATAGGGCTGAAACGCGTCGACAGACAAGGAAGGAGGAATCCGATTAAAATATAATTTTCATGTTAAAATTGGATATGCACACCGGAAAAATATATAGAGGTGGATAGAGAACCTCAAGTGTGCAAAGGATTACCTCATAGTGGACCGCAGTGAACTGATAAAGCGGACACCTTTTTTGTATTGAGGGGGTTAGGAATTGGTTTGTGTATATTTTTTATACATTGTTATATTTGTGTTCATGTTATAGAGTGTTAATGTTTTATGTGAAGGAAAATGAAGAACTGATCTTAAGCAATAAGCCAATGAAAAGAAATAAATATTGGTTATGATCAGGAATAAGCGTTGATATGTGACTTTAAAAATAAATATATTAATAATATGGGACTAGGTACCACTATATAGGGTTAATTGATTGTACCCTATCAATAGTTTGAGTTGATTTGTTCCTCCACATCACTGTTTTTTGGTATTGATATTTGTTGCCCAGATAGTGGAGGGTGAATTGGGCGAACCCAATATATATGTCCTCCTCGACCAAGGCCACAAAGCGGCCCTGATCCTACTCGACCTTTCTGCAGCCTTCTACACCGTCTTCCACCGCACTCAACTCCTCCCTTTCCATGACCCGACAGGTCAACGCCGTTGCCTCCACCTGCTTCAACACCCTCCGCATCCTTTGCAAGACATTCAAATGGATCCCCCCAAATCAAGAAAGACCATCACCCACGCACTCATAACCAGCCAACTGGACTGTGGAAACGCCCTCCATGCCGGAATCAACAAGTCTCTGCTCCGCAAACTCCAAACCATACAGAACACCGCAGTCAGACTCATCCTCGGCATCCCTTGACAAGAGCACATCACCCAACACCTGCAAGACCTCCACTGGCTTCTCGTCGAAAAGAGAGTAACCTTCAAGATACTCACCCACGCCTACAAATGCCTCCACAACACCGGACCCCAATCCCTCAATGAGAGAATCACCCTCCATGTACCCAAGAGAAACCTCCGACCTGCAGACCTTGCCCTTGCCGAAACACCATGCATCCGCAGAGCCAGAACAGGTGGAAGAGCCTTCTCCTACATCGCGGCCAAGACCTGGAACGAGCTCCCGATCAACATCAGACGCACCCCCTCTCTAAACATCTTCAAGAAGACCCTCAAGACCTGCCTCTTCGACTGAACGGAGCTGCTGACCCCACTCCCCAGCTCCTTGAGACCCTCAGGGGTGAGTAGCTTGCTTCACAATTCCCTGATTGATTGATTGATTGATTGATCAGTGATGTCATCAGTGATGTCACTGATCATATCATGAGTATTGTAATATGTGAGGTCATAAGCAGTGCTTTGTGGGGGCGAGAGTTATAGTTAGCTCAGCTAACTATAACGACGCCGATGAGGGAAACTTAAATAAAAAAAGAAAACCACTTACCTTGCACTCGCCTCAATGCTCACTCGGCACTGCAGCGACTGCAAGGTAAGTGGTTCTATTTTTTTATTTAAGTTTCCCTCGTTGTCGTCTGCTGACTCCCCTCCACCCCGCCCCCAACCCTCCTGCTCTTACCTGCATGGGCCATGCCTGGTTTGCAGAGTGGTGGAGAAAGGGTGTGTGGTCTCTGACGACCTCTCAGCAATCCACCTGTCCATATCTGGGGGGTCGGGGTATTCCTACCCTGCCCCTTTTGTTTTTTAATTATTTTTTTATCTGGGACTTGGCTTCAAGCCGAATCCCAAGATGGCTGCCAATTCTTCCTGGTTGAAGTGTTGACAGCCAACCAAATTTTAGTAGGATTTGCGAGTCTACTGCAAGGACTCGCGTCCCCAGATATCTATATTTTTTAAAGATTGATATCTCAAAAACTACTGATCATATTTACACCAAATCACAAAAAGCACGCTTTCTGGACCAACATCTAGTTTTCTGTCAAATTAGGTGTAATTCTGTTCAGCAATTAGGGCTGTAGTCCTGTTAAAAAAATGACAAATCCCCATTGACTTAACATGGGGAAAATGCGTTTTGGGACACCCCCCTTTTTTCTCAGCCTCCGAAACTTTCAACACAGCAGCTGAACCAAAAAAGGGGCGTTTTGTGAACATTTCATGGAGATTCGTCAAGCGGCGCCAAAGTTATTGGCAAAACAAAAAAATGAGTTTCCTATGGAAACTTTCGTCCTAACTATAACTACCTACTGGCGACCTCCAGTAGGTAAAATATATATGTATATATAAATATATATATATATATATATGTAAGCAGACACAGGAACTGGGATATTAAAACACACTGACCAACAGTTTAATGCGACGCGTTTCAGGCTTACGCCCTTCTTCAAAGCCAACTGCTCTCCAGGACGGCCAAACATTTCTGCCATCATTTTCCCTCCATTTATTCAAGACACGCCCCAAGTGGGCTTCAAGTCACGCCCCAAGTGGGCCGGCAAACCACATTGCCTGCAAAGCATGATGGGGCTGGTAGTTCCTTACCCATGTGGGTCTGTTTGTAGCCATCACTGGTTTTCAAAGTTCTTTAAATGGTGCTTTAAAACAAAGAAACACAGCTCTCTTTACAGGCCGCTCCTCCTGTTCCACCCGCAGTCAATATAAAACAGCAGGCGGCCCCGCTTGGGATCTTGCGGTGGTGCTTCTCTCGACCTAGGCGGGCCGAATTATTTATTTGAAAAGGTTTGCCATCTTGTGAGATGCACTCCCAGGAAGTAAGCAGACACAGGAACTGGGATATTAAAACACACTGACCAGCAGTTTAATGCGACGCGTTTCAGGCTTACGCCCTTCTTCAAACCCAACTGCTCTCCAGGACGGCCAAACATTTCTGCCAGCATTTTCCCTCCATTTATTCAAGACATGCCCCAAGTGGGCTTCAAGTCACGCCCCAAGTGGGCCGGCAAATCACATTGCCTGCAAAGCATGATGGGGCTGGTAGTTCCTTACCCATGTGGGTCTGTTTGTAGCCATCACTGGTTTTCAAAGTTCTTTAAATGGTGCTTTAGAACAAAGAAACACAGCTCTCTTTACAGGAGCAGGAGTGGAACAGGAGGAGCGGCCTGTAAAGAGAGCTGTGTTTCTTTGTTTTAAAGCACCATTTAAAGAACTTTGAAAACCAGTGATGGCTACAAACAGACCCACATGGGTAAGGAACTACCAGCCCCATCATGCTTTGCAGGCAATGTGATTTGCTGGCCCACTTGGGGCGTGACTTGAAGCCCACTTGGGGTGAGTCTTGAATAAATGGAGGGAAAATGCTGGCAGAAATGTTTGGCCGTCCTGGAGAGCAGTTGGCTTTGAAGAAGGGCGTAAGCCTGAAACGCGTCGCATTAAACTGCTGGTCAGTGTGTTTTAATATCCCAGTTCCTGTGTCTGCTTACTTCCTGGGAGTGCATCTCACAAGATGGCAAACCCTTTCAAATATATATATATATATATACCAATACCACAAAGATAGCCCCTTCTGGAACACTCGGCACCTAGGAAGGTGGTGCGCTACACCGGCAGAGCAAGCCAGTCAATAATTACCACATTACAAGGTCCAATTAAGGCGCGCACACTCAGGTAGTCACAATAATGTGCAAGTGCAGATTTATTCAATTTCGTGATTGAATAAATCTGCACTTGCACTTCATTGTGACTACCTGAGTGTGCGCTCCTTGATGGTAGGAACTTCTAAAATGCTCCCACCCACTGGGAGCGGACTTATGATCTGTTTCCCTGTCCGCAGTGAAGCGGGCAGGGAAACAGATCAAACAATTACTCCTGCATGGATGGAGGTGCATTACGAGTTACTCCCTGTGGACGACTGGCAATGCCGGCTCCTGCTGTATGTGGGGAGCGGGCTGGGGCTGTGGGGGTCTTTGGGCTCCCCCACAGCCTCCAACGACAGTATGTTGGGTGCCCGGAATGGGCAACAGGGCACCCACCTTTCACAGTGCTGGCCTCAGTGGATGGAGTCCCTGAGGCCTAAATCAGCCCGGGAAGGGGGCTGCGTGCCCCCTTCCCCATACATAACACTGGGCCCTGGGGAATGGGGTCCCCAGGGCTGAAATCGGCCCGGAGAGTGGGGCCTCTTCTCCCTCCCTGAAAATAAAACCAGACCACTGGAGATGGGGTTCCCGGGCTGAAATCGACATCTGGAAAGGGGGGCGCGTGCCCCCCATTAAAATACATTGTGCCCGGGTCATGGGGTCGCTGGGGCCGAAATTGGCCAGGGAAGGGGAGCTGAGTGCCACCTCCCCCTGAAAATAACACCGGGCCAAAATCAGCCCAGGGCGGGGGGCTGCGTGACGCCTCCTCTAAAAATCAAATGAGACCCTGGAGGATGGGATGGTACCAAGGGCCGAAATCGACCCGGGAAGGGAAGCCACGTCTGCACCCTCCCATTTATTTAAAAGAGTGTCCCTGGGGGATGGGGCCTCCAGGGCCTTACAAGGGTTGTGAAGTGGGGCAACAAGGCCCCCTCACTGTATTTAAATAAGTGGCCCTGGAAATGCGGTCCCCGGGGCTGATAACAGTGCAGGGAGGGAAGTCATGGGGCCCCTTCCCCATAAAAAATACACGGCCCTAAGGGATGTGGTCCCCAGGGCCTAAAGAGGCTTGGGTAGGGGGACCGCACGGCCCCTTATCTGTTTTTAGATATATGTACGGCCCTGGAGGATAGGGTACCCAGGGCCTAACAAGAGTATTGTATCTTTATCAAGAGTACTGTAATGAAGTTTTGCATTTTGATTTAATTTTAGATGCATCTCATGAACAAAATGACAAAAGACTTGAGTTCCACCAATTTGAAGCATTTAGAATTCAGATGAATTGCACCTGTACTTTTTATTCTGTGTATTTTGAGATATTTATCAAGATCCGTCTTTTGCTTTTATTAATTTTTGATGTAAGGTATGACGCACATGGAAGCAAAGTGCTGCATGAAAGAAAGAATTTTATGCGGCACAAGAAGAATTAAGTGCATAGTGTCTCATGTAGCTTTAATGAGGCACCTGCGAGGAACCCAGGGAACATCGCTTGGCTTTGTTCTTTTGCTATAATTGTGAGACATGCAAATTATGAGTGTATTTGACTCATTATGCATGGGTTCGGATCATGTAAAGTAAAGACTTGTTGATTACGGGCACAGGCCCTGGATTATGATGCTACCTTCCGTGCGTATCAACAGCTGAATGATTATTAATGACAATGCAATTTTAATTGTTGTTTTAAATCCATGATTAATCATTGTGATATAAGAGAATGAATTAATTATATTAACAATACTATGGCGAAATAGCATGGCACTTTAAGTATCAATACCCAGTCTGTCTTCAGTGCTCATTGAAACTGTGTCATGTGACCATGTTACCTTGCTTTTTAAATGCACCTCTGGTTATGGTGAGTGTTGTGTGAACAAGGCCGGTGTGCCGAAACGCGTTACAGCATAAATTCTGGATTAAAGACGGAATTGCAGAAGCTTCCCGGTGTCGGTGTCCGTTCTTTATTTGGTAGCGGAAGTGGTGTTCGTGTAAGGTCGTTAGTTGCTGGGAAACGGCAGCGCCGACACGCCCTCGGTTTGGTACTTCTACGGAAATCCTGGCAAACAATGGTGGTGATGCTTGTAGCATAGCGTAGAAGCCCCCCCCGTCAACAGAGAGGCAAAAGGAGAATTACCGTCTGGTGTCGTAACCCCAGCGCAGTGAGCGTCGGAAGAGGCCCGCTGTTAGGGGCGACGCGAGACCAGAAGACGCGGTATACGGAGCAAGTGAGACGGGGAGAGGAGCCGGGCAGGTTACCCGGCGGGGATAGCAGTGCGAGTCGTGATCTCGAATCCAGCTACAAAGTGGTGTGTTTCACAATCACCGACATATGAGATTGTTTCGCAATGGATACCCTAGTGAGAGAAAGGGAGGAGGCAGCCGATTCGGTTTTCAGTGAGGCAAGCTGAACTTTGCATAATCAGAGTCGAGATTCAGAGCCTGCCGTAAATGAAAACAATACACAAGCAATGATGCGCAAATTTGAAAAGCTAAAACGAAACGAGATTTCCAAATGGTGGGAGGTTAAATCGTTAAGCAGATACCTCGACGTGGGAAGAATTCCTCGTGGTTTACGAGTCCTGACAGCCCCCACATATGAAAATCCTGATCCGGAAATGTTGCAGGAATGGGCTGCCAATAACGCTTTATCCTCGCAAAACATGATGAAGATCCTGATTAAATATGCGAGTAAGATTGAAGAAATTAGTGAGGTGGAAAAAGAGCTTAAAAAGGCTGTGAGTAGTGATGATTTGAAGAAATTTGAGACGGAGCTATACAATCGACTAAAAAAACATGAGCAAGTCATAAGGGATCGAAAGGCAACCAAGTTCCAAAGAGATAGGCTGGATTACCAGCGGGGGCAGATATATACGTTTGCCCATCGGTTTGATAACATTAGGAGGCAAAGGTTGTCAAAAACAACAAGCGCTGTAAGCAGAAAAGATGAGGGGCGCAAAGTTGGCGGAGATTCAAGCTCAGAAGTGAGTTCCTTGGTAAGCTCAGACATTGAAACCGAATCTGAAGAAGGAAACCGTAACTTTAAACCAGCAGATCCTCCGTCAGTAATTGAAGAATTCGGTTTTTCTACATATAGACCGGACTCAGAGTGCAAGGTCGAACCCTCAGGGAGGAAAAAAAGAGCACCTAGGAGGCGTAAAAATCGACGGCACCGGCATGGAGCTGAGATCGGGGACGAAGAAAAAGGAAGTATACCAGCGCAGAGGATGGAAGAAGCAGAAACAGTGATTAATTTAACAGATATGACCTTGACGGAAGAAGAGAACAAAATCTTAGCATTAGGTCTCTCTTTTTGTACTCGAACAAACTTCAATTATTCCCAAACTAGAATCGACTTTTTCAAATTTGTAAGAAAATTAAAGCTTAAAAAATTCTTCTATAATATAAGCAGTGACTTGGAGAGAAAAGCGCCAGAAAGAGGAGAAGCATCGAATCTGGAGGTTGGAGATATTGAGGTACTCCTTGATTTGCAACAGCTTGAACTTGAGGGGGAGGGGTTACCAGCGATGGGAAATGTAAGCCAGGCAGTTGAAACATTATGTCTGGATGTTTTTGAAAGTGCTGTGACTCCCTTCAAACCTAGATCGACGTTTACACCAAACACCCCGAAAGATGCCATTGATATATTCTCAGATCTGGTCATTAAAGATTTGAAGGATCTATCACTAGCTTCAAGTAAGGCATTTTGTAAAGATGGTACCCAATTTGATAAAGAGTACTCCGCTGTTATAACAAAAATAAAAAACAGACAGAATATTGTGCTCCGACAGTCGGACAAAGGGGGCAATGTGGTCCTCTGGCCCTTGGAGTCCTATAACGCAGAGGCCAAAAAGCAGCTAAAAGACCATACTTGCTATCTCAAAGTACCACAAAGTAATTTGATTGAAATTAAGCAGAAACTAATGAAGGATTTAGGTAGATGGCGGGGCCTTGGATTGATCACACAAGCTGAGTACCAGTTTATGAAAGTAGACAATCCGGTATTGCCTGTACTGTATTTAATTCCAAAAATACATAGGAACAAGGAAAACCCGCCGGGTAGACCAATTATTTCTGCAATTGGCAGCTTGTTCGAACCTATGTCCAGGTATTTAGACTCTTTCTTGCAAGTGTTTGTGAGGGCATTACCTGCTTACATCCAGGACACAAGGGATTTTCTAACAAAGGTAACTCATGTGGTTTGGAAAGATTCTTATCTTCTGATCACACTAGATGTGGTCAGCTTGTATAAGAGCATTGCTCATGATGATGGGTTGTGGGCGGTGCGTCACTACTTGAATACGCGACACATTAGTCTATATCAGCATTCAACCATGTTGGTAGATATGTGTAGATTATGCCTGAGCAATAACCATTTCATGTTTGGCTGAGACACGTACAGACAGGTACAAGGTACGGCGATGGGCACCTGCTTCGCCCCAGCTATGCTAATTTGCATATGGGCTGGTGGGAGGAGCAGGTGCTCAAAACTAAACATGTCAGGTATTGGAATGAAAATGTTATAACATGGATCAGTTTCATTGACGATTTGTTTGTGGTGTGGGATGGATCATATGAGTCAGCTAAGGCATTTGTGCAGGACATTAATGAGAACAATTTGAGTTTAAAATTCACGGGCCACATGAGCAAGGTCAGTGTCTCATTCCTGGACCTCGAGGTGTATGTAAAAGAAGGGAAGATTCATACTCGTACCTTTAGGAAGCCTTCAGCAGGAAATACTATCCTGCACGCAGATAGTTTTCATCCTCAGCGATTAAAAATTAGCATTCCGTATGCAGAGCATCTGAGGATTAAGCGTAACTGCAGTGAGGAAGTATCGCTAGTAGAAGCTCAGAATTCTTTGACCGCAAGATTTGTACAAAGAGGTTACAAACCCACAGTATTGAACCAGGCACGTGAAAAAGTAAACAAAATCAATAGAGAGACACTTTTAAATCCAGATGTAGGAAGATCTATTAAAAAGAAGAAAACAATAGATCAAATCAAGATGATTACCGGATTCAATGCCTACCAGTCAAAAGTGAGAGAGAGTCTGTATAGGCATTGGTATCTGTTAAAAAGAGATCTAATACTGAGTGGAATAGTGCCTCGAAGACCAATGATTACCTTTAGTAAGGCAAAGTCAATGAGGTCAGACCTATACAAAACCAGTCCAGAAGTGAGTAAAGTGGATAGTTGGTTGAGATCTAGTCCCGGCTTCCACAAATGCTTTAAATGTAAAGCGTGCAAGTTTGGGCGTAACAAAAAGCAAGTTGTCTCACCTCTCCTGAACAAACCATGGAAAATCAGACACTCATTGAATTGTAAGAGTGAATTTGTTGTGTACATTTTAAAGTGTACATGCCCTAAAATATATGTAGGAAGCACCATACATATGGTGCTTAAACGCATATTACAACATCTCAGGGCCGTAAAAAACAATGATAAGAATTACGTGGTTGCACAACATATAAATGAGGTACACAAAGGGAACATTGATGACTTATCTTACTTTGCCATTGATCAGGTTCCCAAGCTCAGGAGAGGGGGTGATCGTGAAAGTAAACTCCGTCAACTTGAGTCCAAATACATTCTGCTGTTCAACTCCAAAAATCCCTTTGGATTAAATGCTGAGGAAGATTTGCATGTCCATTTAGCAAAGTAAGGGTTTCCATTGCTGAATTATTTTAATCAGTTATTTTTTATTATAGCAGGGTGAACATAAAACAGAGATTGGAATAGGCAGACAAGGGGTATTATATATATTTTTTAAGAGCATTGGGCGGAGATTAAAACATGAGGATTACAACATTTTTAGCAATTCTCTATGATGCTGAATTATGTAAAGTAGGTGGAAAAGTAATGTCATTGATGGGGATGGATTTTGGATCAGATGCAATGAAAGTCTAATACTGTATATATTTTATATCTTAAATGCGTAAATTTGCACATATCGTGTTACTGTAAAGGAATTGGCACTTTATTGCACATAGGAACTTTGGGTACTGTATTGCACTAGCACTTTATTGTATCTTTATCAAGAGTACTGTAATGAAGTTTTGCATTTTGATTTAATTTTAGATGCATCTCATGAACAAAATGACAAAAGACTTGAGTTCCACCAATTTGAAGCATTTAGAATTCAGATGAATTGCACCTGTACTTTTTATTCTGTGTATTTTGAGATATTTATCAAGATCCGTCTTTTGCTTTTATTAATTTTTGATGTAAGGTATGACGTACATGGAAGCAAAGTGCTGCATGAAAGAAAGAATTTTATGCGGCACAAGAAGAATTAAGTGCATAGTGTCTCATGTAGCTTTAATGAGGCACCTGCGTAGGAACCCAGGGAACATCGCTTGGCTTTGTTCTTTTGCTATAATTGTGAGACATGCAATTTATGAGTGTATTTCACTCATTATGCATGGGTTCGGATCATGTAAAGTAAAGACTTGTTGATTACGGGCACAGGCCCCGGATTATGATGCTACCTTCCGTGCGTATCAACAGCTGAATGATTATTAATGACAATGCAATTTTAATTGTTGTTTTAAATCCATGATTAATCATTGTGATATAAGAGAATGAATTAATTATATTAACAATACTATGGCGAAATAGCATGGCACTTTAAGTATCAATACCCAGTCTGTCTTCAGTGCTCATTGAAACTGTGAGTCATGTGACCATGTTACCTTGCTTTTTTAAATGCACCTCTGGTTATGGTGAGTGTTGTGTGAACAAGGCCGGTGTGCCGAAACGCGTTACAGCATAAATTCTGGATTAAAGACGGAATTGCAGAAGCTTCCCCGGTGTCGGTGTCCGTTCTTTATTTGGTAGCGGAAGTGGTGTTCGTGTAAGGTCGTTAGTTGCTGGGAAACGGCAGCGCCGACACGCCCTCGGTTTGGTACTTCTACGGAAATCCTGGCAAACAATGGTGGTGATGCTTGTAGCATAGCGTAGAAGCCCCCCCCGTCAACAGAGAGGCAAAAGGAGAATTACCGTCTGGTGTCGTAACCCCAGCGCAGTGAGCGTCGGAAGAGGCCCGCTGTTAGGGGCGACGCGAGACCGGAAGACGCGGTATACGGAGCAAGTGAGACGGGGAGAGGAGCCGGGCAGGTTACCCGGCGGGGATAGCAGTGCGAGTCGTGATCTCGAATCCAGCTACAAATGTTTGGCCGTCCTGGAGAGCAGTTGGCTTTGAAGAAGGGCGTAAGCCTGAAACGCGTCGCATTAAACTGCTGGTCAGTGTGTTTTAATATCCCAGTTCCTGTGTCTGCTTACTTCCTGGGAGTGCATCTCACAAGATGGCAAACCCTTTCAAATATATATATATATATACCAATACCACAAAGATAGCCCCTTCTGGAACACTCGGCCCCTAGGAAGGTGGTGCGCTACACCGGCGGAGCAAGCCAGTCAATAATTACCACATTACAAATTCCAATCAAGGCGCGCACACTCAGGTAGTCACAATGATGTGCAAGTGCAGATTTATTCAATTTCGCGATTGAATAAATCTGCACTTGCACTTCATTGTGACTACCTGAGTGTGCACTCCTTGATGGTAGGAACTTCTAAAATGCTCCCACCCACTGGGAGCGGACTTATGATCTGTTTCCCTGTCCGCAGTGAAGCAGACAGGGAAACAGATCAAACAATTACTCCTGCACGGATGGAGTTGCATTACGAGCTACTCCCTGTGGACAGCTGGCAATGCCGGCTCCTGCTGTATGTGGGGAGCCGGCTGGGGCTGTGGGGGTCTTTGGGCTCCCCCACAGCCTCCAACGACAGTATGTTGGGTGCCTGGAATGGGCAACAGAGCACCCACCTTTCACAGTGCTGGCCTCAGTGGATGGAGTCCCTGAGGCCTAAATCAGCCCGGGAAGGGGGGCTGCGTGCCCCCCTCCCCCAAACATAACACTGGGCCCTGGGGAATGGGGTCCCCAGGGCTGAAATCGGCCTGGAGAGTGGGGCCTCTTCTCCCTCCCTGAAAATAAAACCAGACCCCTGGAGATGGGGTTCCCGGGCCGAAATCGACATGTGGAAGGGGGGCGTGTGCCCCCCATTAAAATACATTATGCCCGGGTGATGTGGTCGCTGGGGCCGAAATCAGCCCGGGTTGGTTGACCACGTGCCACCTCCCCCCTAAATATAATGCCGGGGCATGGGATCCACGGGGCCGAAATAGGCCAGGGAAGGGGGGCTGAGTGCCACCTCCCCCTGAAAATAACACCGGGCCAAAATCAGCCCAGGGCGGGGGGCTGTGTGACGCCTCCCCTAAAAATCACATGAAACCCTGGAGGATGGGATGGTACCAAGGGCCGAAATTGACCCGGGGAGGGAAGCCACGTGTGCACCCTCCCATTTATTTAAAAGAGTGGCCCTGGGGGATGGGGTCTCCAGGCCTTACAAGGGTTGTGAAGTGGTGCCACAAGGCCCCCTCTATTTATTTAAATAAGTGGCCCTGGAAATGCGGTCCCTGGGGCTGATAACAGTGCAGGGAGGGAAGTCATGGGGCCCCTTCCCCATAAAAAATACAGGGCTGTAAGGGATGTGTTCCCCAGGGCCTAAAGAGGCTTGGGTAGGGGGACCGCACGGCCCCTTATCTGTTTTTAGATATATGTACGGCCCTGGAGGATAGGGTACCCAGGGCCTAACAAGGCTTGTAAAAGGGGGGCGACCCCCACTTTAAGCAAACGGCCTTAGGGGATGTGGTTGGCAGGGCCAGTGGATTAGCTGTATGGGTGGTGTTGGCTGCAGGGCCTAGCTGCAGGGTTTCATTTACATGTGGTAATTAAGTATTACTTTACATTAAAAAAACCCTAGCAATTCACTGAAAAAAACAAAGGTCCAAGTAATGTTATGCATTTGTCAGGGACAAATTTAATGTTTTGAACTAAAAACAAACACAGAAATTCACTAACTATGACTTGGGCCCCTGCCAAGCACAGCTTATGACCTTTAATATGACATCAGTCATGACATGTTCTATGACATCATTTATGACATCACTGATCACATCTCAAATGACATCATTGATTACATCACTAATGACATCACTGATTACACCATCCAATCAATCAATCAATCATGTCACTTATAAAGCGCACTACATACCCGCGAGGGTCTCAAGGCGCTGGGGGAAGAGGGGGGTGGTGCTGCTACTGATCGAAGAGCCAGGTCTTGAGGAGTCTTCTGAAGGCCAGTAGGTCTTGGGTCTGCCGAAGGTTGGTGGGGAGGGTGTTCCAGGTCTTGGCGGCGAGGTGGGAGAAGGATCTGCCGCCGGCGGTCATTTTCCAGATGCGGGGGACTGTGGCGAGGGCGAGGATGGTGGAGCGGAGCTGGCGGGTGGGGGTGTAGAAGCTGAGTCGTCTGTTGAGGTAGGCTGGTCCGGAGTTGTGGAGTGCTTTGTGTGCGTGGGTGAGGAGCTTGAAGGTTATCCTCTTGTTGACAGGGAGCCAGTGCAGGTCTCTCAGGTGGGGTGTGATGTGGCTGCGTCGGGGGATGTCGAGGATAAGATGTGCAGAGGCGTTCTGGATGCGTTGCAGCCGTCTCAGGAGCTTAGCCGTCGTTCCTGCGTAGAGGGCGTTTCCGTAGTCCAGCCTGCTGGTGACGAGGGCCTGGGTGACTGTTTTTCTTGTTTCGGTGGGGATCCACTTGAAGATCCTGCGGAGCATTCGGAGGGTGTTGAAGCAGGATGAGGAAACGGCATTG
Organism: Calotriton arnoldi; assembly: GCA_963921515.1. Taxonomy (NCBI): domain Eukaryota; kingdom Metazoa; phylum Chordata; class Amphibia; order Caudata; family Salamandridae; genus Calotriton; species Calotriton arnoldi. Next base: position 1,016,466 of record CAWUFW010002734.1, on the reverse strand, counting down.
ACCTGCTTAGTCATGGAGAGGGTGGGGTCGAGGATGACCCCTAGGTTGCGTGCGTGGTCGGTGGGTGTCGGGGCTGTTCCCAGTGATGTCGGCCACCAAGGAGTGCTTTTGTTTGTTTTATAGTTTACATAGTGGCGGGAACTACCATAATACTTTTCTACCTATTTTTGCGCAGCCAGGGTCCAACTAATAGGTGCAGTTGTTTATAAAATGCATATGCTACTAATGCATCATAGGTGTCCTGAGGTATTGAAGACGTTATAAATGTTTGCATTGAAGAGTAACCCTGTGTGCAAGTGACAGTTGACAACTTGTGTCCATTATGTTCCACACCAGTTTTAGGCTCTGTAGAAAAGTTTGCAACAGGGCAAAGATTGACATACAACATACTAAGGGGCAGATTTACAAGCCCCTTGTGACACATTTGCGCCGCCGTTGCGTCACTTCTGTGACGCAGCGGCGTCGTAAACAATGCGCCACGTTGCGACATATTTACAACGTGACGCATCTAGGGAGATGCGTCACGCTGTAAAGCCCTGCTCTACATTATACCTGCGGCAGGTATAATGTATGCAGGGTGGGCGTTCCGTCGCAAGAAAGCCTCGTAAAAGTGACGCAGTGCAATCTACAAGATTTCGCTGAGTCACTTTTACGACGCCCCTGCGTCAAGCAGGCGTAAGGATTGACGCAGCACAATAAGTATGGGCCGCCCCTGAGCAGTGCTGGAGTTGCGTTGCGCTTGCGACACAGCTCCAGCAGTGCGCGGCCCTTACAACAAAAGATGCGACACGCATCTGTCTATCCTTGCGCCACGGTGCGCCGCATTGTAAATGCGACACATCCGTGGTGGCGCAAGAGTATTTTTGCGTGTCGCATCTTTACTGGCGCATCCCTGCTAATATAGAGAGATGCGCCAGTCCTTGTAAATCTGCCCCCCAGTATTGTAATCACCCTTTAGTTATTAGAATTGTGTCAGCATGACAATTTCTACATAGCATAGAAGACTGTGTGTACCAGGTATTAAGCTATATGAATGTGATTGATTGTTTTGCTTCAGAAAATGGGTATCTATAAAGTTTTCACCTCAGTATGAAGGCTTTAGCACCTTCAGACCGTGGTTATTTTAAGTGAATAGTCTCTCTTTAGACAGGTTCAGCATAGAGTGTACACTGTGTTCAGTAGATATTATTTTAATACTCTGTGGTGTATTTCTTATGGGAGTTTTGCTGTCTGCATCAGAGTGATACAAAGTAAACACACTCAATAGAGTAAACAGTGTTAACAATATCCACTTTTCTACTCATATCCACTTCATTTCTCAGTGTAGGTTCAGTGACTGCCAGGGTTTGATACGGGTAAAGAGTATCGGTAGTAGGGTATTTGTTATTTAACAGGGCTTGAGTATGTGGAGGAACTTGGTTTTCCAATGAACAGTGGTATACAGATTGAACACCGTCTGCAGGATAGGTTACCCTTTCATCTGTGGTTCATTGTCAACATGAATTCGGCTACCCATGAAGTGTATGGTATAGGGTCAATGTTGCAAATAACACAAGCTTGCTTTACCTATGGGGGTTGTATGTATGATATCATTAAAGACGCTTCATATTATTCTGAGCTATTTTGCATTTACTTTCATAGCTCTATTGGTATTCTGGTTTACATAGCAATGTGTATAAAAGAAGTTTCAATAATGTCATCAGTGATGTCATCAATGATGTCACGTGAAATGTCATCAGTGATGTCATAAATGATGTCTTAGATCATGTCATGAGTGATGTCATATGTGAGGTCATAAGCAGTGCATGGCTGGGGCTCAAGTTATAGTTAGTGCTGCTAACTATAACTGGTGAATTTCTGTCATTTTATTTAGTTCAAAATATTAATGTTGTCACTGACAAATTCACTTAACTATAACGTTAATTAACATTTTTTTTTTCTGTGAATATATGTAAATATATTTCCTACTGGCAGTAGGTAGTTATAGTTAGGATCTAGTTTCCATAGGAAAAGCGTTTTTTCTCTTGCCTATATCCGAGGTGCCGGTTGACGAATCTTCACGAAATTTTCCCCAAACATTTGAAGCTTACTTCAGCTGCTGTCTGGAAAGTGTTGGAGTGATCTGTGAAGCGGGGGCTGAGAAATAGGGGGGGTCCCAAAACGGGTTTTCCCCATGTTAATTCCCACAGGGTTTTGAAGAGTACTATAGCCTGAACCACTGAACGGAATTTCACCAAATTTGATAGAAAGCTAGATCTTGGTCCAGAGTAGTGTCTTTGGGTAGTTTGGTGTAAATCCGTTCAGTACTTTTAGAGATATTAACTGAAACCCAAATCTGTATATCTGGGGGGCGCAAATCTGACAGTTCCAGTGCTGAAATCTAATTGGCTGCCATCCCTTCAACCAGGAAGTGTTGGCAGCCATCTTGGGATACGACATCAGCCGAGTGCCACAAAAAAGTTTTAAAAAAAAGAAAAGGGGGCAGGGCAGGAATACCGTGACCCCCTAGGTGTGGTGGTGGGGTCCCACAGGGATCCCGCTGTGGATTAAAAGCATTTTTTTTTCAATTTTGCCGCAAATTCGAGGGTGGATCTGCAAATGTGTGGCAAAATGAGAAAACTAAATGCGCTGTCTCCCGTGCTTGTTTACCCTATAGCCCCCAGGTGGGCCAAGTCCCGGGGGCATGCGGGCATTAAAAAAAGAAAAGGAGGGGGGTGTACGGGGCCCCCCTCCTAGGCTCTATTTAGCCCCAGGGACCACCACCTCCCCGGGGCTTTATTATTATAATGGAGGGGGGCACGCAGACCCACCTCCATTGATTTAAGCAAGCCCGGGGACCACCACCTCCCCGGGGCTTTATTTTTTAAAAGGAGGGGAACCATGCGGAACCCCTCCTAGGGCTGTTTGATGCCCCGGGGACCACCACCTCCCCGGGGCAAAATAAAAACTATTAGAGGGGGGCTGCACGGACCACCTCCTCTCCGGGGACTAGGAAATCAATAGAAGTATGGGGGCCATGCGCCCCTCCAGGCCATATACGGCCCTGGGGACCACCGCCTCCCCGGGGATGGCCCGTGCAGATCAAAGGAGGGGGGCCGCACAGTCCCCCTCCTGGAGCCAATAATGGCCCCGGGGACCACCGCCCCGTAGAGCCGGCTCCTGCTATGTCCCGGGGTACCCACCCCTTGGACATAGCTGTTTGCTTTTGCTTGGCAGGAGCTGTGAAAGCTCCTCCTGCCAAGCAAAAGCAAACACGCCGGTTCCAGCGGGCAGGAGCTTTCAGAGTGCTCCGGCCCACTGGAAGCAGAGGTTTCATCTCTTTCCCTGCCTGCAGACATGCTGGCAGGGAAAGAGATGAAAAGATTGTGCCCTAATGGAGGGAGCTGCCTTTCCAGCAGCTCCCTTCGTGTGAGAGCAAGGAGGTGGGGAGCAGGTCTGGACCGCGGGGGCCTTGAGGTCCAGGAGAAAAGAAAGCAGAAAGATGCAGAATAAAGGCGAGAAACAAGCAGAAAGAAGCAGAATACAGGTCAGAAACGAGCAGAAAGAGGCAGAATAAAGGTCAGCAATGAGCAGAAAGAAGCAAAATAGAGGTGAGAAATGAACACAAAGAGGCAGAATAAAGGTCGTAAATGAGCAGAAAGAGGTAGAATTCAGGCCAGAAACTAGCAGAAAGAGCCAGAATAAAGGTCAGAAACTAACAGAAAGAAGCAGAATAAAGGTCATAAGGGAGCAGAAAGAGGCAGAATAAAGTTCAGAAACCAACAGCAAGATTCAAATAAAGGTCAGGGGCGAGCAGAAAGAGGCAAAATAGAGGTCAGAAATGAGCAGCAAGAGGTAAAATAGAGGTCAGAAAAGAGCAGCAAGAGGCAGAATAAAGATAAGGAGCGAGCAGAAAGAGGCAAAATAGAGGGCAGAAATGAGCAGCAAGAGGCAAAATAGAGGTCAGAAAAGAGCAGCAAAAGGCAGAATAAAGATAAGGAGCGAGCAGAAAGAGGCAAAATAGAGGGCAGAAGCGAGCAGCGAAGAGGCAGAAAAATGAGCAGAGGAGGCACAAAACCGAAGGCAGCAGAGGGTAGCGGACTGCAGGCAAGCTGGACAGGAGGACCATGACATGGGGAGCTGGCACAAGGACCTGCTCCCTTGTGCCCCTCTTACTTTTTCACAGCTCACCCACTGGCAGACCCACTCATGCACCCACTCACAGATCCATTCAAGCACTCATGCACCCACTCACAGACCCACTGAGAGACTCATGCACCCACTCACAGACCCACTCAGAAACTCGTGCTCCCACTCACAGACCCACTCAGACTCATGCACCCACTCACAGACTAACTCAGACACTCACACACTGAGTACCTTCACAGACCCACTCAGTCACTCACCCACCCACTCACTCACTCACCCACTCAGAGACTCATCCATCCACTCACAGATCTAAAAAGACACTCATGTACCCACTTACAGACCCAGACAGAGACTGATGCACCAACCCACAGACCCACTCAGACACTCATGCACTGACTCACAGACCTACTCAAACACTCACACATCTGGTCACAGACCCACTCAGACACTTATGCACTCACTGACAGACCCATTCAAACACTCATGCACCCACTCACCGGCACTCATACACGCACTTACACAGCCATGTGTATTCTCATGCAGTCATTCACACACCCACACACAGGCCCATACAGCCACTCACACACCCACAAAACCACTCACACACCCACCCACTCAAAGACCCATACAGCCACTCTCAAAGGTTACAGGTTATAGTTAGGAAATAAAATGTAAGAAAACATTGAAATTCCCTGAATAAACCAAAGGTTACAGGGACATTATAGTTAGGAAATAGTTTTTAAAAAAACGTAGAAATTCACTGAAAAACCCAAAGGTTACAGGGAAATTATAGTCAGGAAATAGAATTTTAAAAAACTTAGAAATTCACTGAAAAAAACAAAGGTTACAGAGACGTTATTGTTATGCTATACTATAGTTACCTGCGCTAGCTATAACTTAACACATTTGTAATGCACTGCTTATGAACTCACGTATTACATCACTCATGACATGGTCAGTTACATCAGTGATGACAGCTCAAATGACATCATTGATGACATCATCCAGTGATTCTAAGTGTTTCGTAAAAGGTTTTGACTGTTAAAATATACACTAAGGTACTACAGAAGTCAAATTAGTATACCTTGTGTACTACTAATGAGTGATACTATTTCAAACCTATATTATGTGAATGGCTGTGTGATTGTGTATCCATGAGTGAGTGGGTGTGTGAGTGGCTGTATTGATGAATATGTGGCTGTGTGAGTAGCTGTATGGGTGAGTGAGTGAATGTGTGAGTGACTGTATGGGTGAGTGACTAGGTGTGTAAGTGGCAGTATGGGTGAGTGAGTGGCTGTTTGAGTGGGTATTTGGTTAACTGAGTGGGTGTGGGAGTGGCTGTTTTGGAGAACGACTGTTGAGTGGATGTATGGGTGAGTGAGTAGACATGTGAGCACTTCTATGGATGTGTGAATGGGTATGTAAGTGGTTGTGTGAGTGGCTTTATTGGGAGGCGGTATGGGTGAGTCACTGGGTGTGTGAGTAGCTGTATTGGTGAGTGAGTGGATGTGTGAGTGGCCCTATGGGTGAATGAGCGGCTGTGTGAATAGGTGTATGGGTGAGTGGCTGTATGGGTGAGTGAGTGGGTGTGTGAGTGGCTGTATTGGTGGATAAGTGGGTGTATGATACGTCATGCGGGTGTGTATAGGTATTTGAGTGGTTCTGTCGATGATGCCATCAGTGATGTCATCAGTGATGCCATTTGACATATCATCTGTGATGTCATCAGTGATGTCACTGACCATATCATGAGTGATGTTATATGAGAAGTCATAAGCAGTGCATTGTGGGGGCGTAAGTTATAGTTAGCTCAGGTAACTATAACTGATGAATTTCTATGGTTTTGTACAAGTGAAATCTGAGCCCAACTATAACATCCCTGTAACCTTTGGTTTTTAGAGTGAATATATATGTTAATTACAGAGTGGAAGTAGCCACTCTGTAGTTAGAGTTAGGGTCATCAGATATAGTGATTTGTGGGATTTTTTTTATCCCTTAATAACTTTGCACCTGTTTGACAAATGTCCGCGAAACGTTGCAGATCTGTTGCACCCATTTCATTGTCAGAGGACTGAAAGTTTTGTGGTGTTTGGTCAAGGGAGTGTAAAGACAAAAAAAGGAGGGGGGGTCTAAAACTGACTTGAAATCCAATGCATTTACATAGGCGTTTGTATTTCATGTAGCGCAAAAACAGCCAGTCAGATTTTGTTGACATTTGGCAGCCTTGGACATTAGGCTGTGTAGATAGTTCTTTTGGGTACTGCGGGTAAGTAGAGTAAGTATTTTTTAAGTTATAAGGTTTTTCAATTTAGTAATATCTTGTAGCAAAATGCCACTAAAAGTACCAAGAAAGCCCAATAAATAAACTAGACTGCATATTTAAAGTTTCAGATTTACTACATTTATGGTCAATGCTAATGGAAACCTATAACCAATATATAACAAATAGAATACATCTTAATCTACATAAGTTTTCTTTGCATGCTCCCTGGCTCACAAAATAAAACTGGTCCAAGAAGCCAAACAAAAACCATCTTTCTTATATACTCCTATGCAACAAAATGGAAAAGTGACTTCGTAGTGAGCTACACAAACTACTATATGGAGGATATGATAACTGGCCATTTGGAAAAAAATTATAATCTTAATTTTTATAACAACAGTGATTGGTTCTCATTCCCTTTGGGCTTCATATGTAGCACAATCTTACTAAAAGTAGCAAGGAAGCCCAAAAAATAAAGTAGACTGTATATGTAACGTTTCAGAATTACTACATGAACATCTAAAAGACACATATATGGTCGCATGATTATGTAAACCAATAAACAAATACATAACAAATACAATAAATAAAAAGAAAGAAAGAAATCATATTAAATCTGATTGCCACTATGTAGTTATAGTTAGTATTCCCAAGGATAGGAATTCCTCGGATATTAGCTCCCTAATATCTTTCCACCTGTTTGATGAATCACCACAAAACTTTCCGAACCTAAGCATTTTCTACATTTTGAGATTATGTAAATTTTTGTGGTCAATCGTGAAGGAGGTGCAAACATATAAGGGGGTCCCAAAACACGTTTTTCCACCAATGCATTTTCCATAGACTATTGCATTTGACGTAGCGTGAAAACGGCTGAATGGATTTGCATGAAATTTGGCAGGAGTATACATTATGGTGCAGAGATGATGCTTTTTGGGTACTACAGTTAAATAAGGGAAGTATTGTTTTAAGTTAGAAGGCATTTAAACTAAGGGTGGGAGGCGAACTCCACTCCGCCAGCAGAGTTTGCAGAGTTTTGCCAACTCTGCGCTCTGCTGAAAACGCGGAGTTCGGCAAAAACTCCGATTCAGCGGCGTGGCGGAGTTTGCCCCTGCCACCCACCCCTAGGAAGGCCACCGCAGCTTAACTGGTCCTGGACCTGGCATTCTCCGCTGTGCACAGGCTGTCCTCCTCCTGGCTGTCTCCTCGTCGGTGCAAAACCCCTAAGCTGTAGGTCTTGGGAGGACTGCGCATGGCAGAGAACGCCAGATCCAGGTAAGCCAAGCAGGTGGCAGTCTGGGGGTCAGGAACACTCCAGCTCTGCTGCCTGCATGTAGGTTAGGGCAGAGCGGAATTTAGGCAACTCTGTGGAATTCCTCGTAGTGGCACTCCGCCAACTCCGCCCACCCTTAATTTAAACTTCCTGATATCTGTCACAGTGGTACTTTAGCGGAATTTCACAAACTTTTGTGAAACTACCACGGTACATGGGTGTAAATTTATTTTAAAATATTTTTAAAAATATAAATACATTTTCCTACTAATTACCATTTTAATAAAACTTTAATACAACTTTCCTACCTATTACCACTTTACTAAAGTGGTAATAGGTAGGGACCTACTACTTGCCTTTATCTAAGGCCTTAATAGTGAACACAGCCAGGGTGTTGCATGGGCAATGGAATACTTAAGCTATATTTATAAAGGAAGGCAAGGCCACCATGTATGGCCCTGTGTTAATTGGTAAATCTGGTGAAAAGCAAGGGAGCACAATCCGCTGTTTTGGGTTACTCTGCACACCATAATATACATTCCTGCTAAATGTCACATACATATGAATGCCAACCCACTGTAGCCACTCAACTATACGCTATTCCACTCTATGCCACTCCATTCTATGCCTCTCCACTGTACAAGACTCCACTCTCTGCCATTCCATCCACTCCACTCTACACTTTTCCACTGTGTGCCACTCCACTGCATGCTACTCCACTCTAAACCATGCCAGTGTATTGCACTTCACTCTACACCACTTCATTCTACGCTATGTGATTGGATCCCACTTCAGTGTATGCCATTCCACTGTATGCTATTACACTCTACCCCATGCTATTGTATGCCACACCAGTATACAGTTCTCCAATAAACGCCACTCCACTGTTTGCTACTCCACTATACACTATTACATTCTACTCCACTCCACTGTACAACACTGTGCTCTACGCCACTCCACCCCTCGCTATTACACTGCACACAGCTCCTCTCTATGCCATCCACTCTATGCTATTACATTGTATGCAAGTCCACTCTACGTCTCTTCAGTGTACGCCATTTCACTGTATACCACTCCACTATGCGCTACTCCAGTATATGCTATTCCACTCTATGCCATCCAGTTAAAAGCTGGCAAAAGGTATACAAATAGACCCTGATATCTACTCTTCAGTACACTCCTGGATCTGTGGATACTACAGAAGAAGCACTGCCCTGCTGTCAAAGGACTGTCCTGCTGCTTGAGGCCTATCCTGCTCTCTGAGAAGAGAGACTGGACCTACTCCCTTTATCCCAGGCAGAGTGACTCCAAGGGTCAGTTTGGCTTACCTCCTGTTCAGAGCTACATGGACATAGCAAGCTCCAAATGCCTCCCTGCAACTGTTGACCTGCTGCACTGGACCTGCAGCTGGACCTGCCTGGGCTCTTTGTGAACAGGCTTGTTCTTGCTGAGATCTTGCTGGCTGTGATGACCACCAATGCAAAGCTTCGGAGGACCTGACTCTTCACACTACATCGACTGCCAGCAACGACCGGAAACACAAGATCTGCACTTCACGCTAGAGCATCGCCAGCCCGTAGTGACCACCAACACGAAGCTCCAGCTATGACTGTCTGTGATGCCCGACAGGATATTTGCGCTGCAGCAATGATCATCAAGGACGCCCGGCCAGCCCTTTGCACTACAAAAACTACAGTCACCTCATCGCGGCCTCCTCCACAGCGAATTGGACTCTTCACGCATGACTTTAAAACAGTAACTTTTTCAGTGGGACTCACCTGGTCCTTGAGAAAGGGTAACATCTCCCTCAATCAGTATCCCAATTTCTCACAGGAGACTTGACTTTGGCGAAGACTGGTAAACTCTTGTTAAATATACTGGATATGTATTTAACACAATTGATTGGCTAAACCAGAAATCCCCTGTGCAGAGATTTAAAGGGGCAAAACAGTGAAAAGCAAAACAAAATAGTTCTCTATACCCAGTATTGTATAACTGACAGGATAATCATTCTAGAATGTTGCTTTGTTTTATGACATCTTTTGGAATTTTTATATCAGTTGTGAAATCATTTACTGGATGGTGTCTGTAGCACTATAAAGGGGCATGCATATACAGTAGGAACTAAAATGGCTTAAACTAGATTCACACAAATCGCTATATTTTATATTTACTATACTAACATGGTAAGTTATACTGAACCAAAAGCAGTTTTTTTTACCAACCATAATTTAAGTCACATTTAACTTTAAACATGTATGTGTGTTGCACTAATTTACATTGAATGGTTTTGCTGCAGGGATTGCAGGTCAGTAACTGTCAGTTTATGTGCCATAAACCTGGTTGAACAGTCTAGGCCATTGCAAGTTGTAACTGTGCATCTGCAGGTCTATCACCTTGCATGGTTAAAGATTTAGGACTTCCAAGAAGTAACAAACATTCTAGAAGTATTGCTGAATGCATTGCCTACAAGAATCGTAGATTTCCAGGCATACTTCCATAAAATATTTGTGAATTCTAATTAGTATTCAAAACACATATGAAAATTTCACTGGAGGATCTAGAAGGTTATAAACCTAAAAGAAGTACTAGTGGCCTGGTGCACTATTTCAGATTATTCTACCATCTATTTTGTGTTAACGTATTTGTGCTCTTTCAGCATCAAATTCTTTTCTTGAACACTAGATTGACCTGGTTGGTGTAATCACCTTGAAAGGAGATAGAACCATAGTCCTCTGGGATTTTAATTTCTAGGTAGATGACCCTCAAAATAGACCTTGTTATTATTTGCTGGAAGCTATGTCACACTTTAGCTTGTCCCAACAAGTGACTGGCCCCACCCATATGGCAGACCATAACACAGACCTTATTTTCTCTCCATCACCTTTGAAGCAAATGGAGCAGCATAATCTAGTGACCCGCCCCTTTACATGCAATTTGTACACTCAACGTGTGTTTCACTGTATTAATCTCTGTGCATTTTTATGAATCAATAGTAGTAAGTGGTTATTTGTATACATTCAAATTAATGAGAGCCACCTGCATGTTTACCTGAAGTATCCATGAAAGAAAATGTATTCCTTTATTAAATTGCATTTGATATATTCACTTATGCTAACTGCATTGGTTTAGAAGCAGTTCTAAATTTTAATGTTGGCCTACTTGTAACCAGGACCTAATGCACACATCATATTTTCATAAAATCCTTTTCAAATGTCTTGTTTTTCTCTCTTCTGCAGGTGTCTCATGAGCATGCTTTTTAAGTTATAATAGACTTGTTTAGTGTGTTAGACTAGAGGGTGATTGAACTTTTAATTACACATTTTCCTCGGATATGGAGACTGAGACGGTGGGAGACACCATCCTTTACCAGGTAGACCGGACTAATGTTACATCCAAGGTCGTCCAGATGATTGCTTCTTTGTTGAGAGATGGGAAACTAGGGAATCTACCTTCTTCCTAAGAACACAGTCTTTTGATTGGCTTGCTTGGTGAAATCTGAGATGAAGAAACCTTCTAGAATCTTCTTTCATGCTTTAACTGTGTGTCCTTTGATATAGCAGATCAGACCCTGTGCTGACTTTGCTGAATTCCCCTGTGAGGAGTGTTGAGCTTCATGCTTGGATACTCAGACTCTTTCCTTTGAATCTTAAACTTGGTTCATCTGATGCTGACACTCTTTGAATTTCCTCTTGCCGCTTTCAATACTTTATTTAGAATAGGGAAGTTCCTTTACGGAACCTGATTGGGTGATATTTTGTTTGCTGTATGTGATGCTATTTTGCATTTGCCTTCTTATAATATAGAAATTCAGACTGCATGATCATTTAAATGTGCGCTCTTATGATATGCTTTCTTCAATTTTGCTGATTGATTTAACTTGTAATCTGAACTAAATTGCTAATAAAACGCTTATGTCTTGGACACCATCCTCTCTGTTGTTCTTGTGAAGCCATATTGGTTTCACTGTATGTGCAATGTGTTGCTGATGTTAACTCCTTTTTCCCACTTCAAGTCGATAATCATAGGTCCATATGACCAATGGGGGAATTTTTTTGATGACTTTACCAAGAGATTGAGATTCAAGAAACCCCACTCTATCACAGGTTAGTTAATGGCTTGCCTATGTCATTGACCAAGCAATGCCTCATATTTTTTAATCAATATTAATCTGAGGCCACAGACTGCACTATTACAGGCTGGAGTAGGTCCTGCTCATCCTTGGAATAAATCAGTCAGCAGAGCTTGTAAAATGTTAATCAGGAACTGGCTGCTCTGCCTTTTCCTCTGAATCCTGATGCCCTGTATAACATATTTTGCACCTGTCTTTTTGATACCTTTAACCAAGTCCTTCCGCCTAATAAGAGTAGGAACACTCACCGTGATATTAGCAAGCATTGGCTGTCTTGTGAGCGAAGATATGAAAGGCTTAACGTTTGACAGATGGAAAGAGCATGGTATTACTCATATTCTGATCAGACACGCTCCATTATTTGCTGCTTTTTCAATGGTAGGTCAGAATTTTTAAATAATGTTATTATTCCCACAGCCAATTGCATTAATGCTCTGTTTTAAGTTGTAACCCTGCTTACTACTGCGTTGAGCTTGAAATCAGCTATTCCTCTCTCAAAAGACCTTTGCAATAACCTTGCTACATTTTCCCCCCAAAAATTGAAAATATTTGTAACAACAGTTCCTCTGAGTCACAACTTTCAGTTGGTTCTACATATGTAATGTAAAATAAAATGTATACAGCACACTGCTGTCTGAAAGACATCCTGATGCTAAAGGAACACAGGTGAATATATCCAAAAGAACAGCAAAATGACTGCTAATAAAGCCAGGGTTTCAATGCTTTCCTGAAAGACAGTAGCTGATTTTAAAATCTCAGCTGGACAGGCAAAGAATTTCAAAGCTTAGACGCAAGCATTCAGAGACCACGACCAGCCAATTTGAATTGCCACTGCCTGGGGAAGTCCAAACACGATGGGAGTTATTTACACGACTTCTGCTGCAGAGTATCTTACATTAGATTTTTTTTAAACTGGCAGCCAGCGCAGAGTATCCAAAGCTGTTGAAGTAGACTATCTGCAGTACCTCCGAAGCACAAGCCTGGCCACAGCATTTGAATGTGCAGCAGGCGGTTCATCAGGCCAGCAGAAGAACCAGAAACATGGAATTGCAACACTCAAGCCAGCTCAGGATCACCACTCTAACAACTAAAGGATGACCTTGAGGGGGAATCGCTGCGAGAGTTTTATGTAACAATCTTATTAACCAAAGAAAGGTGAATGACAAATAGTCAATCTGTCCATTTAAAGAAAGATCTGCCTCAAAATGTAACCCAAGCTTGCAAACCATGGCTACTGGAGAAACCCAAGATTGCAAGCCGTGGCCACTGGATAAGGATGCAAAAGAACTGTTGATGGACAGAATGCTGAATAATGTCAAACACACACCCCAGTCAGAGATCCGGGCCTAAATCCATTGTTTTTTTGGTCACCACGCCATTCCAGTTTGGACCCAGCCATATGCAAGTCTTGATCCTGCTCACCCATGAGAACAGTCCACTCCGAACTACCAGTCCAGGTCCTCTCTGGACCGGAAACAAGCATCCGAGGACTCCTCATCAGCCAGGATAGCTTGAATCCAGTGGCATGGCAAGCACGGGACCCACGTCTGGGCATACCTGTCCCTATCAGGGTGACCAATGCAAAAAGAACAATTGATGGACATAATGCTGAGCAATGTCAAATACTCACCCCCAGTCAGTCATCTGGGCCTAAATCCATCATTTTTTTTACTCCCCGTGCCATTCAAGTTTAGACGGGTATGCCCAGATGTGGGTTCCATGCTCCCAATGCCACTGGATTCAAGCTATACTGACTGATGTGAGGTGATACCCCGAAGCCGGTCCTAGGATGCTTGTTTCCGGCTCAAGGAGGAGCTGGCCTGGCTGTTTGGACTGGACTGCTCCCATGGGGAGTAGGGTCAGGACTCATTTGCATATGGCTGGGTCCAAACTGGAATGGTGAGGTGAGCAAAAAAATAATGGAATGAAAGTCCAGCCGGCTCTTGTTAATGCTCTCTGCTGTGTCTTGCAAATGAGCCCTTGCTTCAGCTTTGAATGTCTCAAACAAGTGGGACGAAGAAGGACCAGAAAGAAAGAAGGCAGGGTTAGTTTAAGGGTCGAGGAGGGCCTATTGTAGGGGTGGACACGACATAATGTAGATGTCAACTAGTTTTTAAAGCCATGGGCTGTTGCCAAAGCTGATGGAAACCCCTGTCAATCAATGGGTAAAGCCATCTGAACCACATTAGCTGTAATAACGCTTTGTTACTATGTAAGGATGTGCCCGTTGGAACTAGCCTAATATGGGTGCTAGCCTCTAAATGTGGAAAAACATGTCAAAACAAGGTTTCTGCAAATTATTCTATATTTAAAGCCATATTTGTGATAGTAAGACAAATACTAAGTGTGAAAAACACAGCTACTCATTCAACACAACTTTTCTGAAGTTTGTAAAATGAGGACTAACGAGAGTGCTAATTGCTTGCTGTTAGACCTGGCATCCTTAGTGTGGCTTTCCCCTAACTTTTTACCTTCAGACATCCTGTTTTTGCTGTAACAAGGGTCAGTTTTTTCAACACTGTAATTACCTTATTACATGTAATTTCCAAATGTGAACAGGTAAGCTCTCCATGCTTTGGATTTGAAATGAGAAATCCTAAGTCATGGTGAAGTCGGAATTCTGATTACACTTTTGGAACTGACACTTTTAGAAAGTTGGCATTTTCCTGCTTTAGCCACTTAGTGCCTGTAGCCTGTATCTGGGTCACATGACTGGATGTAGCTGACAGCTGGGCTTTATGTATTCCTTTTAGACAGCCACACACAATGAGGCGCTTAGGTGTGCCTGGATGGGCCATCACTGGCAGGATAGGAGGGAGGTACTGGGCCCAGCCCCACTTACACTTGAATAGACTGTGTCCTGTCTCCACACAAAGGGCTGCATACCCCCCTGTAATTAGTCTGGTGTTTAGGCCAGGAAGGCAGGTCAACTGTGCACTTCAAAGGCAAGCCTTTAGAAGCTTCTCCCCATTTCAAAGGCACACATGTATATAAATACTGGACCTCAGACACCACCACTTCAGTACACTTCTGGACCTGTGAACACTCTTCCAGGAAGATGGACTGCTGTGCTGCTACAAGGACTGCCGCTCTGCTGGACTGCTGCTCAGAAAGAACTGCTGCCCTATTGTGCTGACCTGCTGCCTGCTGCCCTCTTGACTTGGTGTGAAGGATTGGACCTGCATCTCTTGAACCCAGAAACCAGAGTGACTCCAAGGGCTAGTTGGCTGGTCTCCTGATTTGAAGCCTCAGGCACATAACAGGCTTCCAACAACCTTGCATCTGGACTCTCTCATCTGTGAGTCTACCCTCTCAAGTGGTGCCACCCCAGTCCTGGACCCTTGGAAGTGGGCTTAAGGTGCTCTACCAGCCTCTGTGGATCCAGCAGAACCGACACACCTCCTCTGCTGCGCAGCGTAAACCCAAGCAGAACCAACGCTTTGCAGCTGCGGCATGGATTGGACACACCGCAAAGGCCCGCATTGCCCCGACTGCATGACGTATCCTTGGCGCAGGCCCTCGCACCCCTCTTTGATGACGAATTTGGCATCACTGCCTCGCAGCTCTGCGGAAACGATGCATCACCTCGACTGCGCGCCGCTTCCGCGATGCCGGACTTCGCACCGCAAGCCCTGTCGACAGGACCCTTGTTGATGACGCAGGCACTCACATCGCAGCCTCACCGCATCTTGAATCGACGAATCGCTTCGGCTGCGTGACCCATCTTCAACGCAGATCCTCGCAATGCTAAGCAAACCAGGAATTAAGGTACTTTGTTCAGCAGGCCTCAATTGGTCCCCGTAGCTTGCCTGCTCTCCATCGCAGTTGGCCTGAAGTCGTGACTTTGTCCCGGTCCGTCGCGACCAGATGTCCACAGGTGGTGCTTTATGCTGCTAGGCGTTATTTTTACTCAAATCTTTACAATTTAATATCTCTGGGTCTGCTTTTTGTAATTTTGGTCTTGTTTTATTTGTTAAGGAAAGTACTATTTTTCTAACTTGGTGTGGGATTCTTTCTGTGTGTTGTTTACTTTATTACTGTTTGAAGTGTTGCACACATATTTACACATTGCCTCTTGGTTAAGCCTGACTGCTCCGTGCCATCCTACCAGAGGGTTGAGCACAAGTTAATTTAGGGTTGGCTTGTGCCTCACCCTGACAAGGATTGTGGGTTCTACTTGACCAGGGTTCACACCCCAGTTAACAAACAACCCAATTTGTCACACTTGACATTTCCTAGAGTCTGTGTGCTTTTATGTTACATGGTGGTTTCAGATATTATTATATTTTTTTGCAAATGTTTGTTGTCCTTTTGCAAGAAAACAGTGAAATGTGTGCTTACACACCACTTGCTGATAAGAACAATTTGTCTTCGATTTCTTGGTATTAATTTACATGAGCATGTTTCTCCACATAACAGCAAAGAACGGCACAATATTGTTTTTTTCGTCCTCATTGACACCGTTATTTACAATACCCATTCAGCCACTGCTTTGCATACCAGGAAGCCATAGAAGAGCAGGTTTCAGAGGGCCCCTTGTCAGGATGCTTCTGGTCAAAGTGCAGGATCAAATTCTGACAAGCTTTAGTTCTAAAATGATGAACAGAATCCCTTTTCCATGTTTGTTGACACAATGGGCAGATTTACATAGAATTCACGCAACGTGGTGCAGCAAGGCAAGTTGTTGCGCTGCATTGCATGAATGCGAGAGAGAGAGTTGAAAAGGACCATATCTCCTGAGATAAGACGCTCTTCAGCTCCCTTCATGCGCTGGCGCACTTTAGGCTGCCTAGCACCAATGCAGGCACTCTTGCACCACAGTGCAAGGGTGGCTGCATCATGGGCAGAATTGCTTTTGTGCAGTAAAGAATACCTTCCTGCAAAAAAACAATCCTTAGAGGCTGATTCCTCTTTGTATGTGTGCTGCAGAATCCAGCACACATGGAAAGAGGAAATAATGAGGAGTAATAAAGATATTTCTCCTTGTTATGCGCCACTTGGGAAGGGGTAACATTTTGACTCATTTCCAGGTTTACTAGCTTTAGTCAATCTGTGAATGCTTCAAAATCCACAGGAACGCCCATGAACGCCTCCCTGGAGTAAAGTAATGCAAGTCAGCGCACCTGCTGCCTTTCGTTACTTTTTATTACGCAAACCATGGAAAGTGGTTTTGCGTGGCTTAGTAAATGTCAAAAAGGATTTTGTGTCGAGGCTGCGCCACGAAAGTGACACAACACCAACGCGAAACCTTATTAAATCTGCCCGATGTGTTTATTTTTCATGCAATTGTGTCATTGCATGTCCTTCCATCATATACACACCAAAAATTAAAAACATTAATTAAATATGAACTCATTAAAAACTGAATGATATCAACGAGCTGCAACGCTGAGATCCTGCCTTTTCAGAATTTTTCCAGTTAGTAGTAACAAGGGTCCGTTTATTTCAACCTCTGTTCTTCTCTGACCCGCATCATCATTGTTTAAGTGTATTATAAGCCATGAGGCGTAAACAGATATTGAAAGAGTGATACGTGATTGGTGTAGGTTCCCATTTGTATGCCTAGGTTAGGGGTGGATTTGCACTAAATAAATTTGTCCTTTAAGAGTTGTCTCATCACTTGTTTGGCAAACATGCACTGGCAGGTCACAGCAAAGCTCTTGATTAATACTGTGAAGTGCAAGCTACATAACAACAGGAGTAAATGGAGCTGTAGTGTTCCACTAGAGGCCATTTAAATGATAATTACCTGGAGACCGGGGTTAGTTGTTGGGGTTAAGAGCCACAACTCTTAATTTTAAAATATTATTTCAAAACGATTTTTCCATGCAATATTTGTTTTCAAAACTGTATTTACAGTTCCTGGTTTTCTTTTATAAGAGAGAGCCTACAGACAGCTACTGGTAGCTTTAGGTGTCTGGAAGACCTCATACCACAACACACCAATGCATCAGTACCACCTTACTTTAAAATAGAAGAAAGTATGTTTCATATGTTTTTTTTTTTATGTGGTAAGGTTCCCACAGCACCAATTGTTTCATATTTTATTAAATGTAAACATTCTGAAAATGATTTAAGGTGGCAAGATCAAGGAATGCTACTAAATGTTTTTCATCACAGAATGGGCCTTTGCAAGCAAGTTTTCAACTGGTTCGCATCCTTTTTCATCAAATAAAGTTGTGGGCGTGCTGTACCTCTAAAATTTTACACCTCGAATGACATCTCAATAGCACGCTGATGGTGGGGGGATCGGAGGCTGAGTTAAACCTTAATTTCATTAGGCAATGTGTCCCAAGATAAGGTGTGAATCAGCATACCAAAAATTACAGTCAAGAAAGGATTGACTCAATAAGAGAGTTCTAGGGTGGAATTAGAAATTTATAATGATATATTGCAAAATTTAAAAGATACAATACAGAATAATTAAATGCAGACATTACTGGAATAATAAAGCTCATCAGTACAAGAAAATGACAAAATCAAAGTAAAATGCCAAGTCCCAAATGTGGGGCAAATTCAGTAGGAAATCGGACAACATCCCTGGTAACAACCAAAAATGACCTGGCTCACTGCCAAATTCGAGGGTTTATATTGGAAATTTTCTAATAGGAAAGCATGGAAAGTGCAGAATCATCATGGTGTGAGCAAAGAAATAAATTTTCAACAGATCAGAAATAAGACATTAAAAATCATCAAACAGAACACAAACATGATGAGGCAGTTATTTTGAACAAGATGGCGTCGAGGCCTAGCTGAGGCCAAGTTACATATGCCAGGAAAATATACTTCAACAGGTCATATCAAAATTGTTTCAAAGACAATAGTATCATATTAGTGTATACATGTGAATTTGAGTGTAGATTACTATTCCGTACATTGTTAATAATGCACATTTTGATTAATGGACAAAAGCTTCCTCAGAGGCAACTAGTAAATGCTGACAAATATACAGAAGAAATACAAGACCTGCCCAAATAAGTCCCACGAGGATCCATTGTATTCTTAAAATTGTAAAACAAAATACCCTAAGCCGGCACCTCATGGACACAGGTCTCAAAATACATTAATATGCAGATGACATCCAGTGATATGTGAAGCTTACCTCTATCCAACACATCAATTCAATATTGTCTAAAAAACAAACATGAATGAACAAAAAATTCTGAAGGTTAAATACACCTAAAATAGAATTCATACTAAAATTATCAAAATCTAAAGGTAAAATGACACAAGAATTACTCCAAGAACTCTATCTGGATGCTTTCTCACCTGCACTGGCGCCATCTGTGAAGTCACTAGAATTGACGATTAACTCCAACCTACTTCTACTCAATCAGCAAACTACAGTTTACATGCACTCAATAAAGAAAAAGTTTTTTTCATCAAACCAGTTAAACATGGCAGCGTATGCTCTAATAAATTCATGAACTGATTATGGCAACACAATGTTAGTCGGAATTCCATCTAGCTACCTAGCTCCCATCAAAGCAGCATTCCATACAACAGCAAAATTAATTGAGAAGAAAAAGAAATTTGACTACATTATGCTAATTCTACAAGACGTTCTTTTGCTTCTACTAGAAGCCAGAATAAAATTCAAAATTGTCTGCTTAACTCAAAAACCAACCACCACAGAAGACTTAACTACCTGGCCATTCTCTGACATTCTTTGGTGGATTCAAAGATGCCAGAATTAAAAACACACTACTACTAATGCCGCTTAAGTTCAAAATAAAGCTAGCACAGAACAAGTCTTCACTGGAGTAGCAATACTATACCAACTATACCAACCTACCTGAGACTGCAACTGGACTTACTCTTCTTCACAAGGGGCTTAATAACTTCCTATTTAAAAGAAACTTAGATAAAGATCTATCTAGAGCTTTGCATTTGTACCCACTGCTGAATTGACCCATCTTGCTTGTTCTCTAGCCCGTTTTTTTCCTTCAACTTTACATATCTACCTTAGCCAGATACTAGCCCTCAGCACTAAGATATCGCTACTGCTACATATTTAGCTCATATATTCTTTGTATCATTGTCAAAATTGTGATTTGCTCTAGCGCCTCAAGGTGCAGTTGCGCGCTATAAAAATATCAGCTAAATAAAAGTGATAGAAAGTGTCTTCTCACCACCAAGAGTAGCAGGCCTACTATTAGTTCTCAAAAAGGAATGCTGATAGATCCAATACTTTGACTCGAACTCAAAAGGACTCAACACTGTGGATGAAAGACAGACTTCCACTCCACTTTGAAAGGACTAATAACTCAGCATATGCTACTAATATCTGTGTTGGTACACCATCTAGCTTCCATGAAATAGTGCCTGGTATTGCATTTTAAGTGGAAGCATATAGTTTTGTAATTCTATTCCCCACCTGATATTCATGTTCCTCTTCACTCTGAGTTCTCATAATGTTTACCATTGTACGGTATGAAATATGACCAATGAACATTGAATTTTGTATATGTTTAGAAATCAAACTAATTGCCCCAAGATTGTCTCTTCATATTCTAATGTTCTAATTCATAATATTGTTTTCTCTTGCACCCTGCTTACAATCGTATTGAGTAGCAGTGATGCTGAAATAATTTTCTAAGTAGAGGTCCCATTTACTCACTAAGGGCAGATTTACAAGCCTTTGCGCCACTTTTGCGTCACTTTTCCCATGTTAAAAGTGACGCAAAAGTGGCGCAAGGGGCTTGTAAATCTGCCCCTAATTTTCTAAAGCATTTTGAAAAACACTTGTGAAAGTGAACAAAGGAATGTAACAAATGAGCAGATCTTTTCAGTGGGAAAATGGGCTAATGACCCTTTATTTACTGTTGTGAAAATGGAACCCAGCCAGACCTTTTGAAGCGCCCATTTCTAAGTACAGTGTCAAGTCATATATATATAGTATGGTAATGTATCATTTATTGTGAGCATATTTTCCATCGAAATGGTGTTGTGGCACCATAAAATCACCACAACAATAATTGGAAAGTCTCATCAAATTCCAGTTTGAGAGGACTTCCACAAGTCTATTTTAAAGCTGTAACTTGTGATCTTGCACTTATGCTATTCTATTACATGACAAGTAGACAATCTAACATAGATTTGCTAAGCTATAAATAACCCTTAAAAATACAAAGTCCTTAGTTTATGCTATTTTGAAACATAATACTAAAATGAAGCGAATTTGCTGTTGGACCTGGCCCTTTCTGCAGTGTCACCGCCAAACGTTTTATGAGAAAAACCGAGTGCCCCTGTAGGCAATTAGGGAGAGAGGAACCAGGGGAAAAGACAAACAAGAAATTAACAACCTCTAAACCTTCCTGTGCAAATATAGAAGGGTATAACTCCAGAAATACAAATACACAATAATAGAGCCAAATTCCTATAGACAGAAGTCCTTTGTTAGCGATTGTTTATTCTTTTTTCTTTTCATCATATTACAAACTAAACAAAAACAATCATGGTTGATAATCAAGATTTCAATATTTTTTTTCTTTCAAAATTTTCTTATATTACATGAATTTGTATACAAAAACACCACCTACCCATCAATGACACTAACATCACATAAATACATCAGACACACATACCTCACTCTATCTCATACATTACACAACATCAATAA
Organism: Calotriton arnoldi; assembly: GCA_963921515.1. Taxonomy (NCBI): domain Eukaryota; kingdom Metazoa; phylum Chordata; class Amphibia; order Caudata; family Salamandridae; genus Calotriton; species Calotriton arnoldi. Next base: position 995,048 of record CAWUFW010002734.1, on the reverse strand, counting down.
AATAAAAAACATAAAGATACCTGAGTAATTGCGTATTTGATTAACAGTGCAATATAAGTTTTGATAGATTTTTGTAGACAATAAAGCAGAAAGCAAGTATCTTACATTGTAATACACAGTCAAACAGATATTAACACGTACATTTTTAATTTTGTTTCTGATACAGAAAAGATCATGTTTCCATTTGTTCAGCAGGAGTAGCGCTAGTTAGGCATTTTTATGTTTTTGATTTTATTGATGTGGTGTTATGTAGGGGGGAGAGTGAGGTATGTGTGTCAGATGTATTTATGTGATGTTAGTGTCATTGATGGGTAGGTGGTGTGTTTGTATACAAATTCATGTAATATAAGAAAATTTTGAAAGAAAAACATATCGAAATCTTGGCTAGCAACCATGATTGTTTTTGTTTAGGTTGTAATATGATGAAAAGAAAAAAAGAATAAACAATCGCTATCAAAGGCCTTCTGTCTCTAGGAATTTGGCTCAATTATATATCTGGTTGTGTATTTGTATTTCTGGAGTTATACCCTTATATATATGCAAGGGAGTGTTTAGAGGTTGTTAACCCCCACATGTTTTGCCTTCACTCCTCCTGTTTTTTTGAACCCATGTTTGTTGGATTTAGGACTCTGCACACTTTACCACTGCTAACCAGTGCTAAAGAGCTTGTGCTCTTGCCTTTAAACATAGTAAAATTGTCTTAAACCCAATTGGCACATTTAATTTACTTATAAGTCCCTACTAAAGTGGTACTGCAGGTACTCAGGGTCTGTAAATTGCTACTACTGAGCCCTGCAGCACTTATTGTGTCACCCACTTAAGTGGCCCTTTAAAACATGTTTCAGGCCTGCCATTGCAGCCTGTGTGTGAAGTTTTAAAGTGCAATTTTGAGCTAGCAAACTTTACCTTTTGCCAGGCCTCAACCTCCCTTTTTAATACATATAAGTCACCGCTAGCGTAGGCCCTGGATAGCCCATCGGGCAAGGTGCAGTCTATATAAATAGTTGAGCAAACACAAGGAGATGATGGACGGAGCAACGAAACTTTTCAGACACTCACCCCCAGTCACAGATCTGGGTTGAATCCATCATCGTTCTTTAGCTCACTTTGCCACCCCAGTTCAGACACAGCTATATGCAAATCAGTCTTGACCCTGTGCCTCATGGGAACAGTCCAGACCGAACTGCCAAGCAATGTCTTCCCTGGACCGGAAACAAGCATCCTGGGACCGGTTTCGGGCTAACAGCCCTCATCAGCCAGGCTAGCTTGAATTCAGTGGCAAAGTGAGCAAGGGACCCACGTCTGGGCATACCCTGCCAACTTAGGGCGAGCAAAGCAAACACAAGGAGATGATGGACGGAGCACCGAAACTTTTCAGACACTCACCCCCAGTCACAGATCTGGGATGAATCCATCATCGTTCTTTAGCTCACTTTGCCACCCCAGTTCAGACACAGCTATATGCAAATCAGTCTTGACCCTGTGCCTCATGGGAACAGTCCAGACCGAACTGCCAAGCCATGTCTTCCCTGGACCAGAAACATGCATCCTGGGACCGGTTTCGGGCTAACAGCCCTCATCAGCCAGGCTAGCTTGAATCCAGTGGCAAAGTGAGCAAGGGACCCACGTCTGGGCATACCCTGCCAACTTAGGGCGAACAAAGCAAACACAAGGAGATGATGGACGGAGCACCGAAACTTTTCAGACACTCACCCCGAATCACAGATCTGGGTTGAATCCATCATCGTTCTTTAGCTCACTTTGCCACCCCAGTTCAGACACAGCTATATGCAAATCAGTCTTGACCCTGTGCCTCATGGGAACAGTCCAGACCGAACTGCCAAGCCATGTCTTCCCTGGACCGGAAACAAGTATCCTGGGACCGGTTTCGGGCTAACAGCCCTCATCAGCCAGGCTAGCTTGAATCCAGTGGCAAAGTGAACAAGTGACCAACGTCTGGGCATACCCTGCCAACTTAGGGCAAACAAAGCAAACACAAGGAGATGATGGACGGAGCACCGAAACTTTTCAGACACTCACCCCCAGTCACAGATCTGGGTTGAATCCATCATCGTTCTTTAGCTCACTTTGCCACCCCAGTTCAGACACAGCTATATGCAAATCAGTCTTGACCCTGTGCCTCATGGGAACAGTCCAGACCGAACTGCCAAGCCATGTCTTCCCTGGACCGGAAACAAGCATCCTGGGACCGGTTTCGGGCTAACAGCCCTCATCAGCCAGGCTAGCTTGAATCCAGTGGCAAAGTGAGCAAGGGACCCACGTCTGGGCATACCCTGCCAACTTAGGGCGAACAAAGCAAACACAAGGAGATGATGGACGGAGCACCAAAACTTTTCAGACACTCACCCCCAGTCACAGATCTGGGTTGAATCCATCATCGTTCTTTAGCTCACTTTGCCACTCCAGTTCAGACACAGCTATATGCAAATCAGTCTTGACCCTGTGCCTCATGGGAACAGTCCAGACCGAACTGCCAACCCATGTATTCCCTGGACCGGAAACAAGCATCCTGTGACCGGTTTTGGGGTAACAGCCCTCATCAGCCAGGCTAGCTTGAATCCAGTGGCAAAGTGAGCAAGGGACCCATGTCTGGGCATACCCTGCCAACTTAGGGCGAACAAAGCAAACACACACAAGGAGATGATGGACAGAGCACCGTAAACTTTTCAGACACTCACCCCCACTCACAGATCTGGGTTGAATCCATCATCGTTCTTTAGCTCACTTTGCCACCCCAGTTCAGACACAGCTATATGCAAATCAGTCTTGACCCTGTGCCTCATGGGAACAGTCCAGACCGAACTGCCAAGCCATGTCTTCCCTGGACCGGAAACAAACATCCTGGGACCGGTTTCGGGCTAACAGCCCTCATCAGCCAGGCTAGCTTGAATCCAGTGGCAAAGTGAGCAAGGGACCCACGTCTGGGCATACCCTGCCAACTTAGGGCAAACAAAGCAAACACAAGGAGATGATGGACGGAGCACCGAAACTTTTCAGACACTCACCCCCAGTCACAGATCTGGGTTGAATCCATCATCGTTCTTTAGCTCACTTTGACACCCCAGTTCAGACACAGTTATGCAAATCAGTCTTGACCCTGTGCCTCATGGGAACAGTCCAGACCGAACTGCCAAGCCATGTCTTCCCTGGACCGGAAACAAACATCCTGGGACCGGTTTCGGGGTAACAGCCCTCATCAGCCAGGCTAGCTTGAATCCAGTGGCAAAGTGAGCAAGGGACCCACGTCTGGGCATACCCTGCCAACTTAGGGCGAACAAAGCAAACACAAGGAGATGATGGACGGAGCACCGAAACTTTTCAGACACTCACCCCGAATCACAGATCTGGGTTGAATCCATCATCGTTCTTTAGCTCACTTTGCCACTCCAGTTCAGACACAGCTATATGCAAATCAGTCTTGACCCTGTGCCTCATGGGAACAGTCCAGACCGAACTGCCAAGCCATGTCTTCCCTGGACCGGAAACAAGCATCCTGGGACCGGTTTTGGGGTAACAGCCCTCATCAGCCAGGCTAGCTTGAATCCAGTGGCAAAGTGAGCAAGGGACCCATGTCTGGGCATACCCTGCCAACTTAGGGCGAACAAAGCAAACACACACAAGGAGATGATGGACAGAGCACCGTAAACTTTTCAGACACTCACCCCCACTCACAGATCTGGGTTGAATCCATCATCGTTCTTTAGCTCACTTTGCCACCCCAGTTCAGACACAGCTATATGCAAATCAGTCTTGACCCTGTGCCTCATGGGAACAGTCCAGACCGAACTGCCAAGCCATGTCTTCCCTGGACCGGAAACAAACATCCTGGGACCGGTTTCGGGCTAACAGCCCTCATCAGCCAGGCTAGCTTGAATCCAGTGGCAAAGTGAGCAAGGGACCCACGTCTGGGCATACCCTGCCAACTTAGGGCAAACAAAGCAAACACAAGGAGATGATGGACGGAGCACCGAAACTTTTCAGACACTCACCCCCAGTCACAGATCTGGGCTGAATCCATCATCGTTCTTTAGCTCACTTTGACACCCCAGTTCAGACACAGTTATGCAAATCAGTCTTGACCCTGTGCCTCATGGGAACAGTCCAGACCGAACTGCCAAGCCATGTCTTCCCTGGACCGGAAACAAACATCCTGGGACCGGTTTCGGGGTAACAGCCCTCATCAGCCAGGCTAGCTTGAATCCAGTGGCAAAGTGAGCAAGGGACCCACGTCTGGGCATACCCTGCCAACTTAGGGCGAACAAAGCAAACACAAGGAGATGGTGGACGGAGCACCAAAACTTTTCAGACACTCACCCCCAGTCACAGATCTGGGTTGAATCCATCATTGTTCTTTAACTCACTTTGCCACCCCAGTTCAGACACAGCTATATGCAAATCAGTCTTGACCCTGTGCCTCATGGGAACAGTCCAGACCGAACTGCCAAGCCATGTCTTCCCTGGACCGGAAACAAGCATCCTGGGACCGGTTTCGGGCTAACAGCCCTCATCAGCCAGGCTAGCTTGAATCCAGTGGCAAAGTGAGCAAGGGACCCACGTCTGGGCATACCCTGCCAACTTAGGGCGAACAAAGCAAACACAAGGAGATGATGGACGGAGCACCAAAAATTTTCAGACACTCACCCCAGTCAAAGATCTGGGTTGAATCCATCATCGTTCTTTAGCTCACTTTGCCACCCCAGTTCAGACACAGCTATATGCAAATCAGTCTTGACCCTGTGCCTCATGGGAACAGTCCAGACCGAACTGCCAAGCCATGTCTTCCCTGGACCGGAAACAAGCATCCTGGGACCGGTTTCGGGCTAACAACCCTCATCAGCCAGGCTAGCTTGAATCCAGTGGCAAAGTGAGCAAGGGACCCACGTCTGGGCATACCCTGCCAACTTAGGGCGAACAAAGCAAACACAAGGAGATGATGGACGGAGCACCGAAACTTTTCAGACACTCACCCCCAGTCACAGATCTGGGTTGAATCCATCATCGTTCTTTAGCTCACTTTGCCACCCCAGTTCAGACACAGCTATATGCAAATCAGTCTTGACCCTGTGCCTCATGGGAACAGTCCAGACCGAACTGCCAAGCCATGTCTTCCCTGGACCGGAAACAAGCATCCTGGGACCGGTTTCGGGCTAACAGCCCTCATCAGCCAGGCTAGCTTGAATCCAGTGGCAAAGTGAGCAAGGGACCCACGTCTGGGCATACCCTGCCAACTTAGGGTGAACAAAGCAAACACAAGGAGATGATGGACGGAGCACCAAAACTTTTCAGACACTCACCCCCAGTCACAGATCTGGGTTGAATCCATCATCGTTCTTTAGCTCACTTTGCCACTCCAGTTCAGACACAGCTATATGCAAATCAGTCTTGACCCTGTGCCTCATGGGAACAGTCCAGACCGAACTGCCAAGCCATGTCTTCCCTGGACCGGAAACAAGCATCCTGGGACCGGTTTCGGGGTAACAGCCCTCATCAGCCAGGCTAGCTTGAATCCAGTGGCAAAGTGAGCAAGGGACCCATGTCTGGGCATACCCCTGCCAACTTAGGGCGAACAAAGCAAACACACACAAGGAGATGATGGACAGAGCACCGTAAACTTTTCAGACACTCACCCCCACTCACAGATCTGGGTTGAATCCATCATCGTTCTTTAGCTCACTTTGCCACCCCAGTTCAGACACAGCTATATGCAAATCAGTCTTGACCCTGTGCCTCATGGGAACAGTCCAGACCGAACTGCCAAGCCATGTCTTCCCTGGACCGGAAACAAACATCCTGGGACCGGTTTCGGGCTAACAGCCCTCATCAGCCAGGCTAGCTTGAATCCAGTGGCAAAGTGAGCAAGGGACCCACGCCTGGGCATACCCTGCCAACTTAGGGCAAACAAAGCAAACACAAGGAGATGATGGACGGAGCACCGAAACTTTTCAGACACTCACCCCCAGTCACAGATCTGGGTTGAATCCATCATCGTTCTTTAGCTCACTTTGACACCCCAGTTCAGACACAGCTATATGCAAATCAGTCTTGACCCTGTGCCTCATGTGAACAGTCCAGACCGAACTGCCAAGCAATGTCTTCCCTGGACCGGAAACAAGCATCCTGGGACCGGTTTCGGGGTAACAGCCCTCATCAGCCAGGCTAGCTTGAATCCAGTGGCAAAGTGAGCAAGGGACCCACGTCTGGGCATACCCTGCCAACTTAGGGCGAACAAAGCAAACACAAGGAGATGGTGGACGGAGCACCAAAACTTTTCAGACACTCACCCCCAGTCACAGATCTGGGTTGAATCCATCGTCGTTCTTTAGCTCACTTTGCCACCCCAGTTCAGACACAGCTATATGCAAATCAGTCTTGACCCTGTGCCTCATGGGAACAGTCCAGACCGAACTGCCAAGCCATGTCTTCCCTGGACCGGAAACAAGCATCCTGGGACCGGTTTCGGGCTAACAGCCTCATCAGCCAGGCTAGCTTGAATCCAGTGGCAAAGTGAGCAGGGGACCCACGCCTGGGCATACCCTGCCAACTTAGGGCGAACAAAGCAAACACAAGGAGATGATGGACGGAGCACCGAAACTTTTCAGACACTCACCCCCAGTCACAGATCTGGGTTGAATTCATCATCGTTCTTTAGCTCACTTTGCCACCCCAGTTCAGACACAGCTATATGCAAATCAGTCTTGACCCTGTGCCTCATGGGAACAGTCCAGACCGAACTGCCAAGCCATGTCTTCCCTGGACCGGAAACAAGCATCCTGGGACCGGTTTCGGGCTAACAGCCCTCATCAGCCAGGCTAGCCGGAATCCAGTGGCAAAGTGAGCAAGGGACCCACGTCTGGGCATACCCTGCCAACTTAGGGCGAACAAAGCAAACACAAGGAGATGATGGACGGAGCACCGAAACTTTTCAGACACTCACCCCCAGTCACAGATCTGGGTTGAATCCATCATCGTTATTTAGCTCACTTTACCACCCCAGTTCAGACACAGCTATATGCAAATCAGTCTTGACCCTGTGCCTCATGGGAACAGTCCAGACCGAACTGCCAAGCCATGTCTTCCCTGGACCGGAAACAAGCATCCTGGGACCAGTTTCTGGCTAACAGCCCTCATCAGCCAGGCTAGCTTGAATCCAGTGGCAAAGTGAGCAAGGGACCCACGTCTGGGCATACCCTGCCAACTTAGGGTGAACAAAGCAAACACAAGGAGATGATGGACGGAGCACCGAAACTTTTCAGACACTCACCCCCAGTCACAGATCTGGCTTGAATCCATCATCGTTCTTTAGCTCACTTTGCCACCCCAGTTCAGACACAGCTATATGCAAATCAGTCTTGACCCTGTGCCTCATGGGAACAGTCCAGACCGAACTGCCAAGCCATGTCTTCCCTGGACCGGAAAGAAGCATCCTGGGACCGGTTTCGGGCTAACAGCCCTCATCAGCCAGGCTAGCCAGATCTCTGTACTGGGGTGAATGTATGACATTGTTCTGCATTCTGTCCATCAATTGTTCTTTTTGCATTTGTCACCCTGAGTGGGACGGGTATGCCCAGACGTGGGTCCCGTGCTCTCCATGCCACTGGAGTCAAGCTATCCTAGCTGATGAGGGCTGAAAGCCCGAAACCGGTCCTAGGATGCTTGTTTCCAGTCCAGGGAGGACCTGGCCTGGCAGTTCGGGCTGGACTGTTCCCAATGGGCACAGGGTCAAGACTGATTTGCATATGGCTGGGTCCAAACTGGAATGGCATGGTGAGCAAAAAAACGATGGATTTTGGCCCAGATCTCTGTACTGGGGTGAATGTATGACATTTTTCTGCATTCTGTCCATCAATTGTCTCGCTTTGCATTTGTCACCCCGAGTGGGACGGGTATGCCCAGACGTGGGTCCCGTGCTCTCCATGCCACTGGAGTCAAGCTATCCTGGCTGATGAGGGCTGAAAGCCCGAAACCGGTCCTAGGATGCTTGTTTCCAGTCCAGGGAGGACCTGGCCTGGCAGTTCGGGCTCGACTGTTCGCATTGGGCACAGGGTCAAGACTGATTTGCATATGGCTGGGTCCAAACTGGAATGGCATGGTGAGCAAAAAAACGATGGATTTAGGCCCAGATCTCTGTACTGGGGTGAATGTATGACATTGTTCTGCATTCTGTCCATCAATTGTTCTTTTTGCATTTGTCACCCCGAGTGGGACGGGTATGCCCAGACGTGGGTCCCGTGCTCTCCATGCCACTGGAGTCAAGCTATCCTGGCTGATGAGGGCTGAAAGCCCAAAACCGGTCCTAGGATGCTTGTTTCCAATCCAGGGAGGGCCTGGCCTGGCAGTTCGGGCTGGACTGTTCCCAATGGGCACAGGGTCAAGACTGATTTGCATATGGCTGGGTCCAAACTGGAATGGCATGGTGAGCAAAAAAATGATGGATTTAGGCCCAGATCTCTGTACTGGAGTGAATGTATGACATTGTTCTGCATTCTGTCCATCAATTGTTTTTTTGCATTTGTCACCCCGAGTGGGACGGGTATGCCCAGACGTGGGTCCCGTGCTCTCCATGCCACTGGAGTCAAGCTATCCTGGCTGATGAGGGCTGAAAGCCCGAAACCGGTCCTAGGATGCTTGTTTCCAGTCCAGGGAGGACCTGGCCTGGCAGTTCGGGCTGGACTGTTCCCAATGAGCACAGGGTCAAGACTGATTTGCATATGGCTGGGTCCAAACTGGAATGGCATTGTGAGCAAAAAAACGATGGATTTAGGCCCAGATCTCTGTACTGGGGTGAATGTATGACATTGTTCTGCATTTTGTCCATCAATTGTTCTTTTTGCATTTGTCACCCCGAGTGGGACGGGTATGCCCAGACGTGGGTCCCGTGCTCTCCATGCCACTGGAGTCAAGCTATCCTGGCTGATGAGGGCTGAAAGCCCGAAACCGGTCCTAGGATGCTTGTTTCCAGTCCAGGGAGGACCTGGCCTGGCAGTTCGGGCTGGACTGTTCCCAATGGGCACAGGGTCAAGACTGATTTGCATATGGCTGGGTCCAAACTGGAATGGCATGGTGAGCAAAAAACGATGGATTTAGGCCCAGATCTCTGTACTGGGGTGAATGTATGACATTGTTCTGCATTCTGTCCATCAATTGTTCTTTTTGCATTTGTCACCCCGAGTGGGACGGGTATGCCCAGACGTGGGTCCCGTGCTCTCCATGCCACCGGAGTCAAGCTATCCTGGCTGATGAGGGCTGAAAGCCCGAAACCGGTCCTAGGATGCTTGTTTCCAGTCCAGGGAGGGCCTGGCAGTTCGGGCTGGACTGTTCCCAATGGGCACAGGGTCAAGACTGATTTGCATATGGCTGGATCCAAACTGGAATGGCATGGTGAGCAAAAAAACAATGGATTTAGGCCCAGATCTCTGCACTGGGGTGAATGTATGACATTGTTCTGCATTCTGTCCATCAATTGTTCTTTTTGCATTTGTCACCCCGAGTGGGACGGGTATGCCCAGACGTGGGTCCTGTGCTCTCCATGCCACTGGAGTCAAGCTATCCTGGCTGATGAGGGCTGAAAGCCCGAAACCGGTCCTAGGATGCTTGTTTCCAGTCCAGGGAGGACCTGGCCTGGCAGTTCGGGCTGGACTGTTCCCAATGGGCACAGGGTCAAGACTGATTTGCATATGGCTGGGTCCAAACTGGAATGGCATGGTGAGCAAAAAAACGATGGCTTTAGGCCCAGATCTCTGTACTGGGGTGAATGTATGACATTGTTCTGCATTCTGTCCATCAATTGTTCTTTTTGCATTTGTCACCCCGAGTAGAACGGGTATGCCCAGACGTGGGTCCCGTGCTCTCCATGCCACTGGAGTCAAGCTATCCTGGCTGATGAGGGCTGAAAGCCCGAAACCGGTCCTAGGATGCTTGTTTCCAGTCCAGGGAGGACCTGGCCTGCCAGTTCGGGCTGGACTGTTCCCAATGGGCACAGGGTCAAGACTGATTTGCATATGGCTGGGTCCAAACTGGAATGGCATGGTGAGCAAACAAACGATGGATTTAGGCCCAGATCTCTGTACTGGGGTGAATGTATGACATTGTTCTGCATTCTGTCCATCAATTGTTCTTTTTGCATTTGTCACCCCGTGTGGGACGGGTATGCCCAGACGTGGGTCCCGTGCTCTCCATGCCACTGGAGTCAAGCTATCCTGGCTGATGAGGGCTGAAAGCCCGAAACCGGTCCTAGGATGCTTGTTTCCAGTCCAGGGAGGACCTGGCCTGGCAGTTCGGGCTGGACTGTTCCCAATGAGCACAGGGTCAAGACTGATTTGCATATGGCTGGGTCCAAACTGGAATGGCATTGTGAGCAAAAAAACGATGGATTTAGGCCCAGATCTCTGTACTGGGGTGAATGTATGACATTGTTCTGCATTCTGTCCATCAATTGTTCTTTTTGCATTTGTCACCCCGAGTGGGACGGGTATGCCCAGACGTGGGTCCCGTGCTCTCCATGCCACTGGAGTCATGCTATCCTGGCTGATGAGGGCTGAAAGCCCGAAACCGGTCCTAGGATGCTTGTTTCCAGTCCAGGGAGGACCTGGCCTGGCAGTTCGGGCTGGACTGTTCCCAATGGGCACAGGGTCAAGACTGATTTGCATATGGCTGGGTCCAAACTGGAATGGCATGGTGAGCAAAAAACGATGGATTTAGGCCCAGATCTCTGTACTGGGGTGAATGTATGACATTGTTCTGCATTCTGTCCATCAATTGTTCTTTTTGCATATATAAATAGTTGGGCATGTATCTTTAAATCTTACATGTCCTGGTAGTCAAATACTCACAAATTCGATTTTCACTACTGTGAGGCCTATTTCTCGCATAGGATAACATTGGGTTACTGTTAGACCTAGCATCTTTGGTGTGGTTTTCCCCTTAATGTTTTGCCTTCAGACCTCCAGGTTTGCTGCCTTTGTTTTTGCTGACTTTAGGAATGTACACACTTTACCACTGCTACCCAGAGCTAAAGTGCTTGCGCTTTCTCCTTAAGCCATAGTAGAAATGGCTTATTCCCAATTGGAATATTTAATTTACTTGTAAGTTGTCCCTAGTTAAGTGGCACTACCGGTGCCCAGGGCCTGTAAATTAAATGCTACTAGTGAGCCTGCAACAAACGACAATCTCTCAACTGGAAATCATTAAAACAGGGCAGTAAAAACAGTGATATAAATCACGGAGGGGGGGAACAAAAGGAAGGGAGACCACAATGAGGAAGGTAGAGTGAGAAGGTTGTTATTTGTAAGTAGTTGTAGCAGCACTACAGTACAATTAATTTACAATGACCATAACACACACAGTGAGCACTGGGCATGCTAGTGATAGTGAGCGGCGCAGTGACACAAGTGTGAAGCGAACAGCGTGAACGGCAGCAAGTGGTGAAAGGAATAATAATGCGGACAAAAATACAAAAAATTATGTACAATGTTGATGTTTTAGGATTTCAGGATAAATAAATTGACCACAACAGCGCCCAAGTTCTATGCTGGGTAGTCGACGGTGTTTCAATCAGGAGCATCATTTTTAGCTGCTCCCTTCGGCCAGGAGCAATGCCGGCTCCTGCCTGATGCGGCGAGCCGGCTGTGGTCTTGGGGCTCCCCCATGGCCCTCAACAAGGATATGGTGGGTGCCCTGGGTGGGCACCAGGGCACCCACCCTTTGTTGGCTGGGCCCTGGGGGTTGGGATTTCTTCTACCTAGCTCAGCGGCTCCGGATGCAGATGTAGCTGGCAACTGTCATTCACGTGGAGCAGGTCGTGCCAAAGATGCTTTACCATACATTCGACTACTTTAACTTCAGGATGCAGGAACACAGCAGCAGGTCGTTGATGACATCAGTCGCTATTGCTGTGAGCTGCTTTCGGACTGGAGATGTCACTTAAGGGGTCGATCACCCGTCTGGTGCTCATCAAGCCCTTGCTATGGCAAATGCAGTCCACGGTTACTTCGGTGGCTGGAGGTCAAAAGGAGTGGAGTAGCGGCTTGAAACCTGGAGAAAGCTTAGCTACCACTCCGGACATGCAGGACACCTCTTGTCTTTGGGCTCACTCTCGACAGACTCAGCGGGGCACAATTCTTGCAATGCAGCACATCGATTTTCCGGCTGCTTGCAGGGGACTGATCCCACAAATCCAAGGAAGTCTGCTTTGGTTTCTGGCGTCCACTGGAGTCCCTCTTGCTGGGAGAAATGGGTTTTCACCACAGACACACGGATCAAGTATATGGACTCTTCCGGGCACTTAAGTGTCCTATCTTCGCACTGCGACAGAGTCCATGGTCCTGTTGTCGGTGATGGCGTCTTCTCCGTGCCTCTTCTCGGATTCAAATCAGAACTGAGAATCTGGTGCCAGGTGAGCTCCTTAAATCCTAGTTTAGGGAGCGTTAAGGGCAAGTGGCAAATGGGCTACCAGTCCCTGCGGCTAACCCGCCCCTGAGGTGACAACATCCTGTGGGTGTACGTCGCTTTTCTACCCAGAGTCATCTATTTCAGGCATGGCAGAACCCGTACTTGGCTGTACAGACCTCCTAGCCCACCCTAAAGGTGTGGCTAACCTTTTGGGGGTGTACGCCTCCTCACTACCTAATTTTCCTCACATAAAGCAAAGAGAAGAGGAGGGCTAGGAGTCAATAAAGGTCCAGTACCCAGGCTCTGAGGGCAATCGTAATGTCAACCACAAAGGTACTGTTCCCAAAGAAAGAAAACTAATTTTCTTGCCTGTCAGGCTGGACACGGCGGGAAGGGCTTTATCCTCCACTGGGGGACAAGTTAATTACACATGAAGTGTGGTGAAGCCTTTGAGGCTCACCTCCTTGATTACTCTTTCACTAGCCATCCTAGTGGGGTGGAGGTGTGACCTACGTCCTGCCCAGGTCCTTTGTCTCCCATGCTGTGGACATGCTAGAATGACCAGCAGGAGGGCAGACTCTTGTCTTGGCAGCAAACAGCTTGGGGAAGCCCACCAAGGCACTGGATCTCTGTATCTTAGTGTGGGCACCCACTCAGGGTGGCAACCCTGTGCATGCTGGCTCACCCTCGACACAAGAATTGTGTTGGGGGTGAAAAAGCAGTGTTTGACACCAAACACAACACAATTTGGCAGCTTGCTACTTCGAGTTTTCTCAGTAGCCAGCCCATATTACTGTATGGACTGCCGGTCACTTACAGTAAAACCTTGCTTTACAGGGCTACTGTAGGGATATATATGTATAAACATATATATACACACCTTTAATATAATGCACTCAACCTCCTGGGCCTAGGAGGACAACTTTAAGAGTGTCTTACTTATATTAAGGCAGTGGTGTGTCTCTGCAGTACATGGTGTGTGCAGTACCACTCTCGAGCTGACAGGCTACTCGTGCAGGGCTGCAATGGCAGATACACTTTTACTTGGGTCACCCAGGGTGGCACAATACAGTGCTGCAGCCCTGGTGATCCCTTTACCACCCTTGCCCTGGGTACCTCTGGTACCCTATACTAGGGACTTATCAGGGGCAAAGTACCTTGCTAATTGTGTGTACCAATTCACTTTTAGGGGAAAGAGCACAAACACTGGGGCCTGGTTAGCAGGTCCCAATGCACTATCAGAGTCCTAAACCAGCATCTAACAGTTCAAAATGGGGCAAAAAGTGGGGGGCATCTGCAGAGAAGCCCAGTTTCTAACAGGGACGTTGTAGTTAGGTTCAGATTTTGCACACACAAAACCACAGAAATTCAGCAGTTATAGTTAGAGTTATATCAAGTAACTATAAATCGTGCCCTAAGGTAACTATAAATCGCTCCATCGCCATGCACTGCTAATTATTACTCCACATATGACATCACTCATGACACCTTCTACGACATCATTGATAATATCAGTTCAAAATTTGCTGTCAATTTATTGATGAGAAAATTGTGCATTGCGGAGTGCTGAGTTAGTTACCTTGGGGCATGAGTTATACTAACTTGAGATAACTCTAACTGTTGAATATATATATATATGTGGACACACTTTCTGTCACAACGGAGACCATGACGAACATACAGATCTGTGAGGAGATGGCCATCACAACTAACATGTCTACTAGTAGCAATTGTAAGACACGATCTACATTCTGCCCACAATTACCAGCAGGGAATCGGGTAGATATTTTCCAGGAACTCATGACAGAGGAACTACGAACAATATACATCAAAGAAAAGAAAAAGAATCATCAACGATTTGGAAATATGACCAAAGATGACAGATGGGCATTAAATGACCTGGGAACAGATGCTAACATCGTCATAAAACCCTCTGACAAAGGGGGAAACATTGTTGTGATGGACGCCCAAAAGTACTATTTGGCGGTCAAAAGACAGTTAAATGAAGCAACATACTACGAGAGACTAAAAGACGATCCAACACCAGCAATTAGGACTAAATTTCACAAGATGCTTCGAGACTGGCATACAGATGGGCTACTGGACGAGAATGAACTGGAATATCTCTTAATAAATCATCCTGTCACTCCAACCATATATGTACTACCAAAGGTACATAAAAATTTAGAGAACCCACCAGGACGTCCCATCGTTAGCTCTTGTGGTTCACTCTTAGTAAACACCTCGAGATTCCTGGACATCTTTCTTTTCCCATATGTACAAAGTCTACCGTCATATATTAGGGGCTCAATGGACTTTCTAAACAGGATTGCCAACATACCCTGGAAAGAGGAGTATACAATGGTGACCATTGACGTGGTCTCCTTGTATACATCAATCAGGCATGAAGATGGGCTCAAAGCCTGTGAGTTTTATCTCCGCTCAAGATCGTTGAATGTTCTTCAACAGACCAACATGATTTTAGAGATGATGTACTTCTGTATCACGAATAATGTCTTCATCTTTGATAAGAAGTTCTATAAACAAAGCAAAGGAACTGCGATGGGGACCTCTTTTGCGCCCACGTATGCCAACCTGACGATGGGCATGTGGGAGGCAGAACAAATATGGTCTGACGTGAACAGGGAAATGATTGAAAACATAGTACTCTGGGTGCGCTATATAGACGATTTGTTTTTAATCTGGGAGGGCACCACAGAGAACTTAAATGCCTTCCTCAAATCTCTTAACAATAATGTATTTCAGCTTCAATTCACCTATAACATCAGCAAAACGGAAATAGACTACCTGGACATACATATTTACATCAAAGAACAAAAAATGTGTACAACACTATTCCGAAAGCCAACAGCCTGCAATAGTATCCTCTCAGCAAATAGTGCTCATCCAAGATGTTTGAAATGGAGTGTACCATACGGGAATTCCTTCGAGCACGCAGGAATTGCTGGGAAGATTTGGAGTTCCTCTCACAGATCGACCAAATGTACAAAAGGTTTTTAAGTAGAGGATATCCTATAGTAGTACTGGAAAATGCCAAATCAAGGGTCCTGAAAAGGAAGAGGGAGTCCCTACTGTACCCTAAGAGCACCAGTATTAAACGGAACAACAATTCCAAGTAGGACAAAATAAGATACATCACACAGTTTAACTCCTCGAGTAATGCGATAAGAGATGCACTACAAAACCATTGGAAGATACTAACGAGGGATAAAGATTTGAAGAGGGTCACATCTAACCATCTTAACATTACTTTTTAAAAAGCATCTTCCTTGGGGAACATTTTGACACACAGCCACTATCAAAGAGTAGATCGCAGTGGAAGTAAAAGTCAATGGCTGAGAGCAAAGGGATTTTTTAAGTGCCCAAAATGTAAGGCATGCAATTATGACCAAAATCAACAGGAGACAAACACCCTGATAGGAGAGAAAATTAACATCAAAGAGAGAATCACGTGCGAAACCACACGTGTGGTCTATGTCCTTAAATGTGAATGTGGTAAAGAGTACATCGGAAGCACTGTGAACAAATTAAAACTACGTATCCTACAACATCTAAGGGCAATTAAAAATAAAGATTTTGCTTACGCCATAGCTAAACATGTGTGGAAAGATCATGAAGGGAACTGTGACAATCTCAGATTCTATGGCGTTGAACACATACCCCTGAATATCAGAGGAGGAGATCGAGAGCTGCTGCTAAGGAAAGCAGAGTCCAAGTGGATAATCATGAAAGGAACAGAAATACCATGGGGACTCAATGCAGACGCAGAATTACATAACTTCCTTTAAATCTTCAATATCAAGTGAACTATCACCAATTCGTAACTATGAACAAGTTTTTTTATAACATGTTGCCTCATGATGTTTTAACGTTTTAACTGTTGGTTGTGATCTATTGAATTCTTTTTATGGCTAGCAATTGCACTTTGGAAGTTTTGAGAAGGGTACTTGCCTTAACTTTAGGAAGAAGGGTAGACTTTTGATTATCACTAAGAAGGTTGAAGAACAGATAGTACAATAGGTGATATTCACAGGCATATATCAATATGTCCCCCTGTTTAACCTATGATGAGGATTATTAATTGTATTCTTACACTTTGTGACATTTTTTTAGTTGAAGAACAAAGTGCAATTCGTGCGGATATTGATGAATTAGGTACTTTACCAATCTTTTAAAACATATGTTGACAATATATTTCTCAAATAGAATATATAATTATTCATTGCATCTCGCACTTTAATGCGTTTAGTACTTTTTGGGTACTTCACCAACTTGGAGACACATTTTAATATTTTAGACTTCATATGTTTACAATTATCGCACAATGCACTTTAAACTGTATTTTTTGCACTTAGTGTATGTACAATACCAAGGGTCTTAAACATCAGTTGAATAGTTTCATCTGAGGTACCATATGTCCAAAAGTGATTGACTGTATGTGCTTACATGAACTGAAAACGTCCTTTGAAGCACTGTTCTAGAAATAACAAATTGTAGAAGAGGATAACACCCAGATGCACGAACATGTCATGACATTGGCACGTCACAAACTGTGAGTTATATTTGGATATCTAGTATCGGGACATGGGTATCCTCCTTGCACAAATGCACTTTCTTTTGTATTTTGCACATAGCGCCTAAATAAGACTATTTGTTGTAGAAACAAGAAATAACTGTGTACTATTGTGGCACTATGCACTTTATTACAACTGAATAAAAAAGACTGCCTTAAACGTGAAAAGATTGTAATGTAAAAATATAATGCCATCGGTCTACATGTCTCCCTTAGTTAAGAAACAAAAACAGTAAAGATAAGTGTCTTAAGCTGGCCATAGGCATCTGTCCATGAGAAGCCGTAATAGTATAATGTTCCTTTAAACAACCATCAACTTCAGGAATTTTTTGTAAAAGGGGGAGGGTCAAACCAACCTCTTTATAATCACCTTGCACTTTACACCATCTGACCCGGACGAAGGACTCTGGCCGAAACGCGTAGGTCGTTTGTTTGTCTCTATATGCACCTATTCTGCACTTTGCACGTTTGACAAGTGAAAACAATTGAAATAAAATAAAATAAAAAGATCCTTGAAACTACTACCTATCGTTGAGTCGCTGATGTGAGTGCTGCCTTTCTGTGTCCCTCGAAGATATCGGTGAGATGTAAGTGAGGGGAACCACAGGATACCCCTTTCCCATATATAGATATGTATATATATATATATATATATATATATTCACTGAAAAACCACAGGTTTCAGGGACGTTATAGTTAGTCCACTTATACACCCACTCATTCTTCAATACACCTTGGCATATATATAAAACATATTTAAACTTTATAGAAACACACAGTCACTGGATGATGTCATCAGTGATGTCATTTGAGATGTCATTAGTGATGTCATCAGTGATGTCACTGACCATGTCATGAATGATGTAATATGTGACATCATCAGCAGTGCATTGCGGGGGCGCGAGTTATAGTTAGCTGAACTAACTATAACGGTGGAATTTCTCTGGTTTTGTACGAGTGAAATGTCCAACTAACTATAACGTCCCTGAAACCTGTGGTTTTTTCAGTGAATTTCTAAGGTTTTTTAAATGCTAATTTCTAACTGTAACGTCCCTGAAGCCTATGGTTTTTTCAGTGAATTTCAAAGGTTTTTTAAATGCTAATTTCTAACTATAACATAGCAGTCGCATTTTCAGAGTGATGGAGAAAGGTGAGCGTGGCCTCCAAACACTTTAGCAAGCCCACTGTGTGGGATTTACTGGAGGTAACAGGAGGGATAGTTAGCCCCCAACGTCAACCTTGGGGGCCAACTACCCCTTTTATTACCTCCAGTAAGTCCCACACAGCAGGATTGCTAACTTGTTATATCAGGCCCGCCCTCCCTGCACCACTGTGCAAACGTGCCCCCTGGCGCGTTGTAAGTTGGGGGATTAAGTCCCTTGAATCCTGAGGGTCCCTGGTAGCCAACTAGCCCACCAGGTACCTCCAGTAAGCGCTACAGAGCTGCGTTGCAGAGAGGTGTTCCGAGGCCACACCCCTTTTTACACCACGCTGCAAACGTGGCTTCTGGCGCCCTGCTGCTCGGAGGATGAAGTCCACGTGTGTCCTGAGGTCCTCAGGACACAAGAGGACCTCATCGCCCCACCAGCAGTGCACCAGAAGCCGCGTTTGCAGAGTGGTGTGCAAAGGCGTGGCTCGGACCACTCTCTGCAACGCAGCTCTGTGGCACTTACTGGAGGTACCTGGTGGGCTAGTTGGCCCCAGGGACCCTCAGGAGTGAAGGGGACTTAATCCCACTTACAACGCGCCAGGAGGCGCGTTTGCACACTTGTTATGTCAGGCCCCGCCCCCTCCCTGCACCACTGTGCAAACGTGCCCCCTGGTGCTTTGTAAGTTGGGGGATTAAGCCCCCTTGAATCCTGAGGGCCCCTGGGGGCCAACTAGCCCACCAGGTACCTCCAGTAAGCGCCACAGAGCTGCATTGCAGAGAGGTGTAAAAGGAGCGTTGCCTCGAACCACCTCTCTGCAACACAGCTCTGTGGCGCTTACTGAGGTACCTGGTGAGCTAGTTGGCCCCAGGACCCTCAGGATTGAAGGGACTTAATCCCCCAATTTACAACACGCCAGGGGCACGTTTGCACACTTGTTTTGTCATGCCCCGCCCCTCCCTGCACCACTGTGCAAACGCAACACCTGGTGCATTGTAAGTTGGGGGATTAAGTCCCCTTGACTCCTGAGGGTCCCTGGGGGCCAACTAGCCCACCAGGTACCTCCAGTAAGCGCCACAGAGCTGTGTTGCAGAGAGATGTAAAAAGGGGCGTGGCCACAGACCATCTCTCTGCAACGCAGCTCTGTGGCGCTTACTGAAGGTACCTGGTAGGCTAGTTGGCCCCAGGGACCCTCAGTATTCAAGGGGACTTAATCCCCCAACTTAAAACGCGCCAGGGGGCGCGTTTGCAGAGTGCTGCAGGGAGGGGGCGTGGCCTCCGGTGAGTTGCCGGTTTCTTTTTTTGAATTATTATTTTATGGGAAGGGGGTCGCGTGGCCCCACTTCCCTGGGCCACTATTGGCCCTGGGGACCCCATCCCCCGGGGACTGGCCTGGTTTCTTTATTTTTTTTTAATATATTTGCAGGGAGGGGAGCCTGGCCTTCCATTTTTTAAATTTAATTATGGGAGGGGGGCCGCGTGGCCCCCCTTCCCTAGGCCATCCCCCATGGCCTGGCCACCCTTCATTTTTTATTATAGAGGGGGGCCGTGTGGCCCCCCTCCTCAGGCCACTATTGGCCCCGGGGACCCATCCCCAGGGGCCCGGCCATTTTTTTCTTTTTTTAAATAAAGGGGAGGGTGGCGCGTGGCCCCCCTCCCGGGCCACTTCTGGCCCCGGGGACCCCATCCCCCGGGGCCGGCCCTTTGTGTTGGGGACCGTGTTTAATCAAATTCAGCTGTTCTTACACTGCCTGTGTCCTGCTTCACGCCGCCAGTGATCAAGAGCTCATGGGAGCTCGAAATGCGTATGGCCACAAGGAAGACAAGTAGCCTGCCACCATGCTGCCGCTTGCGAGGTGATGTGCGGAAACCCTCTGTGTGGCGTTCTTATTGAGGATAACTCTGGTTTTGTGTTTATGCGGTTGGTCCAGCCGCAAGATTGCCCTGACTACGAACAGCGGTTCCTGTGTGCTCGTAACCACGAGTGCGCGTTGGGCAGAGGGAGCCTCATCCGCTTGGAAACTTGACAGCTGGAAGGCAGTGCTGGCGTTGCTTTCCTACCCTACAGAGATTATATTTTTATGTGAAGTGGGAACAGCATCCACTTGGTTAAAGAACATTGGAGTCTGTTTGGCAGTATATGGAACTACCTTTACCAGCATGCCATTGCGCCCACAGGGGCGGGACTTCGTATTTAATCAAATTCAGCTGTTCTTACACTGCCTGTGTCCTGGTTCACGCCGCCAGTGATCAAGAGCTCATGGGAGCTCAAAACGTGTATGGCCACAAGGAAGACAAGTAGCCTGCCACCATGCTGCCGCTTGCGAGGTGATGTGCGGAAACCCTCTGTGTGTGGCGTTCTTATTGAGGATAACTCTGGTTTTATATATATATATATATATATATATATATATATATTCACTGAAAAAACCACAGGTTTCAGGGACGTTATAGTTAGTCCACTTATACACCCACTCATTCTTCAATACACCTTGGCATATATATAAAACATATTTAAACTTTATAGAAACACACTGTCACTGGATGATGTCATCAGTGATGTCATTTGAGATGTCATTAGTGATGTCATCAGTGATGTCACTGACCATGTCATGAATGATGTAATATGTGACGTCATCAGCAGTGCATTGCGGGTGCGCGAGTTATAGTTAGCTGAACTAACTATAATGGTGGAATTTCTCTGGTTTTGTACGAGTGAAATGTCCAACTAACTATAATGTCCCTAAAACCTGTGGTTTTTTCAGTGAATTTCTAAGGTTTTTTAAATGCTAATTTCTAACTATAACGTGCCTGAAACCTATGGTTTTTTCAGTGAATTTCAAAGGTTTTTTAAATGCTAATTTCTAACTGTAACGTCCCTGAAGCCTATGGTTTTTTCAGTGAATTTCAAAGGTTTTTTAAATGCTAATTTCTAACTATAACATAGCAGTCGCATTTTCAGAGTGGTGGAGAAAGGTGAGCATGGCCTCCAAACATCTTTTAGCAAGCCCACTGTGTGGGATTTACTGGAGGTAACAGGAGGGATAGTTAGCCCCCAACGTCAACCTTGGGGGCCAACTACCCCTTTTATTACCTCCAGTAAGTCCCACACAGCAGGATTACTAACTTGTTATATCAGGCCCGCCCCCTCCCTGCACCACTGTGCAAATGTGCCCCCTGGCGCGTTGTAAGTTGGGGGATTAAGTCCCCTTGAATCCTGAGGGTCCCTGGGGGCCAACTAGCCCACCAGGTACCTCCAGTAAGCGCCACAGAGCTGCGTTGCAGAGAGATGTAAAAAGGGGCGTGGCCACAGACCATCTCTCTGCAACGCAGCTCTGTGGCGCACCCAAGTTGCATTTAAAACAATGCAACTTGCTAAATATTTAGATGATGAACAATGCAGGTACGGATTAAACACTGCGAACATTAAAGCTGGATGAGAATCCATCGGGATTCCATGTAGGAATTACTTAATGGCAGTACCATGCATTGTGGGACTTGTATTTTAATATTCAGTCATGTGACCTCACGTATAAAGAGCACGCATGACGCACTTTGCAATTTTAAGTATTTCCACCTGTGACCAAGGCGAAAGCTGAAACGCGTAAGGACATGGAAATATCTGCTGCTGTCCTCTGAATAAATGCTTTGCTTTCTGAAATGGGCCTCATCTGTTTGGACTTTCGTTTGGTGGGCTGCTCCATGCCCATTGTTAATGAGGCCACCCTGAAGGGTCGGGGGCCCCTTTGCTTGGAGATTTGTCGTGTGGATTTAATCTGGGGCATGACCCACTACAGTCGCCCAGCCTATTGAGGAGATACCACGAGGGTGAAAAGTGACGACTGTGTGGAAGGGAGTCGGAAAGGGTGACATCCCGTTTTCCGACCATTCAGAAAAATAAGCATTCACGGAAGCTAACGTGTAACATGAGCACTTGCAGGAGATGAAAAGCACATGACAACGTGATTAATAGCTTCACTACAACAATGCAGGTACGGATTAAACACTGCGAACATTAAAGCTGAATGAGAATCCATCGGGATTCCATGTAGGAATTACTTAATGGCAGTACCATGCATTGTGGGACTTGTATTTTAATATTCAGTCATGTGACCTCACGTATAAAGAGCACGCACGACGCAATTTGCAATTTTAAGTATTTCCACCTGTGACCAAGGCGAAAGCTGAAACGCGTAAGGACATGGAAATATCTGCTGCTGTCCTCTGAATAAATGCTTTGCTTTCTGAAATGGGCCTCATCTGTTTGGATATATATATATATATATATATATATATATATATATATATATATATATATATATATATATATATATATATATATGTATATATATATGTTGCACAGCTCCCAGTCACTGCCCTTGACATTCACCACTGCAGTAACAAAGGATAAACTCAGGAAGACGGCACAAACGCAGCCCAGGAGTTCATCAGGGTTTGTAGTTTTTCTTTTCTTTTTCCATTGTGCATTTAGAAAAGAACTGAACATATATATATATATATATATATATCAATCAATCAGGGGTTTGTTAAAGCGTGACTACTCACCCGTAAGGGTCTCAAGGCGCTAGGGGTGGGGGGGGGTGCAGGTTCCATTCCATCAAGGAGGGGGTCTGTCGAAGAGCCAGGTTTTGAGGTTTCTTGCGAAGATGGGAAGCGATGTTGTCTGTCTGAGGTGGAGCGGAAGGGCGTTCCATGCTTTGGCCGCGAGGAAGAGAAGGAGCGGCCTCCCGATCTGGTCTTTCTGGTGCGGGGGACCACGGCGTAGGAGAGCTGGGCTGATCGTAGGGTCCTTTGGGGTGCGTCGAATTTGAGTCGGCTGTTCAGGTATGCTGGTCCGGTGCCGTGGAGGGCCTTGTGTGCGTGGGTGAGCATCTTGAAGGTGATTCTCGCCTCGACGGGGAGCCAGTGGAGTGTGCGCAGGTGCTGGGAGATGTGGCAGTGTTTTGGCAGGTTGAGGACCAGTCTTGCGGCGGCGTTCTGGAAGTTCTGTAGCTTGCAGGTGAGGTTTTTGTTTATTCCGCCGTAGAGTGCGTTGCCGTAGTCGAGTCTGCTGATGACCAGGGCGTGAGTGACGGTCTTTCGGTGTTCGAGGGGGATCCATTTGAAGGTCTTACGAAGGAGCCGGAGGGTGTGGAAGCAGGAAGACGAGACAGAGTTGATCTGGCGGTCCATTTTGAGCTCGGAGTCCAGGATGATTCCCAGGTTGCGTGCGTGGTCCGTGGGGGTTGGCGGGTTTCCGAGGGCGGGGGCCACCAGGTGTCGCTCCAGGCATCGGGGTTTGGGCACATGATGAGTACTTCTGTTTTGTTGGTGTTTAGTTGTAGGCAGCTGTTTTTCATCCATTTGGCGACGGCTTCCATGCCTTCTCGAAAGTTGCGTCTGGCGGTGTTGGGTTCGTTGGATAGGGAGAGGATGAGCTGGGTGTCGTCTGCGTATGACACGATGTTGAGTCCGTAGGTTCTGACGATGGGGGAGAATGGAGCCATGTAGACGTTGAAGAGCGTCGGGCTGAGGGAGGAGCCCTGGGGGACTCCGCAGGTGGTAGGTGTGGGGTCCGAGAGGAAAGGGGAGTCTGACCCACTGCGTCCTGCCGGAGAGGAAGGAGCGGATCCAGTCGAGGGCCTTGTCCTGGATTCCTGCGTCGTAGAGTCTGCGTATTAGGGTGCGGTGGGAGACTGTGTCGAACGCCGCCGAATGCATATATATATGGCATTTGTTTGTAAGTCATAGTCATAGTCATAGTAATATCCATTACATATGAACACAGAAACTGGAAATGTATCATCTCTAACTCCTTCACACAAACTCTTAATACCGTGATTCACACGCAACCCCTCCTCCCCCCACTGCAATTATCCAGGGTCATAGAATCAACAAGAATTTTTAGAACAGTAAGCTATTTGTTGGACAAATTAGAGAAAATATGAGTGCCATTCCCAAAAGTCCTTTTAGGATTTTTGCATTTATTTATTTATTTATGTAGGAATTTATTTGATTATTTATTTCAGCAACAACATCATGCATTCAGCACCAGGAACACAGCATATAAGATCAAAATACAGGACATGAAGCATCTATATGATGATTGAGAGACGACAAAGTTCGGCAGCAAACCATACAAAGTATATTCCATTGGAATGAGGGGAAAGAAAAAAAAATTGAGATGGGTGAAAGGAGTTTTCATCACAAGTTTAAGTTCAGAGAGATGGGATAGAGCAAAGCTCAATTAGGACCTGATTCAAGTGATGACTTCTAAGCAGATAAAAAGAGATAGATAAGTAGGAAAAGAGCAAAGTCTGGGGGTGGCATATGAAGGTGTTTTTTAATGTGAACCACAAAAGTATATATATGCCACATTAGAAAACTCCTGCTGTATATCTACAAAGTTAGGTTTGAGAATCTAAGGATGCCTAGTGATAATCATTTAGACAAGAGTGAATAGTTTAGGTTACATTCTGTTTTTGCTGACAGACTTTCTATTTGATGTCAGTTTTGAGAGGTGGGGCAGTACCTGCTCAGGTTATATAAGATCTTTAAGCAAGGTTTAGTACCTGTCCAAAGTTAGAAATGAGTAGAAGGAAGACCAGCTAGTAAGCTGTGCAATAGTCTGACTTGCTAACCAAAAAAGCTGATAGTAAAATGTTGACAGTTTTGAAGGGATGTAGTGATCCATGGTGCGGATCTTCCGCTCCACATATCCCACAGCTGTTGTGTGGAGTTTGCACAGGATTCCAGGGGCATGGTTGTGTTGATACTCAGCTATGTCTGACGACTGATGGTGATATGTAAAGAGTGTCAGGGTGAAATAGTAAAGGGGTAAATAGATGGTCAGGTACATGCTACATCAACAGCCTCTTCATTTTTAAGGCCAATAATACCAGTTCTATGGAACGACTGCATAGCCAGATTGTCTGGCAGGCACAATCGTCTCTAGCCCTAATTCTTTACGTTCTGCTTTGATACAACAAAGCCATATAAGACTTGTTACCCAGATCACAAAATTACCAGATATTTAGAAAAAATAAACAGAAAGAGGTCATATGAATATGCTGACCTCTACACTGAGTAACTACACAAGCCCAGTTTTCCCAGCTGCACAGACCAAATGTCTGCATCAACTATATAGCTCTTGGTATAGAGCAGTTTCAGAGGGACTAAAATTGAGCACACATTTTCAGAAACAAAATACAGTCACACTCCCCATTCTTACCAGCCATGCCCCTACCTCATCTGTAACTGGAACTACACCCACCCACCCAGATGTCTAATGCACAAATCTGCTAACTGTCCCTATAGGGCTGGCCCTGTCAGGTGGGAGAATTTCCTCCTCGTCTGTGTCATCAAAGAGCAGATGAAAAACATTTATGGCCAAAGCCTTCCCCAATAAAACAGATATTGTCATTGTTACCAACTATTGTTGCCCCACTAAAGGCACCACTAGCGCCAATCTCTTGCAGTACACTCTAGATACCTCCTTGTGGGCTCAAACTTTTAGACTGACCTAACCGATCGACCAAAAATTGGATATGACTTATAGGGAATGCTCTCTTACATTTGTCATCACAAGCATACATCAGAATTTGAAAATATTGCTTAAAGCCAATCATGAAAACATGGCTGCTTTTGACTAGAGAATCAATACTGCCGAGGTCACCAACAATTCTCTTAAAAACACCTCCAACCACACAGCAGGGCTGTAGCAGACTGCATGCTCTCCCAGGGCCAAATGAGCAATCTAGTTTTAATCCACTAGTCAGCGAGACTGTCAACAAACTTGTAGTAAATTATGGGACCCCTGCATGGGGAGGTGAAATACAAGTATACACTGAAAGGACAAGAGATGTGCTTCCATAGTGCTCCTAATATCTCTCAACTCAGTTACCCATCACTCCCCACCCTACACTCCTAGGCTAGTGCAGCCCCTCAGTTTCGAGATAGGATGTGACGTTACGACCAGAGCTGCTGACTTTGGACCTGGGGAACCAGATTTAAGTCTCGGCATCAGCTCAACATCCTGTGATTCTGGGAAAATCACTTGATCTCCCTTTGCCTAAAACAAATTAATGTGACCTTGCGTAATGCCATAGGTGCTAATGTAAAGTACTCCAATACATTTGGAGCGAGTTTGCACTATATAAAACAACAAAAGGAGCACCACAGAACCCTTAAAGCACAGAAACTATGAAGTTTCCAGCACTAAGTGATGAATCACCTAATATTGCCAGTCTCAAAAACTCCCTTGTGCGTGTCTCTTCAGTGCATGCTTTACATTAAAACTCCATCATCCATGGCCTACTTCTGGATACCTCCAGACCTTACTTCCCTGACCTAGACCTGGTTAGGAGACACTATGTCATGGACCTTTATCCCCATCCTCAAAAGACAGCAGTGCAGAGGTGAGGGAATGCCTCCTTTTATCATGATTAGCTCACCTACATGGAAATTGAAGGTCCAATATACAGCTGTGTTGAATTCTTCTTTACCAACCACCTCAACTGCTTTCACTCTGGTAAACTTTCCCCTGCAAAGATCCTCTACTCTTTCTCTAAAAATGTCCTCAACCTGGCACAACAAATTTCAATCTCAGAAACAGTCATCATCCTATGAGACTTGTATACCTTGATGTGATAACTTGCTAATGTCTATAAGCAAGACTCTATTCATGGAACAGATATTCTGTGTTTTCCCCTTTGGTTATACAGAAAATCCAGTTTGGGGCCTAAAGCATTAATGTATGACGTTACGCACTGCTACTAGAGTTCACATCAAATTAAAATAGAATTCAACAAGATACTAGCCTCCTCCAAGAGTCCATGACACCCAATCAATATCCAGATTGCGAAGGGGACTACATGCTACAATGAGGAGTACACAAAATAAGTTAAAAAAAACATAGCCATCGTGCTATTTGCAACAAAACTGAAAGGAGATCACAAAACCATGTCTAACTCTAAAGCCATCTCTGAACACCTCTTTATGGCGTAGCAAAGTTACTAAGAAAAGTGATGTGCACCCACCTGTTCACACATCACAAAGCCAACAGCCTTCTAAAGGTCCGATTTAAAGTTTGGCAGATGGGTTACTCTATCCCAAATGTGACAGATAAACTATCTGCTTTATTGCAAGTACATTATATCCTATGGCACTTGTATCAGGGCGAATGGAATATTCGTTCGTGTTTGTTACAGAGTACTGATCCACCAAACTCTAAATCAGACCCTACATGACATTCCTTCTCTTTTCTACACATCATAGAACAAAAACTACACTAGCAGACATCGATGAAGAAGAAGAATTGCAGCATCTATATTATCACTTTGGTTGATATACTGTAAACCTCTAACATTGGCCATCACATGTACAAAAATGGCTTCACAACCCACACCATGCTTGTAAAGGAACCGTGCTATGCCATTAGGTGGCCAACTGTCTGAAAGTTGTCTAAGATTCAATTGCAGAGCAAGTGACTCTGCCTTTAAAGCTGGAAGATTGCTATTCTGTTCATGGGCTTTATGGACTCTTTTTGCTAGACTGCCCAGGTGACAGTATGAATGTTCAGAGCCTGCCAATCTTGTGATTTTTACCTCTCAGGTAAATGCAACCTTGAAAAATATATTCTCCCACTTTCAGCAGCTTTTTTTGAGTCTTCCCCCTTCTTTATCACCTTGACAATAGCCGACCATAGTCAGCTCATGCTTGTTTACTTCAATACAACTTTTCAAGGACTGCTAAAAAGGATCTCTCCAACCTTTGAGAAGAATATGTAAGGCCTGCATTGTTAGACCTGTCAGCCTTAGGGTGGTCTTCCCCTAAATGTTTTGCTTTCACCCTCCTGTTTGCTGAAATTTGTTTTTGTTGGCTTTAGGACTCTGTGCACTTTACCACTGCTAACCAGTGCTAAAGTGCTTGTGCTCACTCGTTAAAACATGGTAAAATTGGCCTACACCAAATTCGGACATTTAATTCACTTATAAGTCCCTATTAGAGTAATACTTCATGTACGCAGATCCTGTAAATTAAATGCTACTAGTGGGCCTGCAGCACTTATTGTGTCACTCACTTAAGGTAGCCCTGACCTTTGCAGTTCACCCTGATAAGGATTGTGCTTGCTTCTTGAGAAGGGCTTTCACCTCCCCCCCAATCAAAAACACAATTTCTAACACACATCATCCCTGCTCTGAAAGGCCTACGTTAGTTACCATTAAAAGTGATATGGCTTTGTATTCTAATCCCACAGCTTGAATTAAAATCAACGGTGCCCTGTCGCAACCCTTTGCCTTACAACAGGGTACTCGCCAAGGCTGCCCACTATCCAGCCTTCTATTTCTTTTGGCTATAGATCCCCATCTATTAATGCTAAATAATCCACAGACATTGCAGGTATACAATTCTGGGAACGTGATCTACAAAACAGCTGCATATGCAAATGACATTAATATTTGCGGAATCTCCGGACATAGTAATCTGGCAATCCTGAATATTATAAGCCAGTTCCTCTGTATACTCTTTGAACAAAGATAAAACTGAAGTCCTACCCTAGAATGTTCACTGTCACCTGTCAGCAATTCCAATTTCCAATGGAAGTCTAAATTCATCAGTTATCTAGGCATCTGGCTTTGCAATGAGCGCTCAGAATCAGTAGCTCAGAATAAACCAAAAACGATCGAAAAAAATTGAGACTTACTGGCCGCGTGGACCCATAGACATATCTCATAGTGTAGCAGGCTAGACATGATGGTGTCCCCATTGATCAACTTCTTGGCTAGCATGCTTCCCGGTTCAGATGTCCCAGGATTTGTTCTCTAAGATTGATAAAATTATCTCCAAATTTATTTAGAGCAAGAAAAAAGCTACAATTAGCATTTAAAAACTGCGAGTACAAGGAACGCGTATGAAACTTCCTACACTGGGTCAATTACCAAGCAGCATTCCTGGCAGCACAAGGGGCACAGTGTTTGAAGTTGAAGCCATTAAAAAACCTGCATGGCTCAATGTTGAGCAAACCATCAGTCACCCCTTCCCTTTTGAAGCAAATTTGACTATGTCCCTCCACTCTTAACCACACTATGTCAGGATTCTCAGAGATGCAACCTTAGCCTAATTAGCAGTAGATAAAGCCTTTTCGTCCAATATACAGAAATCCGTCTCCATATCACTATGGAACAATAACAGACTGCAGATTGCCAATTCCCCGACCATCGGCCCAATATGGGCTAGCAAGGGTATTGCTTTAGTAGCAGATCTGTATACAGATTCCGAACCATTATCCTTTGTGGCTCTTCAGATGAAACATGGACCTTCTAACTTGGATTTCTATGCATTCTTACAAATCAAAGAAAAAGTCTCCAAGTTTGGCCCACTTCAGAAATCTATTCTCCTCCCCACTATTCAACTCCTTCAAACAGGAAGTCATGTTGCATCCAAGATCTACAAAGTACTTAATGAAGCCACCCCCTACGAAGTCCTGTCCTACAAACCAAATGGTTCTCACACCTCTCCTCTGAAGGCTCATCATCCCTTGCCACAGAAACCTGATTGAAGATTTGCTATCAACTTCTTCAAAACAAATGAATCCCCTCACTTCTACAAACAACGTTCTTTGCATCTCACTTCTTCTATTGGACCCCTACTAAACCTTTTAAATTAAAACTCATAGAATCTGACACTTGCTGGTGCTGTAAATCATCAACTGGTGATATTGAACATATGTGCTTCTAATGCCCCTGCCTATCCCCTTTTTGGGGGGAAATCTCTTCTCAACCGAATTATAATTTTTCAAAACCTCCATTTCAATGAACTTCCCAATGGTAACACTTGAGCCGCACACAGCCGAGCCACCTATCGAGCTCCCAGACTCAGACCTCGCTCTGCTTGATCTGCTGCTCACTGTTGCTCTTAAGGTGATACTGATTGACTGGAAATCCTTTAGCAATGTCTCTTACTGTACATGGTGAGCATGGGTTACTTACCTTAGAAGCACACACACAACCCAATTGCATTATAGGAGCAACCCTGTTACATCACAACACATATGGAAAACAATGGACATCTTCATTCATACTTGTAACACCCATAAGGGGGTCCCATCAATCCTGCTACACCGACATAAGACTCACATTCTACCTCAATTTTCACAGACTACCAACCAGTTCACATGGTTCCCTCTCCTCCTATCTACCTTTCTATTTTTACTTTCTTTTTGCTATCTCTATTTTTTGTGTCGATCATGTCCGCAGATATAGAGCACACCAACGGTTGTTTTTTTCCCCCGGAACTTTGTTAATCTCAGTCGTTATTCACGGTGACCAAACTTGTACCAAAATGTTATCTCAGCCTCCTGATTCAACAAAACCTGAAAGATATACTTTGATAGCACCTCTATCGTCATTGTTGCTGTGTTGCTGTTGCTGTGCTCCTTAAGCACCCTACAACTCCAACTATCGACACTTTGTGTTGCTATGTTTTTGTTGATTTACCTAAAATGTCAATAAAATATTAACGACAAAAAAAGCAGTGCACTCTCAATCTAAGACTGTGCCTAGGACACAAAGCAAGTGTGTGCTTTGGCAACTCGTTAATAATGGGCCCTCTCCCACCCTCCTCCCTCCCCCCCCATTAATGAACAGAGCAGCAGAGAGCAAACAAAAAAATCAAAATGCTGCTACTCCAACAGTTTTGCCTGCTCTTGTCAGATCGCTGACTCCACCATCCCTAAATCACCCAGGGAGACGTGTTAAGCTCCATGGGAAAACAGGGAAGAGAAGCGCCCCAGAATAACACAGGCTCCATGGGCGCCTAGCCGTACAGCTCTGCGTCATATGGATGACGTCAGACGCTTCCCCATTTATCATCAGATTTTAAAAAAACAACACCTCGTGGCTCCTGTTATGAGGGCGGCCTAATTATCAGCATAGCGCGCGTCACGGCGCTGAAAGAAAACACAGGGACACAGTGCGGTGCTTCACTAGGGCGCGAATGCCGATCCTCGGCCCCGCCCCTCCTTTTATTGCCTGCGTTCACGCCGGCCGGCGTGAGGCAGGCGTGGGCTCTAACAGCGTGCGTTGGCAGCCGCCAACTAGCACGCTAACTCATCACATCCCATCCCAACTCAGTCCTTGACAGGTTCCCCAGAGTCACTTACTTGGCATGCAAAGTCTCTCAGCCGAATGCTGGGCGCGGGGTTGTTTCTCAGCGCATACCTGTGATTGCTTCTGCTAGGCCTCGTCTCGCTGGTCAGGTCTGCGGGCATGTGCTGCTCTCCCACCGCCCCATGGGCCCCCATGGGTTCTTGTGGTGGTGACTCTCCCCCGGCATTGCCACCCATTGGCTCGCTGGGTCCCTGGATACTGATGTTCGGCTCACCAGGGTCATCATTTGACTCTGCATCCGGCGTTGGGTGTTCAACTCTTTTGAACCATGACACGTTGCGTGTTACAGTCTCTCCTTCCCTCTCTACCGTGACCATAGTCCCGTTCACTCCGACCACAGTCCAGTATCCGGGCTCATAGCGAGTCCGAAACTTCCCTCTGGGTCTACGGTCCTTTATGATCACGACATCTCCTCCACACAACTGACGGGATGCTGATCTCCTTGTTCGGCTGGCCGCTAGGTTGTGTTCTTCTCTTTTCTCCCGGGCGCCTTCCTCGTCGAACGGTGGAGGAGTCCAGCCTGGTGCCGTGGGGAGGCTATCCCGGCGTGTTCCATTGAACATCACTGCTATTGGAGCTTGACATGTGGAGCTGTGAGGAGTGCTCCTGTACTCTCGGAGAAAGTTCTGTAGGTGTTGCTCGGGGTTGGCCTGCTCGGCCACGGCAATGCGGATGGTTTTGTTGATAGTTCTCATGAACCGCTCAATATCGCCATTGGCTTGTGGCCACTGAGGGGTGATCCGCCTATGCCGAATGCCGTAATGTTTCAGAAATTCCTGGAATTCGTGTCCATGGAACGGGGGCCCGTTGTCACTCTGGACTTCTTCTGGGCACCCGAACATGGCGAAGATTTTGTCCAGCACCGGGCCTACCTGGGAGAACGCTGTGGAGCTGACAATTTCAACCTAAGGATACTTGGAAGAGCTGTCCATCAGGGCCAGGGTGAATCTCCCATCTGGGAAGCTTCCAAAATCGATGCTTATCTTCTCCCATGGCTTTGTCCCGAGCTCCTCTGTTTGTATCGGTGCTGGTCTCTCAGGGGCACTTGATATTTGGCAGGAAGGGCATCTTCGTACCAGTTCCGCCACTCGGGTGTCCAATCCGGGGAACCAGACCTTTTCTCGCATTCTTGCTTTCATTTTCTCTATGCCTTGGTGCCCGCTATGAGCTAACTGGGTAGCTCGCAACTGGAGGGATGCAGGGAGGACAACTCGCAGCCCTCTCAGTAAGATCCCATTTTGGGCGATGCTTAACTCATTTCTGACTCGCCACATGTGCAGTAGACTCTCCTTTTCCGGGCCCGACCATGCATTGGCTGTTTGGATGAACTGATGCCAGTGTCCGCCTTGGACGGCTGTCCGAACTTTGTCGAACACTGGGTCTGCCTCTGCAGCTGCAGCTACTTCCTCCAGAGTCATGGCACGGGGGCAAGTGAGCGACAAAACCATGTCTATGTGTGCCTCAGTTTCCTGGGTGTCCTGGTCCTCCCCCTTTCTCATCTTGAGGATCCGGATGTCTCGAGAGGAAGTCAGCGGGGTTCTTGGCTCCTGGCCGGTAGGCCACTTCCATTTCATATTGTTGCAGGCCGATCGCCCACCGCTCGATGCGTGGAGGCGGGTGAGGTGCTGAACCTCGGAATAGTGGTACCAGGGGTTGGTGGTCCGTAATGACCTTAAACGGGTTGCCACAGACGTAGAGGTGAAAATGCCGGCATGCCCAGCGGATCGCGAGGGCCTCCCTCTCGATCTGCACATATCGTTTTTTGGTTGGTGACAGCGCTTTGCTGGCATATGCCAGAGTGGCCCACCTGCCAGGTTCTTGCTCCTGGGTGAGGACTGCCCCCAAACCTACGGGGCTGGCGTCGACTAATAGCTCTGTCCGTTTCGCTGGATCGAAGTATACCAGGGTCGCCTGGTCGAGGAGAGTGCTCTTGACGGTTTGAAACGCCGCTTCTTCTGTGGGTCCCCACTGCCACATGGCGTCCGTTCGGGTGAGGTTTCGCAGGGGCTCTGCAATGGTGGCAAGATCTGGAATGAAACGGCCACAGTACGTCGCCATCCCGAGGAAACTGCGCACTTCAGCTACTGTTTGTGGCGCTGGCGCATTCTTGATAGCTTGGGATTTCCGTGGGTCCACCTGAATGCCTTCCTGTGTGAACGTATATCCAAAGAACTCTATCCTTTGCTGAAACAGCAGACATTTTTCTCGGTGCAGGGTGACCCCGTGGTCATGGAGCCTCTTCAGCGTGGCCCTTAGATGCTTGTAGTGCTCCTCCGCAGTCCTCGAGTGGATGAGGATATCATCACTCACGTTCAGTACATTGGGCAGTCCGACCAGAATCTCTTTCACGGCATTCTGAAAAATCTCTGCGGCTGACGATATGCCAAAGCTTAGGCGTTTGTACCGCCTGAGTCCTAGGTGGGTACTGAACGTGGTGATATATCTGCTCTCTTTGGCGAGGGCCAGTTGATGATAACCTGCGTTCAGGTCCAGCTTCGAGAACCATTTAGATCCATTAAGACCGGCCACTATGTCGTCCATCGTTGGAGTTATGTGGCGTTCCCGCCTGATCGCCTTATTAGGGAGGCGCATATCTATGCAGATCCTTATCTTCCCTGGTTGGCGGGGTTTTTCGTCGATTACCATTGGGGACACCCATGGAGTGGGTCCTGAGACCTTTTCTATTACGCCTTGATCCTCCAGTTTCTGCAGCTCTTCTTCTACCACAGGTCGAAGATGAAAAGGGATCCTCCTATGCCTTAAGGCCATTGGTTTGACAGTTGTGTCTATGTGTAGCTTCACGGGCTCCCTTTTTATTCTTCCTAGGCCAGTGAAAAGGTCTTTGAACTGGTCCAACAGGTCTTTCGTCTGGTCAGCCTGCACACTCTTCGCGAATGTTATCAGCCCCAGATCTTCAGCGGCATGGCTGCTTAATAGGGTGTCCGCTTCCTGGTTGATGACGTGGATATCGATCGTGACCTCAGCATCCTCGTGTCGGACAGGTACGGTCATTTTCCCTCGGAGCGGTAGGGGTGACGTGCTTCCATACGCAAATATCTTCATCTTCGACGGCCGGAGATCTGGCTTTGGTCTTAACTTGTTATACTGTTGGATCCCCATTACTGTGACTGAGGCACCTGTGTCGATGACTGCACTGACTTCCGATCCCGCTATGTGCACTTTGCATCTGGGCTGCGGCCGCCTTCTTCTCTTTAGTGCTCGGGTGAACAAGACTAAGTATGTCTCTTCTTCATCCTCGGACGATGTGTCCTCTGCTTGGTAGACGTTTCGTCCACATTTCGTCTCTTTCTGCGCAGAAGTCAGCGACATGCTTGATAGCTGGCGAACCAGTTTCCTCCCCGGCATCGGTCTCCTCCCCTCCTTTCGTTGCCCTTTCCTTCGGCACATGGATGCAAAGTGGTTGGCAACACCACAGTTCGTGCACGTCTTCCCTCTGGCTGGGCACGCTTGGGCCGAGTGCTCCTCGCATCTGCAGTACCCACATTGGCCTTTTGATGTGGTGGGTAGGCGGTCTCGTGGTTTCCTGTCTTTGTCTTTCACTCTGACTGCGTCGGTCCGTTCCGTTTTTACGTTGACGCTCTTGTCTGTATTGCGCATCAGGGCCAGGTCCATCTCTTCAGCATGCGCGGCTGACAGGTCATGTGATCGTGCCATCACTAGTATGTCTGCCATCGGTATATTGGGTTGACACAGTATGAGGCCTCTCAAGGTCTTTCTGCGGATCCCCAGAATTAGCTGTGCTCTGATCTGTTCCGCCGCTCTGTCACCTGCGAGGTGCGTGCTGGCGAGTTCTCGCAGTCTCGCATGGAATGCATCCACCGACTCCCCTTCTTTCTGCCTGGCCTGTCGCAGCTTAAAGTGCTCAAAATACGGATTGAACTGTGGGTCGAAATGCGCATTGAGCGCTGCCACCGCCGCAGTGTAGTCATTCGCGACACCTGTATTGGGGAGGTGCTTGAAAAGCATGTATAGCTCTTCCCCTGCGGAGTGGAGCAATAGTGAACGTTTGACAGCGCCATCCGTTTCCCGGGTGGCAACGAAATAGTTATCCAGGCGTCCCAACCAGACTTGCCAGCATGGCGACGCGGTGGCCGGATCAGCCGACTCGCTGAAAGGCGGCAGGACGCCAGACGGTAGGTGCTGCGGCATGATCCTTGCTGCTGCCTGCGCCCCATCCCCTTGATCGCCCATAATTTGATTTGTAGCTGTTGCTGTGGTGTGCCTGCAGGTCCTGCGTCACCCTCGATATGCTGGAGTGGCCAAAACGTCCCCCTTTTGCTGACTGCGCTTGTGTCTTGACGCTGTGTGTGGCCCTTGAGGTGTTCTTGATGTGTGTCCACCCCCTGTGCCACCCTGCCTCCAACCGGTCTCCTCACCAGTGCTCTGCTCACCGCTTCCGGCCAGCTGCCTGTTATCCCGGCAGGGAGTTCAGACAGGTGTGCGCCCTGCCACCCACGTGGTCACTGCTGCAGCGCGTGAGTGTTCAGCAGTTCAGCCGGTCCTCCTGCGGGCCTCTGCCGGGTATCGGCGTTGTGCCGGTCTTCCCCTTCTCTAGGAGCGCGGGTCGCTCCCCCTTGTTGCCAGTGTTATGAGGGGGGCCTAATTATCAGCATAGCGTGCGTCGCGGCGCTGAAAGAAAACACAGGGACACAGTGCGGTGCTTCACTAGGGTGCGAATGCCGATCCTCGGCCCCGCCCCGCCCCTCCTTTTATTGCCTGCGTTCACGCCGGCCGGCGTGAGGCAGGCGTGGGCTCTAACAGCGTGCGTTGGCAGCCGCCAACTAGCACGCTAACTCATCACAGCTCCCCTTCCTGATTCCGTTATGTAAACTGATCACAGTGAAGATTGGCGCTCTCAAGGTTGCTGCATGAGGCAACTATGCAGGTAATGAGCATTAACTTATGATGTAAAATAGGAGCGAACGAGATAGCAATCTAGTGCTTGAATGGCAGTGTCAAACCTGAAAAACTGTTATCAATCTTGGCCTGTGCTTGACATAATTGTGTGATCCTAGGCAGTTATTTTATTTCGACATGCCTCCTTTTTCTTCATCACCACATATTAGAACATTTTCAAACATGAGTTCAGGACGTGTGCTGTAAAAAAACCTTTCTTTTCTTTAATAGACCTTAATGTTGCCTCATGTATAATGACAACTTAACCACATTTAGGGTGCTCATGACAACTGACTTGCCTCTTTGTTCACCCACTTTGTTCACTAATGGTATAATCATTGGTGGGGAGAAGGAGGGCGTGAATATTTCTAACCTTGATAAGCTTCAAAAATATAATGCATAGGCAAACTGTGCTAAAAACACATTGCGTTGGCATAATTTCTTGAAAGTGTTCTTAGGGATGGTTAACCACAAACAGTCTTAAGGAGGGTACGGTTTCCTGTCACACCATGAAAGTAGGGTTTGCTTACTTTGCTCGCTCTCTTCAATTCGAGGCAGGCATATACGCCCCACCACTTTCGAAGTTCACCAGCCACCACTGAGTGTATGTCTGCTGACCTGGCTACCTCACAGACTTTTTCAGCCGTACGACCCACTAAGGCACTGAATGTCAGCCACTCTCAGGGTATAGTCTGCATTTACGCAGCAAAGTTGCCAAGAGGCCGAGTCTCTAATGGGTTCCCCACTGCCAAGACTTCTCCATCATACTAACTCACCCACAATGACAGTGGTAGTTTAGGGTCCATCATGATACTTATCTGAGATCTATTTCAATCAAGAGAGGCCATTCACAAGTATGCTCAACAGGTTCGTACATTTCTAGCATACAGTACTCACAAAATCCTGAAAGTAAATAACTCACAAAGAACAAATGGATTGAGTGGGTCATCAGTTTGAACCTCACTAGGAAATGAATGCAATTCAAACATTTATTTACCATTATTTAATTTGTGCCTCTGAAAAAGCGATGTGGCACGGGCAGGAGGTTGATACTGTTGTCAGATGTTGCACATTAGTTTTAATTCACTGCATAAAAGTTCCCATTGCCTTTTTCTTAACACGTTCAATCACTTAGTGCGATATAAACATGGGTTCCTCCCTTTCATTTAAGGCAATTAGTTAAGGGGGACGAAGGCCAACTGAAATTGGTTGAATTGCCATTACTGTTCTCTACATAATTCTATTGTTTTGGACGATTTTTGCTGGAAAATCAAGTTGTGAAATTCTCTAACCCAAAAAGTATGCAAATGCACATTTGATCAAAATGTTCGCAGTTGTTGGAGTATTCACAATTTGCATTTGTTGGACTGAATTACAATTTTCAAAATCCGTTTCTGT
This sequence comes from Calotriton arnoldi, assembly GCA_963921515.1. Lineage (NCBI taxonomy): Eukaryota > Metazoa > Chordata > Amphibia > Caudata > Salamandridae > Calotriton > Calotriton arnoldi. Next base: position 957,414 of record CAWUFW010002734.1, on the reverse strand, counting down.
TAGACCTGGCATCTTTTGACGTGATTTCTCCTGTGTTTTTGCTTTTGACCTCCTGTTTTTGACTGTGTGCTGAACTTAGTTTTTGATGATGTTAGGACTCTAGGCACTGTACCACTGCTGACCAGTGCTAAAGTGCATGAGCTCTGTGTCTAAAATGTATTGGCATTTCGTTTCTCCATGATTGGCCTATTTGATTTACTAACAAGTCCCTCGTACATTGCATTGTGTGTGCCCGGGCCTGTAAATCAAATGCTACGAGTGGGCCTGCAGCACTGATTGTGCCACCCACATTAGTAGCCCTTCACACCTGTCTAAGGCCTTCCACTACAGTGCCTGTGTGTGCAGTTTTTAACTGGCATGTTAACCTGGCAAGTTCACCTACTTGCCAGGCCTCAACCTTCCCTTTTATTACATATAAGGCACCCCTAAGGAAGGCTCAAGGTATCCCCATGGGCAGGGTGCAGTGTATTTAAAAGGTGGGGCATGTGCTGTTAACTTTTCCATGTCCTGGTAGTGAAAAACTGCTAAATTCGACTTTCACTACAGCAAGGCCTGTCCCTCCCATAGGTTAGCATTGGAGTTGCCTTGTAACATTTTACAAGTGTATCTTCTAATTGGGAGCAAATAGGAAATTTAAGTTTGGTGTCTCTGGACTCATAATTTAAAAACCCACTTTTTAGTGAAGTTTGTTTTTAAATTGAAGATCTGAAAATGCCACTGGTTACTTGCACTTGTACTGTTTATGTAATGTTCTATGTAATGTGCTTGTGAATTTTGTTTTGCATTTTGTGGTGTTACATTACTGGTTATTATTTTGAATGTTTAATATTTCTTTGAAAAATATGTGTGGCCCGACAAGATGACATGAGATTAATGGTCTTATCTTGTTTGAAGAAAGTACAAAAAGAAGTAAAATAAAAAACACACAGGCTTTAGAACAAAGCACTGAAGTCTCGTATGATTAATTAAGAAACGGTCTATCTGGACACTGTGTTTGTTAGTACAACTTTTAGAAAGTTGGCATTTTCTTACTTTAACCATTCTGTGCCTCTGCCTCTCCCTAGAATACATGTCTGGGTTGGATGACCGTTAGGCTTTGTGAATTAAATCTAGACACACAAAAGGGAGCTGAGGTGTGCCCTGCCTACCCTGATGGCCCATTTCCAGACTGATGGGTCTTCCTGAGCTAGAGTGGTGGGAGGAGTTGACACTTGCACCTGAATAGGGATGTGCCTGTCCCCACACAAAGAGCTGCATACCCCCTCTGTTGTGTGTCTGGAGCCAGGGCCAGAGGGGGCAGGGTCTTGTGCACTACAAAGACCTTTCTTCGAAGTCTCCCTACTTCAAAGACTAAAATGGGTATAAGTTCTGGACCTCTGACACCATATACTTAGAACACTTCTAGACTGAGGACATTCTGCCAGGAAGAAGAGCTGCAGTACTGCCAGTAGGGACTGCTACTATGCTGCTTGCTTTGCTGTGTTGGCCTGCTGTCTGTTGCTTCTTTCCTGGGAGTGAGAGCACTGGACTTTTCTCTCTGCATCCTGCTTTCTAAAGCAGTGGTGGCCGACAGAGATAAAGACCAGTGGGGCGGGTGAAGGGGGTGGGGAGGAGAGGGGGCTGGCAGGAAGTGCATGGGGGAGACCGCAGCGGGGTGGTTCGGAATACATTTTTTTTAAAAACAAGACTTAACTGGTGCTGCAGGTTGCCTCGCGCTCCTCTCTTACTGGTCCCAGCAGTCCCTGGGACAGCATCGGAGTCCCCACCCAATCCCCACACTGCTCTCAAGCATGAGAGCAGTGTGTAGATTGGTGTGAGTGGGCTGGATTAACGCTCGCTCAGGCACAGGGAGTCTGAGCTGTTTCTCCAACCCAGTTGTACAATAAAGCCGGGTTGGAAAAACTTAAGTGCCCATGTCAGTTTGGCTGGCCTGAAACGGCTGGCCAAAATGACATGCGCACTTAAAAGTACACATTTACCAGTCCTCCTCCCACCTCCCATGGCCTGGCCCCGCCACTGCCTTCACACGCTGGCCAGGAGCCAGCAGATGAAAGATAAAACACTAGTAAAATATAATTTTATTTTTCAGCTGCTGGCTCTGAGCCAGTGGGGTGATGCTCCTCCTCCATCGCGCAGGAGCTGTCGCTGTTCTAAAGTATCTCCAAGGGCTTGAGTTGAGCTTGCCTCCTGTTGGAAGCCTCAAAGACTTCACCTGCAGCACCTGGCCTACTCTGCTGAGAGCCCTACTCTGCCAAGTGGTGCCAAATCCAGTTCCTGGACCCTTGAAAGTGAGTTTGATGTGCTAAACAAGAAGAAACCAGCACTTCGACTGTGACTTCGGAGCCAGTGCTGCTCTTCAAAGCCACTGCCTGCACCTGAGCCGTGGTCCCTGCTCAACGCAATGACCGTGACTTGCAACGCCAACCGCGAGGCAGCCACAGCATCTCCAAAGATCCGCAACAGCGTGAGTCTTGAGCACCGCATCACCGAAGTCCATTACGCCTGACTTCGACTCTGCCGCAGCACCTGTGGCCCCGTGGTGTAACATCGACACCGTGAAGTCAACACTTGACCCTCCGCTCCATTGACCCCATTCCGCCAGCAGAACGGACACCTTGCCGCCAATACCGCATCATCTCCCCTGTGCACTTGCTTCAGTGACAGCTCACCTCGGTGCACCGTCCCAAGCACCGACATGCCAACGACCTGCATAGCAGGAAGGAACCGTCACCGCACCGGCCTCAACGATGCCTCACCTCCGCAGCGCCTTGCAATGTTTTTGTTTTGCCATCGATTCCAAGGTACTGTACCCTTGGTCTGTACGACTCTGTAGCCAGCTCACGCTCCATTACGGTCGGCTCAAACTTGTGGATTCGACTCCGTCAAGCACATAATTTTGGCCCCAACCAGAGCTATTGTGTTTCTAAGCACTAGAACTGCATTTAAAATTGAAAAATTCATATCTTGACTTGTGTATTTTGGATTGTTGCCGTTTTGATCTTGTTCTTCAGATAAATATTGGCTATTTTTCTAAACTGATGTGGAGTGCTCTTGTGGTGTTTTCACTGTGTTACTGTGTGTGTGCAAAAATACTTAACACATTGCCTCTTTAGTTTAGCCTGACTGCTTTGTGCTAAGCTACCTGAGGGTGAGCACAGGTAAACTTAGTGCGCACTACAATTACCCTGACTAGAGTGTGGGTCCCTACATGGACAGGGTGCAAACCACTGCCAACTAGAGACCCCATTTTTAACAGTGTCTTTGGAAATTAAGCAAGACCTAAACACCTCTTTCGAGGCAGCAGCTAATTAGGTCACAAACTGCATGGAAGTGTCAGTTTCATCTTTTTTTCATAAAAACAAACCATGCAGCATGTCAGCGTGATTACATTTCTTAGGAGTTCCCATATATGTCTTGCTGTAAAGACTGGGGAATGAACAAGTTAATTTACTCTCAAGCAGTTGTCTTTGATATAGTATTTCTCAGCCGGCTGCCAATTACCAATACTGCAGACAATACACAAAGAAGCATTTTCGACCTATTGGCTTTGGAGTGGTTTTTAGCCATTCTGTACGGCAAACCGGGTGTTGTGCGGCTTAGCTAAATAGGAAAAGAAGCCTATAATGTAGCAGCTTTTTGTGCAATAGCATGGAAGTTGCATGGCAACGGAAGAAGCAACATGGAGGACACGGGAGAGGGGAAACAACACAGATGGTGTGGGCAGGGCTAGCTTTAGCGCTGGTGGCACCCAGTGCAGCAACCTTTGTTGGCGCCACCCTATCTCTAAAACCCTCTTTCTCCACTAATTCCCTTACGACCACGATCCACCAGTGCCCCTCATCTCTCCATAGCCCCTCTCCCACATGCATTTAATTGGTTTTTATAGGGCTACTCATACAATTGTAGAACGTCGGAGCACTTGACATCACACACACATTATACAGAGCCAATGAATCATACCTGTGTAAAGCAATCCATAGGAATTGTTACATTAGACAATAAGGATAACAAGGTGCAGGAGTCCCATGTCACAGATACTAGTAGGCAGTATATTTTAAGAGTGTTGGTTGACTTTACTAATGCGAATGTATTTCTACCTAAATGAACTCTTTTAGCAACATTAAGATAATTAAAGACTGTGGAAAATACATAACGTTCTAACCTATACCATGCAGTTTTTATGCAGCTCTTTCATGACAATTCTTAGCTCACTGTACTATATTGGGATTGCAACTTATTTATCAAAAAGATGACAGTGACAATAGCAGTAACCTACTGAGCGATCCTCATGAAATATAGTTTGGTGATTTGCATGGGACACAGTCTTTGCAGCAGGCATATTAACTATCTGCGCTACTTTAACATGAGTGGAGACTGCCACTGGACAAAAGATCTCTCTCCAGCAGGAACATTAACTACCAGAGTTACCTTGACATTTTTATTGTTGCCTGAAAACTGTAAGAGACACAAGGAACTCTGCAGGAAGTGCTTTTTAGAACCGTGTTAGTTCTAAACATGCCCCCCATTACCTCCTCCCCCCGGGGTCAGCGCACCGGTCGCACCACCCTAGAGCCAACCGTAGGTGTGGAAAGCAAATGACATGGAGAGAGCGCAACTTGGACCACAGAGGGAGTGGGGTGAAAAGCAAATGGGTGAGAGAGAGCAACATGGAGCTTGGGGAAAGAAACACACAGACGGGGAAACAATGGGGGCGCATTGACTGATGTGTGCATCACAGAGCAAAGCACAGGAGAATCACGAAGGCAACCGGGAGCAAGGCGGAGTGCAGGGGGAAGAAGTGCACAAAGGAGAGAGCTGGAAAACACGTGCGTTCCGGAAGAGCGTTTAACCTACATAAAAAAAGTAGAGCTTGATAAACAAGCAGTGGAAGGGTTTAAGTAGTCCGTCCATGCTCCAGGGTAGGGACAAACACCAGAAGAGGAAGTCAAACCCACACAAGGCAACAAATAAGATGCAATCAAATGAGTGTGAGAATAAAGCCAACAAATGGTAAGCAAAGTGCAAGCTCTAAGCCCACTGTAAGCTGACAATACATCTTGAAACAGTCAGCACATACACTGTCTAGTAGGTGAGACCTAAAAGACAGTATGAATCCCTTCACCATATTGTCTGAATAGCTCCCAATATAGAGTCACTGGAATTATGAAGCAATGGAGAAAAACATGTTCGACGTTATGACGACTAAATTATGAAGCAAAGAAAAGGCAAATAATATGACATGGTAAGACACATTATGAGGCATATTCTAGGAATATTAGCTAGCTATATTGGTATTTTAACACAAATCGACACCAAATTAATCTGAATGCTATAGAAAACTTAACGCTTCTTAAGAGAATTAAACAAATTCAAAATGCTATCGACCATCCATCCATTAAAAATGTTGTTTCCCAGGGAAACCGTGAATGTACTGGTCCTTCGCACTTCCCAGACTAAAATAGTTTGTGTATAACATATACGATGCTCATCTCAGCTGAAAAGAACCCTACGTGTACGCGTTTCACAGTGAAAGGAGTGCCTCTTTTAAGCATTAAATTCCAGTTATGTTTCGGGTCTTCTGTTTCGGGCTTGCTCTCTTTTCACAGTATATAGACTCTGGAAGCAATTCTTTAATTAGGAAACAGCACTGCAGAACCATGTTGTATATTTATCATATATGCTTATCAATAGGAGACACTGTGGTAGGATTTAAGTTATCAGACACTGAAGAGAGATGCCACATGTTTGATATTGTGTTAAATGCCGATCTTAAATTACCTTATTGAATAATGGTTGCTTTGAAAACAGTGTCTGTAACGAAAACGTGAGTTATTGCACAATCTGGTATGAAATAGATTCTACAGACAGTGTTTTAACAACTGATTGATTTGTTTAAGCTAGAAATGACACATGTTTCGCTACTATGCACAACATGTTTTGTTACCAAGTGCAGCCTATGCAGCAGCGGCTGAACTGTGTGCAGATGCCACAAGTATGACGAATTGGTATTTTCCTAGGTAGTGTTACACGTATGACGAATCTGTATTTGTTATGTTATGTTATAAGGTTTTTATAGAGTGCACATATCACCCGGGGGGGGGAGGGGGGTCTCAAAGCGCTGTAGTGGGTTCAAATGAAAGTAAAGGTTCACAGCATAAAAAGGGGAAAAAACGTTCAGAACAGCCAGGTTTTAAGCTTCTTTCTGAACGATTTGTGATCTGTGATCATTCGGAACTGCATTGGAAGCTCATTCCAGAAGAGGGGAACTAAATGGGAAAAGGATCTTCTGCTATTTCTGGTGGTACGCAGCCTGAAAAGGGTGAGTAGATGTTTTGTCCCTGACCTAAGATTCCTTTTTGGTGTATACCAGTTAAGTTTCTTGGCCAGGTAGATCGGCCCATTTCCATGCATGGTCTTATGTGCCAGGCAGATGATTTTGAAACAAACACGTTTCCTAATATGGTGCCAGTGTAGAGCTTTTAAACTGGGGGCAGACGGAGACCGCGATGGAAGATTCAACACCAGTCTGGCAGCGGTGTTCTGCAACACCTAGAGTCTGGTATATAGCTCTTCATTGATAGAAGCCATCAGTGCATTTCCATAGTCCAGATGACTGATTATTAGACCCTGAACGAGAGCTTTCCTTGATTCCACTGGAATCCATTGGAAGATTTTGCGTAGGGTTCGCATTATGCCACAGCAGGTGCACATGACATGATTTACTTGGTCTTTCATGGACAGTTTGTCGTCTATTTTTACTCCAAGGTTATGTACCATGGGCTTAGGAGATGGACAGGGGCCTAGGCTTGCAGGCCACCAGTCATTGGACCATAGTTCTTGTGCTTTTCCAAATAATATTACCTCGGTCTTACTGGCGTTGAGCTGAAGGTGGTTAGTTTGCATCCAGGTGTTTATGTGTGTCATACAGCTTTTGAATCTGATTCTGGTACCTGTTGGGTTGGGACCGAGAGAAATTAACAACTGAGTGTCATCAGCATATGACATTACATCAAATCCATAAGATCTAATTACCTTGGCCAAAGGAGTCAAATAGAGGTTAAAAAGCATGGGACTGAGTATCGATCCCTAGGGGACTCCCTTATCTACCATCAAACTGCAGGAAACTAGTATGCCTATTTATACAGCCGTGGTTCGACCTTTTAGGTAGTTGCTCAGCCAGTTAAGGGCTTTGCCTCCGACTCCCATCTCCTGCAACCTTTGTTCTAAAGTTCTGTGGGAAATGGTGTTGAAGGCTGCCAATAGATCTAATAGGACCAGCATTGCTGACTGCCCGATGTCCTGGGCCAGTCTAATGTTGTCGACTACCTCTGCCAAGGATGTTTTGGTGCTGTAACCAGCCCTAAAACCTGACTGAGAGGGATCTAACAGTTGATGGCTTTCTAGATGGGTTGTTAATTGTTTATTAACCAGGGACTCAAGTATTTTTCCAAAGTAGGGAAGTAAAGAAATTGGCCGATAGTTACTAGGCTCTTTAGGATCTGCTGACTGTTTTTAAGAATTGGTTTGACCCTGGCTGATTTTAATTTAACCTAAGGCTGGTTTCCTAGGTATTGTTACAGTTCTGTTTGAGCTGCTTTGCAAATGTATCCCTATGTTTTCCCAAATTATGCAGCTCACTACTCCTTCAAGTTGGTGCTCCATGCTTTACCCAGGGTCACATGATCTTCAGAACAAGCTACTTCACCTACAATGCAGCAGGAATCAGTGCAGCAGGATACCTGGCTGCAAGACAAACCCCTGAGCAGTCCAGACATCATCAGGCTCGAGGCCACACCAGGAACCAAGCATTCTTCTTCTGTGCACCCACAATTAAGGACAGCATCCCGCAGCAAGTCAGCCTTGCACCTCCCACCGCTTCACAGAACAGAATTAAAGCCCTTCGTATTAAAGATGCGCCTCGTTAAAGAATACTTAGGAACTGTCTTGGCGCTCCCAGCCTCCCGCTCTGCATCATGGACCTCCTCCGCTTCGGCTCTTGGAACAGTTTCTAATTTTGACGCTTTCCTTGCAAGGTTCCTTTATCCTCCTATCACCAGGTACTCTGTTGCCCCTGTGCTAGATTGCCTCAAGGGGCTATAGATTCAAACACACATGAATACCTACAAAATGGTGGATTCTTTGCTGATATCATCAGGGATGAGCCCTAATACATGAACAATCCAAGCTACCGAACTTGACAGACGCACGTGACACCCACGTGCAGAACAATAAGAGCTAGAAGACAAATAACACAATCATTGAAAACACCAGGACACGCAAAAAATATATCCGTGGCTGGAAAAGTGCCCAACATAACAGCAAGAACAGCAAAGGGTTTTGTCATCAATTCACAAAAAAACGAAGTGATGTCTTCGCTACTAATATATATATTTAGAGTGGTGCCCCTCAGCAGAGGCGCAACTAGAGCCAAATTTCGGGGGGCAATAAAAATTTCGGGGGGAGGGAGGGGGCTAATTCTTCCAGCAAAGGCAGAGTGGAGATGCAGGGGCTCTAAGAAGGGGTGAAAAAACAACAAAGCCTCGTTAAGAAGTAAATGGTCTTTTAAAGACCTGTGAAGTACTCGGGTGCAGCTGCAATAAGACGGACGCCAGACCAGCCAGCCCACAGCAGCTCAAAAACTGTGTGTGTGCCCGGGAAGCTGTCTCAGCCCGGCTGACACACACGACGGGGGTGTGTGGGGGGGGGGGGGAGGCTGAAGCCCTTTGAGCCCTATGGGCGTTTTGCGCCTGCCCCTCAGTGCTGTTAGAAGTTTATTGTAAGGGTGATGAAGTGCCCTTCATTTAATTGTTTATTTGTTCTTCAGCGTCATCAGAAAGATTAGGGCTCAGTACGAGAAAAACACCACGTACATCAGGATGTGTTAGAGGATGGAATAAGTCATGGGCCTGTTCATATACATTTAGAGATGCTTCCAATAACAATTCCTGACACGGCAACCGCGAAGAGTGACACAGTGATGTATTATCCATTAAAGGTGACAAGGTGACGCTCATACACCGTGTGAGCACTGAGAATGGCTCCGTCAAACGGGGTGTGCAGCTCACGAGTGACAACATTATACTGCCAGTCAGTTGTCCCTCCAACTCTGAAGGTATCTACAGTGTGACCCGTTACAAGATATGAGTGAGGGACATTGAGGGTCATTAAGGCCCCCACACACTTTGACACCTTCTCCCATCCATGACAAGAGTGAATGAGGACATTACTGATGGCCCGTTACAAAGGGTCTCCCCCCTACAACTCTGTTTTTTTCTCACTGTTTTCATGGTGTTTGTCTCTCTTCCCCCAAAGCATCCGATATGCTCCTCTTGACCAGAGCCTGCTGACCCCCTGAGATCAATTAAAGCGCCCCCCCTCAGGAGGGCCGCCCCTATACTCTGAAGACTTCTGGGTTGTGGAGTGGGGAGGTGCTAGCAGCCTTACTGCTCATATGCTATCGGGCCTTAACAATTGTTAATTGTCCCCCGTCGCTTTTGGCTCGGATGTATAGGTGCGGGGCCGGCCATTAACAGCATTTAATGCCCCCTGGTAATAGGATTTCTCTGCATAAAACAATGTCACTGAACTTTCATCCTGTAGAGGCTAAAACAAGAGCAGCTTTATTTACTTGCGGTGCTTCAAAGAAGTGCATAGAACAAGTATTTTATTTGAATATTTGTGAAAGTAGCAAAAGCAAACTTTTCACGCACATTGAGCAAATATTTAAGCATGTTCTAACAGTGAATTTTTGGGCATGTCATAGATTATGTGTATGAAGCTGCTAGCCCCCTGACCACTTCCCCAACCCTAGCAGAATCCACCTGTCTATGCGTTAGCCATAGGGGGAAACCACTACCCTTCCTGTTAATGCCCAGTGCTGCCATTGTAACTCAATTTAACACTTTGTAAACTCCTAATATATGGAATGATGTCAGAAATAGCCGTCTTCTCCCCTGTACAGACGCCTTCTGCTACGGTACCTAGCGCTTGCATTAGGGCCCATGGCGCTCTTGCTACGTCACAGTGTGTGTGCACGGAAAACGTCACAGTGCCAGGATGGCTGCTGTGAATGGAGCTGCAGAATTCCGCTAGTGTGCTGCTGATTGTTACTGTAATATTAAGCAGATCAGCCCTGATCTCAAGCACAGTGGGCACTGCACTTATACCAAGCTCAAGAAATGCAAATGAGGAAAGTGGCTGCACTTACCATCCTTGTGGCACTTAGCGTTCAGCTGCTCGGAAATGCAGCATGTCCTCCGAGGTGAAGCTCTTTCCAGCAAATGCTCTTTGCGCTCTAACGGGCACTTCCCTTTTTTTATTTTTAATGGCTGCGGTCTATCAGCCCTCTCATGGAAATGTCTCACACAATGAGCGCTGCTTTGCATCCATATCCCGAGTCGAACAAAAGAGCTAGCAACGTGCCCTAGTCTGTGCACAAACAAAGTGAGCAGGACGTTCACAAGCACATATCCAGTGACATGTCGCGAATGAGCTGGTTACCTCTCTGTGCAGACCCTACTCGCACATTCATCCGCCCGACGCCGATACAATGAGTAACTTTAAATTATGTAATAGTAATGCTAAAGATTGGCTGGTTTGCTTAGAGTGCCACGTTGAATCCTTGATTAATACTCCCAAACACTGCTTAATCAGTGACTGAATGAGTACCGGTGCCCACATTTCTGCTCAGAAGGAAGGGAAGCTTAGAAATACTGCTGCATCTCGTACGTTAGTGCCTACGTGTCTTTCGATGCCCCCGCATCTTCCCCCCAAACTGATGCTATGGAAGGCGTGGAGAGGCACAGAAATACTGTTCCATACAATATGGGTAACTGTGTAAGCTCTTCCGTTTCCCAGAATCAACTTTGTGATATTTGCATTTTGTGCATAAAAATATTGCTGTAAGCTATGTTTTAAATGCCAATGGGCACACTTAAAGCACACCAGACACATGGGTGTCAGTGCATCTTTTCATTGATGATGTGACATTTGCAGGAGTGAAAGAAAAAGGGTGTTCTGAAGAACCCTGGGGTTAAATTATTGTTTAAACTGGTGTACATGAAGCTTTGTGCTTTTCTGTGCATAATAACACATAAGGCAAATCTGGCAGAATAGCTGTACACTTGCCAATTAAATATGCCACAATCTGCTGACACATTCGAATCCAGCAGGGCACAACCAGCCTATCATCCCACGCAGCTCGCTATATTGAGTACCAATAAATTGGGTAGCTTAGAAACTGCGTAAGTGAATTATGAAGTGCTATATTATGATCAGAGAACATGTGGCCCAATGGCTAGCGTTGCTGACTTTGAACCACTTCCTCAACCCAAGCAGAATTCATCTGGCTATGCGTTAGCCATAGAGTGAAACCACTCCCTTTCTGGTAATGCCAAGCGCTGCCATTTTAACTCAATTTGACACTTTGTAAACTCCTAATATATGGATTGACGTCAGAAATAGCCGTATTCACCCCTGGATAGGCGCCTTCTGTTACATTACCCAGTGCTTGCGCCCTTGTTACGTCACAGTTGTGTGTGCACGCTAAACGTCACAGTATTATGGCTGCTGTAAATGGAGCTGCAGAATTCCGCTAGTGTGCTGCTGACTTTTACTGTGATATCAAGAAGGGATGCACTATTCTCAAGCACACTGGGCACTGCACTTATACCACGCTCAAGAAATGCAAATGAGGAAAGTCGCTGCACTTACCATCCTTGTGGCACTTAGCGTTCAGCTGCTCGGACATGCAGCATTTCCTCCGATGTGAGGCTCTTTCCAGCAAATGCTCTCAGCGCTATAACGGGCTTTAATGGCTAGTGTTGCTGGCTTTGGAACTGGAGCACCAGGCTTAAGAAACCCTTTTTGGGTAGCTGTTGCGCCCTACAAAATTAATTAACATAACATAATAAGATCACTGACAGGCTATTCATAAATGTAAATTACACTTAAAAGTAATTTACATTTGTAATGTACTCTTACAGTTTTTAGCAACTTTGCTACTTTTGACATGAGTGTGCAGTTACTCAAAAAGGTAGACTTACACATCTCTGCCCACTGAAAAAGGGGGATAGAGTCAAAGTTTACGAGTGTAAGTTACTGCTGTCAAACAAGCATTGGCAAAGCCAATATGTTTTGCATATGCAAGATCTATTGACTTTGTCAATGTTCTTTAGACATGTTGCACATCAGCGCAGGCCGCCATACAACATGGCCTAACGTAAAAAAAAACAAAAAAAACGCAATGTTGTGGCCAGACTTGACCGTGTCATAGGGCTTTTTTTCTTTAAGCCATGTTGCACAGCAGCCCGCGTTGCAATGCAATATGTCTAAAAAACATTAAACAAAGCCAATATCAATAGCTAACTTGCGCATCACCCTGCGAGTGCCTGTTTTTCTGGTGCTGCACTGCCGTGTGGGAAGAATTTCCATACACTGCCGCCGTGCGGCTAAAGAAATCGACGCAGCACCTGCCCGCTTCTAAAGAAACTGCTGCAGCCCAAGTTTAGCGTATTGTGTCTCCGACATCCAAGACCACCGCACTGACTCTGACGCAGGCTCTGCTATGTGGCTAAAAGAAACTACTCATACCCTGTCTGCGGCTGCGGAAATTGATGCAGCGCCTGGATCACCACCGCATTGACACGCAGCACCTTATTTTCCACGCATCGCACCTGTGCGCCAAATCTACATTAGTGCTGGGCTCAGTAAGTAACTGAGGCTGCATAATCGGAGAATCGATGCATCATCTCTCCACACAGTAAGAACCCAACCCATCACCTCCTCTCACAGTAAGGAACCAACCCATCACGTCCTCTCACAGTAAGGAACCGACCCATCACCTCCCCTGCGTAGCAGTAAGGAACTGATGCATCACCTACCCTGGGAGTAAGGAATCAACGCATCACCTTCCCTGCGTAAAAGGAACCGACGCATTGCTTTGTTTTCCGGCACATCACATCCCCCTGCGCCTGTATTTATCTTGGTTTTTTTTTACGCATCCCAGGTACTTTGTACCAAAAGTGACGCATCATAGTTTTCTATGAACTGAACTGATTTAAACCTTTTAAAAGTGATATTTTGGTTGTGTATGTTGCCTTTTTGTCGTTTTAATCTTGTTCTAAACTGGTGTGGGGTTCATTTGTAGTGTTGTCACTATGTTACTGTTTGTGTTATTAACAAATGCTTTACACGTTGCCTGACTGTTCATGCCAAGTTACCAAGGGGGTGAGTAGGGGCTATCTAAGGTATGTAACTCCCTTACCCTGACTAGAAGGAAGGGTCCCTATTTGGACAGGGTGCAAGGCACTGCCAACTATAGACTCCCATTGCTAACACCCCCCACAAAAGAATATGTCCCTTTTAATGTAATCTGGTGCTCATGTAAAATACTCTAATGCACGTGGGCCAAGTGTGCGTTATATAAAACGACGCAACAATCATATTTGTACAAAAGCAAAAGCTACAAAGCGCTATTCCATTGAACAGTCACACATGGGAGTGCAGGGTGGTAGAAATTTTGTTGATCCCTGCAAATTCCGAAATGATCTTTTACAGCAATATTAGGAAAAAGCATAATTTACTCCCGCTCTGATGGGCCATGTATCAAAACTATGCTTGCCATGTGGATGCTCTAAGCCCCAGGATGGCAGAAAGCAAATATGGGCTTTAGGGGTGTGGGTGCGGCCTGATGACAGGACAGGTTGATCCCCACCCCATTTTTTAAAAATATCACTGGCATCCAGTTTGCTTTCTGTACTCTGGAAGATATTTGGAGCAAATTCTCTAATCTTTCCCGCAGGAAGTGAAGAGAATGAATGTTGGGGCGTAAGGGATGGGAAGTGTGGACCGATATAGGGTAGCCCCGACCCCCTTTATTTTTTTAAAACATTCATAGGTGTAGTGGGCTGTCTGGCTCTCTCACCACCATAAACCCCTCAATCTGCCCAACAAGGGAACAGAAAGACTGCTGGGGATTGCTATGGAGTGGGGGTACATTCCAATGATTGGGCAAACCTCTACACTGCATCTATTTTTTTTAAATAAAATCCAATGTGTTCAGTGAGCTTTGGATTCAAGGGGTTTACCAGAAAGACTGTTATGGCGATTTTAATGAGGGGGCATGGACTGATGCCTAGATGGGCCATTCTCACTCCTTCTGTTTTAAATCTTTTTTCCCTGAGTTTAGTAGGCTTTTTGACCACCTCCTGGGGATGCATTTTGAGGTAAATCCTCCAATCGCCCCCCACTGGGGGAAGAAGGGCTATTTTATTAATCGGGAGGGCACTGAAGCATGCATGGGAAGGCTGTTCCCCCCGTGTCTAGTGGATGGATCCGTGCTTTGAGATTGCCCCCTGGGGTGGATTTCCATACAGCGATAGACTAAACAGAGGTACAGCTGGAATTAGGATATTGTCTACTTTTTACTGACCCTTTTCCACACTGATGAAACTGAAAACAGACTGCTTTCAGTTTCTCACTGTGACCTCAGCGAGAGGTAGTATACCAGAATATCAAAGACAAAAATATTGTCTTTACATATTTTCTATGTAAACTAAAAAGCATAGACTGCAAAAAAATAGAAACCAACAATTCATCATAAAATAGGTAAGTATATTGAATTTTAACTATTTAATATTATTTTAACTTTAAAATATTACATTAAAAACATTCCCGCCCTGTGAGCCGCAGCACCCCGCGGAGGTGTCCACGGCCCCCCGCAGGAGCAGAGACACAGGGGGCGGGGGTTCCCCTCAAGCCGGGGCCACACCAAAATGAGGAACCCGGCAGATGAAAGGGGGAGCAGCCGAATGCCCGGTGTCGTCTTTCCAGTGAGGCTGGGCGTGGGCTCCGCCCTCTCTCTGTCAGCCTGAGGGGAGGCAGCGCCGCCGCTTGTTGTCACTGGGCGCAGGAGCATGTGGACGGAGAGATGGAGCCAACGCCGCCGGCCCTGCGTACACGTTTTGATATGTTTACCTGAGCCTGCGTGCTGGTCTGCTGTGTGCGGGTCAGCTGGGGAGCCGTGCAGCACTCTTCTTTTCTTCGAGGAGCCTCTGGACTTCGCTGGGTCTCCCGCTGCTGCCGCTGGTGCCGGAGTTGCGGCAGTCACACTCTGGTGGGACTCGGTGTCCCAGAGTGCAACCTTGCTAATCACCCACAGCTGCTGAGGGCGGAGGCGCTCCCATCGCGCTACAAAGCGCTGCCTCGCACCCCGCTGCGCGGGACGCGCGTGGGACGCGCCGGGCCCGTCTGCGCCCGTCAGAGCCCGAAGGAGACCGGGCTGGGCCATTCCCTTTGGTCTTGTAGTAAGATCACCCTGCCTTTTCTGGACTCATGTAGGAACTGCTCTATAAGGTGGGTGTCCTCATCGTGCAATTGATCCACATATTGCCAGAACAAACTACTCAATGACATAGAGTTTTACAATTTGTTTTAATTTCGCCTCTTGTGTAACCCCAAAGCAGAATATATTACATTGTGACTGAATTCTTGTTCCCTCTCCAAATTGATTATCCAAACTGATCCACAAGGAGCCCCCGCTGGCCAACTAAAATGGGGAGGCGCATTTGCTCAGGGAAAAAAGCGGTAGTATCCGCACAATCACCTACAAGCCACCAGCCTACCTCGATCGACAAGATGCTCCAGAGGGCTATAGGGGTGGTTTCAAATGAGATCGAACTGACTGAAAGACGCTTATCAATAACATCAGATTTAGCCCTACCCACCTTTAACACCGAATTGCAATCCGTTCTGCCAGTCATTAATCCAGACCCCCAAGGGCCCAAGTTAGAACACATGCAATAGTACATGACGTGCAAACCCTGGATTTGGTCACTGGGGATACCTCTCTGGACTCTCGAAAAAGAGGGAGTGTTAAAACTGCCGTAAAAGCTGGGAAAACTCAGAAGAAGGGGGACAAGGATCGCGCAGAAGATGGGGTACCAGGAAATGTAGGGCTGGGGGGGCATGTGAATGAAGGTACAGAAAAACCACAGTGGGTGTCAAATCTGGTCAGGGACCTGCACTTGGAAATAAGAAATATAATCAAGGAGGAGTTGACCACTCTGACCACCAAGGTAGATAATCTCGCATCCTTACTAGATGACTTCATTGGTAAGGCAGGTCCTAGGGAGAAAGACCCCCACCAACAGACCAAGCCCCTAGCCCACCAAGTCCATCTAAGAAATGGCCATGCTCTAGCAACCACCTGTAATTCGATTCCACAAGCCCAGAGCATTAGGGAAGAAGTAGTGGCTCACTTAAATACATCAAATAAACCGACTAATAGCATCATTAGCCTGGAAAGCCAGGAATCAAGTCGGAGGTGGGAGACTGGTAGACAGCAAAGATCCCCAGCAGAAGATTCCCAAGCGGGAACAAATATGCAAAACTTGGGTACAAAGTGCAGAATTAGAGAGGGGCAAGATCTGTGAAATGTGTCCGCAGAGGGAAGTTCAGACTTACCATGCATCAACCTCCCCCCCCGACTCTACACCATATGTTATAATTCTAACAAATGTGCCAGAACTCAAAAAGGGGCAAAGGGAATCGCATTATGAGCTAAAAAATAAATGTATCTTTTGGCTGTCTAAACAACTTCAATTCTCCTATAAGGATGCGAGTGAGATTTTATTTACCCGCAGGGTGAGGTGGGTGGGCCAAAGAGCAAAAGATTTAGATGGTGATACCATTGTGATCAATTTTAGAAACCCACAGGTTGTCAGGACACTCCTAATGCGAACCAATTACAGGCACGAAGGGGACATTAGGCCCCTTCCACTGGGGTATTTTTACCCCCCAAGATTGGCTCCAGTCAATAATCCATGGACAGTCAGTGGAGAAGGGCCCAGATGCCAATATGAGCAAAATCACACCAGGAGGCTAGAGCATATGAATCAACCACTTTTTAAACCTCCACTTGCAAATAGATACGCACCCTTGGATTCCGTTGACTGACTAGAATCAATACAGCAATTAAATTTGGAATCAAGGGAAATGGAACAGATAGCAAGGAGGGCTGAGGGAACAGAAGCTACCTTTAGTGAGGAAATGGAGAGGCCCCCTCTAAATCACATTGCATCAGGTACACCTCCATCGATAGCACAAACCTCCATGGGCCACCAGCAGCTGATTCCAGTTTTTACAACTATTAACACTGATAACAAACCCAAGTTCCATGTTTTATCCTGGAACATTGCTGGCTTTATTTCCAAACAGGGCAACCCGGAGTGGGGGTCCCTTATTGATGCACATGACATCTGCATGTTCCAGGAGACCTGGGCTAGAGAGGACACCCATAGACTGGGTTACGCGACTTTTTGTTTGGCAGCCACGAGCGGGGGAAGGGGAAGACCCGCAGGAGGGCTTTGTGTCTGGGTTGCTGTGCACTTGGGATGCACTGCAAAACAGATTGACACATCCTCACGCGACATACTTTGTGTCATTCTGAGCTTCCCCACCAAGACTAGAATAGCCTTAATCAATGTTTACTCCCGTCCGGTTACCTATGGCCAGGAGTCATCAACTCTTGAGCATTTGTCAAGTTTCTTACACACCATCACTGATGGCACCCTGGTGGTACTTGCTGGTGATTTTAATTGCCAGTATGAACCACTGAAGGACTTAATTGGGGGTGACATTGATGAGGAAGACCAGCACTGGTCAATCCCAGAAGTGAATGCCCGACCGACCCGAGCCTGGACCCCCTTGGTGCTTCAAATGAACACTCTGACATTGACCCATTCTTTTAGGGCTTGTAATGGTCGAACTAAATCTGATTCCCCAGCAAACCACACTTATAATAGACCCGGAAGTTCTTCCATTTTAGACTACATCTTGATGGATATTAAATCTTGGGGTTGGGTGATCGATTTTAAGGTTATACCTAGATATGACGGCGACCACAATGCCCTGGTCTTAGAGCTGATATCACCTTGCTCTAAGGGTGTCCAAGTAGGTAATCATCATATAAATGGGCCCAGGTTAACCCTGACTGGTTGTAGGAGGCGAGTGAAATGGGGGGCCATTTGTAATTCCCAGGATAAGTTGGCCTCCCTTTATAAAATTGTCACTCCATACCTTGAGGGTGCCAATCAATTTAGTTATGCAACAGTCCCTAGTACAGTTATAGCAGAAATTGGGAGAAACCATAAAGACCTAGTGTGTGACCTGGCAAGCTTCTTTTTTCCTGTTGTAAAATCCAAACAAAAGGTGTCTATGGGCCACTCTTGGTATAATGGCAACTGTCGAAGGGCTAAGCAATCACTGATCCTAGCAATTAAAGCAAAGGACAAATTAATGCTAAAAGACAAGCGAATAGCCTATAGAAATACAATAAATGCTGCAAAAAAACAGTGGGAGGGTGACAAATGGGAAAGTATGAGGGTGGCTTTATGTTCAATGGACATGCAAACCTTTTGGAACCTAGTAAACACCGGTTGCAAAGAGGGCAAATCGGCAATAGAGCCAAATCTTGGGGCAGAAATCTGGAGGTCCCACTTCAAATTGCTATATGCAAGGGGAGAGGAAGAAGTAGGCCAAGCTATGGGCATACCAACCTGCTTTCAGCAGTCTTCCCCCAATGCCCCAGAAATCTCTTTAAAAGAGATAATGGCCACATTGAACAGAGTGGCTCCCGCCAAAGCGCCAGGCTTAGATAAGATCCCAGGCGATGTTTTTAGGAACGAACCTACCATTTGGGCCCCATACTTCTGGAGCCTATTTAATGCTATTTTTCAAGGGATGCCAATTCCAACGACCTGGTTGGGGGCAGAGATTATTCCGATTTATAAGAAGGGCTCTCCACTTCTCCCCGCTAATTATCGCCCAATTAGTCTCATAGATGTTTCGCAAAAAATATATGCACGAGTACTTTTGGATCGATTAGAGAGGTGGATGGAGGAGCATTCCATACTTAGTCCTTATCAGGCCGGTTTTAGAGCAAGGATGTCCACAATAGATCAGATTTTAAGGCTGCAAATCCTCTATTGGAAGACAGTGCTTCTGGAGGGCGGCAGCCTTTATCTGATCTTTGTGGACCTAAAATCAGCATTCGACCTGGTCCCCAGGGACAAATTATGGTCCATTTTATTAAGTATGGGGGTCCCTCCGTACCTTTGTCATCAGATGAAGCGGCTCCATGAATCTAACTATGCACAAGTCAGATATGGGAAAAATGGTGAGCTCACAGATCCTATAGTTATAGACAGAGGGGTAAGGCAGGGGTGTGTTTTGGCCCCAACCCTCTTCTGTCTATTTATTAACGGTCTTGTGGATGACTTGATTGGCGGGAGGGATGTAGATGCCCCCAGGTTGGCGAAACGCAGGGTCCCGGCCCTGATGTTCGCCGATGACACTTTGCTTCTATCCAAATCCCCGATGGGAATTCAGCGGGCCCTAGATATTTTCCAGTCATTTTGCAAAAGTAGGGGCTTGGAGATAAACTCTTCAAAGACCAAATACATGGTTTTTAATGCAGGCGACTCCACACGTCCTAATCCCTGCTTAGATGGGAAACCCCTGGAAAAAGTTACAGTTTTTGATTAGTTAGGATTAACCCTCACTGATAAAATGCAGTGGCACGCACAAATTAGGAAGGCTAGTTTAAGATTAGCCCAAACCTCGGGGGGACTGACTAAGATGTTCAAGAAAAACACCAATAAAATGGTCAGCCCGGTTATGGAAATTTATAAGATACAAGCAAGGGGGGCGGCCCTTTATGGGGCAGAAATCTGGGGCCATCAATCACCGGATTCCCTCTCTAAGAACGAAAATTTCTTTTTTAGACAAATCTTAGGCCTCCCGAAAAGTACACCACTGACGCCACTCTGTATGGACCTTGGGGTTGGTCCAATTGCTGAGGAAGTTGCCCTGAGGCCCCTTCTTCACTGGAGACGTTTATGGTGCACACCAGAATTAGTGGCTTTTAAGGATGAGATGAAGGAAGTTATGAATCTGCAGGGGGCGAGCAAAATTCCATGGTTAGCCTATATCAAAAACACATTAGTTGCTCTAAGGATGGGTGATCTATGGACCAACGCTGAAGTATTTTGCCCGACAATTCCCAGGAAGGCTCTTTCAAAGCTTTTTAGAGAATTTAAGATAAACCAGATTAAGGGGAATTCCACTACTGGTATACTGACTGTACAATTTTTAGAAGTGAAGGACCAATACAGGTTAGAACCTGTTCTTGACGTTATTCAGCCACCCCTAGCCAAAAAACTTTATTTGCAATTTAGGCACGGGGTACTACCACTCCGTGCCTTTACACATAATTGGGGGGGTGCACAGTCTAAGGGGTGTCCGGTATGTGAGAGCATCTCTGAATCGGACCAACATGTATTGTTTGTTTGTCCGGTATGTAAGAAGATCAGGCACCGATGGCTGCAACAGGTCTGCCGGAATCTCGGGACAACTCACTGTGGGGAGGCATACAGGATATTAAAATATGATACCAGCCTCCCTATTGTGTATTCAGTTTCCCGATATTTATTTTCTATGTGGTGTGTTCGTTCAACTGTACTAAAATCTAGTCTGGCCTAAACTTTTAAGTAACTTTTATCCTTATTTATTACATGAAATGAGTAGCTTTTAAAGTTTTATTGAGACCTTTTAATATTGCACTGTCCAGTATCTTACTTCATTCTGTATATCAAAACTGTATGAAAAGTGTTGCATTTTTTTTAATGTACTTTTATGGCCAGATTGGCCGAAATAAAGATATTTTGAATTGAATTGAATTGACATTAAAAACATACAAATAATATCAAAAATATATAACAAATGTTATTTACAAACATACAATAAAAATATAAAAATATATGCTGTTAAAATGGAAACAATAATATAGATTATGTAAATAAATAAAATGAATAAACACAAACAATTATATAAAATACCAGTGCTTAGTTGTAATTACACACAGTAGATAGCAAAAATTATAAAAATTGAAATATTAAAAAAAACATTATTACAAATATTGCTCCAAAACCAATTAATTAGTATAACTTTTGAAAATATATCACAAAAATATAAAAAAATCTCATAAAAAGTACAATTGGAGGGGTTTTCCTTGTCAAGGGGTTTCACAATTTCTTGTTTGCAACACCTAAAATTTGGATTGTTTTTCCTGAGAGGGGTAGGTTGGGAGCGTCTGCTATTCTCACAGTAGAGCAGATAGCACCGGTGTGGACCAAAAAGTTGACACAGTGACAGTCTATATCAGCATCGACATAAGGTCCACTCTGGTCTACCTCTAGACTGTGGCAAGTGTAAGTCTTCCTCTCCCCTCAGGCAGCCTCATAAGAACTGATCGGTGCCTAAGTCATTGAAATCCTCCACCATGGGATACTGCTGGAATGGAACTTTACCATAAGAGACACTCTGCAAGGCTTGCAGTGGCATCGGAGGCTGCGGCACCGGCATCACAGGGCCTTAGGGTCCTCCCATATTTTGGGCTCCTGGCCTAGACATACTTTGAGACTGTGCAGTGCTTCCCTGTGGCTGATTAAACCCCCCATTCTGATCTTGATTTACAGGATTTAGATGACATTCGTGCTTCCAATGACCCACCCTATTACAATAGTGACATGAGCGGGTTTTCTTTGAAGTAGCCACATTCACTCCGGTTTTAGGATCAACTGGAACACCCCTACCTCTTTCTTGCCCCTGTATTCCTCTACCCTGCTGCACTTAAACTCCTTGTGAGTATGTTCCGGTTTAGGGACAATGTTTCCACTGGAGAGTTTAACCTGACCTCCTCTCTGAATAGCCTTCATCTACACCAACATCAGTTTCTCCTTCATCCTTTTATGTTTCATGTCAATCTCATCACTACAATATTTGGCATAACACAGAATTTCATCAATAGACTTGTTCTGCCAGCAGAGTAAATGTTGTTGAATCATCGAGCTAATTTCAGTTCGCAACCCTGTCACAAATTTAGACACAAACTATCCCATATTCTTCGACTCAAGAGTATCTTTCCCACTGTACTGCTTAAAAGCCTGCAACAACCTTTCAAAATAGGCATGAACTGTCTCCTTAGGCTCCTGTGTGGTTCTGTCAATCTTAACCCAGTCAACATCTTGCGGAGCTACCTTAGCCTTCAACCATGTGATCATTTGATCATATTTTTTCATCACCACCGGCGACGGACCATGCCTCACTGGATCTCTTCAAGGCTCACCGTCAGGCTACTCTATGGCAATTTTACATGCAGACCACGGATTGCTTGGAACCACAGTTTCAAACAGCGTGTTAATATCAATCCATAGTACCTTTGAGATTTTCACAAAATGATCCACCTGTTTGTACCGCTCTACAGGTTTTTCCCTCATCCTCAGGAAGTCATTTGTAAATGCAGCTAGATCACCCCAATTCCAAGGCACATGTACATATCCTCCACTTAGCACCTCTTGAAAAGGGAAAGCTTGAACACTCACTACCTTTTCTTTAGAAGACTTCCTTTTCACCCATCTCTTTTCCCACTTATCCAAAGTACTCTAAATCCGAATGCATAATATCAGTTCCCAAATTTGTGTTTTGAGTCCTGGCACTCTCAAATTCTCTATGTCTTGATCACTAAATGCAAGTCGATGATTTTTCTGTAACGCCTTAGTCTGTTCCATGTCAACTTGAAACTTACTGGCTAATTCAGATAGCTTTACATGCACCTCTCTCGCCCTCCTAGTAACATCTTTACTCATGAACAGCAATTCATTCTGTTGGTACAAGCAGGCATGGCCCATGCAGGTAAGAGCGGTGGGGTGGGCTGGGGGGAGTCGACAGATGACGACGAGGGAAACTCAAATAAAAAAATTAAGAAAACCACTTACCTTGTGCAAGGTAAGTGTTTTTCTTTTTTTTAAATTTAGGTTTCCCTCGTTGTCGTCTGTCGAGCCCCCACCCCACCCCACCGCTCTTACCTGCACAAGCAACGCCTGCATAATAGTCTATTCGATAAAGTGCCAATGTTCCACTTATCATTGCATCCAACTCATGCTTTAACTTGAACACGTCCACCAAATCAACCTGACTTGGTTCTGTACCCTGGTTCTCTCGTTAGAGTTACTACGTTCTTTCAACCATTTCTCTAAATCCAGGACATCAAAAATGTTTAGGCTCTCAGTTGATCTCTGTGTATTCACAGTTTCTTGGGGCGTGCTGTTTCGCCCTCTGGGAAGTGTCTCCCACGCGGAGAATTCCTGACCCAATCAGGACTGCCAAAGAATCCGCAGTCGCTGCACAACGGGTGCTTGCATTCATCGGCATTTAGGAAACAAACCTCGTGTGAGGACTCTGTACTCTTTCCTGTGATGCTCCCCCCTCTGTTACTCTGGACATCCCCTGGTCCCCGTTCCCAATTGGATTCGGATCGTATAGGTGAACGATAGGGCCAATAGTAACCGGTACTGTAAGAGCATCCGGAATCCTTGAAGTAGGCCAGAGCCACAACATCCTGGGGCTTCTGTAACTCCTGTTCATATCTCCTCCCAGCTTAGGACATACCCTGCTGAATGAATCCCTATGACATTCGAGTTGGGAGCCACTGGAGATGACGCACTTACAGTGTTATTAGTGTCATCCAGACTTTCCCCATTCCTGGCTGGCTATATGGGGGTGAACGTTCTGCCAACAACCCATCAAACAGACTGTCACCAACATCACTGTCACTATCCTCCCGTCCCTCTCCTTTTTTACCCTTCCATCCTCTCTTTCCTTCTTTCCCCATATTGTCTCCATCAGTCACTTATATGGGGTACAATCTCGCTCCCTCAATCATGTCTCCTCTCCACCTCTTTTGTTGATCGTCCCACCTCGCATCTGAATATGCTTACATCGCTTTCGGCATTTTCCTTTTGTATTGGACCCTTATTTTGACATGTGCTGCTCTCTTCCACGCATTGAGTGCTTCAAACTGCGTAGGTCTAGGTAATGGTTTCATTGCAAACAACATTTCTCTCAAATGGTGAATTATTCTCAGATTAAATGTGCCACAGCGTGAAAATGTCAATGCACTCTCTTTCTGTGTGATGTTATGCCAATTCTTAACCCAAATGATAGTGTGAAGCCCTACGTTCATCGTCATATAATGAGCTGGCGCCTCCTCCCGGGGTGCCTCTTCACCCATTCTAGTAGGAACATGCACATCTCCTCTAAACATTTCTCTTATTGCTTTAAAACACCTTATTTTGCTCTTCTAGGTTGTACACAATTAAACTTTAAATTCTCTGAATTCTCTCTGATGCCAACTTCACCCCTCGCAGCAGCTCACTCTCCATCACAATTTTCTTCACATACACATGTTTCCTTTCAAACTACAATTTTCTACTTCACTAAAAGAATCAAAGAATTCAACCACACAAAGAATGCACTCTCAAAATAAAACCTCGACCAGGGAGGAATCACCTGAATCAGTATAGCCTCTAAATTCTGTGCAAGAAGGTCCACCACACTATTCCCAATTGTCCCATTCACACAAAGTTCCCTGTCTCAATTGGACCACATATGACGTCTCCGACAAACCTCACAAAACTCAGCAGACAAATAGAACAGAGTGTCTTCTGCACCTTACTATATATCGCTGAGATCTTAGGACACGTCAGGCCCGATAACAACTTTAACAATAACTTATCACCACATTCACAGGTCTCTTACAACACCTCCGCCAGACATCATACAACCAATTTTTCAACGCAATGTAACATAACTGCGACACGCACTCAATACTACTAATACTCACTTTTCCTCTGCCACTGGATTCGCCGCATGCCACTGGAACTCTGCTTGCCCTCGAATTCTCGATTTTGAGTTCTAGACTAGGGACGCTAGGGTGGGGCTCTAGGAATATTCTAGGTCTGGTTCTAAGATCTCCCTTTCTGCAAGTGCACAACCATCCTCTGTAGCTATCATCTGGGAAAGTTAGAACCCATCTTCCTTGACAGTCTGGTCAATGGTTCTTGTTGTGCAGCATGAGAGGTAAAGGGAGACTCCTTGCACAATATTCAAATCAGGAAGTATCCAAACTACTGTAATAACTCAGGTGGACAGCTAAACTCAGGTTAATCTGTTTATTTCAAACTCTAAAACAGCCTAATGTACACCAATCTAAGCATTATGGTATAGAAATACAAAGAGAATAGGATGAAGCCAAATCTCTGGCACCGATTCACCCTATATAACAAAAAAGAAAACGACTAGTTCTGTAACAGCCACATAAGTTATCAGGAGACAAAAATGCACACTGGATTGAATCAAAACTCCATTTAGAAATCCCTACAAGTTCCCTAACTGTCCCTACACTATCTTAGAGTGAAAACCCTAACCTAAGGCAAGCTTCAGTAAAGATGGAGAGAAAGGTGTCAGCCGTCAGAGTCTTTGAAAGAAGTAGCTCCAACCGGGTCATGTAGCGTAAAGGCACAGAAAGCACATATGAGGGGCCTCATTATCACTTTTGCGCCACCGGCATGTCACTTTTTTGACGTTCCGGTGGCGCAATGTACTGAGGTATATTTACAAGGTCACGTAAAGCCACTTTACGCGGCTTTTCATGGCCTTGTAAATATATGCCCCTGAAAGCGCGTTCCATGGTGGTTGCTGTGGGTGTTCCCACGCAACACCCATGGAACCTGAAGCATTCCCAGATTTATGAGGCATCGTAAACCTGGTAATACGTCAGGATCTGACGCCTCCCCAGGGGTGGCGTTAGGGAGGTGCAATGAGGAGAAATATTTTCATTTCTCCTAGTTTTTTCCTTTTTCTATGTGTGCTGCACACTGCAGCACACATAGAAAGAGAAAATCGCCTGAATTGATTGATTTTGTGCAGGAAGGTGCCCCTTCCTGCACAAAATCAATCAGCCCTACAACGCAGGCAACCTTGCACCATGGTGCAAGGGTGCCTGCATTGGCGCATGGCAGCCCACTGTGCACCAGCGCAGGGGAAAAGGTTAGGAATGTGCCGTATCTTTAAGATACGGAGCCTTCCTGCCCTTTTCTGTTGACAGAGGGCAGCTCAGCAAGATTCCTTGCGGTGCTGACCTGCGCCAAAACCTCATAAATTAGGCCCGATGTCTGTACCTCAAGGCGTCCTAAAGCAAAAATGTCAGCTGTCCCTAACTACGTTACAACATAAGCAATCGCTGAATCAAGACACCTCCCACAGTTGGACTAGTATGTCTCCATTATTCCAGCACTCCTCTAGCTTTTTTTCTCCGCCTCCATGTTCACACGTTGAGATATTTCATATGTCCTTTGTGCCATCTTGTACCCCAAGAGAACTCGTCCCCCATCCGTTATCGCCTTTCTTCTTCTCAGGCCTCTCTATCTACTAAGAACAATAACTCTTTCTCTCAACTAATGAAGTCTTGTCGACCTGCAGTGGGAACACAAGATACATGCAACATTCCACGATGCAAGCAGAGTGCGAATTCAAACGTTTAGCTGGAAAGTAATTTATAAATGCATTTCAGGCCAACAGTTAGGCTAAATTAACAATGCGCAGGTTACATTATGTGCGCCCTTCTTAGAAGCAAATAAAACGTATTTTCGATATATACCTCAACAGTTACAAATAGCAAATCGTAAAATATTAGTGTCAAAAGTGTAATATTAAACAAATTAGCCAGCACATCTAGTTTGTCATCCCCCAACTAAGTATTAATGCACACTTTTGTTAGTTAAATTTCTAAAGTACACATGTGATTTGCCTTACTAACGAGGATACTTTAACATCTCATATTCCTCTTTCTTCTTTTCATACATTAGTCACACAGAATATATATGAGTGCAGTCTACCCGTGATTATAACGCACTCCTACTGTCAGTTCAAAAAAGGGGTCCAAACTACTCTCCTCCAACCCTTTTCCTTGACATCTGAAGTGGCTCTTTGTCTTGCAGCAGCTTGATGTCTGCTTAGGATTACTGATTGTAATTGCCCCGCCCTGGTAACTGAATTGTACTGTCAAGGTTGAGGCTAACGTGTGACCAGTGTTGTGGTTTCTGTTGGTAGTCTCACTCAATTCAATATTTATTATGACTTGGAGCTCTAAAGAGTTCCACATAAAAATGTACAAAGAAAACTCCAATATACCAAATCACCCGGAACTTAATTTAAAGATAAAAAACCTCACAAATTACAGATTTCATAAAACAGTACAGAATTCATAGCTGCATACAGGAGACAAAAAAGCAGGATTGCGGATGCCAAACCAATTTCACAGGTCCTTTAAAATACAAAACTAACTAGATCAGTGCAAATCGAGTTGTACCATTAGATTCTTTGACAACTTCAACTGTATGATGCAAAGACCCTAAAATATATTTATAATATAAAATTAAGTTTGCCCAAAGATGATTGTTACAAAAAGATTTAACAATTCTAGATTTCGTTGTACAGTACACACTACATAGCAGCATTAAAGATGACGAAAGTGCAAGTGCTCAAGCATGATAACAAATTCACAAATCTTTTAAAAGATTCTGATTATAGTGAAGAATGCATTTTGCCCTAAATGGACCTCATGCAGATTACATACAAAAGGCCTAACAAATACATATTTCATTGTGCGATACGGAATTCATAGCAGCATACAAGTTTTCATGTACAGTACACAATACATAGCAGCATAAGAGATATCAAGAGCACAAGTGTTCAAGTATGATAACAATTTAGCAAATCCTTTAAATGACTCTAATTGAGGTAAAAAGTTAATTTTGCCCAAAGTAGACCTTATGCAAATTACATACAAAAGCCTGACAAATACGTATTCCATTGTATGTGACAGAATTCATAGCAGCATACGAGGTGTCGAAAGTGCAAGAGCGCGACTACAGTACCAATTACACAAATCCTTTAGGGTACCACCCTAACGTAGTCAGTGCAAATCATATCATACCATTAAATACTCTAACAACTTCAGCTGTATGATGAAAAGGACCCTAAAATTTTGCTTAACATGCATTGGATTTTCCCCAGAAGGAGCCCTATGCAGCCTACTACAGCAAAGCACAACACAGTAGTCCTTCTCTAAAATATATTTTAAAATTGCTTAAAAAAGCAAAATCTTTTGAAGCATACTGGTTCCGAGGGAAGGGGGGCGAGCAAAAGACGATTTCGGGCCTCCTCAGCTGTAGCAATGTTGTATTTTAGAAACAGCGGTCTCAAAAAGCGACGTTGTGAGGGTTGTAGTAGGGGACAGACAAATAAAACTTGATTTAGATCCTGCACCCAGTTTCCGCATAGGTGACAAAGTCTATCCTGCCTAGGTAGACCCTCCCACGCCCCTGTTATAATTCGTAAGGGAAGAAAATTCAACCTTAGCAGCAAGATGGTTCTGCGCACTCCATGGGGAAGATTCCATACGACGTAGGGTTGGGGCTGTTCATAAATGCTACTCCCCGCTATTATATCGTTACTGGAATGCGCTGAGCACAATGCAATATCTCTTTTACGAGAGACTTCATAAATTATTTTTTTAATTCGAGTTTTCAAAACTTGTTTAGGAAGAGCGCCCATGCCGCCGTGCTCTATTTCAAACAAGTTTGCAGGTTTCTCATAATTCCTGAAGAGAACACTTTTCCCCTTCAAGGAGGCAAATATTTCCTCACGCAATGCTACCCGTAAGGGGTTCTCAACACTATTCAGTAGTGCATTGCTCCATCTTAAGCACGCAGCCATAGCGAACACGTAAGCAGAGAGTAGCCCGAATTCGAGCCGGATCGCCGCTATCGAGGCTGCGCTGTTCAGATGACACATTTGGCACCAAATGCGCCCCTCTACTTTCTCGAAATAATCCTACTGCTGTTCATCTACTGATTCACAGGTGTAACTCAGTACGGGTGAAATTTTAATTTTGTAAACTTATAAGACATGTGCAAAGTGTCTTTGCCCGCAACGTTTATAAAGTCTGCTGATTGCGGAGGCCTGGGATATTGCCTTACTTCTGCACTGGTCAATGTGGTCACTACTAGAACACTTGCTTGTAAAAATTCTTCCTAGATACAGGTACAACTTTACTACAACAAGTTTGTCTTTCCCCAAAAATCAGTGCATATTTTTCCTAACTGTACATCGCTGATATCTAAAAATCATAATTTAACTTTTTGAGGTATTTATTTTTAAAAAGTGGTCATCTAAGTAGAGTGCAACCTCATTAAGTCGCCTTTGTACTCCAATTGGAGTTAGATCTAACAGGATGCCATCATCCGCATAGAGCAGGCAGCTCAATTTTCCTAGTTTCGGGGAGCCCGCTTTACAGAGCCCCACCCTACTCTGCAAATCATTAATATAAAGAGAGAAAAGAAGAGGAGCTAATAGACACCCCTGCTTCCGCCCATTTTGAGTCACTACTTTACTCGACAGGCCCTGGTTACCTCCCATTAGGACCTGAGTCTAGGTGGAGGAATGCAGTGCGATGATCAATCTGAGCAGGTGCATGGGGATCCCCATTGCGGCCAGTTTCCTCCATAGTGTCCCCCCGTCAACCAGGTCGAAATCCGTGGAGGAATCTAACAAATGCATTATATAAGGCCATTCCCTTGCCCAATGGATATTTTTCGATCAAAGTTTGCAGGGCAGTAATATTATCTAGAGTGCCACTATGTTTACGGAACCCAGCTTGCTCTGCAGGGACAAAGCCATTTCCAAAAGCCCAATCCTGGAGGTGGAGAAGTATACTCTTGGCAAACAGTTTTCTGGTCGCATCCAATAATGCAATCTGCCTAAAGCTGGCAAGGGACATTTTAGGACCCTTTTTATATAATGGAACCACAAAACTTCCTTTCCAAGAGGACGGAATAGTCCAATGTGCATAGCAATAAGAGAATACCGTACAAAGAAATTGTGCCCATGCTGAGTTATCTTGTTTGATTATAGCGATTGGTAAATCATCCGGGTCCATCGGGCCTGAATACCTTGCCCCTTTAATAAAGCACTCTCTTTCCTTACAAGAGGGGGGGGCCGTAATCGTTCCCCATGGGAGACTCCAAGACTAGCCCTGAATTGGCCCGGCCATGGGATTTAACGCATATAACTGTGAGATGTATAGGGTCCATTCTGCATCTGATATTAAATTGGCTTTTGTCTTAATTCTACTATTACAATATGTAGCTATTAAAGCCCAATATTAACGCTAGTCACCAGACTGTGCAACCTCTCTTAATTTAATCCAATTTGCGTCTTCCACCCCTCTGCACTCCGATGCCTGCATTCTATATCTTGCCTGCTTCAGTCTATTAATTTCCATTTGTCTAGTCACAGAAGACTGCTTAAATTGTTCCCTTATTAGGGCATTTATCTCACGATTTCATTTTTTTACCTCCCCTGGAGAATTAATGCCACCAACCCACTTTTTCCTTCCACATGATCTAATTAGAGCCAGATTCTTCTCCAACCAGGTGATGGGATTTTCTTGTCTAGGGCCTAAGCTCACATTTTCTATGAGCCTCCCGAGGCAAGTAAGGTTTTAATTAGACCAAAAGGTACCCCCGTTTGTTTTGTTATACAAAATGCTTTCGTCTCTTGGATTCCAGAGCTCCAGCGACTCGGGCTCCAGGTTGACATCCACTGACAAAATGCTGTTGTCACTCAAATTTGTCCTCAGTACCTTGAATTGTGTACATGCACCAAAGAGCTGATAGGATACCACCATATAGTCAATTAGTGATTGCCCAAGTAAAGCATGAAAAGTGAGAGAGGCTGGAGAGTCATCTCGGAATCTACCATTTTGAATAACGAGGTAATTCGTTCTTAGATGATGCAAAAAAGACAGCCCTTGCCTATCAGATCTAATATGGCCGGGCAATGATGGTTCAGGGATGGTCCATACATCCTCCAATTCCTGGTTACAAAAGGCCATGGAAGAGCAGCTTGAAATTTTGGCATAGAAATCACCCAGGAATCAATATCAAAGTGCACTCCTCTGAAATACTAGTTTTATGCACAGCAGAAAAAATAGATTCAACTAGAGAGTCGGACACTCTCCCAGGGGGAATATATACATTTACCAATAAAAGGGTTGAATGCTGACCTCGTGTCCCATTACCCAGCATAAGTTTCAAACCCATGCAAAGTTTTGATGGATGGAGAAAAACCACGAGATTCCAATTTATAGTGCAGCTGAGTAAGATAGCTAGGCCTCCACTTGTGTGACCTTTTACTGAGGGTTTTGCTGCGCAACAAAAAACAAAACAATTCTCAAAGTTAAAATCCACAGAGCTCCATGTTTCCTGAAGGCAAATTATTTTAGGATCATGTATCAATAAGGAATTTAACTTAGAGCTGGGATTTCCTACACCAGCCAGGTTCCAGGACAAGATTTTTCCCAGGGGGCTACCTCCGCAGCATAGGAAGTTTTATATTTTCTTTTGAGGCATTCAGTGAGCCGGCTACCCAACTCCACTGGGCCATCTCTTCTTCCCCTGTATATTTGATGGCCTTTAAACCTCAGGACCTGCAATATTAATCACTCTATTCCCTGAGAAGCTACCAACCAAGATTTTAATATCTTTCAGATTTATAGCTCCACTTATTTTAGATAACACACTACCTGGCTCCTGGCAGTCTTTCCTATGGAATTCTAGCGGGGCCGAAAGTGGCTCCTCATATGGGAAAACATCAATCCCATTTTTTCTAAAATGATCGACGTTAGCCAAAACTAACAGTGCAATTATCCCGGAGCTAAAAGTTACTCTGGAGTTTGGAAGTCCACTGCTGAGGTCTAGGTAAACCAGCTCAATGTCTTTACTTATTACCAATCGCAAGTCCTCTATTTTGGATAGTAACTTGCTTCTGTTAAGTGGACCTAATTCTCGATCAAACAGTGAAGCAAAAATCAAAATATTAGATACTTGCCCTGGCCTATGTCCTACACATGCATTATCATTTAGCCTTGAGTCGGCCCCCGACTCTGGCATTTGTCCTATGCGAGAAGCAAGGTCAGGACTCCCTTCAAAGAACCTCTCTTGACTAGGATCAATCCGTACAGGGAGATTATCCCTACTAGGAAGGCTTGGGAGGACATTATCCACAACCTGCACTACCTCTAGCGTAACATCATTAGTCTTTACTGCTAAGCTCACCAAATCATGGTCTTTCCTTATTTTATGGGGCTCTAAAACTGGGACTGTCCTTACTTTGTGATTCTCCTCCCATGATATCTGGTTATCCCTATATCCTCGTGCCCTTCCATCTTCCCTGATCACTCCCATAAGGGATCATTTATTGTAGGGGGGGTGGAGGATTTATCTCCAGGCGCCCCAGGTTCTGCCCGTCATGGGACCCAGTGGACTTTGTGATATGCCGAATCCTGTTCTTTTTCTGCCTCTGTACTTTTAATCCATTACTTTCTATAAGAGGGGCACCCTCCCCTGGGGGGACAGTATCTAACCCATCCCTAGGCCGTTTGACAAGGGGAGGGTCAATTGATGAATCTATATCACAAGGCACACTGATGTTCCCTTTTTTGAAAATAGAATAAACCTGCAGCGGGTTCCTAAGTCATGTTGCATTTGTGTTTTCCCCGGGACCGACATGCGGATGGTCCCCTGTCACTTGATTTTCGGGGGCGGTACATGGCATATTATATAATATGAGGCTATCTCTGGCCAGCACTATGGGAGGGGCCCCTGGATCTTCCCAGGCCCCCACCTGGATTCCCATTTCCGACACCCCTATGTTAGTCTGATTTGCCTGAGATTTTACATCATTACCCTTTTCTGCCTTACCTGAACAGGAACTGGCAGAATTAAGCTTCTGGACCCCCATTAAAATCAGTGAAAGAACATCCAGCATATGATCAGAATTAACAGTAGATTTTTCAAGCAGAGTTAAAATAGATGAAAGAATCCTATCTAATGCATAAAGTATGTCATAAAGTATGTCACAATTAGCCCTCCCTCCCCCCAATCTGTTGTCCCCTTCATATAATAGTTGCCGAAAATCTTGTACCCCTTTATTTGGAGATGCCTCAGATTTCGACAGACCCAATGATTGCGCAAGGGAAACACTAGAGGTAGTGTTACTAAACAGAGCTGGCATGCGGGGGCAACTGCTTGAACCCCCAAATGCCACCTCCAGGCATTAACCTCAAACCTCAATGCGGCTGCCAGACTCATCACAGGAACCAAACGCTTCGACCACATCTCCCCAGCTCTCAAAAGTCTCTCTTGGCTCCCCATCGAAGGAAGGTGCATCTACAAAACTGCATGTATCCCCCACAAAGCTTTCCACTCTGCAACCCCCAAATATCTTGATTCTAAACTAGTGTGAGCAGGGAAAAACCGGGTTCTGAGAAGCTCCAACATGCTCCTCCTCATACCCCCTAAACTAAAAAAGAATTAATCCCAGACAAGATCCTTCTCAGGAATGCCCCTAAAATCTGGAACTCACTCCCTAAAGAACTACGCTGCAACCCCTCCTTCTCCTGTTTCAAATGAGACCTCAAGTTTCTACTGCTCACCAAGTACCTCAAGTAGAGCATGAAATTACTTTCACCTCCCATAGACCCAACTCTCCTGGTCAATTTCTAGGCGGACTCCTTACCAGGCGAACTCAAACTCTATCCTCCTCCCCAGAACCGAATGACTTTATTGACTTTCACTATGTATGTTTTGAATACCATGTGCTCCTATTTTTACTTGTACAATCGTAACCTCTAAACATGTAAAGCGCTCTGTTACCTTTGGGTCGAGCCAGCACTATAGAAAACTCAAAAAATAGAAAAAATAAAAAATAAATAAAAATAAAATAACTAACATGATTGTCCGATGACAGTCTCAATGCCAATTCCTGGGCACCTGGTGTTTTTAGTTTAGCCTCCATTACTTGTTTTTTTTTCCATGTGTGTGGATATATCCGGCAGACTATAATCCTCCAAATACCCAGGTTCAAAACTGCAATTAACAATCTGTGGCATTTGTGGGGTCATTTTTAAAAGGAGAGGGGCCAATTGATGGCTCTACAACGTCCAAAGGGCCAGTTTTATCAACCCAGGTCAACAGTTCCAACGTACCCACATGTTCGGACAGCAACTTAGCGGCAGCAACATTTGTTTCGGTTCAAATCTTGACAGCCTTCATATCCATGTCCAATTCCATCTCCGTATCTTCGACCACTTTCATTAAAGCACACTCATAAGTGGCCTGAGCTGGAGGAATTACTTCCCCTGTATTCTGATTGGTGAACTTGAGGTTATGTGGGACTGTCAGGTCGGAAAAAACAGTACATATGCCACCTCATCTACATTAGCTGCACCTGAAGCCACTACCGGGTCCTTATTTTATAACACTGTGCCCCTCAGGCCCTTCGAGAACATAGACAACACAGAGGAATGGGATTTCAAATATGACAAATGATCCCGGGGCTTCTTTCGCCTGATGTTCTTTTGTAATTTAGGGGGGCTGGTGTGGTCGAATGTACATGTAGCTAGCCCTGGTACGGACCTTGGCGACCCTGCGGATGATCCTGAAGGAGTGATTGAACGCCCCGAGCGCAGGCACCTGGAAGTCATCTTCAGAAGATTTTGTGGGTTCACAAACAGTAACTAACCTTGTTACTAGTCCACGAATATCCACAGATAACCACTGATAACGTTGGTGCCACAGGTACCACTGGCGCACCCACCCAGCGATTTCCAAAAAGGAAGATGCCCCAGAGATGCCCCAGAGAGGGGAAAAAGAATGGCTGGTCACTAGTATCACTAGTAGTGCATTAAACAGGGGGGATTTATGCAGACCCCCCATTTGTGGCCCACTTACAGCTCCAGTAAGCCCTTCAAGTAGATGCAAGTAAGGCGATGTCCCAAATTGCCTCACAGTGGATGAGGGCCGATATTTATGGGATGAAATTGATCTAGATTCCTTTTATGCTCCGTCAATCAATCAATCACGGCATTTATAGAGCGCGCTACTCACCCGGGAGGTCTCAAGGCGCTGGGGGAGGGGGTAAGTTACTGCTCGAACAGCCAGGTCTTGAGCTGTTTCCTGAAGGAGAGATGGTCCTGGGTTCGCCGAAGGTGAGTGGGGAGGGAGTTCCAGGTCTTGGCTGCCAGGTAGGAGAAGGATCTTCCTCCGGTGGTGGCTCTGCGGATGCGTGGTACGGTGGCGAGGGCGTGGCTGGTTGATCGTAGCTGGCGGGTGGGCGTGTAGAAGGTCATGCGGTCGTTGAGGTACTTTGGGCCCAGGTCGTGGAGGGCCTTGTGTGCGTGGGTGAGGAGTCTGAACGTGATTCTCTTGCTGACGGGGAGCCAGTGCAGGTCTTTCAGGTGTCCGGTGATGTGGCTGTGTCGGGGGATGTCCAGGATGAGTCGTGCGGAGGCGTTCTGGATGCGCTGGAGTCTTTTTGAAGTTTGGCTGTGGTTCCGGCGTAGAGGGTGTTCCCATAGTCCAGTCGGCTGGTGACGAGTGCCTGGGTGACGGTTTTCCTGGTTTCAGTGGGGATCCATCTGAAGATCTTGCGGAGCATGCGCAGGGTGTTGAAGCACGAAGATGAGACGGCATTGACTTGTCTGGTCATCGACAGGGAGGAGTCCAGGATGAAGCCCAGGTTGCGTGCGTGGTCCGTTGGCTTGGGCGCGGTGCCCAGGGCCGGGGGCCACCAAGAGTCGTCCCAGGCGGAGGGTGATGAGCCCAGGATGAGGACTTCCGTCTTGTCTGAGTTCAGTTTAAGGCGGCTGTTCCTCATCCAGTCGGCGACGTCTCTCATCCCGTCGTGTAGGTTGGCTCTGGCGGTGGTGGGGTCGTTGGTGAGGGAGAGGATCAGCTGGGTGTCGTCGGCGTAGGAGATGATGTTGAGGTTGTGTTGGCGTGCGATGGCTGCGAGGGGGCTCATGTAGACGTTGAAGAGGGTTGGACTGAGTGAAGATCCTTGTGGAACGCCGCAGATGACTTCGGTGGCCTTGGATCTGAACGGGGGAGGCGGACTCTCTGGGTTCTTCCGGCGAGGAACGAGATGATCCATTCCAGTGCTTTCTCTCGGATTCCGATGTTGCTGAGGCGCTTCACTAGGGTGCGGTGGCAGACGGTGTCGAACGCCGCGGAGAGGTCCAAGAGGATGAGGGCTGCTGTTTCCCCGTTGTCGGTTAGGGTTCTGATGTCGTCGGTGGCTGCGATAAGGGCGGTCTCGGTGCTGTGGTTGGCCCGAAACCCGGACTGCGAGGGGTCGAGGATCCATTCGTCTCGAGGAAGGCGGCAAGCTGTCTGTTGACGGTCTTCTCGATGACTTTGGCCGGAAATGGAAGGAGCGAGATGGGACGGTAGTTCTTGAGGTCGGTGGGGTCCGCCGTTGGTTTCTTCAGGAGGGCGGTAAGCTCGGCGTGCTTCCAGCTCTCCGGGAAGGTGGCGGTGTGGAAGGAGGAGTTGATGATGTCCCGGAGATGGGGTGCGATGGTGGCGTCGGCTTTGTTGAAGACGTGGTGTGGGCAGGGGTCGGTAGGTGATCCGGAGTGGATGGAGTTCATCGTGCGGGTGGTGTCTTCGGTGCTGATCGGGGTCCAGTTGCAGAGGGTGGTGGTGGCGGGCGTTGGTTCGGCGGTAGGGTGCGTGGTTTGTGCGTCGAAGCTGTTATGTATGTCGGTGATCTTGCGGTGGAAGAACGTGGCGAGTGAGTTGCAGAGGTCTTGCGAGGGGGTGATGTCGTTGTTTCCGGCGCTGGGGTTGGAGAACTCTTTGACGATGCTGAAAAGTTCCTTGCTGTCGTGGGCGTTGTTGTCCAGTCGTTCTTTGAGTGCCGACTTCTTGGTGGCACGGATCAGCTGGTGGTGTTTGCGGGTGGCGTGCTTGAGGGCGGTCCTGTTGTCTGTGGTCTGGTCGAGTCGCCAGGTTTTCTCGAGAGTGCAGCAGTTCTTCTTGGATTCCTTGAGTTCGTTGGTGAACCAAGGGGTTTTCTTGCTTCCGGGTCTGCTGGGAGGGTTTTTTAGTGGTGCGAGGTCGTCGGCGCAGGCGGTCAGCCACTTGGCGAGGTTGCTGGCTGCTTCGTTTGGGTCCGTTGTGTTGGTGGGTGTGTTCTGGCTGAGGAGGCGGTGAGCTGCTCGGCGGTGATCTTGCTCCAGCTCCGGCGGGGAGCCTGTTGCGGGTGGTGGTGGGTCGCAGTCTTTCTGAAGCTGAAGTGGACGCAGCTGTGGTCGGTCCAGTGGAGTCCGGTGGCGTGGCTGAAGGAGATGTGCTTGCTGGAAGAGAAGACGGGGTCAAGCGTGTGGCCGGCGTAGTGGGTGGGCGTGTTCACCAGTTGCTTGAGTCCGAGGTTGGCGAGGTTGTCCAGCAGGGCGGTGGTGTTTCTGTCGTTGTTGTTCTCCAGGTGGAAGTTGAGGTCCCCTAGGAGGATGTAGTCGGCGGAGGGCATGGCGTGCGGGCTGATGAAGTCTGCGATGTCTTCGCTGAATAGTGTGCGTGGTCCCGGGGGTCTGTAGATGAGGGTGCCTCGGAGGGTGGTCTTGGGGTCAGTGTGTATCTGGAAGTGTAGGTGTTCGGCGGCGGTGAAGGTCTCGTTGGAGTTAGTCGAGATGCGGATGGTGTTCTTGTGTACGATGGCGATGCCTCCTCCCGTCTGGTTGACGCGGTCCCTCCGGGTGATCTTGTATCCGTCCGGGATGGCTATGGCGATGTCGGGCGCTGAGGAGGCGTTCATCCAGGTTTCGGTGAGGAAGGCGACGTCCGGTGCTGTTGCGTCGAGCAGGTCCCAGAGTTCCACGGCGTGCCTGTGGACGGAGCGGGTGTTCAACAGGATGCATTTCAGGTGGTTGCTGCTGGTGTACGTCTTGGCGGAGGTGGTGCACGTCCGGGGGCAGGTGAATCGGCAGGTTTGGCAGGTGAAGGGTCCGTGGGTGCGTCTCGGTGAGGCTCGGTAGCAGGCAGGGTTCCGGCCGGCATTGAGTGCGGTGAGGGTGGCGGCGTCGTAGGTCCGTCGAGTAGTGTTGCATCGGTGGGATCCAGGGGTTCTGGCGCTGGGCGCGGTCCAGTCGCGGACGGGCGCAGACGGGCTTGCCTTAGGCGCGCCTTCGGCGCGCCAGCGGCGTGCCCGCTGCGCACGTCCGCTGCGCGGCCGCACAGCGGCCGCCATTTATGGGGAGGTGGGAGGGAGGAGCAGCTGGGAGGCGGGAGGCAGGGGCAGCGAATGGGCAGTCAGGGGGGCGGGGCCGCAGGGGATGCAGCGGCGGGAATGGCTAGAGGCAGCGGGGGCACAAAAGTAAAAGGGGAGAGAAAACAGACAAAAATACGGGCACAACGCAGATGGGGCAGCGAGGGGTACAGAAAGGAAAATGGGGGGAGAAAACAGACAGAAATACAGGCACAACGCAAATGGGGCAGCGAGGGGCACAGAAAGGAAAATGGGGGAGAAAACAGACAGAAATACAGGCACAACGCAAATGGGGCAGCGAGGGGCACAGAAAGGAAAATGGGGGAGAAAACAGACAGAAATACAGGCACAACGCAAATGGGGCAGCGAGGGGCACAGAAAGGAAAATGGGGGAGAAAACAGACAGAAATACGGGCACAACGCAAATGGGGCAGCGAGGGGCACAGAAAGGAAAATGGGGGAGAAAACAGACAGAAATACAGGCACAACGCAAATGGGGCAGCGAGGGGCACAGAAAGGAAAATGGGGGAGAAAACAGACAGAAATACGGGCACAACGCAGATGGGGCAGCGAGGGGTACAGAAAGGAAAATGGGGAGAAAAACAGACAGAAATACAGGCACAACGCAAATGGGGCAGCAAGGGGCACAGAAAGGAAAATGGGGGAGAAAACAGACAGAAATACAGGCACAACGCAAATGGGGCAGCGAGGGGCACAGAAAGGAAAATGGGGGAGAAAACAGACAGAAATACGGGCACAACGCAAATGGGGCAGCGAGGGGCACAGAAAGGAAAATGGGGGAGAAAACAGACAGAAATACAGGCACAACGCAAATGGGGCAGCGAGGGGCACAGAAAGGAAAATGGGGGAGAAAACAGACAGAAATACGGGCACAACGCAGATGGGGCAGCGAGGGGTACAGAAAGGAAAATGGGGGAGAAAAACAGACAGAAATACAGGCACAACGCAAATGGGGCAGCGAGGGGCACAGAAAGGAAAATGGGGGAGAAAACAGACAGAAATACAGGCACAACGCAAATGGGGCAGCGAGGGGCACAGAAAGGAAAATGGGGGAGAAAACAGACAGAAATACGGGCACAACGCAAATGGGGCAGCGAGGGGCACAGAAAGGAAAATGGGGGAGAAAACAGACAGAAATACAGGCACAACGCAAATGGGGCAGCGAGGGGCACAGAAAGGAAAATGGGGGAGAAAACAGACAGAAATACGGGCACAACGCAGATGGGGCAGCGAGGGGTACAGAAAGGAAAATGGGGGGAGAAAAACAGACAGAAATACAGGCACAACGTAAATGGGGCAGCGAGGGGCACAGAAAGGAAAATGGGGGAGAAAACAGACAGAAATACAGGCACAACGCAAATGGGGCAGCGAGGGGCACAGAAAGGAAAATGGGGGAGAAAACAGACAGAAATACAGGCACAACGCAAATGGGGCAGCGAG
Source organism: Calotriton arnoldi (assembly GCA_963921515.1). Lineage (NCBI taxonomy): Eukaryota > Metazoa > Chordata > Amphibia > Caudata > Salamandridae > Calotriton > Calotriton arnoldi. The sequence goes on along the minus strand of CAWUFW010002734.1, from coordinate 917,883 downwards.
GGGCACAGAAAGGAAAATGGGGGGAGAAAACAGACAGAAATACAGGCACAACGCAAATGGGGCAGCGAGGGGCACAGAAAGGAAAATGGGGGGAGAAAACAGACAGAAATACGGGCACAACGCAAATGGGGCAGCGAGGGGCACAGAAAGGAAAATGGGGGGAGAAAACAGACAGAAATACAGGCACAACGCAAATGGGGCAGCGAGGGGCACAGAAAGGAAAAAACAGACAGAGATACAGGCACCGGGGCCACAAGCGGAAGGGCGATCTCACCTGCAGAAGCAGCGGGCGGCCAACACAGGCGGAGCTGTGTGGTGGGGGAGCGACCTACCTGGCAAGTGATGTTCATAGGAAATAAAGGGTTAAAAACAGGAGAACCGGAGAACCGGAAAGTGGGAAAGCAGCCCGGACCACACCAAAGACGGGACTGCTGGGACAGCACTGTTACCGGAGAGCATAGCCCATTGATAAGGGCTTGGTAGAGGTGAGCAGGTGAGTGGTAAGTGGGCGAGGAAACAAGCGAGCAAACGGTTGAGCAAGCAAGCAAACGAGCGAGCCGAGAATGAGCGGGAGCTCACTAGGCCGTCCCACAAGCCGCACCCAGTCCTAGCTGGCCTGCTTCAGCGGGGGGCCCAGGCTTGATCTCTACTGAGGGTCGCTACGCCCTCCACGCTCAGTCTCCTCACCTTTCTTTCTGGCAGGCTGACCCCCGGGCTCAGGGAGCTTAGAGGCGTGGGGGTCTCGGCTTCAGTTTTGGCTCAGTTTTCAGGATCGTATATTAACGCAGCTGCAGCTCTGGCTCCTCGTGCACAATGCTCGTCACAGGAAGCTCCCAGATCTAAGCAGGGAGCCTCCGCAGAGCACCTGGGGCCTCTCTCAGCGCCACCAACTAACGGTGGCGGCACCCGCAACCACTCACGTAGAGTCTAGAGGAGGGGCTGGTGCGGCTGGTGCATGGCGGCTGCGGGCTGCGGTGGCGGGCTGTGGTGGCCAAGCCCTCGGTGGCTCTCGGTGGCTAAGGGTGCCTAACTCCTCGACCAACCCGCTGCTCGCTGACTTGTTGCGTTGCTCCTTCTCCTTGCGTCCTTGCGTCCTGCGTCCTTGTGTCATACAAATGAGGCACACCTGCTGTCTTCTTGGTAGTCTCACTAATTGGGGATGTGTAAAGATTTCCCGTTGCCCAGGAAATGTGCAAGGAATTGTATTACTATCCTCTGCCATCTACAGTATCTCAAACTCTACTTGCATCCCTTCTGGCTCCACATCATGATTAGTTTCTACGCCTAAAGGAAACATTTATTTATAGGGTGAATTTAACTATCTTTATTATTAATGCACATGAAATATATAATATTTATACATTTGCCACTTATCTGATGGGGTAGGTAGTGGTGCTCACCTTTTGATGCTGCTCCCTCACATTAATTCTGGTCGGTAAGAAGTTTCAATTAGTTCTTCCATTTGTATTACTGGTGGATCAGTTGAAGGCCTCTACCAATGCCAGCTGCCTCACATTGTCATCTGTCAAATGTTTCTTTTGTTCAGTATGGAAGGTCATACCACCTTTTTCAAATTTCACATTGTCAACCCCAGCAGCAAATAGTCGCTCCTGTTTTTAAAGCCCAATGGAAAAGTCAGGAATGCTTTTGTCAAAATCTTCTTCATTATGGAGGCTACATTCATTCCTCCACAAAAACTACTTGTGCTTGCACTTTCATGCACTTCCTCCCCAGATGGTTCCTGACTGGACATGATGCACACTGATTCAATCTTCCCACAGCTCCTCTGCAATGCTGTATCCTTTGCTGCTCTTACATGCGTTTGTGCACTTCCTCATTGTGATGGCATAATTTGCTGCTAGAGCGACATTCACAATTTTCAAACAGGGACGTAACTTAAGGGGGGTGTTTGGGGTGCTACACCCCCCTAATTTATCTATTCTCTAGTAAATAGTTGGGTGCAGGTGTATCAGTCAGGTATGGTGAGGAGTCTATCGGATTTCACCTGGGATTTTTACGTACACACAAACAATCCCCCCCCTCCGATTCACAAAGAGCCTCCGCTGTCATGGCAGAGGCTCTACACTTGGGGCAGAATTACCACACAGCATTTTCTCATTGCGAAGATTCTGCCACAACTGCGGAGCCTCCACCACGACTGTAGAGGCTCTTTGTTAATCTTTCTCGCATCTCTGTTTTAAAGGTCTTACAAATTGTTGCTTATATTTCAAAATATTGTATTTTAATTACCCCATACAATCTGCTTCCTTTCCACCACCCCTTAAGCACCCCTTCTGCACTGCTTCTCTTGTAATGTATTTTAACATGATATACCAGCATGGTTGTCTGAACACCTGAAGATCACACCCCGCTAATCTTACTGACCAAGCTACGCCCCTGTTTGCAAACTCATTTGCAAATTGTGAATGTCATTCACAATTTACAGAATTACAATTTGCGATTCGCTAAAATAAAATTGTGAATGATCATGAATTGTTTATTAGATATTGTAACTAATGATGCATTAGGATTAGCAATTCAGTAATTTTTGCTAATTATAAATTGCTATGTTTATCTTGATTCATCTGGCCCCACAGCTTTTAATTGAGAGACTTTCTCATGCTCACAGCATCTATGTGGGACCATGATTGATTATTTTAGCTTTGGCTTCCTTCAGCCTAGCAGAAATAGGTTCAATCTGAGCCTGCTTCTGGATTGTTTTACTTCTGTTCAGGTTGACAACCTGATTTGCTCTTCTGTTTTTTTACTCACTCATGAAGTGCATATATCCTGCAGTAGGCAGCATTCTCTGCCTTTAAAAAAGGTGCATGGCTACTGCTCATGTCACCAACTTCCATATCAGAATCTGCAGGTAATCACACAAATGATCCCTTCCCCAACTCCCTCTTTGTATGGAAATGGCCCTCTACAATCAGTCCAACTCAAACGTTGCCTGACAGACAGAGCACCCTCCTTTCCAAAATTGTAAACGCCTCTCTTGATGAAATTACTTTTCTCTCTTCTATCAAAACTGGACAAATAACAGCATTATCCAAATCTGAGACCAATCTCAAAACTGCTGTTGCTATCATTGTCAATACTATATTATATCCGATAACAACCTCCTCAATAATTTCCCGTCTGGATTCAGCACGGAGACAGCCACAGCTCAGGTACTGAATGGCGCTCTAAAACTCCTTGATGATAGGGATAATTATTTGTTGGTATTGCTTGATCTCTCAGTTGCGATCAACACCATCAAGAATCAGTCATACACATTCTATCACTAAATAATGGATTTGAGGGTACAGTCCAGATTGGTTCAAATCCTTCCTGTCTCAAAATCACAATTTGTAAAGCTAGATTCTTTTGAATCTGTCACAGTGGCAGTCAAAAGGTGTCCCTCAAGGACCTATCCTCACACCATACCTCTTTATTTTTTATTTAGCACTCCTGGCTACTATAATTCAAGAAAAAGACATATTTATACATCAATATGCTGATGACAAGATATTCCATCTATGGGTCTCCAGCCCTTTCAGCATAGGAACCCTGAAGGCTTTCCATGATGAAACTAACCAACTGGAGGTCCTCTCTGTCTCCCTAAATTAAATCCATCCCAAACTGAATTTGTTCAACTATACGCCAATGACTCTCCACAACTTGTACCCAAGCGACTAAAACCCCTACATCCTCTTGGGTTCTTCCCAGATCTGATGACTCACACCACATCTTTGGGCTGTCTTCCAAACTAACAGCTCAAGCTAATGAATCACATCCCTAAACTGATTAGCTCCTACTAGTTTCAACTCCACCTACTTAGAAAAGTCAAACCATACATTCCCCACTCATACTTTTGATCTACAGTTCAAGCCAGATTCTGAGTCATTTAGATGGAGAAAATGTCCTCCTGGAAGGCCTTCCTAAATCTTCTGTGGTGCCTATAAATTCTGAACAACATGCAGCTGCTTACCTAATCATGGAAGACTGAAATTTGAGCACATTACTCCCATCCTAAAACAACATCACTGTCTCCACTCGTAAGTGAGCATTAACTTCAAGATTGATATCCTAACTCATAAAGCACTGTATGCTGGCCAACCAGTGAAAGATAAACTTGAATTCACTGGAGGCTGCAGAAACACCAGGAACAGAACCCGCCTAATCCTGGAGATCGTAGCCTTCAAGAGCAAAAACATCCAAAGAAGCTTTTTCTTGCCTAGCCCCCAGACTGTGGATTTTTTTCTCTGATCATATTAGATTTAACTTAAATCCCTTACTCTTCTGAAAGAACGTGACTATCCATTCCTTCAAAATGTATCTGCCTTACAGTCTCATATATCCTTAGTGTCATCTCTCTCAGGTCATTCAAGGAGACCCCCTCGTCTTTTTGAGTCACTATGTGGGACTCCACTTAGGAATAACAGCATCGAAATCCACCAATTCACCAATGACCTACAACCCTACCTGAACGTCTCTTCTGCATCAGACATCCAACGCCTCAAACATTGCTCCACCATATCCAGATCTGGATGTACAGCACCTACCGAAAGCTCAGCAGCAAGGAACAACTAGTCCAAACCTGGCTCAATAACATGAATCTGAACAGATTCAAAACTAACCTTCTCCCAATGCCTAGTCACTTGGATTTACCATAGTCACCCACCACACACTCACACACATGTCAAGAAAACTAATCCTGGCAACAGCTCTTTAATAATAAACTTAAGCCATTCCTCCCTGAAACTGATTCAGACTAGAAAGCTAACCCTCATACTCACATTTGGATGTTAGCCATATCCTGCTCCATAGCCTCCCAGACTCCACACTGGCCGCTTTGCAGGACAATCTATTTCCTGCAGCATGTTGCATCAGGGGCCTGAAGAAATATGACCATATGACCCCCATACAGATGTAACTCCACTGACTTCCCTTGCTGATCTATAGAATTTTGAAAACCTAGCTGCATTATTTACCAAGCCATCACAACTGGCACCTCCACCTATCAGGCTGACAAGCTCAATACCTCCGGTAGCTCTCGGCACAAAAGCAGCCAGGGCACTATCAGATTGGAGGCAAATAAATGCACAAAAAGGAAAATCAAGGCAGTTATTAGGGCTGGACTTTAACTAGGTACAGCCCATAGGCAGGTGGCCCACTGCGTACTGGCAAAAAGACATGTGCCCCGGCCTACAGATTTGCTGCCTTCATCCCATGTCACCTTCTAGCCTTGGTTGACTAAACAGAAGTCTCCCTCACTCAGCTGGGGTACACTCTGTTATCCTTAGTCATCAGAGCACAGCTGCATGATGAATAGAAAATTAAAGTGCGTATTAGAAAAGCCAGAAGGTGCCATTATTTTTGAAGTAGCAATGGAATTCACCTATTCATAGCCCACAACAGCTGAAATCAGCAGCTTCCTGATGTATGATGCAGTACTTTAGGATTTGTACTACAGGTCTGTCATTTAAGACACACTTGCTTTTGTGGCAACAGTTACTAGAGATTCCATATGCATAACTTGCTCTTTTTCACAAAACTGGCATGTCAAGGCAGGCATAAGACACATGTAATACAGAAGTGGAGCGAAATTTAGTTATGGTAGTTTTTTTTAATAGTAGGCAGTTTAGATATAGAATCATAGGTATGGTAGGTGAGATAAAGTGCATTTGGCATGGCAGGTAAGGGATTGTAGGGATGATAGATAATGACTGTATAGTAGGTATGGTAGGGGTGTGGTAAGTAAGGTAGGGTGGTGAGGTATTTAGGTATAGTAGGTATGGTAGGTCAAGACAGGAGTGATAATTTGTCACATGAGTAAGAAAATGTTTTGAGAGACTTGGGTACTGATGTTTCCATTGTAAATCGAAAGGCTGAGAAAGGTGGAAATATTGTTACTATGTGAAGATCTGATTACAGTAATGAAATCATGAGACAACTGAGTGATGATAAAGGTTATGTAAAGTTTATTGGAAACCTTTTAATAAATCCAAAATGACAGATTTTTGAGAAAATGATGAAGATTGTGATTGGTTGCTGAATATCTTTATCCCTGATGAAGTCCTCTTGAAAGGATGAAATACGTTGGCTGGCCAGAAAACATATGTTTGAAGAATACAAAATGTGATATTCAGCATTGTGCTTCCTATGTATTAATGGGCTGAATGAAGAATTTTCTATCCTGATGGACTGCCTTGCACTATTTGGATACTAGTTACAATGAACTACTGAGTATTTATGCGATATTTTGCAGTGCTCCCTATGTTGGTTAGGATTGATTTACAAATGGTCAGGGTTCATGAGCTATAGGACCCTATGAGGTGAAGCGTGACCATTTTAGATTGTTTGATTACCATCGCTTGTGCAGTACTGTTGGGCTATTACTGCTCTCTTAGTTGTGTTTATGGTAGGTATGTCTGTATGGTGGGTTTGGTGGGAAGGCATGATAGGTATGGTAAGTAGGATAATTTATGTAAGTAGGATGTAGTTGTTTGATCTGACGGAGAGGGGAGAGATGAAGTACACAATGTGGTTGCAGAATTCTGCTCGGGTGCCCGGTGGATGATAGGCAAGGATTCCCTTTAGGGTGATGTTGTTGTATGTTTGTATTTTGAAGTGTTACATGAGATAGGTGTCTGAGTCTGTGAAGGTGGTGCAGTCGATTGTGTTTTTGTAGATGATTGTGAGTCCTCCACCGGGTTTCTGGGTATGGTCTTGGTGTATGATTTTGTACGTAGGTGGGATGGCTGTGGCGATGTATGGGTTGGATGCTGGGTTTAGCCAAATGTCGGTCAGGAAGAAAAGGTCGGGTGCATTACTGATTAGGAGATCCGAGATTTCTTTGCAGTGTTTCCAGAGTGAGAGGTCATTAAGGCGCATAGAGGACAGATGGTGTGGGGAGGTGGTGGTGTCATGCATTGGTTGTTTGGTGGCCTGTGCTGGTTGTTTGGTGGCAGATGTGTTGCCGCTTGAGGTGTCACTGTTGAAATTGCAGTGGGCGCAGGTGAAAGGTCCTACCATTGTGCAGGGAGATGCACGGTAGCAGCATGAAGGCCAGTGTGTGGTGTTGAGGGCGTGGAGGATGGTGATGGTGTAGAGGGGGCATTCATTGGCTTTGGTGTCTACAGCTGCTGTGATAGTGGTTTTGCAACAGATGGTGTAGAGTGTCAGGGTTCCTGGTGCTGGATGCGGTCCTGGCATGTATAGGCGCAGACGGGCATGCCTTTGGCAAGCTGCCAGCATGCCCACTGGGCACTCCCACTGCGCAATCGTACAGCGGCCTGCACTAAGTAGGTTCTGGGGTGGGTGGGGCTCCGGCAGAGAAGGGAATGGGACAGCAGGAAACCAGGCAGTGGCTGTGAAATTAGGCAGCAATGAGCAGCAATGAGCAAGAGAACTGCAGAGAGGAGCTGGTGCTAGCAACAGGAGCTGGCAACAGGCAGTCAAAAGTTCAGGTGCCTTCTCAATGCGGTCGTGCAGCAGCTTGCATTAAGTAGGTCCTGGGGTGGGTGGGGCTTCAGCAGAATGGCAGGAACAGGAGAGCCAGAAACCTGGCAGCTGTGGTAAATTTAGGCAGCAACGAGGTGCAATGAGCAAGAGAGCTGCAGAGAGAAGCTGGCGCTGGCTACAGGAGCTGGCAACAGGCATGCAAGAGCCCAGGTGCCTTCTCCACTAAATGATTGTCCAGTCAGTGCTTTTTCTTTAGAAAAAGGAAAACAACATTTATTACACACACTACTAAATATGATACAAATTAATTTGTAAATATATTCAGTGGGCAGATTCAAAATACCATAGATGACATTGCATAATCATCATTGATCCCTTAAAGGGTCATATGAACATACAAGATAAGTCTCTTGGCTTGGTCAAAGGTTCAAGATCAACAAACCATGTGTTATGAACACCATCATTCTGTGCATAAATGCAGTAATCCATAATAACCAGATGTAAATCCACTTATTAATGTTAATAAAGCATATCTACCTTATTCAATATTTACTTTCAATATTATTAAATCAATAAAGCATTTTAAAATGAGCAAAACGTGTCTGTGTGCTTTTTATATACTTTCAAACCATATAATATGCAATCGCAGAACATCGAGTAAATAAATTCGAACTACAATAATATTGAGTGAAAAATATTTTGGAATGGAAATAGCGAGTGCAAGAATATCGTTGTCAAGAATATCGATTTGAAGGTAAGTAATATCGATTTTAAAAATATAGAAGTCATTAATATCGTTAGCAAAACTATAGGGGTCGATTATTATGGCGGGGAGACCGCCACCGACCAGCTGTTGGTGGCAGTCTCCCCGCCATCGAGACATGCTTCCTGCCCGCCATATTACAATGGCGGGCGGGGTGATGGTGGTCGAAAAGTCCGACCGCCACGCATCCAACGGCCTCCTTGAGCTTGCCGGTGCAGTGGAGGGGCTTGTAGTCTCTACCATGTTGGTGGTGCCTGTCAGGCACCGCCGTAAGAATTACAATATCCCTTTCTACCAGTCGTTCTGCGGCGGTCAACCTGCTGCAAAACTGCAGGCGGAAACAGATTTGGGGGCCCGTGGCGGGCCCCCCATACCCAATGGGCCAGGGACATAGGCACTGGGGGGCACCATATCCCTACACCATGTGGTAGGCTTGGTGCCTGCCACGTAGTGCAGGGATATGTGTGGGGTGTCTGTTTTGTCTTGCAGTGGGTGCTGCAGAGTGCAGCACCCACCGCAATAAAAAACATGGGCAATGCGACCGCCATGGTATATGACATTATTTTTTTGTTTAATTATTGTTTGTTTCTTACCATATTAGTTTAATTGTTAGTAGTTATGAAATTTAATCTAATTTAATTTTGTGTTTTTTAGTTCTGTAGCGGGTTGTGGGTTTATAGGGGTATAGGGTTGGAAGTATTTTTTTTTTTTTATGTATTAATATTTAGGGCCCGATTCCGATCTCGTTCGGAAAGCATTCCTAACGAATCGGTTCCGGAATGCTTTCCATACGACTCGGATCGGGAGAGTCCGACCGAACGATTACGATGCATTTGTATGCATCCACAAACGATTTGGTCGGGCTCCCATTGGCTTCAAGGGGAGCCTGTGTTCCGAACGAGAACACAGGCTCCCATTGACAAAAAGGTTGGTTGGGGATAATCGTGCACCCTGTGGTGGGCACCCCATGGTGCCTGCCACACTGTGAATGGTTGGGAAGAGGGGATCCATGGGTACCCCCATAGGCCCGATTCAGAGGGCCCCAGGTGAAGGGGGGCCAGCTACCAAAGACCCATTCGTTCCGGGCAAACCGAATTGGAAAAGCTGTCCAAATCGTTCATCGTACATGCTCGCTCGGAAACCAAGTCCATAGAACTGTACGAATCAGCTCCGGAAAAGCTCTATCTCTCCGGATGCCTTTCGGAACCGATCGGTCAGCACTAAGGGCCCGATTCCGATTCGGGTTGTAAAATGTACCGACCGACACGGACCGGGACTGGAGTCCGACCCACACGTACACGCTCCGTACGAATGTACAAGTACGATGCTATGCGTGTGATTTCCAAACGAGTCTCACAAAGCGCAATCTGCACGCCCGAGCCGCACGGTAAACAGTGACTCGCCCGTAAAGGGAACGCGAAACGTATCGACCGACATGGACCCGGACTGGACCCGAACAACACGTACACACTCCGTACGACCGTACGAGTACGATGCAATGAGTGCAAAAGGAAAACGACTCTCAGGGAGCACAATCCGGAAGAACGAGACGTACGGGAAACAGAGCACATTGTGAGTGAGACAGACTCGGAGTACCTCTCAATTGCCCCTGTCAGCGTCCTTCCCAGTCAACTGAACGTCTCCATCATGCACAACAAAACCTACGTTTAAATCCTGAGAAAAAAATCAAACAAGCAATGTCCAAATCAATAAAGAAATAAGACAAAAAAAAATCATGAACAAAGACACACCCACAACTCCACCTACATAAAGGCCCAAATCCACTACCATGATCCTTTGCTATTTTCAAACACATGACAGCAGAAAAGACAACTACACTGCACCCTTAGCCACACCCACAACTCACTCACCACACAACATCCACAGCATTATCACCTCCTAAACACAGTCACAACAAGCAAGAGAAACTGACACCCACTCACCCTCACTTACACTCTCACACACACATCAATCTCCACAACCACCCAGCACCAGTAGAGTAGAGCCACATTTATTTGGAACCTTGGTCCAACAGACCCCCATGTCACAGAAAACAAAGATGTGGGAGAGGATCGTCGACAAGGTGAACGCACAAGCACCTTGCCTGCGCACAAAGGATGACATCCAGAACAGGTACTACGATGTGGGAAGGAGGGTCAAGAAGCTCATAGCCAGAGGGCATGCCTTGAGCCACCGTACTGGCGGTGGCCCTCCTGTAAAACCAACATACTTCACGTCCTGGGAGGAGAAAGTGCGGGCCATACTCCCACCAGAGGGCATCCATGAATTGACAGGAATACCAGAGCCTGGTGAGTACACAACCAATCTAGTCAATATTGTGAGGCAACACACACACATCACTACCAAGGGGACATTGAAAACAACTAGCATTAGCAAAGCCAAATTAAGCCCGAAAAAAGTTATTCTGTGATGTGTATGCCAGTTACACAAACGCAATAGCTGCTATCTCAGAGTAATATAGAACTAGGTCATAACATGTAAAAACCTAACAACAAATACAGCAAGGCATTGGTACTAAACACCAACAAACACTGTCAGCCATCTTGCCAAACCTGTCACACTACCTCACAGGGAAGCTGATTCACAGGAAGGAAGGTGGGTATGCTGGGAGGGTGGGTGTAGCCAAATGCTTGATGGGAGTTGTAGTCACAGACACCAGACCCCCTCCCACATGGTCCATCAAGCCCACCCTGAACCATGTTCACCTCACAGGGAGTGGAAGAGTACTGACAATATGGCTGACACTGGGCCCTGCTATGGGGAGCACAAGGGCCTGGTGGGGGTTGTGCTCCAACATACACCAGTACACCACTGTCAGCCATCTTGACAGCACTGTTACAACACCTCACAGGGAAGCTGAGTCACAGGAAGGAAGGTCGGGTATTCTGGGAGGGTGGGTGTAGCCAAAAGCTTGATGGGAGTTGTAGTCACAGATACCAGACCCCCTCCCACATGGTCCATCAAGCCCACCCTAAACCATGTTCACCTCACAGGGAGTGGAAAAGTACTGACAATATGGCTGACACTGGGCCCTGCTATGGGGACCACAAGGCCCTGGTGGGACTTGTGCTCCAACAAACACCAGGACACCACTGTCAGCCATCTTGACAGCACTGTTACACCACCTCACAGGGAAGCTGAGTCACAGGAAGGAAGGCCGGGTATGCTGGGAAGGCGGGTGTAGCCAAAAGCATGATGGGCTTTGCAGGCATAGCCAAACGTCCCCCTCCCACATAGCCAATCAAGCCCACCCTGAACCATGCCCACCTCACATGGAGAGGAAAAGTACTGACAAGATGGCTGACACTGGGCCCTGCTGTGGGGAGCACAAGGCCCTGCTGGGACTTGTGCTCCAACAAACAACAGGACACCACTGCCTGACATCCAGAACTGTAACTTGGACTCCTGCAATGGAAGCATCCTACAGGGGGGGATTAGCTGGCCTCTGTGGGAGAAGGTGGGCCTGCAAGTACACCAAATACCAGCAATCCTGCTAATACACACACCTTCACAGCAGGAACAAATACACCCCTTGGGACCACTCACACAAAAAGTAAATGCCCTGGCAAGATGCCTGACACATGGGCCAGATGTATGAATTGGCTGCAAGTCCCACCTATGCACTTGCCCCCTCAAACCCCTTCACACTGACAGCCATTGCAACTGTATGTATCCTCTCACTGTCTGGGCCTGCAGTGTGGCAGGGGTGCCCCCTGGCCAGGCTGTGAAGGTGTGTGCCCTCTATGACAATTGGGGAGGTGCAGACATAGCACATACCAAAACCCACACCCCAAACCACATACACACCATTCACAGGTGACACATGACAGTGAATGGAATGGCCACAGCAACATAGCTGACACCGTAGCATGGTGTCATTTACACAAGGCACTGTGGTGATCTGCATTCCACTCCTACATCATGCAGCGTTGATTGCATCCCTCACACAACACTCCCCTCACTGTCATTGACACTTGCAACACAAGGAGTAACCTGGCCTGGGTAGGAGTAGGCATACAACTCACAGCAGCATAAGTCAAACAGACAAACCCCTGGCCCTCACTCTCATGAGCATGGGAAAGTCTGCGATCTGCCGTGGTTAATACCCCTTACCATGGAGGACACTGACCACATAAATGACATCATCACGCACAGAACTCTGCCCCAACATCATTAGCTACGGATAACACCATCCAATGTGTGAAATGATATGTGAACTAGGGACACACACAACAAAATAGTATCTCCACAGTGAATGCAGCCATACCGTACTGTGACCATGTTATTCAGACACAACAATGTTACTCACAAATACAAGCACAAATGCCAGCACACATCGTCCAAACGTGCTACATGTCGCAAGTGGAAGTGCATGTATGTCATTGTTAAAGTACAAATGTTGAGAGGAGGGACACACCTGTGTCAGGCACATGAGGGCACATGAGTAGCAATGCCCATGTACAGTCAAACAATCATGAAATGAGATGTCCATGCACACAGCTCTACGTGCCCATCAAAATGCTCAAGCATCAAATGACATTGTGCTAAACCAAAATAGACACCTGTCTCTGACAATGTAGGACAATGCAATGTACATACACTCATCATGATGTACAGTGGCAACTGTAATGTGTGTGAACCGTTGATGTGTGCAGAAACATTACATACATTGTGTGTCTCTTCCACCCACAGGGGATGCTGGGGACACAGCAAGAACAGAAGAGGAATCCCAGTCCCAGACTCTGGATAACCCTGAGCTCCCTGGTCTGGATGCCTCTATGTCCTCTTCGGACGAGGATGAACGACCTGGCACCTCCGGTGTGGCTCCGCTTCCAGCCCCAGCAGCTGCAACATCAGCACACCCTGCCACCACTCCTGGACCATCTGCAAACACTTCAATCACCCCTGCCAACACAGACAGACCAAGGCAACAGGACAACGACGGCACAGGTACACAGGGCACCCAGGAGCTGATGGACAACAACACCAGTGCCAACACAGACAGGGGCCCAGTGTCGCCTGTGCCTGCCAGGGCAGGTCCTGCCCGTGTGGGTAGGGGTGGTGTGAGGGTGGTCAGGGCGAGGCCACGACCTGCAGATGGGGCTGGACTGCAGGAAGATCTGTTGTTGGGACGCATCAGAGATGCGTACCAGGAAAACACCGGAGGATTTGGCCAGGTTGTGGGGATCCTCAGGGACATGCAACAACAGCAGGCTGCACATTATGCCAGAATGGACTCCCACATGTCCCGGGTAGAACAACAAATGACCCGGATGGAGTCCAAAATGGACAAAATAGATGACCTTATGGCGGTGCATAGGGACATACTGACATGCCTCCGCCAGATAGCCAACAACATGACCACACCTCCCTGTGTGCCCACTACATCAGTTGCCACTACATCAGCAACTGCCACAGGGAGGGAGGTGGACTTTGGCGGAGAGTCCTCTGCACCGCAGCAGCCTGCACATGAGGGTCCCCCTGAGAAGAAGAAGAGGGGTCGTCCGAAGAAGGACAAGTAAGAGGCAGATGGCCATGCATACCCACCAGGATGTGACTACCTGTTCTAGACATCATCCAATGTGTGCAAAGCGTTCACCTTGTTGACTGTAGCTAAACTCCCACACATGTGAAGGAGGGTCTAAGTTGGACCAATGTTCCAAAGGACTGTGGACATTACTCTAGAAATTTCATCAATCAACACTACCAACTGCACTGTGAGCTTTGGATTCTTATTGCACTGTACAGCACTTTCACTTACGTATAACTTTCAAACACATGCATGTAAATAAATTCACTACAACACAATACATGCCTCTGTTGTGACTGAAACTTGGTTTGTGTCATTGAGAGGATGACCTGTGAAAAGACTACAGCTATGTAAACACAGTCATGTGAGTCATGGTGATGTGACACATATGAGGTAGACACCCCACTACGTCAACACAACACATACTTACCATGCCCATCTAACTCATCGTCCTAACTTATGTGAACAGAGAATGCAGTGGGATGCATATACACAACACCCATGCTGAGTCTGTGGCAAACTGCCCACAGGTACAGCCTGCAAATGAATGTTGGATGTGTGGACACAGACAAAGCACATTCCAAAGTGATGCACAGGTTTATTACACCAGCAAAAGTCATAAGTCCTCAACAGATGGGAGGTAACCTCACGTGACAGTGAGCACAAAGTCAGCTACTGGTGAACCATATAAGTCCAGGGGAGTGTGGCACATCATGGTTAGGACAACGGCAGCCTGCAGTCTGCAACATGAATCTGTGATTTGGGGGGTCACATGTGACCAAACAACAGCCATAGGACACTGTGGAGCACAGACATACAACAGCATTAGAATCACTGAATGACAGCATACATCTCCAATACACATGCTAGACACTAAGCTCAAGGTACCTTGACACAACGCAGTTACAATCCCAGCACTGTTTGGTAGTACATACTCAATAGTAGGACACATCACTGCAAGCAGCCTGTCAATGAGCACACAGACACACTTAAGCAGCAACATTGCAACACCTACACATATCAGCCAATTACAAAACATAGACAACATATCACTGTATACTCACTATCATGTGAAGAAGTTGTTGATGAGCTGTGTTCGTACATCCCCCTCACCCTCATCATCACTGGCAACATGTCCCAGAGCAGGATCCTCCACGGCAGGCGGCTGTTGGTCATCATCATCCAGGATGAGAGGCAACTCCTTCCTCACTGCCAGGTTGTGTAGCATGCAGCACACAATAACGATTTTGCACACCTTGTCAGGGCCATATTGGAGGGCACCTCCTGTCTTGTCCAGGCAGCGGAATCTGGTTTTCAGTAGGCCAAATGTCCGCTCTATCACTCTCCTGGTCCGCCCATGTGCCTCATTATAATGGATCTCCGCAGGTGTAACAGGGTTCCTGAGGGGGTCAGCAACCACGGCATGTTTGGGTATCCAGAGTCACCTACATACAAACAAACAAACATTCAATGGGTTGGAGAAGTGGGTGAATCTCTAAAGTTGCCAAAACACACAAGGGAAACAGATATTACACACCAACAAGCCAGGCACGCTGGTTCTGCAGCTGTGTCATCATGTTTGGTATCCGACTCATCCGCATGATGTAGCGTCGTGTGCAGTACCAGGGAAACGTGCACACACATGTGAGATGGTCATGTCCGGCAGACATACCACCAGGGCATTAATAGAGTGGAAATGTTTTCTGTTCCGGTATGTCTGCTCATGTGCCTGTGGTGGTACCAAAGCAACATGTGTGCCATCTATGGAGCCTATGACATGTGGAATTCTTCCCAAGGCATAAAAGTCACTCTTAATCGCAGTGAATTGTCCTGGGGTTAGGAATTGGATGTACCGGTTCAGGAATAACAACATTTCCTCCAATACATCGCGAAGCACACGACTGAACATGGTCTGTGACATCCCATCAGCACTAGCAACAGTGTACTGGAAGGTACCGGTGGCAAAGAAGTGTAGGGCTGCCATCACCTTCACCTTGGGGGTCAGCGCTGATGGATATGTCCGGCCAGGTTGCAAATGTGGTGCCAACTGCTCCGCCAAATCTTCAATTAGTGGCCTGGTGAGGCGGTACCGCCGGATGGAGTCACGTTCAGACATGGTTGCGAGGTCTGGGAACGGTCTATGGACAGCTGGTCTCCTGCAGTACATAGGTGAGCAACGAAAGTTTGTCAGTGACCCTACATATGTGGCAATGACCATGCACAACATCACATGCAACTTCAGAACAAGACACAATAACGTGTTGTGTGTGCTGTTGGGTATGGACAACAATGTCAGCTATGTGCCCTCACATAACATCTCAGCTCTACATGTTTACACAACAAGTGCTAAGCTGTGCTGTGAACAATCAATGTGGTCTCTCCCAGTACATCATCACACATGTCACGTACCCAAAACACACCTCAGTGACTAGGACGGACAGATTGTAGTGTAGCTCCTATTTCCCTAATAGGCTCTGCGCATTGGAATAATATCCCCTATAGGTTTGACATAGGACTAAGGTCAGTATGTCCCTATCGAGTATATTAAACTTAATTACTTGTGCCAGCTAGCTCAGAGGCCACTAGAAACTCCTTGACGATAAGAAGGGAGTAGTTTCTGGCAGCCGCAAAACATGACAACTTTGTTTCCCTTTAGAATCAGAACGTGTCCCAGAGGCGTGGAAACAATAGATAACTATTTCACTCAGCTCAATCGTGCATGCTTAGTTTTCTTCAAAGTTACACAGAAAGAACAGACGGGCGTTTCAATAAAAGATTTATTGAACAGTCTTGTTTCTTGTGTAAGTTAAATGTGCTGATTACGATCACAAGACAGTATGCAAGATAAATAATGTACAGCATAAGCAGTAGAAATAAATAATACTGCGATAGCATTATCTTTTTGCAGATATTCATTCACATAAATAACACAGACTAAAAAATGCGAGTACTCATACAATGCGTTTCTAAGCTAGTTCTACCCCAATGTGCCTAACCTAACCTAGGTGTAGGGAGAGGTATGAAGTAGGTGAAGTATTCCTTACTATGGTATACTAAGAGTATGTTAAGCCTAGTATGCCTAGTATGCCAAGAGTCCCGCTAGGTTCTAGTCAGCTCCATACCTTTAGAATGAGAGAGGTGGGAATCTCTTTGCCAGACTCGAACTCCAACACCCCGCAAGGGAAGTTAGATCACTGGAAGCTGGACTCTCTGCGTGCAGGGATGACAGCATCTTCTCAGTGCGTCAGGCCGGGAAACGGGCTCCTCTGAAGTCGAGGTCTCCTCTAGTTTACAAGGGCTAGGGAAGGTATATTTATACCTGAGAGGTACCTCAGAATGTTAGCATTGATGTGAATCGGACAGCGGAAGACGTCATGAATGAACCCCTAAGGTATAATGGTTCATGCATAATAGATGAGTCCTTGAAGAAATCAATAGTCCTGTGCTAGGAAACTCCCGAAGCCTAAGGGTCTGTTCTTCAAGAACTCGTTGTGACGTTAGGGTGGACGGATGTCGGAGACCATGCCTGTATTTGGAGTGCACGGTTTAATGCCTAAATAAGGACTGGGATTTTATGCCTATATAAGGGCAGGGCGAATTGTGCCTATATAAGGACATGATACAGGAAAGCCCGTGTATGGACACCCTAAGAGGAATACAACACCCACTCCACTTTCGTGTGTACGATAATACTAGAATGCTAAACATTTAAAATGCTAAACATTAAATGGAGTACCGCATATTGCTAAAACATTTCTTAAAACCGTTTAAAAAAGGCATTTAAAAAACCAATTAGAATGCAAAAGGTACTGTACATTTTAAGCATTGCTTTTCATTTCAGGCATATTTAAAAAAAAAAAATGCAATTTGAATGAAATATGCAGAAATATTTACATGTGACAAAAATGATCGCTAAGTTTTTTCAAAATCAAAAGTCATTTTATGTCATGGAAATTAATGAACTTGTTTAGACTAACACGATGAAAAAAGTGTCTGATGGAGTACCGCGAAGTCTGTACTATAAGGCTAGTTCTACTTGAAGCAGATTGAAGTGCCATTTTAGTTAGAAAAAATGGGAAAAAGTTCAATTTTTGGAAGAGTTCCAAGTTTTTGAAGTATGAAGGCCAAATTGTTACAGCATCTCTGGAACACTGTGGGCCGAATCAGAGTCAGTTTACGGGTCTGGTGTAAACATGAGATCATCTATTTCTGTAGACAAAACATCGTCCACTGAAGTTGGTGTCAGTTGGAACACCTCGTGTAGTAGATTAATTGCACAGAGATGTGAAGCATCGCTTTCAGCATAGGTTGCCGCAGCAATGTTCGCGTCCGTTGTTACCTGTGTGCCTGTAGATCTTTCTCGTACCTCAGCAGCAGCCGGAAGCGTCTGTGAGATCTCAATGAATGCTGACATCAGGATCGGCAGCCTCTGGGGACAACACAGAGCATGGGCCGTTATCGGGACCAGCAGAGTATCGACATCCGTTGGCGTTGCTGATGGAAATGTTAGACAGGTGTCCAACACGCATTCTTCACCGCATAGCAGGCATCGTAGAACAGGTAAGATGCAATCTTGCCAGATTGGTCGGAATGACAGGAACCACGTGGTATTAAGTTCCCGTAGACGAGTCATGCCCAAAAGCTGTACTATTCGCTCACGGCACTTTCGTTCAAGGAGAGCTTTCTCCATTTCGCTCGGAGTGATGTCTGCGAATAGGCTGGCCATAGCGTAATAGCAGGAAGAGAAATAGAATTCCGGCAACAAGTGCTAGAATTAATGGTATGCCACCAAACACCGAATGTGCAAAGTTCGGGATGATTCCGAGTATTGCCTGGAAAGGTGCTAACAGACCGGTACAGATGCTCTTAAATACATGTACAATTCCACTTGTATCAGACATGTTGAAGATACGTGTTATCATTTCTACGAAATGTATAGGGCAGTTTGTACGTATTAAAGTCTGTATCTCAGCGGATAGTCCTTGCTACTTGTAGATCATAGGTTTCTTTGGCCGAGGTCAAAGGCACTGTTTGTTGTAAAAGAATGGCTTTCATTCTGCTTAAAGTATCAAATCTTATAAAAGAGACGTTCAGCGAAGGCCACAAAGGCGACTCCCTGACTGTGTCTATTGGGGAAACAATACTTGCATACAGCAAGTGACCCTGGAGTTGACCGTTACTAGATATGGGATGCCTGGCAACATGCCGCAGCAACTCTGATCATTCAACATGAGGTAACTCCCATTAGAAAGTTGTCCAAACATTGGATTAATCACAGCAGCTGGTGTACCCTGCTGATGGCAAGACAAATTTGCCACAGAACCATTACAAGCCCCGTGTAAAGAAATGTCCTGACATATAAGTGAACCGCTCAGTGCACGTTTACAGTGTGTACCGCTCAAAAACACTTCACGATCCCCACTCCAACATCTATATGTATACGGTAAATCCCAAGATGTCTTAATGTATTCCTTACCCAACCTTTCATATTTGCCTGCTTGCATTCGTCTGAGGCAATACTGAAACTGAAAAGTAGTCACAGGTAAAGTGATTTTGCCATGAATGAGCCATTCTGTAGCTGGTTTTTCTGCCACTGTGAATGGTAACTTTTCCAGTTTTTCAATGCTCAGCACTGTATACTGTGCTCCTCTTTGTGCCAGTTCGATCTGTTTATCAGTTAGATTGTATTCTGCAAACAGAGCCGATGTGTTGATGAAACGCCAAGGCACATAGCCCGCTCGCAAAGATTGCAGCGTCCAGCTTAATAACATAATAGAACGTAATTGAGATTGGCCTTGCTGTAACATCGCCAAATCTTGTTCTAGTATGTCGATAGCAGAGGATACAATGCCATCCAATGAATATATTCTGGAGGACAAAGTTGTTAACCCATTATCGACCACAGAGAGTGTTTTCTCTAAATTAATACGATCAAGTTCACGTATTCGTTCTGCAGCCTCCATCTGTGATACTTTCCATGCTTCATTATAGGCAGCATAAATGCCGGCATATATGAAACGTTTTTGACGCGGTTTTCTTGGTCCAAGCAAGAATTCCCTAAGGTCTGCGTCCTCTTTAAGTAAGGATAAGTGTTGTTTCACATCCTGTAGTGTAGATTTCTGAAGCCAATCGAGGCATAATTTTCCTACACTGTATGTTGTTACTACCCCCGGATGCTGTCTTTGGACGTATCTTGGGTCTGGCCTGTGTATAGTAAAGCCCTGAGTTTTATTCAGGAATCTTTCCTGACAGTTGTTCGTGTCTGTGGGCCAGATCAACCATTTTTTCCAATCAGGATTAGATCTGTTGAGTTGTAGTATATTGTCAACTATCACCACTGCCTGTGTATTATTATATATAGTGGCAGGTGTTGGTACAGAAGGTGTGTTTATCTCTTTGATCTTGGCTAGTCCAAGACAAGATGTTTGTTGGACAGTTTCATTCAAAAACATTATTTGTTCAGGGATGATGCACGCTCTAAATAAAGCTTCCATTCCTTGCACTTGCCAATCTTTAGTACCCCAGACAGTTTTTGTGTCTATTGTGTCTTTCCAAAAGTCGAAACCCTGTCTAGACGTTTGGGCATTAAATAATGCAGAATAAATCTGTTTTGTATTTGTTAACATAATTTTCAGTCCTGTCTTGTTTACATTTTTATAGTAAAACATTTCTGGATTAGATGTATTGTATCCTGAAAAATATGGAAACTTGTTAGCAAATGTTTTTGAACTACCGTGTGGTGGTGTAGGACAATGCTCCCATTGGTTAAACATAAACACATTTCTAGGATATGCAGATTTATGCAAATAATGATGACCATAATGGTTATAGCAATACAGCTGTTCATAGTCTGATGAACCCTCTAAATATTCATTTTTAGAAAATGCAGCAGATTTTTCTAGGTCAAACATTATGTCATTAACAGTCTCAAAGTCCCAATCATCCGAATAGGTACTGGACGTAATTAGATCACTTAGTGAAATTTTAAACAAATGTGGAATGTTCAATTGTTCCGTCGGGCCGAAGATATCAAAATCCGTTTTGTCCCACACTATACCATCCTGTATAGGAACAGCTGTGATGTTCACTGATGACAAGTCTCTTGCTTCACGATGGGAAGATTTATGAGGTCTCAAAAGTACGTTCACGTCTTTTCCTTCAGTGTTCACATGGATGTATCTGCCACTTATAAGCACGCTCACAGTTGTAACCAAAGCTAGCCAGAGCAGGAAAACAAAAAGTCCAGATGTAATCCAGAGTTCAATCCATGGAGAAACCAAATAAGTCTTTTTCAGAAAGTGAAGAAAGTCTTGTAGTTGCTGCTTGAATTTCAATGATGCTGGCGTCGTTTCAGGTTCACTCGGATCTTCTGAGAACGTATCAAAGTTAATGAAATAGCCAGAAGCAGTTCTGTCAATTGTTTGAATTGCATCAGGATTTGTAGAAATCGCTGGAACCAGTTGCTCACTTGCTACATTGGTGTAGACAGGTGTATTTGGACGAACTGTTATTTGATTTTCAAGAGGGATGAGTTCCATAGCGTTGTTGCTTAGTCCTCCATCTGTTACAGCTGAATTCTCGATTGTTATCAGTCTTTCAGTCTGAACCTCTTGGATAGTAGCAAGAGGAGTGTGTCTGCTACTAGGTCGGAGTCCACGAGGCCTACTATTTAGTATTGGCCACATACTGTGGTTTGATGAGGTCGATGGACACAAATCTTTTCTCCTTTCTTCCAGCAAGGGGCGGCAGAAGTACTGTTCTTGTTCCTTGAACTGGTAGGACAGGTACTGGTTGTCTGTAAGAAGGTCCAAATTCCTTCTTGTCCGCAATTTTTCTCTGACTAGATCCCCAACTTTTGGAATCCAGACAGGCCTTGCTGGGACCGCCGTTTTTCCCCAGTGGTGGTTGGCTGTAGGGATATGTTGCTTTGTTTCGTTCTTAACTCATTCAGTTCCTGTAAAACAGCCAAACGATCTTTGATATCAAATGTTTTATTTTCCACCACTGTGCCTACGTCATCGAGATCTGGTACCCACATTCTTGTCCCAAATAGGACCTCATATGGAGTGACCCCCCCTAGAGAACTTCTTGGCAGATTATTCAATGAGCGTTGGACCCCATTAAGATGTTTGACCCACCCATCACCCGAACCTAATACCCTAGCTGTTATAGACTGCTTTATGTCCCGGTTTTTCCTTTCCACAACCGAATTTCCCTCAGGATGGAATGGAGAGGAGTACCGCAATGCAGCGCCCAGACTGGCCATGGCTTCTTTGTAAGCCCGAGAGCTAAACGCAGGGCCCTGGTCAGAATGTAGCGTGCCTATTGCGTATGTGCCGATAAAGACTCGCAAATCTTTTATAACAGTTCGAGCGTCAGCCGAGCGCTGAGGCCATATCCATAGGAACCTTGAGTCAATATTTGTGGGATTGCATTTGTCCAGAAGGACGCATGCGCGTAGAAAGTCTAATGCTGTCTAACAGTGGTGTCTGTACTGGGCAGCTACATTTGTAGCATGGTTTCTGGTGGCTTTCCTGCTGTAATTTACAGTCTAAGCAGTTATTGATAAATATGTGAATTTCTGTATTCATTCCAGGCCACCAGTACATCTCCTTTAACGTCAAAATTGTTTTAGAGATCCCTTGATGTGACAGACCCTCCCCCAAATGTGTTTCATAAATCAAGGCTGCTCTACGTTCCATGTTTGGGATTACCCTATCCCCCACTCCAGGGATTCGAGCAAAGGAACGTTGTTCGCATCAATTACATAAGAGTACTTGAGTGGAAACTTTTTGGTAACGCTGCACTGCTGCCTTTGCTTGAAGCATTGACAGCCAACATTATCTCACCGTCTATTTTTGTTTTTGAGCGAGTGATCGCAGCTACGGAAGCCGTCTGAACAGCCCCCTTTGCGGCTTCGTCAGCCAATGAATTCCTGCAACGTGAACGCCATCACGTTGATGACTCAGTGTGTGGATCACGTGAGCCTTTGGTAGTTCATTTTTCAACTGAACTACTTGTTCCGAAAGCATTTTGTGCTTTATTGTGCCACCTTTCGCATCTTTGAAACCATTTTCAAGCCAGTTTTGTATATAGTCATTATACGACTGAACACAGTAAAAGGAATCGCACACTATCAGTGTGGGGAATTCGCGATCTGAACTTTCAAGTGCCAGTTTGAATGCTTGTAGTTCAGCTCGCTGAGCTGTACAATCTCCTAGAGATTGAGTTTTTGTGACCATAGGTCTGAAGATACCATTTCGCATGCGACCTTTAACGATTGCACACGCTGCACTGTAAGCTTGCTTACTCCCTGTTGCGGGTTGTGCGGATCCGTCAGTGTAAATTATGAATTCGTACTGATCGAGAGGCAGAATTTTAGTAGGCAGAGGACATTCTTGTTCATATTGCAGGAATGCTTGTGTTTTTAAATCAGGATCAAAAACATATTCAACATCTGATGCAGCAAGAGAATTAACCCATTGTATCCATCTTGGATGTAATGCTTTTGCATTTGGAATGCTTGCTTTTGTGACCGCTTCTAAAGCTGGTACTGGGGTTACGACAATAATGCGTTTCCCTTGGGCTAAGGCTCTTTCTTTTGCTACAGCGGTTTGAACTGCTGTTAGACTTTTTTCAGTTGAACTGAAGCGCATTTCCGCTTGTGTGTACAAATGAGATTTGTATGCAATTGGTATTTTCTCACCCTCATTGAAGGTTAAGTAGGTGAATCCGCATTGACCCGAAATTATTCGGATCACCAGGTTGCGTTGACTTACGCGTGTTTGTAAGTGATTTGTTGCTAACATGTTAGCCTGGAGTGAACGCAAAATTTCTGTGTGTTCGTTAGTCCAATTTTTGATTGAAAAATCAGGTTTGATTAATGCGTAGAGGGGTTTAACCCTTTCTGCATAATTTAGAATGTATGTTCTTCCAAAGTTTAGGAAACCCAGGATGGATTGTAAGTTTTTTTGCGTTTTTGGAGGTTGGAGCAGCGCACACTTTTCTAAAAAGTTAGCTGCCAAGCTCTTGCCTTCACTTGAAAGCTCATATCCTAGAAATAGGACATTGAGATGGGCAATTCGGGACTTTTTAAAGTTGAACTTGTAGCCCTCAGAGGCGAAGCCCAGTATAATGGTGCTTACCCTGTTCAAGTGTTTGTCCAGGTCATCGTCCGTCAGATAGATGTCATCGACATAGGACAATGCCTCATTGTCATAAATTTGTAGTAACTCCGTTACCCTCGCTGAGAATAAACCTGGGCTGTTCTTGAACCCTTGTGGGAGTCGACAAAAGTGACGCTGGGTCCCCATTATGGAGAATGCTGTTAAGTACCTGCTTTCAGGTGCTATGTTTTGACAAAAGAAACCATTTGAGATGTCTAATGTTGTTTTGTATTTTCTACGCACAATGTTATTCATTAACCGCTTCGCCGCGATCGGAATTCCGCCCAGGTGCTGGACATTCCGATCGCGGGTGTGGTCGTGACGAGCTCAGCTCGTCATGCGCACAGCGCGACCGCGCAGCATGACGAGCTGAGCTCGTCATGAGCATCGAAGGGGTTAATGCTGTGCTATGTGCATTTTGCACTGCAGAGGTTTTAGAACAAGTGTTTAGGTGTCTGTAATCCAAAACTAGACGATATGTATTGTCTGGTTTGGAGGCAGGAAACAAAGGATTGTTCATTGAGGAGGTGCATGTTTCAATCACCCCTTGGTATTCAAGTTGATCTAAGATCTCCCTGACCTGTTTTTTAGCTTCTTGCTTTATTGGGTACTGCCTTTGTGCAGTTGGTTCATGTTTCAGATGTATTTTATGGTGAGGGGAGTCCTCATCCCATCCTACATGATTTTTATATAAAGCTGGGGCCTGGGCTACTGCCCATTTCCTGGCATAAGTATATTTTAGATGAATTGGAATATGGTTGGAGAAGGCAGGCATAATAATGTCCTCGCCGTGTGGGCACTCCCTGACAAATTGTGGTGGCCAGTCTTTTCTGCTAGAAGTATGACATAGCCCCTTGATAGTCTTTCCCAAAAAAGTGCTTTCACCTGTCTAGGTTTGTCTCCCTCCATCCGGAGTGTTATTTCATATAACCTTTGTGGAGTACTAACCCTGGTGTCTACAGTCTCAACTGTGATGTACTCATTCAAGTCCACTATCTTCAGAAGTTCCTTCAGGTTCTGGCGAACTATTGTGACTTCTGCTGCACTGTCCAGCATTGTCTGAGCCCATTCTCCGTTCTTGAGTTGTGTTCTCAGTATTCTCGGCATGTCTGATCTTCAGACCTGCTACTTTCTTTTGGAGAATTGAGGTTTTGTTTTATTTTTTGGAGCGTGTTTTTCTTTGGATTTCACGCGTTCTTCTCTATGTTCTGATCGTCCTCTTCTTTCCGAAGTCTGTGATGAGATCTGAAAGGGACGAGAGGAACGTGTATCATTATCTTGATACCTGTCAGGTTTTTCAAATTATCCCTATTCCTGAGGTTATACCTCCTTTCAGAGTGCTCCTTTTAAGGAGACCTACCCCGGGATTGAGAACGTTTCTCATTTGACTTTTGTTTATTAGTCTCCCACTTCTTTTTGAAGATGTAGGAGTTTGTTTAATAGAGTCCTTCTCAGGACTTTCAGATAGTTTCGGCTTCACTGGTCTTCCACCCAAACTATCTCTGCCTAATTCTGCATAAGATTGTTCAATTATTCTGGGTAGTTCAGTCTGATGTTCTGTAACATCGAATTCCCTTAATCGTTGGCGGATCGCCACTGCTGCTGCCTCCCCTTCAATATTAGATAATATTATTGTTGAGACCTGGTCGAAATTTTTCAGTAATTTCATACCTACATTTAGAGCAGGCTCTGCCCCGTATTCATTTTGAATTTGTTTCAGGACATCAGGTATTACCGCAATTGAATGCCATGTGTTTTAGTATAGATGGCAGCAAAGACTGAGCCCCAAGTGGTGC
The DNA here is from genome assembly GCA_963921515.1 of Calotriton arnoldi. Lineage (NCBI taxonomy): Eukaryota > Metazoa > Chordata > Amphibia > Caudata > Salamandridae > Calotriton > Calotriton arnoldi. The sequence goes on along the minus strand of CAWUFW010002734.1, from coordinate 892,158 downwards.
AGTCTTCCAGTTGTGGTGTGATCCCCATCGGTAAACTGATTGTTAGGATTCTGTGTTTCTCATACGGGCTAGTATTTGGAAATACTGCTTCGATTTGAGTAATTTTTTGAGCTATCCAGAATGGAATTTGCTCACGTTTTGTGGGCATTTTACCCATGACTGCGTAGAGAGTCTGTGGTGTAATTTCTAGTGTATTCCCCTGTTGGGGAGTTGGATTTGGAAGTGTCAGTGGTTGCTGGACTGTGAAAGTCCGCATGACATATTGGACCAATTGTCTGTAGATTTTTATTAACTCTGTAAGTTGAATACGTAATTCCTCATCTGACATTATATCCAGTTCAGGATGAGGTGTGTAGCCGGCTAGAATCGGCCATGATGCTCCTGGTCTACCTAGTGGACCGAGCCTGGTAATGTTTTTGTGATGTTTTAGGGCGCCTTTAAACCAGAGCTGATGCTCTTGGTATGTTAATGGAATTTCTATATCCTCGAAAGGAATGTATTCCTCTGTTGGATCATCTTCTTTGTAGAAGTGAAACATGTGTGTTACTGGATTGGATTCAGGAAATATTACCCATGAATAGAATACCTCTGTCTGAAAGGATTCGTGTGCCTCTATCACGAAAACTGCTCTACCGCCTCTCGGTGGTAGGCCATGTTTTATGTTTTATGAGTTTTAGAGTGATGGCTCTTCTTAAGTTTGGAGCGATGTCTATAACACCCTCCTCGGTTTCATTTAAACCTGTAATGTTAAAAACTGCTGCTTGGGCTGGATCAGCCGCAGCTTCACCGTTTCCGGTTTCAGTCATTTTGTTTTTTGAAAAATGTAGAACAAGTTTCAAGGAAACAAAGATAAGGTGCACAATATTTTGGAACACTGTATCCTTCAACATTGAGCAAACCAAACAGCTAGTATATAGGGTACTTCCCTATGTAGCCGTGGTGGATACTTAACCCTGCCCACTCCAGACGTCTTTTGGAGTATATGGGTAGGGGTCTCTGAGAGAAAAAGCACGGCTGAGTTACTCAGTATCTAGCGTTAAATTACCGCCTTACCAAACGTTGGGCGCCATGTAGTGTAGCTCCTATTTCCCTAATAGGCTCTGTGCATTGGAATAATATCCCCTAGAGGTTTGACATAGGACTAAGGTCAGTATGTCCCTATCGAGTATATTAAACTTAATTACTTGTGCCAGCTAGCTCAGAGGCCACTAGAAACTCCTTGACGACAAGAAGGGAGTAGATTCTGGCAGCCGCAAAACATGACAACTTTGTTTCCCTTTAGAATCAGAACGTGTCCCAGAGTCGTGGAAACAATAGAAAACTATTTCACTCAGCTCAATCGTGCATGCTTAGTTTTCTTCAAAGTTACACAGAAAGAACAGACGGGCGTTTCAATAAAAGATTTATCGAACAGTCTTGTTTCTTGTGTAAGTTAAATGTGCGGTTACGATCACAAGACAGTATGCAAGATAAATAATGTACAGCGTAAGCAGTAGAAATAAATAATACTGCGATAGCATTATCTTTTGCAGATATTCATTCACATAAATAACACAGACTAAAAAATGCGAGTACTCATACGATGCGTTTCTAAGCTAGTTCTACCCCAATGTGCCTAACCTAACCTAGGTGGAGGGAGAGGTATGAAGTAGGTGAAGTATTCCTTACTATGGTATACTAAGAGTATGTTAAGCCTAGTATGCCTAGTATGCCAAGAGTCCCTCTAGGTTCTAGTCAGCTCCATACCTTTTGAATGAGAGAGGTGGGAATCTCTTTGCCAGACTCGAACTCCAACACCCCTCAAGGGAAGTTAGATCACTGGAAGCTGGACTCTCTGCGTGCAGGGATGACAGCGTCTTCTCAGTGCGTCAGGCCGGGAAACGGGCTCCTCTGAAGTCGAGGTCTCCTCTAGTTTACAAGGGCTAGGGAAGGTATATTTATACCTGAGAGGTACCTCAGAATGTTAGCATTGACGTGAATCGGACAGCGGAAGACGTCATGAATGAACCCCTAAGGTATAATGGTTCATGCATAATAGATGAGTCCTTGAAGAAATCAATAGTCCTGTGCTAGGGAAACTCCCGAAGCCTAAGGGTCTGTTCTTCAAGAACTCGTTGTGACGTTAGGGTGGACGGATGTCGGAGACCATGCCTGTATTTGGAGTGCACTGTTTAATGCCTAAATAAGGACTGGGATTTTATGCCTATATAAGGGCAGGGCGAATTGTGCCTATATAAGGACATGATACAGGAAAGCCCGTGTATGGACACCCTAAGAGGAATACAACAAGATGTGTTCCCCACATGACAGGTGTTTGTCTGTCACACACACAACTATCTTGTATTGGCACAAGGGCACTGACATTATGTAGCATCTGATGTACATGTAACAACACACCCACAAAACACACATGATGTGCTACCAATTTGTGGCACAGGCAAAAAATGGATGCCTGTGACAAACAGGCACAACAGCGACTCACATGTCAAAATCACATGGATGGTGATGACGATTGCCAACTACCACAAATAATCAGAGACATGTGTGTAGCACAATACGCACATACTCTGCATCAACACCACAATGTTAGCTGTGGGACACCCAGTGACACACAGTCCTTTTCACCTATGAGTCAGGGTGTATGTAACATGTCAGCACACAATGGGCACCTAGAACTGTGTACATGCCTCAGGGTGTGATCTGCACAGTTGTAAATGACAGTGGTGATGTGCATTACACACAATGGTGTCTGTCCCCATCACACCTTGCAAAGCCTGGGAGTGTGTGCCACTAAGTGCAACATACAATATCCCATGTGGACCCACATACTCACACAGGTAATACATCCTGAGATGTCACATCATACACTGTGTGACAGGCTGTTTATATGTTGTAGAGAAACTGAGTCCATGGTAAGGTATTGTGTGTGTAGCATCACTTAGCAATTGCCTGCAATGGTGACCAATGCGTGTGAGTTTTCTAAAGACACGTCGTCCACCTAGGGACCGATCCGTGTGCACGCCTATGCTATTGACTGCAATGGTGTCTGATGCGTGTGTGTGTTCTAAAGACCCATCGTCCACCTAGGGACCGATCCGTGCGCACGCCTATGCTATTGACTGCAATGGTGCCCGATGCGTGTGTGTGTTCTGAAGACGCGTCGTCCACCTAGGGACCGATCCGTGCGCACGCCTATGCTATTGACTGCAATGGTGTCCGATGCGTGTGTGTGTTCTAAAGACGCTGCGTCCACCTAGGGACCGATCCGTGCGCACGCTTTGGAGATTTACTGCAATGGTGTCCGATGCGTGTGTGTGTTCTAAAGACGCCGCGTCCACCTAGGGACCGATCCGCGCGCACGCTTTGGAGATTTACTGCAATGGTTACCGATGCGTGTGAGTTTTCAGAAGACGCGTCGTACACTGACTGAGCGAGACGTGCGCACGCATAGGCTATTGACTATCATGGAGACAGACACGGGTGAATTTTTAAAAGACGCGTCGCACACTCACGGCCCGAGCCATGCGCACGCATTGGCTATTGGATGTAATGGAGACGGACGCAGATTTGATCGTTGTACGAATAGTGTCCAAATAAAATTCAGTTGGCTCCCTACAACAATGTATCAACAGCAATGGGGTGATGTAGTTGAATTTTTGAACGATGCAGGAGGCGTGTACGAAGCGTACAATGCAATTGATTGGCCATTTTCATAACACGCAAACGTGTCGGACCTATCACATAGGTCGCCTGGGACAGATTCAGCTCTGCAACACAGATATAAGACTGTCTGTTCCCCAGAGACTTCACTTGCCTACACCAACTGCTACAGCATTACATCTCCACTACCACTGCTGCTGTCTCTGCATCCAGTGGCTTCAAGAATGGCACGTACTGTGGAGAGAGCCCCAGCCTTCACCGAGGAGGAGAACCAGGCCCTGCTGGACAGCCTCCTTCCACAGTACATCAAGCTATATGGGAAACCAGGGGAGCAGGTGAGTGCGCAGTCCACTGTCTTCCTAATTGTGCATGGAGTCTGACTAGCACTACTAGCATTGTGTTCAGCAATGCCAAGCATGCTCACTGAGTATTTGTAACTCTCAAACTTTGTGGATACAATTACTGTACAGGTGCAGTGATGCCAATGTGTACATTTTATTTCTTGTCTGACTGTTCATGCTCAGTTTTCAGTTTGTTGATGCAGGCTTGCACACAGGACAAATGCCCATGACCATAGTTGCTCTACCTGTATACATCATATTCCCTTGTGATGACAACATGTATGGTCAAATGTGTGATGTACAAACATGTTGCATGTGTAGTAATGGTGTCTTACATTGTCACCCTTACAGGTTGATGCCCATCACAAACAGGAAATCTGGAAGACCATCATACGTGCAGTTCGATCAGTGGGGGTCTACAAGCGCCGCACCCGCAACTGTCAGAAGAGGTGGCAGGACCTTCGTGGCTGGACCAGGAGGATCGCCAGGGTCCAGCTGAAGCTGTCACCTCCACGCCGACGGGGCGGAGGATGGACACTGACCCCCCACATGCTGAGGATTTTGACAGTGGTCTTCCCTGACCTGGATGGGCAGTTGAAGGCCAGACAGCAGCAAGGAGGGGGTAAGTTCATTCCTCTTTGGTGAACTATGGCTAACATGCTATTTGCACTCCATCAGCCTCCTAACATTCCCACAGTTTGTGTGTCTACTGAGACAACACTAATGTGGACACATTTGGTGAATCCCCATTCTCATCTGCTGACCAGGTGTGGGCCTTTTGGCCTCTGAGTAGTGTTACTAGTGCTGTGTGTCCTTGCTGTTGTCCAAGGATAATGTTGGGGCCGGCATCTGCTACAGGTGCCTCGTTCTGTGCTTCATGAGTGTGGCAATTGCTTGACATGTGTCTGTACATAGACAGATGTCTGACATGTACTCTGTGTGTGCAATACAAAGGTGTTGTAATTGCTGATCTGGGGCACCATAAGTGTCGGAGGTATTTAGCAGACACACATGCATCATGTGATACAAATGTTGGTGCCTCTAGTGAATGAATGTCACGGTTGTGACACATGCATAGCCACCTGCCTACTGTTTCTGGTCATCACCTGTTGCACATGGACCAGGACAGGTATGCCAACTCCACACAGATGAGACACTCGGACCTCCCAATACTGGCTGTCAGCCAACAATGTGAGCATTCTGACATGTGCAATGGGGTGTCTGACTCTGTGTCATTGTGGACTGGCATAGCTTCTTTTACTTCAAGAGTGTTACAATGTTCGTAATGGCTTGCCTTATGATATGTGGCTGTTGTATCAGCGCATGGGGCAAAACATAGGTGTGTAATTACTTGAGTGTGCCTAATGGTGGATTAAAAATTAAAGTGCAAGCTGCTTCACTTTGTTCCCGACAGGCTGTGATGTGTCCATGTTTACTGATTTGTGTTAGCACAAACTCAAATGTCTAATTTGGATATCGTGTGATCATCTGATTCTTGGTGATGTGGGTAGCAGGGGCTGTACATGTGTACTTGAGAGCTACAGAGTTTGCATTGCCCGCTAATACATTGGTGTGACACACTGCACACATTTGGTTTCTGTATGCACTGCCCCGGTGACAGGAGACAGGACAGACTCATTGGCCAGACAGGCCTGTGGCATGGTGTGCCACATGCAAATCAGGATACTGCAGTATTGTCAGTTGTCCTGCATGCACTCCGTTGTAGCATTGACTATCATGACATGAGGCCATCATGGTGTCTGGGAATGGAATCATATCCATCATGTTAACAGTGACTTTGGCCATCCCATTTCCGGACACATGTACAGAGTCACTGGAGAGAGATGTGATATGTGTGTAGTGACACATTACACTCACAATCCTTGCAGATCTGACACCTGGCCCTTTGTGGGGCATGTTTTCACATATACTTAGTGACATCATACATGCACAAGACGGATTTGTCCATCCCCAGGATGGGTACTTGGGGCATGGTTGACTGGCAGGATGACAAGTGGCTGGTTCACATATGTGTCAGTCATTTTTGCTATGCTTATCAGATGATGCCAGGAGCTGCTCTGTGATGTGCTGCAATTACAGTCATGTGTCAGTTCAATACAGGTGACAAATGTGAATCTGTTTTTCTTCATTGTTTGCAGTAGCATCGACGACTACAGGAGGAGACAGCTCCACGGACCAAGAGGAGCGGCAGAGCCAGACTGTGTCTTCCGCGGAGGAGCTGGAGGGACCCAGTGGCACGGAGGGTGAGGGGAGCCACACTGAGGAACACTCAGCTACAACCACCTCAGCTGAGGACACATCCAGTTCCAGTGATGACTCCCTTGTGGAGGCGGGTGTCAGCAGACCCAAAACAACAGCTAGCACGTCTGTCCCCGCCACCACCACCATCTCCACCCTCCCAGCTGCTCCCATCCCTGATGTCCTCGGAGGCTCGCGTGTAAGGGAGCATGTCTCCTTCAGTCCAGGCACCGTACCCCCTGCCTCCATCTCCCCTGCTGCCCTGAGTGTGGAGTCTGTGGACCTGCTTAAGCAGATCCATGTAGGGCAGACATTGATGCTGAGTGTCCTCCATGCTCACACCGGTCAGTTGACACAATTGGTGTCCTTCATGGAGGGCATCTCAGCAAACATGTCTGCCCAACAGCGGACCAATCAGTCCATGGCCACCTCGCTGATGGCAGCAGTGTCCCTCCTCCAACAGTCCCTCACCCCTCCTACCTCGGCCCCATCCACAATGCCGGCTACCCTACCTACCCAACGCACACCTCACACAGGCACAGGCAAGCACATCATCAGACCCAAGCAGCACACAGCAACGCAAGACAAAGTCTAGACGCGCAAGCACGCACACTCCGGGGACTGACAGCACACACACAGGGGATAGGGCACAGACACACTGACAGGCATCCACAACCACTCCACAGTCCTCAGATACCTCTCCCTACAAAACCCCTTCCCTTACCTCACCTGCAACACCCACTTCCCAGCAACTCTTCCTCTGTGACCTTGGCCTCTTCCCCAGCGCTCCATCTGATCCCACTCACAAGAGGAAGAGCCGGTCACCACGCACAGAGGGGAGTTTCCCTGCCACACGGATACCCTACCCCAGGCGCAGGGACACTGATGCCCCCATCCGCAAATCCCCCAGGCACAGGAGGAGCAAGACCCCTCCCCATTCACGCACCACCACCACACAGTCTCCGTCCTCCAGCCCCAAGCCCACCACTCCTACAGTTTCCCCGCCACACCCTGCCCCAGGTTCCCCCACACACAGATACACCATCCCCAAAATGATTAGGCCCTCCCCCCCTCCCACATGCACTTCACCCCCCACTTCATACCCTCAGCCTGTTCCTGCGACTTCTGTGGAGTCCGTGTCCCCCCCATCTGTCCTGCCCACTTCACCTTTGCCCCAAGACACTACCTTTGACATTGGCACTGCAGTGGAGACCCCCTCCACCCCGTCTGACTTGGGCACTGCTGTGGTGACAGTGCCCACTGTGTCAGACACCTCCACTGCAGTTGCCACTGACACTCCTGCACCCACCACCCCTCACCTGCCCCATACTGCTATCCCCTGATCCTGTCCCTGCGGTGCCTGGCCTGACCCTATGTATGCCCCTCCAAGGGGAGATGTCCCCTGGCTGTAGCAGTGCAGGCAAGCAATGTGGGGCACTCATTTCTGTTGCACACCACCTAATGGACAAAATTAATGGACTGGCCATGGGCCTTTATGTTCTCCTTGGTTTCACCACATCACTAACTTAAAGCTGAATAAAGCAAATTTGTTTTGAAATGTTTTGCATATGATGTACATGATGTTGTTAATGTGTATCCTGAGTTGCAGTTGTAATACTGGTAATGTAGCTATTGATTGTTTTTCGAATGTGATGGACTCCATGTGGTCCCTGGTATCTGAGTCCTATTACAGTATGTATCCATGTCATCCTTTGCTGCAATTAGAGTGTGTCATGATCCATACAATTGGGCACAGGGAGCCTCACAATTCCTTTGCTGTGTCACATCTGTGGCTTGCACTGTTGCACTTATGTTGTGCTTACACTTGTGCACAAAGTCAATTCTTAGAACAGTGGGCACTTCTACACTGGACATGCAGGTTTTAGCAAAAATGGTGACCAAGTCATCTGTGGCGTCAGTGCAACTTGCCATACATGTTAATTGAGTATGTGCAGATGACTTAAATACCCTCCTGTACACAGTCTGATGTGACTTGAGCTTTCAGTGTGCTGTAATTGTTGGCTCACTAACCACAATTTATGCAGACATGACAGGGCCCTGCACAGACTACTTTTTGCACACCTGACCTTCCACAGGAGTGGAGTCACCTCATGGCAGTGTGTCATTCCGTGAAATTGCCTGAGCCCATGGGGTATGTTCTGTGAGCATGTCTCTGTGTGTTCCCTTCCATTTTTCTACACAGCCTGTATTCCCTACAGATGTCCCTGTCTGTGATGCTTGATGAGTTGGCCTGTGTTCATCCAAGATTTTTGCACTGTGTTTTCTGGTATGTAGGTGCATGGGAAACTACTGGCCATTAGCGTGTCATCCCGCAATGTGTTTGTTGTTAGGGCCTGGGAGGTGGGCAAACGCAAGTGTGACATATTTAGGATTTGCCAAGGCAGTTTAGTGTTTCCAACATCAAGTTGATTTCCCTATGTGGTATCTTTCTGTGACTGGGTCACTTGTATGTGTGTGTGACTGCTCCCACTGCTCAGATTCAAAGCTGCACGGTTTGAAAGTTTCAACATGTGTTATTTGTGGGTCTCCTTGTGTGCCTCATTGTTCTGAGACTGTGGCAGGGATCCAAATTATTCAGATACATTTCACGTCAGGCACATGTACCGCATACTGTGCAGTGTGGCAGACATTCACAAGGGTTTTTAACTGGCCATGTGTGACGAGTTGGTGCACCTTGGATCCCCCCTGCCACCCCTGGTATTGTCATGAAGCATGTGCAATGTCCCCAGTCCATGTGGGATTTGCAGATGCACATTGGTGCCGTTCACGGTGTGTGGTGTTGGGAGTGTCCTTATGTGAGTTGTGTTCTGGCTATGCCCCTACCTACATTTTGCCCTTGGATTACAGGCCATAGCCAGTGATTTGTGTTTGTGTGAATGTAGTTGGTGTGTCAAGACACATGACCCAGTGTGCACAGGTGACTGGGGTTCACAGTAGGGGCAACATCCCAATTCATCTTCACAGAGGGGTTATCATGCAGGCTACTGTCACCTCAATGTAGGGTCCTTGAGGGTACAGATGGAGTGGGTCTGTCTCTTGCTGTGTTGGTTGCTGTTCCACCCAGCTTGTGTCACCTGAGTCTGTTGGGATCCCACTCATCTAACAATGCCTTCTTGCCCACAGAGGGGTAGCCAATTCATGATTTACTTTTGTATGGCACTGTGTACACATATGTGTAATTTGAGTGCAGCACACCATCATGTGTTGCATACCAGCCTGGGTACACTGACACACACACATATATGTTGTGTTTGTGATGCAGTGTGAGTCAGCCTGTTTGGGTTTGTGCATCTGCACCAATGCATTAGTATGGCTTTTGTGTGCCATAGGCTGGATCTTGTTTAGAGGTTCTCCACTACTTTCCCTGTGTCTCCAACATCATCAGTCAGCACATTCATCATGGTTGGTATGTCCCATTCGTGCCATGGTATGTGACTGTGTCACCTCACATCTACAGTCTCCACAGGATACCTTAGTTTGTGTGTCTGTCCCTGCAGATATATGTGTATGCATTCTGATGCTCACTTCTTACATAGTCTGATTGCCCACAGGAGCATTGTCAGCCCCCATGGGCAATGGTTGTCTGCACATGGCTGAGTGTATATTTGTAAGACACAACAATCTTTCCGTCAACAGATCTATGTGTGTTTGGCACACAACCACTACTTTGCCACTATATTGCTTGTTGTGTACGGGCCAGGTATGATACCTGGTGTATTGAAGTGGCAGCAGAATTTGTGACCACACTCACCTTTTGGACACTGTAGTGATGGTGTGTTTAGACCCCATTACCATAATGTTCCTGATGTGCTTGATTATTGAACACCATAATCACCTTTTGGTCACTGTAGTGAGGGGGTGGTTAGACCCCATTGCCACAATGTTTGTGATATGCTGGAATTTTGAACACCATACTCAGCTTTTGTGCACTGTGGTGAGTGGGGGTTTAGACCCCATTACCGATATGTTCCTGATCGGCTTGATTTTAGAGCCCCAAACTCACAATTTGTTCACTGTAGTGAGGGGGGGTAGAACCCATTAGCACCTTATTCATATGAAGCTTGTGTTTTGAACTCCTTAATCACCTTTGGTTCACTGTGGTGAGTGGGGGGTTAGATCCCATTACCAATATGTTCCTGATATGCTTGATTTTTAAGCCCCAAATTCACAATTTGGTCACTGTAGTGAGGGGGGGTAGACCTCATTACAACACTGTTACGGTGACAACTGTGTGTTTTACCCTCACATTCACCTTTTGGTCACAACGGTGATGGGAGGACATTATGTGTTCCCTTTCAGTGTCACAGTTGCAGGCAGTTGACACACAATATACAATCTTGACATGATGGTAGGGGTGGTGTGTTTGTCCTGCAACACCTATGAGTGAGGAGTACTGGTAGTGATGGGCATCCCCCCCTATGAGTATGCGAGCACTGGTAGTGATGGGCATCCCCCCTAAGAGTAGGGGCTGCTGGTAGTGGTAGGTATCCACCCCCTATGAGTAGGGACTGCTGGTAGTGGTAGGTATCCACCCCCTATGAGTAGGGACTGCTGGTAGTGGTAGGTATCCACCCCCTATGAGTAGGGACTGCTGGTAGTGGTAGTATCCACCCCCTATGAGTAGGGACTGCTGGTAGTTGTAGGTATCCACCCCCTATGAATAGGGAGTACTGGTAGTGATGGGCATCCCCCCCTATGAGTTGGGACTGCTGGTAGTGGTAGGTATCCACCCCCTATGAGTAGGGAGTATTGGTAGTGATGGGCATCCCCCCTATGAGTAGGGACTGCTGGTAGTGGTAGGTATCCACCCCTTATGAGTAGGGACTGCTGGTAGTGGTAGGTATCCACGCCCTATGAGTAGGGACTGCTGGTAGTTGTAGGTATCCACCCTCTATGAGTAGGGACTGCTGGGAGTGGTAGGTATCCACCCCCTAGGAGTAGGGAGTACTGGTATTGATGGGCATCCCCCCTATGGGTAGGGACTGCTGGTAGTGGTAGGTATCCACCCCCTATGAGTAGGGAGTACTGGTAGTGATGGGCATCCCCCTATGAGTAGGGACTGCTGGTAGTGGTAGGTATCCACCCCCTATGAGTAGGGGCTGGTGGTAGTGGTAGGTATCCACCCCCTATGAGTAGGGACTGCTGGTAGTTGTAGGTATCCACCCCCTATGAGTAGGGACTGCTGGTAGTGGTAGGTATCCATCCCCTATGAGTAGGGACTAGTGGTAGGTATCCACCCCTATGAGTAGGGAGTACTGGTAGTGGTAGGTATCCATCCCCTATGAGTAGCAACTGCTGGTAGTTGTAGGTATCCACCCCCTATGACTAGGGACTGCTGGTAGTGGTAGGTATCCACCCCTATGAGTAGGGAGTACTGGTAGTGATGGGCATCCCCCCTATGAGTAGGGACTGCTGGTAGTGGTAGGTATCTACCCCCTATGAGTAGGGACGGCTGGTAGTTGTAGGTATCCACCCCCTATGAGTAGGGACTGATGGTAGTTGTAGGTATCCACCCCCTATGAGTAGGGACTGCTGGTAGTGGTAGGTATCCACCCCCTATGAGTAGGGAGTAGTGGTAGTGATGGGCATCCCCCTATGAGTAGGGACTGCTGGTAGTGGTAGGTATCTACCCCCTATGAGTAGGGACTGCTGGTAGTGGTAGGTATCCACCCCCTATGAGTAGGACTGCTGGTAGTTGTAGGTATCCACCCCCTATGAGTAGGGACTGCTGGTAGTGGTAGGTATCCACCCCCTATGAGAAGGGAGTACTGGTAGTGATGGGCATCCCCCCTATGAGTAGGGACTGCTGGTAGTGGTAGGTATCCACCCCCTATGAGTAGGGACTGCTGGTAGTGGTAGGTATCCACCCCCTATGAGTAGGGAGTACTGGTAGTGATGGGCATCCCCCCCTATGAGTAGGGACTGCCAGTAGTGGTAGGTATCCATCCCCTATGAGTAGGGGCTGCTGGTAGTGGCAGGTATCCACCCCCTATGAGTAGGGACTGCTGGTAGTTGTAGGTATCCACCCCCTATGAGTAGGGACTGCTGGTAGTGGTAGGTATCCACCCCCTATGAGTAGGGACTGCTGGTAGTTGTAGGTATCCACCCCCTATGAGTAGGGACTGCTGGTAGTGGTATGTATCCACCCCCTATGAGTAGGGAGTAGTGGTAGTGATGGGCATCCCCCCTATGAGTAGGGACTGCTGGTAGTGGTAGGTATCCACCCCCTATGAGTAGGGACTGCTGGTAGTGGTAGGTATCCACCCCTATGAGTAGGGACTGCTGGTAGTTGTAGGTATCCACCCCCTATGAGTAGGGACTGCTGATAGTGGTAGGTATCCACCCCCTATGAGTAGGGAGTACTGGTAGTGATGGGCATCCCCCCCTATGAGTAGGGACTGCTGGTAGTGGTAGGTATCCACCCCCTATGAGTAGGGACTGATGGTAGTGGTAGGTATCCACCCCCTATGAGTAGGGACTGATGGTAGTGGTAGGTATCCACCCCCTGTGAGTAGGGACTGCTGGTAGTTGTAGGTATCCACCCCCTATGAGTAGGGACTGCTGGTAGTGGTAGGTATCCACCCCCTATGAGTAGGGACTGCTGGTAGTTGTAGGTATCCACCCCCTATGAGTAGGGACTGCTGGGAGTGGTAGGTATCCACCCCCTATGAGTAGGGAGTACTGGTAGTGATGGGCATCCCCCCCCTATGAGCAAGGACTGCTGGTGGTGGTAGGTATCCACCCCCTAAGAGTAGGGACTGCTGGTAGTGGTAGGTATCCACCCCCTATGAGTAGGGAGTACTGGTAGTGATGGGCATCCCCCTATGTGTAGGGACTGATGGTAGTGGTAGGTATCCACCCCCTATGAGTAGGGACTGCTGGTAGTGGTAGGTATCCACCCCCTATGAGTAGGGACTGCTGGTAGTGATAGACATCCAACCCCTATGGGTTGGGCAATGCTGGTGGAGAGGGATATCCACCCCCTATGTGTATGTTGCATTTCGCTGGTTCGTGACGTTTGTTTGTGTGGTGGGTGTCTGACTTACCTTCTGCGACATACGCGTCGGTTCCTGTTGTTGATCCGGTCATAGATGTACAGTACAGGGATGACCTGCGCGATCGGATTCATGGTTGGTTCGTCTCGTAGGCGTGGATCGCTGGTTCGTCTCGTCGGCGTTGTGAGTTGGTCCGTCTCGTAGCCGTGGATCGTGTTGTGGCGCGAATCGGCCCTGAAATACTGTTCTTCCGGATGCCGAGACGTGCTGGAGGTGGCGACGCGTTCGGCGCGTAGGAAGTACGCATCGTACTTGCCCTCCCGGAAACTACTGTTGTTTTGACTCGTTTCAGCTTTTACGGATCCGGCTCGTATGGGAACTGTGGCTGGAATAGGAGCGAACGGCTCGTTCGGGTTTTGAACACATCGCCCTTCCTCACCCGGATGGACCGGCTGCCGGAACGTGTCGTTCGGAAGGTAGTCCTACGAGCGGCTCCTTGGGGGCATACCGAGCGAGATCGGAATCGACCCCTAAGGGTTTCCAGGCATCATAATTGATCATTCGGAATTTGGAACGAGTCGGTCGGAAACAAGGGCTCTGGATCGGTTTAGGCAAAGCCGAATCCGATTCGGAGCCCTTCCGACCAGATCGGAATCGACCCCTTAGTTGTTAATTAATAATAGTTAATTAATTGATAATTAATTATGTTAATTGTGTACTTTTTCTATTGTTTTTAGGTGCGTGTTGTGGGGCTATGGGGGTAAAGGGTGAGAAGTAATTTATTTTTAATGTATTAATAATTAGTTGTTAATTAATAATAATTAATTAATTGATAATGATAATTAATTATGTTAATTGTGTAATTGTTTTTTTAGGAGTGGTTTGTGGAGTTAAAGGGGTAAAGGGCGGGAAGGCATTTATTTTTAAGTTAATAATAATTAGTTGCTAATTAATAATAATTAAGTAATTGATAATTAATTATGTTAATTGTATAATAACTTTTTTAGTTGTTAGTAAAGGGTGGGAAGTAATTTATTTTTTACGAGTGAATACAAAATTGTTAATTAATATTAATTAATTGATAATTAATGTTGTTAATTGTTTAATTAAATGGTTTTTAGGTTTGGGTTGTGGGGTTTATAGGGGTAAAGGGTGGGAGTAAACAATTTTATTTATTTTGTTAATTACTTGTGAAATACTAATAATTATTTACTTGTAAATGAATTAATTTAATTGTGTTATTACTTGTTTAATTAGTTACATTTTAGGTTAGGGTTGTGGAGTTTATATGGGTAAAGGGTGGGAAGTTAATTAATTTTAATGAATTTAGATTTTTATAAATAATATTTGTTTAATTGAAAAATAATTATGTTAATTGTGTAACTAAACATTTTTAAATTTATATGTGGGTTGTGGGTTTTGTAGGGGTATGGGTTGGGAAGTAAATTCATTTTACATTTTTAATATTAAATATATTTCTATTTTGTATTCAACATATTTTTTTATGTATTTAGTGTTTTTTAATTATTTTTAATTATTTTCATTTTGTTTAAGATATTTAACTTTTTTGTAATGTTGCACTGACTGGAGTGGGAGTGGCAAAATTTACCCCTCGACAATCCAACACTTACCCTACTGTTGCATTGACAGGAGTGAGAATAGTCAATTTTACCCCCCGCAATTCAACACTTTCCCTACTGTTGCACTGACTGGAGTGGGAATAGTAAATTTTACCCCTCCACAATCCAACACTTTCCCTACTGTTGCACTGACTGGAGTGGGAATAGTAAATTGTAGCCCTCCGCAATCCAACACTTTCCCTACTATTGCACTGATTGGAGTGAGAATATTATTTTTTTTGTTTTTGTTAATTATATTTATTGTTGTGTTAATTGTACTGGGAATAGTAAAATGTAGCATTTTCCAATGTTATATTTTAATGGTAAAGGGTGGGAAGTTAATCAATTTTAATGAATTTAGATTTGGATTTTTATAAATAATATTTGTTTAATTGATAAATAATGATGTAAATTGTGCAAGTAAGTCTTTTTAAATTTAGATGTGGGTTGTGGGTTTTGTAGGGGTATGGGTTGGGAAGTAAATTAATTTTACATTTTTAATATTAAATATATTTCTATTTTGTATTCAACATATTTTTAAATGTATTTACTGTTTTTAAATTATTTTCATTTTGTTTAAGATATTCAACTTTTTTTTAATGTTACAGTGACTGAAGTGGGAGTAGTCAATTTTACCTCTCCACAATCCAACACATTCCCTACTATTGCACTGACTGGAGTGGGAATAGTAAATTTTACCCCTCCACTTTCCCTCCTGACTTGAGTGGGAATAGTAGATTTTACCCCTCCCCAATACAACACTTTCCCTACTGTTGCACTGACTGGAGTGGGAATAGTAAAATGTACCCCTCCGCAATCCAACACTTTCCCTACTGTTGCACTAACTGGAGTGGGAATAGTAAATTTTACCCCTCCTCAATCCAAAACTTTCCCTCCTGACGGGAGTGGGAATAGTAAATATTACCCCTCGGCAATCCAACACTTTCCCTACTGTTACACTGACTGGAGTGGGAATAGTAAACGTTACCTCTTTGCAAACCAACACTTTCGCTACTTTCGCTACTGTTGCACTGACTGGAGTGGCAATGGTAAATTGCACGCCTCCGCAATCCAACACTTTCCCTACTGTTGCATTGACTGGAGTGGGAATAATACATTTTACCCCTCCGCAATCCAACACTTTCCCTACTGTTGCACTGACTGGAGTGGGAATAGTAAATGTTACTTCTCCGCAATCTAACACTTTCCCCACAGTTGCACTGACTGGAGTGGGAATATACATTTTTTCCCCTGCCAATCCAACACTTTCACTACAGTTGCATTGACTGGAGTGGGAGTATTACATTTTTCCACTCCGCAATCCACACACTTTCCCTACTATTGCACTGACTGGAGTGGGAATAGTAAATTTTACACCTCCGCAATCCAACACTTTCCCTACTGTTGCACTGACTGGAGTGGGAATAGTAAATTTTACCCCTCCACTTTCCCTCCTGACTTGAGTGGGAATAGTAGATTTTACCCCTCCCCAATCCAACACTTTCCCTACTGTTGCACTGACTGGAGTGGGAATAGTAAAATTTACCCCTCCGCAATCCAACACTTTCCCTACTGTTGCACTGACTGGAGTGGGAATAGTAAATTTTACCCCTTCGCAATCCAAAACTTTCCCTCCTGACTGGAGTGGGAATAGTAAATATTACCCCTCGGCAATCCACCACTTTCCCTACTGTTACACTGACTGGAGTGGGAATAGTAAACGCTACCCCTCTGCGAACCAACACTTTCCCTACTGTTGCACTGACTGGAGTGGGAATGGTAAATTTTACACCGCCGCAATCCAACACTTTCACTACTGTTGCATTGACTGGAGTGGGAATAATACATTTTACCCCTCCGCAATCCAACACTTTCCCTACTGTTGCACTGACTGGAGTGGGAATAGTAAATGTTACTTCTCCGCAATATAACACTTTCCCCACAGTTGCACTGACTGGAGTGAGAATATACATTTTTTCCCCTGCCAATCCAACACTTTCCCTACAGTTGCATTGACTGGAGTGGGAGTATTACATTTTTCCACTCCGCAATCCACACACTTTTCCTACTGTTGCACTGACTGGAGTGGGATTAGCACATTTGGCCCCTCCGCAATCCAACACTTTCCCTACTGTTGCACTGACTGGAGTGGGAATATTATTTTTTTGTTTTTGTTAATTATATTTATTGTTGTGTTAATTGTACTGAGAATAGTAAATTGTAGTATTTTCCAATGTTATATTTTAATACATTTTATATTTATTGTAGGGGTAGGGTTAGGCTGCTGGGACTCTTCCAAGATAGAAAGGTCAGTCCTAGTTGACAGTCTGCTGGACAATTTGTGTAATAGTGGATCTAGGGATAGGGCTGTTAAGCACATGATCTTTTAGGGTGGCAAAGTAGTCATTGAATATCTAAAAGTCATTATTGGAAGCTTGAATAAGAACAATGCCATTTTTGTAGGTGGTAGTAGATAGATCAGCTCCTAATCTTTGTGTTGGAGCGACCAAGATCTTAGCATCATAAGGAATGTTTTTGATTTCTTGTCTGTTGAAAATCTTGGTCATGGCAGAGCACCATTTTGCAATTTTTCTGGTATAAAGTATCACATCATTAACAATAACACCTTTTTTATGGTTGAAGGAGGGATCCGAGATCAATGTCTCAGGGCAATTCCTCAGTAAATTGTGTTTGAAGTTTCTGGTTGCAGTCTAGGAAAGGTTGGAAGGGTATATTATGGAGTAGGAGTTACTACCTGCTGGTGTCAGGTTGGTTCTGGGCATATTTGGGTAAGCGTTAATAATGATATAAATCACTCACTGGGTAGTCACGGATGAATGCCAGATTATCTATGGGATCCTTTGCTTAGACATAAATTACCAGTGAACAAACTCTGTCAATGTCTAGAGAAGCTACGAACCTGAGCAGGACCTACAAATAGAAACCTCAGCTCTCACAACTAAATGGAATCAGTCATTAAAGAAGACGATGCGAACAAAGGAAGATCCAACTAAGAGGAGTACAAGGAAGATCCAACTAAAAGATTGCCTAGGAAGTAGTATGGGACAAAAACCTAAGAACAGACCCTAGCACCCCATGGTGCCTGCCACGTAGTGCAGGGATATGTACAGTGTCTCTTTTTTGCATTGTGGCCGGTGCTGCAGCCAGCAGCAGCCGCTGCAATGCAAAATATAGGCATTGCAACCGCCTTGGTGGCGGACGCATCGTAATGCCTATTATGGGATCGCCAAAAGCCTGTCGGGCAGTCCCGTCTGCGATAGGGTACGTCCGCCCACCATCGTAATCAGCCCCAATGTTACAAAGTGGCTGCCTATTTGCAAAGAAAAGACTAGCCAAAACGAGGTAGTCCTATCTTTATTTCCATGAGCAGTTGTGGTCAAGTCCTCTCTCCATTACTATTGCAAGAGGAGTAGCACAGGCGTCTGCCATTTTGAAGGTGAAAGGCAGAGAAGGGAGAGCAAGAAGGAGGGCAAGATGGCCAGGTCAATAAAAACAACATAAGGAAGTCTGCCATGCACCCAAAGAAGCAGGTTCAGCAGACCTCTGAAGGATAATGACCCAGAATGTACTGCTGCAGGGCCGAATCTGGTGCCAGCATGTCAAAAACGGTGATCCTCCAGCCCATCTCTATTCACACTGATATTTAGACCAATTGAGCGGTAAGACTCACTGGGACGGCAGCACACCTATCCAGCAGAGTCTGAAAAAGCAGCAGTCACCCCAGCCTCTCAACAGAGTCGACCTCTCCTACCTCTGCTCTGAACCCGGAAGGCAGGGACCACAGACACCAACACCATGGTAGCGAAGGCACATCAGCATCCACAGCGTATCTCAGAGGAACACCCGGCAAACAGGAAACCAGCCAAACAGAATTGGGCCGAGCCAGGGCAAGACCCCAGCAAGTCTCCAGGGAGCAGGCAGAAGAACCGCCAGACTCCGCTCAGCCAGGAACACTCAACATTGGCAGTGCAATCCAACATGCACTCCTGTGCTCTCCTCGACCCATGGCCTCGACTTAACTCGACGAAGGAGACTGCTTAATCACCAGTGATGGGCAGATCAGTTTGCGGGAATCCAGAGCACAGCTCAGGAGAAGGCGACCGCTCGATCATCAGCGAGGCAGATCAGCTCCTGGGCAGCCAGAGCAGAGCTAGGCAGATGGTGAGCACAGCACCGGTGATTCCGTTCTCAAACGGTAATCACTCGTAATAGTCTTGTAGTCACTTGTAATTTGATTATGGTCTTTCCGATGCTCCAAACCTATGAGCCAATCATTGAAAAGTAAGAATATTCAGGCTGACACAGGATTTATGCAACTTTGCGATCCCCACTCTGAGAGCTACTTCCTCAAGCTCCTCACCAGTTGGTGGCCATCTTGAAATCAAGCATCTTGAAAACAATGTATGACCCGGGAGGGGGCATGCGTGGGGCCTTCTCTTCATTTCTACTTTTGCCCCCGGAAGCCCCCATTTCCCCAGGAACCAACAAAGCAGAGAGTGGGGGAGCACCATTGCGCTCACTGAGAGAAGGAGGAGGGGCCTGGGATCCCAACTCCAGGCCCCCGCACCAACAGTGGTGAGCCTGACCCTACTCCCTGTGCCCATGTCTAGGGGGAGCAGTTTGGGACCAGAGATGAGCAGGGAAATGGAGGCAATGCTGCCTGCACGGGAAGCTGGCAGGGGCAGCCAGGGACAGGCTTCCTGAGCTGACTCCAACCAGGGAAGGCATGTCTGGGGGTGTCCCATGTAGAAACGGGCAACCCTGACTAAATGAAAAAGAAACAAACAAAAAGCTTTGCCGCACAAGCTTGGATTGCCTCCAGAAGGACAAGGGCACCATCAATGAATTGGGAAAGTGTTGTGGGGGCTGTAAGAATTACAGCACCCCACCAGAAGTAATCTTTATAAAGTAACTCTACGTCTGCCGAGTCTTATCATTTAGGACCATCCAAGGATTTTCATATACTTTTAAAACATTCCCAAGGCTGGTGCTTTTGCTTTATGGCTGGGAGTGCAGTGTCCTCTAGGGGCTGGTCTAATGGCTACATCTAATGTGGCCTGAAGGTGTGTAATGATGATACATCTAAAGAAGTGCTCTCTAGAGGATGAATCTGTGGTTGGATTTTATGTGATCAGAAATTGATGCTTTCCAGGGGCTCTTTTTATGATTGCGGTTCACAGACAGGCAAAAAATATAGAAGAATAAATAATTGAGTAAAAAATTTTGAATACAAAAATATCGACTGCCTATACTTAAAAAGGTAAGCACAAAATTATTGAGAAAACAAATATTGTTTACAAATATATCATTGTATTAAATATCGATTTTTAAATATATATAACTTAAAATATTAAAATAAACATATATTTAATACAAACATTAATTTATAAAAAAATATATTTAAATTTATATTTGAACAAATATAACAAATAAACGTACTTTTAAAAATGAAACACATATATATGTTCATTATCTACTGGCGGTCGCCAGTAGATAGTTATAGTTAGGACCTATTTTCCATAGGAAATTCGCAACATTCTATTTCCAATAACTTTGGCGCCGGTTGATGAATCTTTGCGAAATTTTCAAAACCCGTGCGGCGCTCCGGTCTGCTCCTATCCTGAAAGTTTCGGGGTGATTCGGCAAGCGGGGGCTGAGAAAAAAGGGGGTCCCAAAACGTGTTTTCTCCATGTTAATTCCCATAGGAAATTTTAGACAAGGCTACAGCCTGAACTGCTGAACGGAATTACACCAAATTTGGCAAAAGGTAGCGCTTGGTTCAGAAAGCGACCTTTTTTTAAATGGTGTAAATCCGTTCAGTAGTTGCGGAGAAAATCAAAAAATAAGAGTAAAAAATCAATTTCCCATAGGAAACTTTATGCAAGGCTACAGCCTGAACTGCTGAACGGAATTACACCAAATTTGGCAAAGAGGTAGTTCTTGGTTCAGAAAGAACCCTTTTGTTAAATGGTGTAAATCCGTTCAGTAGTTCCTGAGAAAATCAAAAGTAAAAACACATATATATCTGGGCGGAGCCTAACCACACATGTCATCGTGAGATCTGATTGGCTGTCAGCACTTCATCCTGGAATTGCTGGCAGCCATCTTGGGACCAATATAAATGATAGTACCCCATTGAAATGCATTGTAGTGAATCGAAGATTTTGAGGGTTACCAAAATGAGAACTATAAAGGGTGATAACAGACTTTAGTTACATTTGAATTCATTTGTTGATGGTACCATATTAATTTCAGGAATTGTTGTGTTCTAAGGTGATTTTACCCTGTGAAAAACCTTCTGCTGGGATATCATGAATCATGTTTGAGAGAAAACTATTTTCACATGCTTGTCCCATACAGTTTTGGAAGGTGCTCCAGAAGCTAAGATGAGAGCATATTTTCTGTAAATTCACATTATCTTTCTCAGTCATGTGAGAATGAAGTCTGACGTTCTCAGTAAAACATGTACATCCAACAAGGGCAGAGACTGTCATTTGATTCCTTTGTGTTCTACTGCAGCTTCCCAGAGTGTTCTAAAGAAAAACTAGAGTGCTAACAGCCTTACTTATGACAAAAGTATGGCACACCTGAAGCCATCTTGATTGGAATAAACTGGTAACACTTAAAACATTTAATTTAAAAAGGAACAAAATGATGGGGTTCATTTTGTCATAGAAATTATGGTTAGTGCTGTAGAAAGAAAAATTAGGACATGTTTCAAGTGTGATCTCAAATATCTTCCTGTTATATTTCAACAGGAGCAGCCTGTCAGTTGATGCCTTTGTGTTCTACTGTAGCTTCCCAGAGTGTTCTAAAGAACAACTAGAGCGCTAACAGTCTTACTTATGACAAAATTATGGCACACCTGAAGCCATCTTGATTGGAATAAACTGGTAACTCTTAAAACATTTAATTTAAAAAGGAACAAAATGAGGGGGTTCATTTTGTCATAGAAATTATGGTTAGTGCTGTAGAAAGAAAAATTAGGACACGTATTAAGTGAGATCTCAAATATCTTCCTGTTATATTTCAACAGGAGCAGCCTGTCAGTTGATGCCTTTGTGTTCTACTGCAGCTTCCCAGAGTGTTCTAAAGAACAACTAGAGCGCTAATAGACTTACTTATGACAAAAGTATGGCACACCTGAAGCCATCTTGATTGGAATAAACTGGTAACACTTAAAACATTTAATTTAAAAAGGAACAAAATGAGGGGGTTCATTTTGCCATAGAAAGTATGGTTAGTGCTGTAGAAAGAAAAATTAGGACATGTTTTAAGTGAGATCTCAAATATCTTCCTGTTATATTTCAACAGGAGCAGCCTGTCAGTTGATGCCTTTGTGTTCTACTGCAGCTTCCCAGAGTGTTCTAAAGAACAACTAGAGTGCTAACAGCCTTACTTATGACAAAAGTATGGCACACCTGAAGCCATCTTGATTGGAATAAACTGGTAACACTTAAAACATTTAATTTAAAAAGGAACAAAATGAGGGGGTTCATTTTGCCATAGAAATTATGGTTAGTGCTGCAGAAAGAAAATTTAGGGCATGTTTTAAGTGAGATCTCAAATCCTCTTCTATTTCATTAGAAAATTCTGACATGCAGACTGAAACAATCACTTTCAATACCAGCAGTAGACGTCCAGTTAACTCCCTGGTGAGCAGTAGCTTTACTACAGTGATCTAATGAACAACTAGAGTGCTAACATTCTGAATTTATGGCAAATGTGTGACACATCTGAATGCCTTCTTGATGGAATCAAAGTAAAAAACTGAAAGCATTTCCTACTGAGGAGACTGTAGTAAATGAGGACATTAGGAAACTTCATAACAAATAAGTCTCCCAAGATGGCCACCAGAGAAAAAAGAGCCCAAATGTAGCACAAATATCACCCAGATGTAGCCCACGTATAGCCCAATGACAGAAGTGTGCAAAACACTTTTTACTTTTTGTTTTTTTGCAGTTTTATATAGTGCAGACTGGTCAGGTATTGGAGTGTTTTACATGAGCATTGGTTACATCACACAAGGACAAATTCATGTTGGTTGACCCCTACACTACCCAAACACCACTGCACTACCCTAAACCCTAAAACACTACACCCAGCACGACCCCCTTCACTACCCAAACACAACTGCACTACCCTAAACTCAAAATCACTACCCCCAGCACGACCCCCTACACTACCCAAACACCACTGCACTACCCTAAACCCTAAATCTACCCCCTACACTACACAAATACCACTGCACTACCCTAAACCCTAAAACACTAGAACCCAGCACGACCCCATACAGTACACAAACACCACTGCACTACCCTAAACCCTAAAACACTACCCCCTACACTACACAAACACCATTGCACTACCCTAAACCCTAAAACACTACCCCCAGCATGACCCCCTACACCACACAAACACCACTGCACTACCCTAAACCCTAAAACACTACCCCAGCATGACCCCTACACTACCCAAACACCACTGCACTACACTAAACCCTAAATCTACCCCCAGCATGACCTCCCACACTACACAAACACCACTGCACTACCCTAAACCCTAAAACACTACCCCCAGCACGACCCCCTACACTACCCAAACACCACTGCACTACCCTAAACCCTAAAACACTAACCCCAGCATGACCCCCTACACTACCCAAACACCACTGCACTACCCTATACCCTAAAACACGACCCCTACAATACACAAACACAACTGCACAACCCTAAACCCTAAAACACTACCCACAGCATGACCCCCTACACTACACAAACACCACTGCACTACCCTAAACCCTAAAACACTACCCCTATACTACACAAACACCACTGCACTACCCTAAACCCTAAAACACTACCCCCAGCATGACCCCCTACACTACACAAACACCACTGCACTACCCTAAACCCCCTACACTATACAAACACCACTGCATTACTCTAAACCCTAAAACACTACCCCCAGCACGACCCCCTCACAACACAAACACCACTGCACTACCCTAAACCCTAAATCGACCCCCAGCACGACCCCCTACACTACCCAAACACCACTGCCATACCCTAAACCCTAAAACACTACCCCCAGCATGAACCCCTACACTACCCAAACACCACTGCACTACCCTAAACCCTAAAACACTACCCCCAGCACTACCCCCTACACAAACACCACTGCACTACCCTAAACCCTAAAACACTACCCCAGCACTACCCCCTACACTACCCAAACACCACTGCACTAACATAAACCCTAAAACACTACCCCCAGCACAACCCCCTACACTACACAAACACCACTGCACTACCCTAAACCCTAAAACACTACCCCCAGCATGACTCCCTACACTACCCAAACACCACTGCACTACCCTAAACCCTAAATCTACCCCCAGCACGACCCCCTACACTACCCAAACACCACTGCACTACCCTAAACCATAAAACACTACCCCCAGCATGACCCCCTACACTACACAAACACCACTGCACTACCCTAAACCCTAAAACACTACCACTAGCATGACCCCCTACACTACTCAAACACTACTGCACTACCCTAAACCCTAAAACACTACCCCAGCATGACCCCCTACACTACCCATACACCACTGCACTACCCTAAACCCTAAAACACTACCCCCAGCACGACCCCCTACACTACTGCACTACCCTAAACCCTAAAACACTACCCCCAGCACGACCCCCTACACTACCCAAACACCACTGCACTACCCTAAACCCTAAAACACTACCCCCAGCACGACCCCCTACACCACCCAAACACCACTGCACTACCCTAAACCCTAGAAAAGAAACCCCCACCCCATGCCCAATCCCCCTTACCTCTCACTCCTCGTGGTTCCTCTCTCCTCGTGGTTCCTGTTTCACGTCGTCTCTGAGGGGCGGTGCACGTCGTTGTGAGGAAACGGAACAGCCTCTGTTTCCTTACAACGACATGGATCAGTCTACATGTTTTTAGAACGCATGGTCATTTACCATACATACCTTTACAACAAAATTCGTTGTAAAGGCATGCGTGGTAAATGACCATGCGTTCTAAAAATGCGTAGTAATGACTTTGTGATGTACAACGCATGCGTGGTAATGTATGCGTTGTAATGGTATCACAAAGTAAAAAAGTCGTTGTAACAGCTGTTTACCGATCGAAGCTGGCCCCTGTTCTTCAGTGAGACATTTATTTGATTAATTAGGAGGAAGGAATGTGGTTTTTACCGAAAAGTGCATTCCCGGCTGTTGTATTGTGAAAGTGTCCGCGTGGCCTGGTTTCACTTCCGGTGAGAGAGTGGAAGAGTCTGTTTGGATCTAAAGGAGTTCTGTTGTTGGACGGGGCCGGCGCGACATGTCATCAGAAAACATAGCTAATGGAAAGCGTCCTCCCTGAAGTGTGGAGCAGTGCCATGAGAGGTCAACGAGTGTGCGTCCCACCGCAGTATGACCGTACCGCGTGACCCATGTGCCACCTCCAGGGTACGGGAGGCAGAAGCGGCATCGCAGGTCCTCTTGAAGACCGTTGTAGCACTAATTCTACATTTTGGTACTAGGGCATTTTAACTTCGTTGTTCCTGCCAGATACAAAGAGAAGATCCTGTGTTATTCAGTGCCCTCGTTACCTTTTTTGTGGGTTGTGGTGCTTGTCACTCGCTGCCCCGCCGGTGCACACGACTGGGCACCCCACCTCGTGTGCCATCTGCAGGGCCTCTGCCCTCGGATCACTGGTTTCGGTTTCTGGAGTGGCAACATAAACAGTTGCTCCCAAAGGACTAGCCTGAACACTTAGGTGAATATCCCCTGCACCAGCATTCCACGGAAATTCTTTCATAGCTCTCCCACGT
This sequence comes from Calotriton arnoldi, assembly GCA_963921515.1. NCBI lineage: Eukaryota > Metazoa > Chordata > Amphibia > Caudata > Salamandridae > Calotriton > Calotriton arnoldi. The sequence continues at coordinate 866,381 of CAWUFW010002734.1, read as the reverse complement.
CAACGAGGACGTCATAATAGCACGGCTCCGCTCGCGACACCGTATGACATCATCGGAGCCATTAGAGGACCTCGTCGGCGTGCTGACATCAGTTCCACCCATTTTTTCTGTGCCACCGAGGCAAGCAGGGGACCGAGACATTTTCACATGTTTACATAGTATAATAAATATATATATATTCACTGAAAAAACCATAGGTTTCAGGCACGTTATAGTTAGAAATTAGCATTTAAAAAACCTTAGAAATTCACTGAAAAAACCATAGGTTTCAGGCACGTTATAGTTAAAATTAGCATTTAAAAAACCTTAGAAATTCACTGAAAAAACCATAGGTTTCAGGGGCGTTATAGTTAGTTGGACATTTCACTCGTACAAAACCATAGAAATTCCCCCGTTATAGTTAGTTCAGCTAACTATAACTCGCGCGCCGGCAATGCACTGCTGATGACGTCACATATTACATCACTCATGACATGGTCAGTGACATCACTCATGACATCACTGATGACATCTCAAAGGGTTGGATTGCGGAGAGTTAACATTTACTATTTTCTCTCCAGGCAGTACAACAGTAGGGAAGTGTGGGATAGTGAAGGGGCAAAAATTACTATTCCCACTCCTGTTAGTACAACAATAGGGAAAGTGTTTAATTGCAGAGGGGTAAAATTTAACATTCCCACTCCAGTCAGTACAACAGTAGGGAAAGTGTTGGCTTGCGGAGGGGTAAAATTTACTATTCCCACTCAACTCAGTACAACAGTAGGGAAAGTGTTGGATTGCAGAGGGTAACATTTACTATTCCCACTCCAGTCAATACAACAGTGTTGGATTCCGGAGTAGTAAAAAAAATCTATTCCCACTCCACTCAGTACAACAGTAAGGAAAGTGTTGGCTAGCAGAGGGGTCAAATTTACTTTTCCAACTCCAGTCAGTACAACAGTCGGGAAAGTGTTGGATTGCGGAAGGGTAACATTTACTATTCCACTCCAGTCAGTGCAACATTAAAAATAAACAAAATAAAATTACTTCAAAAACAAAGTAAATAAAGAAAAATATAAGTATGTACAAAAAAAACCCTACAAATATATTTAATATTGAAAATTTAAAAAACAAAAAACATATTACAGTGTTAAATACATATCACAAATAACTAAAAAATATTATTAGAAATAAATTACAAAAATAATTTTCATACAGATAAATATTTCTTTTAGAAATTATTTATTAACAAAAAATATGTATTACGAAGGGATGGAGCGGCGGCGAGACAAGATGGCCGCTCTTTAGCAAGCCTCCCAAAGCGCTGAGGAATTTTTGCCTCGAGGAACACTTATACCTAATCTGCGGGTCATTCAAGCATGATGAGACACGTATGAAGTCCTCGGGAGTGGCGGGGTAAGTTTCTAGACCTTCAACTGGTCTATTAATAGCTGTGGTTTCATCTCCCCGCTGCTCCCGTTACGTCTAGGAATGCAGCCACCATTTTGAGACCTTTTTCCTCTCAGACACAGTGCACACTTTGTGCTTTCCACTTGTTTTTCTTCCCGGTCTTCACTGGAACTCTATATATGTCTCGCAGGTGGACGGACTTAAACATTTGTTTTTTTTGTTTGTTTTTTATGCTCAGAATCCATTGACTAAGTTTTTTTTTTGGGGGGGGGGTTAATTCTGTCAGAGGATTTGCTGTTGAAGGCAACTACAGAGCGCAGTGGGTCTTGGTTTTGTTTTCCGTGGACCTATTAGGAGGGCACCTTTATTCCACTCAGAATCACAATGGAGTCTGCTCATTCATCAAAAGTACAAGCATCTATTGCCATTAATGCTAATGGGTGCAAGGATTCTTGCAATGCAAACAAAAGAGTGAAAAAAGACCCTTCCTCTCCAAATAAATCACCACTTGCTCTGACATTGGAAGATATTATGGAAGAACTAAGGGGGTCATTATGATGGCGGGCAGACTTCAGTCCGCCCGCCACACTAGCGGTGCTGGGACTGGCCGCCAGCGGTGCGGCGGTCCCGCACCACCAATTACGATGCGACCGCCACCGTGGTGGTCGCATCACGCATCTCTAACATTGCGGCGGGTGCTGCTGTAAGCAGCACCAGCCGCAATGCCAAAGATGCATGTTGTGCATTGCCATGCACAACGTGACTGGCACCGCGCGGTGCCTGCCACCTTGGGCATGGCAATGGTACCCCCCAAGTGCAGCCCCCCCACCCACCCACCCCCCCAGGGGCCCACAACGGGCCCCCACAGCAATTCCCCCCAGCCCTTTCATGGCGGCATCGCCGCCATGAAAAGGCCGGATCTGCCAGGCATCACAATATTAATCCCGAGTTCTGCCTGGCCGGCAATCGTGACGATTGCCGACCGGCAGAAAAGCGGCGGACGGACTTTCCGTCCGCCGCGATACCCCCGCCATAGTAATATGGCGGGGGGTAATTCATTTTGTGATGGTGGGCGGATCACCACCGCCAGCCTGGCGGTGTCGATCCGCCCGCCATCATAATGAGCCCCTAAGAAACATTAGACCCTTCATGGCGGACACCAGCGCGACGCTTCAGAGAATTGAGGAGAAATGGTCCTGTTTGGACTCCAGACTTTCAGAGGTTGAGCAGAGAGTTAGTGATGCTCAAGATGTGATCGCTAAAGTGAACACATTAACTAAAGAGGAGTCTCAACTAAAAAAGGTAGTGGAGGACCTTGAAAATCGCAACAGGCGCAATAACCTACGCGTTTATGGTATACCAGAAGGATCTGAAGGCCCTGATATGATTAATTTTTTGAAGCTACACATTCCTAAAATAGTTGGCCTACAAAAATCCGTTGATCTCAATATTATTCAGAGGGTGCATAGGATTGGCCCTTCACAAGCCTCGGCATCGACCAGACCAAGAGGAATTATTGCCTTTTTTCTCCAATATTCTGATCACATGATGGTTCTTGATGCAGTCCAGCAACACAGGCAAATGCTTTGGTCGGGTCATAAGATTTTCTTCAGTCAGGATGTCTGTAGGGCTACTGCTACTCGTCGGAAGGAGTTTCTCGACCTAAGACCAAATCTTCATTTAATGAATGCTCGCTATGGCCTTATCCATCCCTGTTTTTTCAAGGTCACTTATAAGGACAGATGAAATGTATACATTCTCATAAAGTAGAAGATATGGAACTTAGTTGTTCTGCCTTTAATCTTTTTTTTTCTCTTTGCAGGTTCGTTGTCCTCTCCTGTCTTACGGATCAAGTTGTCTCTTTTCCTTATTGTCTCTTTGTTCCAGTGTTCCCGGTTTGTCCATTCATACTGCTCCCTTTAGCGTTTGGTAAGTTCTATTGGTGCCACGTTGTTTGATCTCAATATCATTTTGTTTATTCGTTGATTGTTCCTCCAATGTGTGTTTCTTCCCAGACTTATTTCTCCTCGGTGCCTCTCCTGAAGAGTGGCTCTATATTTCTCATCCCCTTCTTTCTGCGTCACTGTTTCTCTTGTTCTTTATTTTTATGGCTAAATTGCTTTGATTTTTTGTCATTCTCCTTCTACATACATCTTGGGGGAGTTCTTTCACTCTCCTTCTTCTCTTTCTTTCTGTTCCTGCTTTTTTCAAATCTTTATATATATATATTCTTTTTCAGTACAGCTTTCCTTTTGTTTCTAAGTTGTCTTCTATATTTTGATTTCCACCAGTTTCTATCTCAGTTGCTATGGTTAGCTAAGCCATTTACCTACTCTAGGTTCTCTACTATATCAATTTTAATAGTTCCCTTTGTGTTTCTACAATGAGTGGTTTACGTATTGTCTCCTGGAACGTTAAAGGTATTCGTAACACAGTTAAAAAGCAAAGGGTGTTGTCTCACCTTTCAAAATTGAAATGTCAAGAAGCTTTATTACAAGAGATGCATCTTAAAGATCGGGATATAAATGCTTTACGTAGACAATGGGTTGGGAGTGTTTATTGCTCCCCTGCCGTAAATAATAAGAATGGTGTTATAATATTGTTTCATAAATCGTTATATATTCAACTGAGGAATGAGGTTAATGACGATAACGGTTGATGACTTTTGTTATATTAAGATAAATGACACCCTGTTTTCTATTTGTAATGTTTATGGTCCTACTGGTGTAGATTCAGCATTTTGGACTAATTTTTCTACACTCTTATCTTCCCATACATCGGAGAACCTCATAGTGGTTGGGGATTGTAATCAACTTATGGATCCTTTTTTAGATCGCAAATCTCAAACCAAATTTACTCCCAATAAAATGCATAAGGCTTTTCAAAGATCCATTTCTTCCAGAGGATTGAAAGATGTTTGGAGAACTTAATATCCTGATATTTTAGAATTCACTTTTTTCTCTCCCGTTCACAGATCCCATTCTAGAATAGATTACATATTTTCCACTCAATCTATTCTTCAATTCCTGACACATGCTGCGATAGGTTCAATACTTATCTCAGACCACGCCCCTGTCATGGTTGATTTGGAGTATCCCACCACTACACCCTCTTCACGTAGGTGGAGATTCAATAACGCTCTTCTGCTTGACAACCAATTTACAGAGCAGTTTGCATTGTTCCTCCATGAATGTTTTGAGAATAAACTTCCCTCGGATTCACAGATGAACTTTGTTTGGGATGCCTTTAAAGCAACTGCGAGGGGATTCATTATAGATTTTGTGGCAAACAAAAAGTGGAAGGCGCTCAAAGAATCCTTAGAACATGAATATTATTCTTCAAATCACACCGATACATTAACCAAACTTAGGGGCCTATTACGATGGCGGGCGGATCGCCCCCGCCGGGCCGGCGATAGCCACCGCCAGCCCGGCGGGGGCGATTCACCCACCATCCATGCTTCAGTGACCCCCCGCCATATTAGGATGGCAGGGGGGTCCGCGGCGGACGGAAAGACCGTCCACCGATTTTCCACCGGTCGACTCGTCGACCGGGCGGAAAAGGGCCATAATATGGTGGCGGTGTCTGCAAGACACCGCCAACCATATCATGATGTAGGCGGTGATCAGCCTTTCCATGGCGGCAACGCCGCCATGAAAAGGCATACAGTGTCTGCTTTGGGGGGCCCGTTGCGGGCCCCCTGGGTGTTGGGGGGGTGGGTACATTGGCGTGGACAGGGTGGCAGGCACCGTGCGGTGCCTGTCACCTTGTGCATGCCAATGCACAATGTGCATCCACAGCATTGCCTGCCACAATGTTGTGGATGGGGGATGCCACCGCCACCGTGGCATCCTAATGGACACAGCGGGACCACCGCACCTCTGGCGGACAGTCCCGTTCTCCGTTACGGTGGCGGGCAGACTTTGTCCGCCCGCCATCGTAATAGGGCCCTTATTAAGGCTAAAATGCAATATAATAAACAGTCCTGTTATAATGCTTGTGGTAGCTTGCTCAAATTTAATGTTAAAATATATGGTGGATGTAATAAGGTTAGTAAATCTCTGGCTAACTATCTTCAAATTAAAAAAACAAAAATCTAAGGGCCTCATTACGATGGTGGATGGACTTCAGTCCGTCCGCCATCGATTCGGATTTGGGACCGGCCGCCTATGAGGCGGCCTCCCCACAATCAGAATTACGAGGCGACCGCCTCCACAGCGGGCGCATCACCTATATTTTGCATTGTGGTGGGGATGCGGTCAGCAGCCACTGCCACAATATAGGGTGCAAACACATCCTTGCACTACGTAGTGCAGGGATATGTAGGGGGCCACCATAGGTGCCCCCCATGGTACATGTCCCTGCACCTTGGATTAAGGGGGGCCCACAAGGGGCCCCAAATCCGTTTTCACCAGCTGTTTTGTGGCAGATTGACTGCCGCAGTACGACCGGAGGAAAGGGATATCATAATCCCTACTGCAGTGCCTGGCAGGCACCGCTGCAATTCAGGGGTGTGCATTTGGTCTGACGGGCGTTCGGATTTGATCCACTTGTCTGGACCGTGGCAGTCGGAAAGACCGACCGCCACGCTTCCCCCACGCTTCCCCCGCTACCATTATATGGCGGGGGAAAATCGCATTGCGATGGCTGAGGGACTGCCACCGGCAGCTTGTCGGTGGCGGTCCCTCCGCCATCGTAATGAGGCCCTAAGATTGTTGCTATAACTGATACTAGTGGAGTTAGGCATGCTAGTGACTCCAAAATATTAGAGTGCTTCACTCAATACTACACACATTTATATACCCCCGAGTCGTCTGCCACAACTGAGCAGATAGATGCTTTTTTCTCATCAATCCCCAAGTCTTCAGATAGCATTGCTGACCTATCCTCTCTTGATATTCCAATTTTGGAACAAGAAATTTTAAATGCTATTATTACTCTTCCAAAAGATAAAACTCCGGGGCCTGATGGCTTCTCTGTGCGTTTTTTTCTCCATTTCAAGCACCTGTTAGTGCCTAAACTGTTGCTCCTTATTACTCATTTTCTAAACATGGGGCGGACACAAGGCTCTTTTACCCAGGCCATGCTTTGTTTGATCCCAAAGAAAGGTAAAGATCCTTCTCAATGTGGTAACTACAGACCTATTTCATTGATAAATACTGACTGTAAGATTTTTGCCAATTTATTGGCACTTCGTATTAATCAGGCTGTTCCTGATTTAGTTGGTCTGCATCAGTCAGGGTTTGTGAAAGGACTCTCTATTGCAGATAGCTCTAGAACTTTCCTCAACATCCTTCATCTGGCCACTAAGTTACACTCTCCCTCAGCTGCTTTCACTCTTGACGCTGAAAAGGCTTTTGATAGGGTGAATTGGGAGTTCATTTTTGGAGCATTGAAATGGCACGGTTTCAGTCCTCAAGTCCTTCAATAAATTCAGTTACTATATTCTTAACCCTTTACTCTATCTGGGTCAATGGTAATCGATCCAATTTCTTTTCCCTCCACAGAGGGACTAGATAGGGTTTTCCTTTTTCTCCACTTTTATTTATTTTCTCTCTAGAACCCTTTTTGGAAAAACTTTGTCGATTCTCTAGTTTCACAGGTTTCCAATTTAAGAACATGGATATAAAATTCACTGCATATGCGGATGATATTTTACTATATTTGTCTAACCCTAACACATCCTTACCTGAATTCTTTACATTATTAAATGAATATTCTATAGTTTCTGGATATAAGCTTAATATAGATAAATCAGAGGTCCTGCCCCTTAATAAATACTGCCTCCTGGATATGTTTAAGGATACAGGGTTCACATGCAATTCAAAAAGCATTAAATGTTTAGGCATATTATATTCTAATAATATCAAAGAAACCATTAAAATTAACCTTAATGAAATCATTACAAAAATTACCTCACTGATGGAAGGGTGGTCTCCTCTATTTTCATCTTGGTGGGGTAGATTAGCAATGATTAAAATGATTTGCCTACCAATAGTTAATTTCTATTTGTCAATGCTACCGATTTCTCTTCCACTTTCTTTCTTTAAAACGTTTATCTGCTCCCGGATCAAATTCTTGTGAAACAAACGTAAGTCTCGAATCTCAATAGCTCGTCTTCAACAGCAACTTTCCCATTCTTAGGCGATATCATTCTGACTTTACACTAAAACACATTTGGACTTCCCTTTCGACGAACCCTCATGAAGTATTAACAATTTGGGGTCAACTGGAACAGGCTCAATGTACACCATTCTCTTTGACTGAAGTGGTACATATTTCTCAACCTCCCAGAGCTTTTTCCTCACCTATACTTACTCATTCTATAGCCATTGCTAAACCTTTAATTACCTCCTCGATTTCAGGCTCCGATATTATTTCTCAAACCCCTATTTGGTATAATAAGCACTTAAAATTGAATAATAGAGCTCTCTACTGGAAGGAATGGATTGACAAAGGAATTATATCCATTGGTCATATACTCTCCGATGGATTTCTTATTGACTTTTCTGAGATTCGGAATAAATACAACATATCTTCGTAACATGCCACTCATTATCTACACCTTAAAAATCCTCTTCTTCTACTCCTCTCTCAAAACTCTATTTCTGTCCCACATAATCAGATCCCCTTTCTAATATTGGATTTCTCCTCTCAAATGAAGGCATCTGGAATTTAAAAGATTGTGTCTCGTTCTTCTGATTTGAGAACGAAGTCCAGGGAGGAACTCTTGTGGGAATCTGATCTTTAACAGGAGTTCTCTTTCCAGACCTGGGGCGCTATATGGGCCAAGATTCATACTGCTTCTCGTTCAGCAAGCACAACCCAAATGTTATATTACTTTTACAATAGACTATTCCTGACTCCAGAGGACCTGCATAGATTTAAACTCACTAACGATGCAAGGCGTTGGTCTTGCTCCCATTTTAAAAGGGATTTTTTACATATGTTTTTATTTGCCCATTTATAAAGAAGTTTTGGTGGTTCATATGGGATAAACTTAATGAAATATTGTTCATGACTATTCCTTTTGATATCTCACACATTTTTTTAGGTGGCTCCTCTCCCCTTGGTGCTCTCAGGGTATGGTGGGAAAGTTTATCGACTTGACTGTTGCTTTTGCTTTACAGATTATTACCACCAATTGGAAAGACACCACGAAAATTACTTTTTTCTGGTTGGAGAATCTTTTGTGTCATCATCACAGATTAGACCGAGCGAATGCTACTTCTGTTCCTTTAATGATTAAAAAAGATTTGTTATGGTCACCACTTACTTCTTTCTTATCGAGGCAATCCACTCAATCTGCATCTAATATTACCAGTTATGATCTTACATAAATATTGGAAGTTTTAATAGTTGCTACTGTTATTATGCATTATTGTTAAGTTTCTTCAATTTCTTTTCTCTTTCTTTTCTTCTTTTCTTCTCTTTTTTTTCTTTGTCTTTCTTATTTTTCTTAAAAATTGTTAAATACATATGGCTTACAATGTTTTATTTATATATGTTTCTAAATTCATGCTCCTTGGTCTCTGTTGTCAATTCATCAGTTTAAATATTATCATTTGTGGTTGGTTTACATTTTTACTTTCTATTCTCCTTGCTCATGAGACCTAATATATTTTTATATTTTATTCTTTCATCCCATTTGATGGATTTGAATTGATTGTGCATTACTTTTCACAATTGTAATTGTTTATCAATAAAGCATTCTAAACATTAAAAAAATATATATATTACATAAATTTAATTTAGTTACCTCCCACACTATAACCCTACGAAACTCACAACCTTACATGCCTTTCGAGAAGGCATGGAAGCCGTCACCAAATGGATGAAAAACAGCTGCCTACAACTAAACACCAACAAAACAGAAGTACTCATCATGGGCCCAAACCCCAATGCCTGGAGCGACACCTGGTGGCCCCCGCCCTCGGAAACCCGCCAACCCCCACGGACCACGCACGCAACCTGGGAATCATCCTGGACTCCGAGCTCAAAATGGACCGCCAGATCAACTCTGTCTCGTCTTCCTGCTTCCACACCCTCCGCCTCCTTCGTAAGACCTTCAAATGGATCCCCCTCGAACACCGAAAGACCGTCACTCACGCCCTGGTCACCAGCAGACTCGACTACGGCAACGCACTCTACGCCGGAATAAACAAAAACCTCACCCGCAAGCTACAGAACATCCAGAACGCCACCGCAAGACTGGTCCTCAACCTGCCAAAACACTGCCACATCTCCCAGCACCTGCGCACACTCCACTGGCTCCCTGTCGAGGCGAGAATCACCTTCAAGATGCTCACCCACTCACACAAGGCCCTCCACGGCACGGGACCAGCATACCTGAACAGCCGACTCAAATTCCACGCATCCCAAAGGACCCTACGATCAGCCCAGCTCTCCTACGCTGTGGTCCCCCGAACCAGAAAGACCAGATTGGGAGGCCGCTCCTTCTCCTTCCTCGCGGCCAAAGCATGGAACGCCCTTCCGCTCCACCTCAGACAGACAACATCGCTCCCCATCTTCGCAAGAAACCTCAAAACCTGGCTCTTCGACAGACCCCCTCCTTGATGGATGGAACCTGCACCCCCCCCCACCCCTAGCGCCTTGAGACCCTTACGGGTGAGTAGTCGCGCTTTAACAAACCCCTGATTGATTGATTGAACCTGCACCTATAACTTAACTTTAAAAAGCAAATTATTTACACTAATAACGTAAATATTTATCAACAAACTCATTATCATTAATTAAATATTAATCATTAATTAATTATAATCAGTTTACTTCCCACAATATCCCCCCACAAAAAACACTCATAAAATTTAACAGAAAATTATTTACACAATTAACATAATTATCATTTTGATAATTATTACTAATTAAAACATTAATTATTAGTTACTTGAAATTAATTTACTTCTCACTTCATACCCCTATAAAACCCACAGCCCACAACTAAAATCTTGAAAAAAAGATTATTGTAAAATTAACATATTTAATGATCAATTAAACAAATATTATTAATTGAAAACTAAATATTAACTCATTAAAATTAATTAACTTAACATCCTTTACCACTATGAACTCCACAACCCACATCTAAAATTAAACTTTAAAAAGTAATTACACAATTAAAATAATTAATTTCAATAAAATAATTAATAGTATTTAATAACTAATTATTAATTAGTTTAAATTAATTTACTCCTCACCTTTTACCCCTATAAACACCACAACCCACATCAAAAAATAATAATACACAATTAACATAATTAATCATCAATTAAATAATTAATATTAATTAACAACTAATTAGTAATTAATTACAAATACATTACTTCCCACCTTTTACCCCTATAAACCCCACAATCCGCACATAACATCTACATAAAAAATGAACAGCACAATTAACAAAACTAAATATCGATTAAATAAATAAATAATAAATAAATAATATTAAATACAAAATAATCATTAATGTAATCTTATAAAATTACTTTCTACCCCATACCCCTATAAACCCACAACCTGCTACAGCACTAAAAATCGCAAAAATTAATTAAATTAAATTTAATAACTACAAACAATTTAACAAATATATTAAAAAATATTAAACAAGTATATACAAAAAATTTACATCCTATACATTTAAAATATATACCGAAATAGATCACCATTACTTACCTTAAAATTGATATTCTTGACAACTATATTCTTGCTGACGATATTTCCATATCACGATATTTTAAACACGATATTTTGGGTATGGCGATATTTTTTTTCAATATTTTGTCTGAATACCGGATCAACTGGGGTAGAGTCCTTTGTCCTTTTTTGACATCAGGGAGTTCCTCCCTCCAGTTTTTCATGGCTGTCACAGTCCCACAATCCAGCAGTAAACATCACAAAACAACACAAGTGTGCAACAATTTTTAAAGGGGCATGGAAGGTTCTAGAAGCCAGGCATCTCTGTCAATCCTAGGGTGCCACATCAACTCTCCATTCCTGTCCCAACCCTCCTGCACAACATTCTGGGACAGCCCAAGATGGAATCATCCAGGAGTCACTGGTCACATCTCCTCCTGGGGTCTCAGCTCCGCCTCTCACTGACATCACCACATGGTCAAAGAGGAGCCCCCTCCTGTGCTGGAATCAGTTGTCTGGGCTTTCTCCTTTGTTTAGTGGGCCTGGGCTGTCCCCAACCCTGGTGCAATATGTCAGGTAATTAACAGATGCAGATTGTTTTAATTTCCACTCTTCCCTCCTCAGGAGCAAAAAGAAGCACCGGTAATTACTCTGGTAATTACTCCTTTTGTGTGGGGGCAAACTCTGTTCCTGCTTCTGGAGAGAAATGTAATTAACTTGGCACAGCAGGGTGACAAAAGGGTTGGGCTCTGATCCTGAGCTGAGCCAGAAAAATATGACAACTCTGGATGACCCATAAGTTGTATAGCTATCCTCTTGGAACTCACAGATTTGACTTTCTCGCACAGGCTCCACCCCATTTTGATTGTAGGCCAAGGAAAGTGAAACTGCACTCTAAGGCAATTTCCTCGATGTATATTAAAAAGTGTCACTACAGACAAAACAGTAAATCACACTGACTTTCCCTATTACTGTATAATAACATAATAAGGCCTACCTCAGAGTCTCCTCTGTGCCAGGCTACCTGTGTGCAGTTACCAGACTGCACACAATAGTAGTCTCAAACACGCAGCCCTCACATGTACACACCATGTGCACACATGTTCATGTGTAACTATCCGAGTGCCCCTTACCCTAGCTGTGTCACAGTGGCCTCATCTTAAAAGGCGGACACTGGTGGTAAACATGTGCAATCCATTAGCCACGTGATTACTGTGGAAGAGACACATGTAGTGAGACTCACCCACAGTAAAAAGTCCAAAACCAGATGATCCAAAAAGCAAAAAATCCTGGTGTTCTGAAAGGGGGGACCCAAGTGCAACAACTATCACAAAGTGTGTACTTTTGATTTCATGTTTATTATTTCAATAATCCCCACGTAGCACATTTTTTAATTTGGAGAATCTTCATAAGAATTTTAAGTATTAGATTATAGTATGAAGTGCTGTTTTCTCTTTTTTCTTGTTTAAGATAGATTGTTATGTATTAAATTTGAGAACTCTTTTTTTTATTTTTTATGTCTATTTACAGCCTTGAAAAAGAGGGGAATCCTTGAAAAATGTGTGAACTGTTTATGTACTTATTTTATGAGATTTGCAAAGAATAAGGGATTGGAAGAATTCACTTTATCAATAAAGATTTCATTTGGAACAGATTGGAAGGAACTGGAAATTATCAAAAATGTGTCTGTATCATGACCTCTTTTAGGATACTATGATAGGTTAGATCAGGTGGGTAGGTATTGTAGGTGTTGAAGATATGGTATGTTAGTTGTGGTAGGTAAAATAGGTTCAGTATGGTAGAAATTCTAGTTTTGGTAGACAGGTATCTATGGTAGTTATGCTAGGCCGATATGTAAGGTATGGAATACATTTTATGGTAGGTAAGTAGCTATGCAGTAAAGTAGGCAGGTTAGGTATAGTTGGTTACGTAGGTTATTTATGGTTAGGATAACTATGGAGGTTTAATAGGTAGGTATGGTCGGTTAGGTATGGTAAATTAGATATGGTATGTAAGTTATGATAGGTAAAGTATTTTAGGCATGGTAGGAATGTATGGTCATTATGGCAATTAGGTATGGAATGTTAGGTAGGGGAGTTAGGAATATGTTAGGTATATGTTAGGTAAGTAGATATGGTAAGGATGGTAGGTTTGGTATTTACATATGGTATGTATGTTTGGTAATTAGAGTAGGTAGGTATGTTAGGTTAGGTATGGACCTTAAGGGAGATGTGTTAGCTTAAATATGATTGGTAGATATGATGGGTATCAAAGGTAAGGTAGGTTAGTTATTGTAGGTAAAGTCGTTTAAGTGCCATAGAGGGGTAGATATAGCAGGGAGGTAGGTATGTATGGTAGTTAAATTAGGTGTGATGTAATAGGTAGGATAGGTAGGTATGGTAGGTTAGTAAGGTAAGTAGGCATGGTATGTAGGTTCGTTAAGGAAGGCAGGTAGGTATGTTAGGTTAGATACAGTAAATAGATTGGGTATGATAAATTACATAGGTATGAAAGGTATGGTGCGTTAGGTACGGTTAGGTAAAGTAGTTTAAGTATGGTAGTTATATATGGTAGGTTGGTACGGTAGGTATTGCTTGTGCTGCATAAACTAAGTCTCTAGCTTAGTTCTACAAGGTTTGGCTTTCTCACCCACGGGTGCCTGAACTTAGTTGAATTCATTAACGCTTGAGTGCAAAAGTCCAGTTTGTTGTGGCCTCACATGACCCCACTTGACATACTTGTTGGTGTGGTGCCAATGAAGGGGACATAGATTCAGTGGTAATTCCAATCCAAACTCAATGTTGTGCTTTAGAATATCACACACCTACTGCACTAAGAAAAGACACTATGGGCCTGATTACGATGTCGGGCGGACAACACTGTTGTGGATTGGGAACTGAATGACCTCAGGTTGGCGGTTCAGACAGTATTATTTGGATGTGACTGCACACAGTGCGGTCGGAAACATCCATTTTCCTATAGGAGCTTGTGCGGCGGGTGGAAAACGCCCGCAGCATAAGCTCCCATAGAAAAATGGATGTTTTCAAACATCTCTGCACTGTGTGGCAGGCACCTTATGGTGCCTGCCACACGCTGTAGGGATGTTTAGGGGCCTTATAGCAGGGGCCGCAGAGGGACAGGGGTCCTGCTAGGGGTCCCCAATGTCGCTTTCCGACAGCCTTTCCATGTTGGAAAGGCCGACATGGAATGGCTGTCGGAAACCGACATCATAATCCCGACGGCGGAAACGCTGTCCTTAAAGGATTCTGAGGAGTTTCCAACTGACCGATGGGGTGCTTGAGCCAGTCGGAAAGCATTGGTCGGTCCCTGCTGCTTCCTACCGCACGTATCGTAATGCGTCGGTAGATGGTGGTTGGACCTCAACCGACGAGCCGTCAGTTGCGGTCCGACCACTATCGTAATTAGTCCCTATCCATTTAAAAAGTGGTTGTTTCAACAGTCTCATCCTGTTGTGTAGTACATGAGTAATACGCACACAGAATATAATTAGAACAGCACTAATGCATGTCACAGTGAAAATAATATAGACATTTCTAACATGGTTAGAATGTCATTGGCAACCTAACACCCTAAAGACTACTTCTATACTTTACACTATTAGAGCATGGAGTAGCTAACTTGCCTCTAGAGTTTCTTGGGATTCAGAACCTGCATACCTGTTCACAGCAGAGAAGCTGCAGTCACTTCATGGGGTTTTTATCGTATTGATCACTGACCTTTAGCCTACATTAGGCAATTTCCAATTAATTCCTGACATTACTCGTATGAACCAGTATAGCAGTTCAAAACAAATTGGCATGAACTGGTATGACAAAAGTTTGTTAATTCCAACTGCATGTTTACTTTATGCATTCACTGTCTGACCTTCAAACATAGATAACAGGGAACTTGTCCCAGACTTAGGTCACCTTACGTGTTTGTCAGGATGATTTGACACTTCCATGAGTTCCTTGAAGGATAACGATATACGGTATCTGAGTCAAAGGTAGACAGGCTAGCTTAATGGTCAGATATGAAATAGAGTCCGGCCTTTGGGTCTTTATGACATCCCTGACTTGTATGTCTGAATAGTTGTGTGAAATTTATGTGCATGGCATCATGGTTAGGGATTCTATTTCATAGGAATATTAAGTAATATTCATGCTCTCAAACGGGACACCCAAAGCTTCCTATCTAAAATTAACCCATACATTCAACATAAATAGGCATAAAATGAGTACATGTAAAATATCATAACATGCACAGATTAGCATAAATTGATGCCGTAAGTGTTGCACGAATACTTCTTTTAAGCCTTGCATGTTTCAAGCAATAAGGTAAAACTATATATCATATAAATGATTACATCATAAAAGACATTATCATACCATGACACATATTAAGAAGAGAAGCGTTTTGATAATCAAGCAGACTGGATATGATATTGAATAGACCAAATTTGGAAAAAATAATGCGGCTTATGAGGAAATGAAGAAAAAAAAGAAAAATTGTCCAATGATAGTTTCTTTCTTCATAACCGAGTCTTTATAATTAATATGGGATTTTGTGCATGTTTCTCGTTACACCAGGGGGCAACTCTTCCTAGTCGTCATCTGAGGATATTTCTATGATAGCGGGATCACAGGCAGCTAGCCATGATCAGTAAGACAGATGGCACAGGCATGTCACTGGTGGCTCGTGAGGTGAATGGACCAGAGAAGTAAAATAGTTGCTGTGGTTCCAAAGTACTCAGATATGGTAAGAGTTCTCTGATCAATGGCTCCAAAACAGCAGTGATGTGAGCCAGTCCTCAAGAAGCTCTTCAAAGTGTGACACTGGTGATGCTGGTCCTTCAAAGAGACCGTTTTGCTGTATTGGCAGTTGCATTACTCCACACTACCTCTTGTATGACTGGAGTGGTTGCAGGAGCACATCCATGTCTATGAAATCCACTGAGGGCGCTCCAGATGTAGATCCAAGATGATTTCAATTGCACAGTTCATGCACCAAAAGACCGTTTCACTTGCAGAGCATCCATTTTGCAAAAGTACAAAATCCAACCCTCACTGAATTCAGTAAGCCCCTTATGTGCTCTAGGGTTTTTCAGCACTTTTGCGCAGCTGGATGCTTGTACTCTTTAAATTCAGTCACCAGACCAAACCCAATGTTCTTGAAAAAGTGCACAATACCAGTTGTAAGACACATATTGAATATCATATGTACGATATTGGCAAAATTTGGATATTGTGTTTGTAACAGCCTTTGTATTTCCGAAGCAGATCTGTCTGTCTGCAAATCATAGGTCTCTGCCAATGAAATCAAAGGGACTTCTTTTTGTAGTAATACTAGTTTACTAGGTTTGTCAAAATATGTCTTTCATATCAATTGTATGCCAAGGGGCACCTGTGATTACGTGTTGAGATGGTGAGTAAAAGGTCCGTCCACAACACTGTATTGTTTTAGAAAATATGATCACATAAAGTTGACCGGGTTCCAACCGGGTTCTAACCCGCAGCAGCTGATGTTGGTTAACATTAAATAAGAAGTATTATTTAATAGTTCATGGTGCATGGGGATGGACGGAATGGGAGTTGCTGATAAGACATAATTCAATTCAGGCATCAAAGCATTACACATTCCATGCAAAGAAATTGAATTGCACAGTACTGAATGACCTAGAGGATTTCTGCAGCTGAAGAAACTAACACATGGTCCTCCTCATTTAAATACATGTAAAAGAAAGGAAATTTCCACAAATGAAATAGATGTGAATGGTGCATTTTTGCATACCAGTCCAATAATGTACACTAGCAATCATGAAAAATGAAAAGTTGTAATTGGTAGAGAAATAACTCAGTGTATTAGCCATGTAACAGGTGGATTATCAGTAATAGAAAATTGTATTCCTCCCATTTGCTCAATGCTTAACAGCTTGTAAGTGGATTTCTTTTCAGCCATTGTTTTCTGTGTTCACCTCAAATCATAATGTTCATGATGGCGGTTTTGTTTAAATGTTGCCAGGGTACATAACCTGATCCAAAGCCCAGTGCAATTGTGATATAGCTCTTAATTGAGCTTGACCATGCTGTAAAAGACCTAAGGACCTATTTAAGAGTTGGCTTGAGTCACTCTTGCACCATGCAACATGATGCAAGTGCTACGCAAACCTTAAGTCATATTTATGAAGCCATGCAAGGCCACTTTGCATGCCCCTGAGTGGCTCCATAAATCTGGAGTAAGGCAACACAGTGCAAATCACTGTGTTGCCTTACTCTGCCCTGGGAAGATGTTCCATGGGTGTTGCGTGGTTGTTTCCATGGTTTTTGATGCATTCCCACATTTACCAGAACTGGTAAACTTGGGAATGCGCCAAAAAGATAGGCCTTCCTAGGAGTGGCATAACAAGGAGAAACATCTTAACTTCTCCTCGCTACTTCCTCTTCCTTATGAGTGCTGCATTCTTCATATATGCCTGTCACTATAAATCTTTAATTTCTAGTGGGCATGGTCCCAGGAGGATATCAGAAAAATCCATATTTTCTTTAATCAGGGACAAATGCTCCTTCAAAGCAAGATGATTGGAATGTGCTAACCAATGTTGGCACAGCATACTCACGCTTTATGTAGTCATGGCCACAGATATGCATCTGTTATATCGTGGATCAGGACGATTAGTTTTAGGACCAAGGGTGTTGGGAAGAAAACAATGTATATTTGTGTTGGAATAATAGGGATATAGGACCAAACCTGCATGAGTGTACTGAGGAATTGTAAGTTTCATTCTGGATCATATAATTTATTTCAAAGTCAGAAATGTTAGTTTGTGATTGCCAATTATTGGTATAGAGAGTTTCTTTAAGGGCTTTCATAGTTCCAAATCCCAGACAGGCAGACTGCTGGATTGTTTCATTTGGACAGATCATTTTTTGGGTATAATACATGCTCTATTAAGTACTTCTTCACCTTGGACGTGACAATATTTGATTCCGCAAATATTTTTCTCATCAATATGTTTTTTCCAATAGTAATATCCCTGAATGGCCGAATTCTTATTAATTCCTCTGAATAAATCAGTTTACTGCTAATTACGTTCTTATGGAGTAGTTGTGGATGTTGTGAAAAAGAGACAGCTGAGGGATGTGATCGGTCCTCATTTTGAAAAATTCTTTAAGAAATTTGGATGACTATTAAGGAGCAGATCTTCACGATGCTCCCAAAGTGTGTAATTGTATATCTCTCTATAACAACTAGTTCAATGTATGTAATATGTGCATAATGATGAAAGCAATACATTTCTTAGTAATTTAGTGCATTCAAATAAGGATCTTCATTGTTTAAAGTGGTATGCATCTGTAAATCAGACATCAAACGTTTTACAGTCTTAGGGCGCAATTCACAAAGGGCCTTCACACTCATGGCAGAGGCCTCGCAGTTGTGGTGGGGGGCCTGCACTCATGGCGGAACCTCCTTAATGAGAAACTGTAATATGAAGGTCCCACTATGAGTGCCAGGACCCTGCCAAAACTGCTGAAATAGAACCAGGAATAATCACTTCATTCATAGAAACTTTCAATACATATGGCAATTGCAATGTCTCAGTGGGTCCTGTAACCTGATAAGGAACCCTTTCACAGATAATGCTCTTGGACAATGGATAGGCTCTGGTGTTTGCAGCGTGGAGATCATGTTGAGCTCTGTGGGATGAGAGATGCAGTTGAAGTTCTTGAACCACAGGTTGTGGAATAGTTCTTTCAGATACGTAATGTCCATTCAGCAGCAGCAGAACGACAGTCAGCGTTGTCAGCCACATGATGAAAAGAAACACTGCTGTAGCAATCCAGTCATAGGACCACGGTGGTATCAAGTACCTTTCACAAAGCCAATGGTAATCAATAAGAAGTTAATGGCGTAGAGTGACTGGGAGTGTGATGAAAAGTCCTCTGTACAGAATTCAGATTCATTTTCATAAAGAGTTGTTTCTGGAAAAGGCATCATCTCGGTTGATGCTACCTCATGCGGGGCTTCATAGTAAAAAAATAGCATTGCTTCAAACATCTGCAACTGCAGCAATGGAAGCTTCAGATTCATCCATAGAATCTGTTGCTCGGTGAAAACCTGGAGACAGGGTTGTCTCAAATATCCCCAACGGGTATTCAAGCTAGTGATGTTACTGTGCTTTTCTAGGGCTATTTCATTTAGAGTAGGGAGAAGCTGAGAGGTTATTCTCTGAATCTTTTGTGATGTCCAGGAGGGTCTGCTCTACGGAATAGGCCAATTAGTGCTTCTTGACGTGGTCAATGGACACCTGCCAGTTTTTCTTTGAACCAGACAACTGAGGTAGGATTACAGTTTGTTAGCTTTTTACCCCAAGAATAAGAAAGGGGGGTCTGTAGGATGGCTCAAAAGCTTGCTTATCATGGATCTTTTCTTCAACTAGATCCCGTATTTGTGGGATCCACCTATCAGCAGTTGTTGAAACCTCATTGGTGGTGGCTTCAAAATGCTTCACATTAGACCTGCTTGTCTCTGACCTCTTTGGACATTCTGTAAGACAGTTAGATGTTGGCCCAGGTCAAATTATTTTTCTTCTGCCAACTTCCCTGGATTATCTTAGAGGTGTATTCCAGAGACAGGCAGAAAACACCAAATGGTTTAAGCAAGAAAAAGCCAACTTTCTAAAAGTGGGATTTTTAGAATTGCAATTTAAAAACCAACTTCACCATCAGTTGTGTTTTTAAATTGTGAGTACAGAAACATCAAATTTGGTTTTCACATCTCCTGCCACTTGGAAATTGCACTTATAAAATGTAATAAGGCACTCTCAATGTTATCCTATGGGAGAGATAGACCTTGCAGTAGTTAATACAAATGTAAGTGTATTTCACTACGAGGACATGTAAAACTTAATCTTACTTGTCCTACTTTTGCACCCTGCCCATAGGCTCTCCAGGGCCTACCTTAGTGGTGACCTATATGTAATAAAAAGGAAGGTTTAAGCCTGGCAAGTTAACTTGGTAGGTCGAAATGACAGTTTAAAACTGCACACACAGGCTGTGAAGTGGCAGGTCTGAGACATGTTTAAAGGCGTACGTAAGTGGGTGGCAGAATTGGTGCTGCAAGCCCACAAGTAGCATTTGATTTACAGGCTCTGGGCACATGTAGTGCACTTTACTAGAAACTTGTAAGTAAATGAAATATGCCAATTGTGGATAACGCCAATGTTATCATGTTTAAAGTAAAGAGGACATGCACTTTAGCACTTGATAGCAGTGGTAAAGTGCTCAGATTCCTAAGGCCAGCAAAAAATGAAGTCAGCCGAAACAGGAGGTCAGATGGCAAAAAGCCAGGGGAAACCACGCCAAAGCTGCAGAGCAGGGTGCAATGTATTTAAATAGCAGGACATATACTTTTAAATTTTATATGTGCTTGTAGTGAAAAATGTATAAATTAGTTTTTCACTACTGCAAGGCCTACAGCTCTCCTAGGATAGCATTGGAGTTGCCTTATTACATTTAATAACCTGCAATTTCCAAATGGGAGCAGGTAACTAGTTCATGTTTGGTGTCTTTGGAATTGTAATGAAGAATCCTAACTTATGGTCAGGGCCACTGGAAATATGCAATTGTGTGACTGTGGCATTTTTCGCATAGTTATAGTTTTGCTGCATTTGCCACAGAATCCATCATCTGCTGCATAATCTGCAGATTTTAACAAAAAAATTGTTTCTAGCTCAAACGGTTCAAACGTTACTAAATATGCAGTGATAAGTGCTGCTGCACAGTGAAGACCCCATGCAAAGCTTGACTGGTCACCTTTTTGTTGCTTATGGCTATATTTGGGTGTTAGACTGGTACTATTTAGGTGCAACCATTGCCCAGTCAGTGTTAACAAGTGTAAAAATAATTGTAAATATCATAAAATGTACTGCATTATGCCACATAATTTGCCTTTTCCTTGCTGCATAATTTACTAAATCCTGATGCATAATTTGCCCTTCCCCTGCAGCATAATTCAAGTGGCCCTGCTAATGGTGAAGTCAGATTTTAGATTATATTTTTGAAAATGGCACTTTTAAAAAGTTTCATTTCCTGCTGTGGCCATTTGGTGCCTGCAGTCTGTCTCTGGGTCACATGACAGGGTGTAGTTGACAGTTAGGCTTCGCATATTATTACTAGACATTCACACAAAATAGGGAGCTTAGGTGTGCCACACTGGCAGGATGGGAAAGAGAAGTTAGGCATAGCCCCACTTACAATTGAATAGGCTGTGTCCTGCCTCCACACAAAGGGCTGCATACCAACTGTAGTTAGTCCTTGTTGTCACCATCTCCACGGTCAGAGCCTGCACTATTTGTGCCCTTTGCAACTTGGCCCGCCTTGGCCACCTCTTTGTGCCCTGGGTCCTTTCTTAAACTGTGTTTCCACAATAGCTCCTGAGCCCCCCTTTGTGCACAGCTTTGTCACTAGCTTCTGTTTTGGGTATAATAATGATTTAAGCCCAATTCCCCTTTTACTAAAGGCTTCCATTTTGTGCTTTTCTAATATTTAAGCACCCTAGAGTGACTCCTGAATTCCTCACCTGCCTCCCCCGAGTGTCTCCTGCAATTTCTGCAATCAGGCTCGAAGTCTTGCGGAACTTCAAGCGTGACTACGTGATCGGCAGGCATTTTGAAGAGGTGGATACAAATATCACACCCTTTTTTAAACCGGTGCTTGACTTCCTGAATCTTGAGGAAGAAGGATCTTCCTCGTGAGCTCATGCCGACCCCGCCTGCATATACCTGCACCCGTGTGGCTTAGAGACGCCACCGATCAACCCTGAAGCCTTGCCTCATTTATCTGCATCTTTTGGATGGAATCATCTTGCAGCTAAGTCTTGAAATGCACAACAGCGCTCTTCGCCGAACCCTACGAAGAAAAGAGAGAAGACCCTCAGGTTAGTGCACACTATCGTTTAGTATATAAACTCTAGCACATGCACAAAACAAGATAGAAACTTGAAGATAGAATGAGAATGTGATTTTTGAGTCTTCTTGGAATTTTGAAAATCGTAGTTTGACGCTCACTTTGCAGTAGTGTGATTTCATGGACTTAGAGGACACCCATTGGGAGTGCTATGATTTTTGTGGATTTTGAAGACACTCTTTTTGGATTGCAGTGATTTTTTGGACTGAGAAAAACAACGAGCCTAGTACTGCAAGCTTCTAACAGAGCTGTGAGGCAACAGCTCTTTACAAAGAAAAACTAAACAGACAAAAAGCCTTAGGGTGAGTTGAGTGAACCGTCAGGCCAGTCCACTTCAGTACTGTGTACTCTTAATTGTCAGATCTGAGAACCCATGTATTGATATGGCATTGTATTGTTATGGTGTTGTAATGTGATACTAATAGTTTGCTGTGTTTCTTGGGTGCAGAAAAGTCTACCACTAGAAGCAGAATAGAATCCTGATCCTACATTCCCCAATCAATGCCTCGTAAAAAAGCCCATAGCCTCAAGGAGAAGATCTCTCTCTTCCCCTAACCCCCTTTCCCTTCGCAAACATCTGCCAGTGCCCGCAGGGCTGAGTGTGCACTGAGAGTTGTTCTGGAGGAAGTGGGTGGACTTTCCTCGATCCTGTGGAAAACATGAGCTTTGCAGGTTAGTGCCAGTCTTGAGCCAGGGCTAGGAAGGCAGGGTACCTCTGCCGTTCAAAGTCATGCCTCTAGAAGATTCTCTCCAATTCAAAGGCACAACTAGGTATAAATATTGGACCTCAGACACCATCTCTTCTGTACACTTCTGGACCTGTGGATACTCTGCCAGGAAGAAGGACTGCTTTGCTGCTGAAAGCACTGCCACTCTGCTGGACTGCTGCTCTGAAGAACTGTTGTCCTGCTGTGCTGACCTCCTGTCTGGGTGAGAAGGACTAGACCTGCATCTGTTGAACCCAGGACCCCAAAGTTACTCTAATGGCTAGTTGGCTGACCTCATGACTGGAGTCTCAGGGACAGAAGGCTCCAACAACCTTGAACCCAGCACCTAGCCATCTGTTAGTCTATTCTACCAAATGGTGCCACCCCAGTCCTAGACCCTTAGAAATGGAGTGAGCCTTTGGTGCTCTGCCAGCTTCTGTGGATCAAGCGGAACCAATGCATCTCCTCTGCTGTGCGGCGCAACCCCAAGCAAAGCTGATGCATCACAGCTGCTGTGTGGATTGGACCCATATGCAAAGACCTGCATTGCCTCTGCAGCCTCTTTGGAACTGCCACTGTGCAACGCATCCTCGACGCAGGCCCTTGCATCCCTTTTCAGTGGCAGCCTCGACGACAACACCAGACTACGCATGGCAGCTTAGCAGCTCCTCGTAACTGACACATCGCCCCAACTGTGTGACGCATCTACTATGATGGACTTCACATCGCAAGCCTTTGCCAACTGGATCCTCACTGATGACACAGGAACTCACATCGCAGCCTCACTGTAACTTGGAACAGACAGATGCTTCAGCTGCATGACACATCTTTGACGCTCATCCTCGCAACTCTCTGCAAAGCAGGATTTAAGGTGCTTTGTTTAACGGGCCTAACTGGGTCCATGTAGCCGACCCATGCTCCATTGTGGTCGACCTGAACTTGTGAATTTGTCCCGGTCAAGCGCAACCAGATATCAACAGTTGGGGCTTTGCGCCTTTTGGCGCTATTGTCACTAAAATCTTTAAAACTGCATATCACCAGTTCTATTGATTGGATTTTTGCTGTTTTGGTCTTGCTTTATTTATTAAAAATTTCTTTAATTTCTAACTTGGTGTGGGATCCTTTTTGTGTGCTGTTTTTCACTTTAATACTGTTTCAAGTGTTGCACAAATAGCATACTTTGTACATTGCCTCCAAGTTAAGCCTGACTGCTCTGTGCCAAGCTACCAGGGGGTTTAGCACAGGTTAATTTACGGTTGGCATGTGTCTCACCCTGACAAGAATTGTGGTTGTTTCTTGACTGGGGCTCACACCCCAGTCAACCAGAAACCCAATTTCTTACATGAACATTTACCTTTACCCTACATTGGGGAATTTACACTTAATTCCAGGCATAACCGGTATGAACTAGCATGACAGTTGAAGACAAACTGGTATGAACCAGTATGACAAAAGTGCATCAATTCATATTACATGTTTACTTTATGCATTCACTGTCTGTCTTTGAAACAGAGACTTGTGTCGTCTTAGATGTTTGTCAAGGTTATTGTCTGGATGATTTGACACTTTCACTAGTTCCTCAAAGGATAAGGTAATGCGATATCTGGATGAAAGGTAGACAGGCTAACTTAACTGTCAGGTACAAACTGGAGTCTGGCATTTGGGACTTTATGACACTTAAACAGTCTAAGTCCCATTTTAGATAGCCCAAAGAAGCAGTGACTCCTCGAAAAAGCCACGATGCTACCCTACACATAATAGTAGATAAGAAAGGTGCCAAGTGTCTCGTTAAGAGGGTTCCAAATGGGAAGAAAAACCCACAGTGGGAAAAAAAACTTCTGCCAATCTCATGAACCTTTATTGAAGAAGATGAAATAGAAAAGAAGAAATCGGATGTGGGGGAATATATCATAAACCAGAAAGTATTCCTTATCCTACGAAAAATAAAATATTTGACTTGTTTTACGACTTTATTATGCAAGAGTCTAAAGCGATTGAACTAATGAAGCGGACAATGAAGGGTTACACCTTGATTAAGTCAAGTTAGGGGATAGAACCTTATTTGTGCTGGGTTCATACGCTGGCAGACAGATATCTACTGGTACAGCTCAGATTTGGATTCATTTAGGATTTTATTGTGATGATATGAAATAGGTGAATTTCTATGTTTTTAAAAAGTTTTATTAATAACCAAAATAAAATATTTTAACTAACTGACTGAAATAGAAATATTGAAAAATGACAAAGTCCTCCTGAGGGAAACGGAAGGAGAAAAGAGCCAGGCCAAATGTCATGAGATGAATCCAAGAGAAAATCCAACTGCAAGCAGCAAATTGGTGACAAAAATAGATGCAAGGGATGAAGAATGCAACTAAAAATAATGACAAAAATGTGTTTCAACTTAAAATGCCTCCTTATATAGGATTTGACACATTCTAACTGACATTACCGAAAAAAGGACTTACTTCATCTTGAATTGGAACCCAATAACAACACCCACGGACTGACCACCATCTTGGAAAGGATCCCTTCTAAGTCTTGGCAATTTCCTCTTCCTGGCAAGCATTGGGTTACTTGGGTAGCAAAGAAGAAGCCCAAGTTTGACCTCTTTGTCCCAGCACTGTATTCTGTGGTACCTCTGCTGCCATTCACGGTCTGAACTATAAACAGCTGTCAGGCTTTGCATTAAGGGGGTCATTACGATGACGGGCGGATCGCCACCGCCCGTATGGCGGTGGCGATCCGCCCGCCATTCCCCTCCGCCCGCATGCCATTTCCCCCCTGCCACATTACGATGGCGGGGGGGAGCCCGGCGTACGGAAAGACCGTCCGTGTGACCGGGTGGAAAAGGGCACTAATATGGTGGCGGTGTCTGCAAGACACCGCCATCCATATTAGGATGATTGCGGAGAGCAGCCTCGTTGCTGCCATGGAAAGGCATACGGTCTTCGCTATTGGGGGCCCGTTGCGGGCCCCCAGAGTGTTGGGGGGGTGGGGGGTGCACATGCGGCGTACCTATGGTACCCCCCTGCATTGGCATGGACAAGGTGGCATTCCCAGCATTGTGGCGGGCGGTGCTGTGAACACCGCCCGCCACAATGTTGGGAATAGGGGATGCCACCGCCACCGTGGCGGTGGCATCCTAATACTCGTGGCGGGACCGCCGCTCCTATGGCGGACGGTCCCATTCACCGCTACGGTGGCGGGCGGACTTTGTCCGCCTGTCATCGTAATGTTCCCCTTAGTTTGTGTGCAAGATCCAACAATAAAAAGTTCTTTTCAAGCTCTCACCATCCCCATCAGTGAAAACATATACTAGAACAGGAAAGCTAGAGGAAATGGGATAAGAGATAAAACAGAGACACAAGATTCCACACCCTGTCTTGTCACTACTGGGGTTAAGGAGGGCTGCGGGTTGTAGAGGATCTTAATAAGTCAAAGATGCACCTTAATTAACTTGTTACTGAAACACTGGACAGATTCCTAATAGTGAAATTATATAACATAGTGATATCTCCATATAATCAACTCTCGACAGGGTACAGGGAATTCCTGAAAGCAAAACATAAAGAGACCTACATATCTTCCTATACACATATGCATGTGCACCTCTCCTTATGTTAGAAACACTTCCTCCAGCTATATCACTATACACTCTTTAATGGAAGATGAATAAAGTTTCGAATGGACGCCTGTAAACTGGAAACAGAATGCCATTAGCATCCTGTGACTCTCTCTAAACTAGCGTAATATACAGCTGTGCATCATCATTTTTATACACTTGAAATGTCTTTTTAGTTTCAATCCTATTTTGTCACAGGAGCTATTGTAGAACATATCACTACCAGTCTTTATAAATCATACAAATATGCAAAAATAGTTTGAAGTTCATTTACAAATCAAACACGATTTCAACATATTTCTCAGAGCTAAAATATTCATAGTCAAGTCCGTAGAAAACTAAAGGCTTTAATGCTTAAAAATCACCATCCATGCAGTGAGGTTTGGCTACAGCAATATTGTAGCACATATTGCCTAGCAAGGGTACCAAGCACCACAAGGAAAGTTATACCTGAAGCTCAAAGTTGGCTACTGACTCTAGCCGCGTAAGAGCCCATGGCCCACTGGGGGAAAAAATAGTTCACTGCTACAGCTGTCTGTAGCGAGACTTAAAGATAAAGCACCTCCATTGGACTCCTAAAATTGCCAAGTTAGCTGAAGTTAAACCACAAGTCTAGCCTGAACAACGCAGAACACAGGATACTGGAGCCTCTTCAAACAGTGCAGTGGACTTTTGCCCAGATAGGGTGTGCAATGGGAAGATGACAGCATAGCCCATTCAACAGTCCTCAGTCCATAACAGAGAACTGAATTCCTGAGCTCTTTAAAAAATCAGGGGTCGCACTCAAATGTGTATGACTTTCATCATACCCTCATACTATTAGGACATTTTTGACTTAGGAGAATTAATGACAACTGGTGTTCACAAGGCTCATCTATGCCCATCTTTTCAGTTTACATATGTTGATCCTCAGTTAACTCATCCTATTCAACTTCAAAAACTATACACAATAAAGATACTTCTTTTTAAGTGTTACTTGTTTCTGACCCGTTGATTGAAAAGTTGTATTTAAATATGACATCTGAGCACTAAAAGAGGGTTGTGAAATGGCTGTTGTTCCTCTAGAGCACATTTTTGTTTGGTCAAAAAGTCACATTATACAAAATGTCCAAAACGAAACACAGAATGGCAAAGTTAGCCTTTTCTGGGGAAATTGGGTCAAAAAACGGAACTTGTAAATTTACAGCCCTGACCTCTGGAAACCCCAGGACAACGATGAGCTCTCGCAGTGTTAGTGTTAAATATGGGCATCTGTCGACTAGTTTCCTCTTTTGACTTCCTGAAGATCGACATCTCGAGACAGTTTTCGATTGTGCAACACTACGCTGTGAAATGGGAACTACAGCCTCGTACTGGAAAACCAAAAACGATATATATGTTTTGCATTTTTAATAGCAAGGGAAACATGTAACAAACAGAAAAGTCTACTCAGTTTAATAAAAAACATTAATTGCTACATATGATTGCTTATCTTACCAACTGACTGTAAATTATCAAAGACAAAGGAGGGGCAGATAGGTATAATTCAAAGATGTTTGAGCACAGCACCTGCTACTTGCACGCTATGGCTAATGATAAATTTGTAAAGTATTGAAACATATGGGTGATTTGTGGTGGGTTGGGGGGTGGTAGGGTTAGACAGCGAGGTGGCCATCCATCACAATGGAAAATCATGATTCCCGAGCTCTTATTGTGCACTGAGAATAGGCGGGCTTTTGGCATGTGCGAGCTAGGCCAGGTCCAGGGTGCCAATCTTCAGAGGAGTGAAAAGAAATATTTGCAGGTCCTGCAAACAAAAACGCCCCTGTACCTTGGCTCCAGTGATGTCCCGCCGGACCGGGAGACGCAACCAACCCTAGAGGGATGGTGCCTAACCCCCCCTGTGGGTGGCGCCAAAGGGCACTGCAATGGGAAAGGCATGAAAAACGCACAAGGACAGTGGTCAGCTGAGTGACAAAACAAGCTTGTTTCAAATGGCCCAATGTGGGAAGAGGGGCGTGGCCACAAGCACAGCACAAAAGGCAACAAGGCGAGGTGGGCAGCATCATGTCCCCTTGAGGAAGAAGATCGGAGACCCACCCACCCACACCAGCTAACACGGGCGTCGCAGCCGCAAGGGAGTATAAGGGTTAACAATAAAATATCTTCTCACAAGAACATAAAAGGACAATTGCCTGAACAAGGTCCTTGGGATGCCTCACGGCAGGTACACTTGAGTGCAAACAAAATTGGTAAGAAATGGTCAGCGCTGGGCGGACACAGAACTTGCCGCCCAGGCATGGCCACGGGGCCATGAACGCCAGACAGTCGGTAGCAAGGGAAGCCTCAAAGCTGCGCCCCACTGTACCAGGTAAGTGACAGAAGAAGAGCGGTCACAGCAGTTGACATACAGTGATTAATGGCTGCCATTAAAGAGACGGTATGACTAACGATGGTACATTTAATATATGCGAGTTATGGTATTAATTGCAATAGAGATAACACTGTACACTGTAGGACCAGTACGATCTGAATGCTTTACATTTAAATGCAGGATAAGCAAAGAGCTTAGCATGTTAATGATTTATACAATCAATTGTGATGAATTATGTACCAGCTTGTGATGCGAATACACTGCGGCCGTTCAAACACCACAAAGGTCTTGGTGTTCATGATTTGATGGGGAAAGTGAACGGCGGGAGGGCCCATCAGACACTCGCACACCTGTGTGGGGTTTCCATTTAAAGTGTTTCTAATTGTTTTTAAAATGCTGCAGTTCCTGTTTCTAGAACCCTTTCTGTCGGTATACAGCGTTTACTTCGCATGCGATACTTTACATGCCATTACAACGCGGTCGTTACAACGACCGCGTTGTTAGTTCGCATACCTTTACTACGCAAGTCAGAACAACGACTTGCGTTAGGGGGAGAAGGTGTTGGATTTAAAATCCAACACCTTCCCTAGTGTCCGCATAGACTGGAGTTGGAATAGTAAATTATACTATTCCAACATCCAGCGCCCCCTACTGCAATTCGTTGTTCCGAGTTGCGCAGTAAAGGTATGCGAACTAACTACGCGGTCGTTCTAACGAGCGCGTTGTAATGGCATGTGTACTAAACACATGCTAAGTAACGAGTGCTATTCCTTTCTGTCCCCTACCTTGGTCTCCCATCTACTAGTTACCCCTTGCCACCACACATCAACACCCCTCTAACAAACAACTTGGAACCAGTCTGACAGAGCTAAGTTATGGGTGATTCAGGTGAGCTGGGGAGGTGCAGAGATGTGTGTTCAGAGGCCACTGCCTTGGTGTAGCCAGATAGAGCCTGACCTGTAAAAAGAGGCTGCTGCTTCATTTTATTCATCAGCACTTGTGGGGGCTGCACATTTTTTTTTGCCCAGGGCGCTATTGGAGCAAGGGCCAGCTCTGGCTGAGAAATCCGTATTGCATCCAACAGAAATAAGTAAAAGAGCACAATTAAAGAGCATAACAAAGAAGAGATTGTAGACATGATAGAAATATAAGTATTTGGGCAAAAAAAATAAGAAGGTAGCTAAAACAATCCTGAAGAATGCTCTGAGCACTGCTATGGCTTGAATGATGTGTGGAGGATGCCCTTGGGGGTAAAGAAAAGGTTGCGAACACCTAGACTCGAGACTGCAAATGGAGCCTGCACAACACAAGAGCATCTTGGAAAGAAAGGGAACAAGCATTTGCAATGCAATAGGTCTTGCGTTTACGAGAGTTTAAGCTATTGGCATTGTAAATGACAATTGCTTAAATTCTCGCAAATTACCTATTACATTGCAAATATTTTTTGTTTCCAGGCGCCGCGCTTTCACGTTAATAGAGGCCACGTCCCTTTCTTTAGACGAGCCGTGTCTAAAGAAAGGTCCGTGGCTGCTATTTAAGTGAAAGCGCGGTATTGGGCACTTTTACCAAAAAAAGCATTTGTTTGCCACGTTGACAAACAAATGCTTTTTTTTGGTAAAAGCACTCCATGCTGTGGTTTCACTTTAATAGCAGCCACGGACCTTTCTTTAGACACGGCTCGTCTAAAGAAAGGGGCATGGCCTTTATTAATGTGAAAGCTCAGCATGGGGTGCTTGAAAACAACCAAAAAGAGTATTGGTAACAAAAAAAAACATGCAGGCGTCTGTGCACCGGGGGTGGGGGAGGGGGAGGGGGCAAGTAACGGAGCATATTTCAAACTTATAGCACTGAGTTACTAAATACAGTTTCGGCAAATCAACAGCGCCCACTTCGCACAGCGTCTGTGCAGGGGGTTGGGGGCATATTTATAGCTGATGCCCATTAAGCAAAAGTGAAAGCACGCAAATACCCCCCCAAAAATGCCTGCCATTGCTAAAGCTGGCGTGCCTTCCGTGCTCTTTACATTAATTACCATTAAAGAAAATAGTGTTCACCAGCTAGATAAAGCAGACTGTGTAAGACCACAAGTAAAAAGTCCAGTCGTTATGGGAGGTTACAAATACAGACAAGGCGGTACCAAGGAGGGACTGCAAAGCCTATTCACGAATGAAAAGCAACGATTTTGAAAGGACTGTAACAGGAGCCAATTGAAAAGATGGGCGGGAAATGGGCAGAGCTTCTAAGTCATTCCTAAATACAGCATGCCTCGCATATCAGCGCATGCTCAGCCCAGGCTCGACCGAAAAAGAGACCGCAGTGGACCCACAAATGAAAACACAAGGGGTGTGAGTGGGACGAAACTGAAATGAAGTAAAGAGGGGCAGATAATAAAGCATGTAATGCCTGACAACGAAATCCCTAAGGTAAGAGAGAATAAACAGCAAAATACAGCCGAGCAGTGAAAGTAAAGCGAGAAAGGTTGTCCGCGAACAGAGAATGCACAGCAAGCGGTGGGTGCTGAGGCGCCTTGACAGCAGAACTGCACGTCGTAGGTTATTAAAGAAGACTCAACGTCAAGAACTAAGCTCGAACGAAACACTATTATATGGAAGATGAGGGGTGAGAGACTAAACTTCCTAGAAACTAAAAAGTTAGCACTGGGAGCTGCTTGCATAAAAATACACAGCTGAATGAGCGCGAAGTACAGGGCTTTTGTTGGCTGAAAACATAAATTGTCTGCGAGTACTGCTTCACATTAAGAGAACTACGGCAGCTTAAGATAGTCAAGCAAGGCAAAAAGCAGTGTGCGGTGATCAGTAAGCATACCAAGCCAAAATGGTGAAAAATAAAATGGCCAAACTAATTTTATGAAACATAATTAAAAATTATACAAAGACCCCTCTAACGAGGAAGGAAGCAAACAAGAGATCCACAGATGAAACCAAGACTGCACTTAACGAGACTGCCACAACAGTGGAATCCACCATCAAAGATGTGCTTGAAGCAATTAAGGAAACCAGATCATCAATGGAGCCCAGAATAGATGCAGTAGCAATAGACTTGCTGGGAACAGATCTTTGGAAGGCATCTGAGAGTGCAAAAAGTGGAAAACACATTGAAACGGGTCACAGAAGAAGTCTTAGAAATGAAGCAAAAACCAGATGGCAAGAAAGCTGAAAGTGAGGACACAAGATGAAGAAACCTGCTCGCGAAGGAATAACATTCACTTGGAGGAATGCCAGTAGAGGTTGAAAGGAGAAGTGTGGAATTCTTCATGGAGGAATGGTTTGTAAATGAGTTGAAACATAGAGCACCGGTCATAGTGGCAAAACCAGGAGCAACATAGAGAGCAATAATCTGCAGAATGTTGAGTTATAAAGACGGAGACAATATACTACAGATGGCAGGGATGATAGGCACTATCAGTATTCAAATACTGCATTATTGCTATTTGCTGACTACATGCAGCTGCTATAAAAACAAAGGTGTTCATTTGAGATGTTAAAAAGAAGAATGAGAGATTTGGTATCTAATATAAATACATGCTCCTGTTTCTGGCAAATTCATAAACGAAAGAAATCTTTGCTCTTCACAGACCCGGATTGAGCTTGGGAATGAATTGAAAACACTGAACAAAGTGGAAATAAATAATAAATGAGATACAGTGGAAACAGAACAAGAATGCAAGAAGATGAGCGCACAGCGAAACAGATGATCACACAAACAACTGACAGAAGAGCAGGAGAATAAAGATTCAATAAGATCGGATGGTGACTCAAGAGTCTGTAACATCAATGAGTAGTATAAGCGGATACCATTCCTCCCCATTCATGCCCTTAAAAGTGACAGGTCCCCCTCCGGTCCCCCCGCCCCTCGCTGTGTCCTTAAAAGTGACGCGTGTCCTTAAAAGTGACAGGTCCCCCCTCCCCTCGCTGTGTCCTTAAAAGTGACAGGCCTCAAGCCCCTCGCTGTGTCCTTAAAAGTGACAGGCCTCAAGCCCCTAGCTGTGTCCTTAAAAGTGAAGCGTGGCCTTAAAAGTGACAGGTCCCCCATCCCTTAGCAGTGTCCTTAAAAGTGACATGTGTGTCTCCAAAAGTGACGTGTGTGTGGGTGTTTAAAACCGAGGGCTGTTGTGTTGGCAGTTGGCGTCTGAGCAGGCATACCTAAGCACCCACCAGCCCCCGGGGATATCTGGTGTTGTCTAACACATGGGTTTACGGTGCAGAGTTTTTTAAAAAGGGTCTTTTCTTTAGAAGCAGATGCTGCAGTTTGAAATGCATCCCTGTCGTAGCTGGGGTCAGAAAACTATCCATTAGACTCCCCAAGTGACAACGTGAAAACACAAGAACAAAAGGCCAGTTACCCTGCCAGAGCACCGTTGAGAACAGGCAGAACTAATCAGCCTGTCCTAAGCTTCCCACGCGTCTTAAATTGTATAGTACAGGGTTTCTTTATAAACATACGGCCATCTTTCCCAGGAGCGCAACCCCCAACAGGTCCTAGGTTTAATTATCAGATGTCACAGGTCAAAGGGCCATCTAACAAAGTCGTGGGATGGTCAGAAAACGGTCCCAATATTGACCCTCACTACAATGCTCTATTACC
The DNA here is from genome assembly GCA_963921515.1 of Calotriton arnoldi. NCBI lineage: Eukaryota > Metazoa > Chordata > Amphibia > Caudata > Salamandridae > Calotriton > Calotriton arnoldi. The sequence continues at coordinate 833,090 of CAWUFW010002734.1, read as the reverse complement.
AATAATGACACGTACTACAAGCTTCTAAACACTCCCCTCCGTAAAGGGTCCTCCTTCCAAATATCATGCCCTGCCAGGTATAAAAACCATACTTTAGAGCCCCGACACAAACAGCCATTCAAAAACCCATTAGGAGCGACCCTTGCTGCACAGCCCCATCATCCCTGAAGTTTAAAGCCAACAATGGACCAGACCAGCTTCTCCCAGATCGACGCAGCCTGCTACACATTAATGGAGGTACGTAAATAAGGGGGCTGTGTTACAGGGTTAAGAGTGTATGGGTTTATTTAATATGATGATGCCTGTATATAAATGAGCAGCATGGCATTTTTTAAAGGGTGTTTAGCGCAAGGCATGAATGTGTTTACGCTGTTTTAAGTAGGTGTTAAGGAGGTATTGGGGCAGGCTGCTTAAGGTGTATGAGGGCTGTGAAATATAGGTGTAATTTTAAAGTTTAACTATGCCTAGAAGTATTTTTACAATGTTACAAACTGCTTTAGAGGTCGCAGAGACCATAAAATTAACCCCCAAACAATTTTAACAATAAATAAATAATACCACTTTGTACTCACCACCCTGGGGTTGAGGCTCTGCAGAGGCATGGGTCAAACGTGTGATTTCACAGCTGCGCCATGGTGAGGCCGTCCACGGAGGTCCATGCGGTGCTCCCGGGCTGTTTATGCTGTTGTGCGCGCGATGTGGGGTAGGGATGGCGCCCATGTGCGCAGGGGCTTGATACCCCGTTTTTAAAAATTAAAGACCCCGGAGCCCGCTGTGCTCCATGCGGCGCTCCGGGTGTCTGTGAGGCTGGGGTGGGGGTCCGGCATCTGTGGGCTCCTTGTGGGGCTTGATACCCCGTTTTTAAAAGTAAAGACCCCGGAGCCCGCTGTGCTCCATGCGGCGCTCCGGGTGTCTGTGAGGCTGGGGCGGGGGTCCGGCGTCTGTGGGCTCCTTGTGGGGCGCTCGGCCCCGCTTTTTAAAATTAAAGGCCCCGGAGCCCGCTTGCCATGGGCGCTGCTCCGGGGATCTTGTGGGACGGTGGTGAGGGTTCCGGTGGCGCCAAGGTGCGCAGGGGCTTGAGGCCCTTTTTAAAAAAAAATAAAAATAAAAAGGTCCCGGAGCCCGCTTGCAAAGGGCGCTGCTCCGGGGGTCGTGTGCGGGCTGTGGTCTAGGCTCCGTTGGCGCCAAGATGCGCAGGGGGGGCTTGAGGCCCTTTTTAAAAATAAAGGTCCCGGAGCCCGCTTGCAATGGGCGCTGCTCCGGGGTTGCGGGCGTCGTTGTGGCTGGGGCTCCGGTGTCCCTGTAGTTTAGGGCGGGGGCGCGAGGTCGCTTGTTTTTAAAATTAAAGGCCCCGGAGCACGCTATGCACCCTGCGGGTCTCCGGGGCTCTGGGGCGGTCGGGGGCTGGGGGTCCGGCGCGAGGTCCCTTTTTTAAAGTAAAGGCCCCGGAGCCCGCTATGCCTCATGTGGGGCTCCGGGGTTCTGGGGCGGGTACTGAGTGTTTGGGCGCCGTGTGGGGTGTTCGGGCCCTTTTTAAAAAAAATTAAAGGCCCCGGAGACCGCTTTGCACCAGGCGGAGCTCCGGGTGTGGGTCATGCGTCCTTGGGCTCCGTATGTGGTGCTCGGCCCCATTTTTTTAATTAAAGGCCCCGGAGCCCGCTGAGCTCCACGCGGTGCTCCGGGTTGCTGGTGCAGCAGTGGTGGGGGCTCGTGTGGCCTTGGGGCAGTGTGGGGCGCGAGGCCCCGAAGCATAAAAATAAGCCCCAGAGCCCGCTTACCAAAGGCGCTGCTCTGGGGTCCATTGTAGGTGGCGTTTTCAGGGTCCACCACGAGGTTTGCAAGGGTGGCAGTATCATGGCTGCCAGGAGCTTCCCTCCAGGTTTCACGAAGGAAGCTCCTCCCCTCTGTGATGACATCACGGTTGGGGCTGGTCTTCCTTCGTGAAACACGGATGGGGTGCTCCCTGTTGGTATTCCTCCAATGAAGTGACTCCTAAGGGTGTGCAACAGGGCTTTAAGCAGCAGCCTGGTCGTGGTGTCACCAGGGCTTTAAATGGAAGTTTTTTTTCAATATTATATACAAGCCTTAGTTGCTGCTTATTTATCTTATGCAACTAACAACCATTGACAAAGCCAATAGTACTACCTTATGTAGTTACCAACCCCCTGCCAAAGTCATTAGTACTGCTGCTGGGACTTCTTGTATCATATATCTGGATACATTGCCATAAACATTTCATGCAAAAAGTGTGTGTGTGTGTGTGTGTGTGTGTGTGTGTGTGTGTGTGTGTGTGTGTGTGTGTGTGTGTGTGTGTGTGTGTGTGTGTGTGTGCGTGTGTGTGTGTGTTTTTTTAAAACGCAAATGGCAGCCCCTAGTTTTAAGGGTTTATATATTCTAAAGGTACCAGCTGCCTATATTATTGGTGCATCTGCTTCCAGGGTAAAATAAATGGCTGAGTTTTGTTTTCAATTTAGATATTTATGTTATCCCAAACTTTAACCATGATGTTTAGCTGGGGGCATGTCTACAGCTTGTACACCCATAATCAGGGGCCTGTATTCCGAGGTACTGTTTTATGTAGACGCGGTGTAAGGGTGCATGTCTCTCTGCGTTGTGTATTGGCGCTTTCTAAGGTGAATGTATGAACTTGTAATATTATGTTTATGAAGTGTAGTTTTAAAACAACCGTTTCTTTTTATCCAGACGCAGGACATGCCGGAATTAATCCTAACCGACTCTGAAATGCTAGCCCTACAGACAGGTACATGTGTTTTGAGGTGTATAGTTCCGCGTAGTTTTGTTCGCATATATATCTTAGAAGTTAGGTGTTTCTAATGGTGTTCTCGTGTATGTGTGATTTTATAGGGCTGGATCCCGAACTACAATGGATTCTTGATGATATAGAATGTACCAAGGGGGTCAAGACGCATCGCCATGTGTACAGGATAGCCCCGTTCTTACAGGTAAATCAGAAAGGCGCTGCTTCTTTAAAAGGTCTAAACCAAGGGGTGTCTAGATCCCAAAAGCCGTAGTTGTGAACTACAGGAACGCGTCGTAGAGGGGGGCTACTAAGGCCTGGTATATACTGTAAATCTGATTATTTTTTCTTTACAGGGTCCATGGAGTCCCCCCGGAAGCAGTGATTGTGCAAGAGCCGGCGCAGCGCCCAAAAGAAAGACCTGTGAAAAGGAAATCTTCAACATCTAAAGAAGGGCCTGTGGCAAAGAAACGATCTGTGAAAAGACATCTAAAAGGTGTGTTTTATACAAAAAGGGTGTGAAAAAAGAACTCTCTGGTTTGTATTCTCTCAAAACAAAGGGGTGCACCGCCATGTAGTACCATATGTACTACTATGGGTATTGTAAGCATCTTATGTTCCTTATTGTTTCTAATATATATTTTTTTATGTTACATTCTAGGAACCGTTCAAAAGAGCCACGGCGAAGATACGCATAAGTCTAAGAGGTCTACAAAACCACTGAGGGATATAACAAAGACCGTTCTGAACACCGGGTCTGCGGCAAAAGGAGTGAGTAGGCGTGTACGCCAGAATAAGATCTACACATACTACACCCACATGCAACAGAGAACCGACGTGTCCGATGTGTATCTGAACCCTCTCAAAGCCTCAAAAGGAACTCTAAGCTCAAACAAGCCCAAACTTAAGAAGAAGCAAATGGTCGCAGAACCACAGACATGCCCTTTAAACCTCAAGAAGCCATCTTTGGGCCTGGAACCCCAAGCAGCCCCTTTAGACCTCCGCATGAAACGGGTGGTCCCGGAGACCCTAGCGACACCTTTAGATCTAGCATTAACAAATGTTGCTAAGCAGGGGAACGATCCATCTACCCCCGCGCTCTCTTTGGGCCTCCCGGCTGTGAAGCCTGTTGTGGAAGCTATGTTACAAACTCAAACCCCTAAAGTCAACAAGCTTTCAAGAAGTTATCTTAAGAATAAGCAAGGGGTACAGGCGTTACAAGTAGAAACATTGGCAGGATCCTTAAACAAACCGGCTACACCACAGGCCCCTTCCCATCCTATGACGCCCTCTATAGTTTCAAATAAATTAGCGCCGTCTGTAGAGGAATGCCCCGTAGAACAGACCTCAAAACCTTCTAGAGGCGTTACTGAAGGGTTTAGGGGCCCCTGGTCTGGAAAAGGGCAGCCCCTAGGAGGAGCGTATAACACCAACAATAGCTGTCTCAATACAATGGCAAGTATGGTAGACAAACTTGATAAACTCTCAGAAGCAGCGCCCGAGGGGGCTTCTAGCACATACAGGGGGTTTTGCAGACCCCTGTTACACATTCACCCATCCCCTGCCCTGACAATAACTTAGCCGTTACCACCCTCGATTATTTCGACAGTCATTTAAACTCCCCGGACCTTATGTCCCCTATTACCCCACAGGGGGCTTACGACCCAACCAGCCCCGCGTCCAGTGTAAGCTCCGCAACACCCCCGACAACCTACAACACTGACAGTACAGGGTGGGACGACTGGTCAATTCATAGTACGGGGGTGACATTTAGTGTGGCGCCTTTCCCAAATGCCCCGGGGTGTTCGCACTGGGATCCTATTTCTATGATCCCCCCAGGCCCTCAGTTACCGAATGGTGTTGGGGATGAAGGACCCTTAGAGGCCCATGTGGTGTTAAAGGCTGTTATACAGCCAAACACCGTATTCATACCTAACCCTCCACAATACGACGCCGTAGACCCAAATCCGGTACTAGATGCGCATGTAAAAGATATACAAATGGCTGTCAGAAAGCTAAAACGCCAGGCGAAAACCGCAGCCTTAAAAATGGGGTTGGGGGTAGCGGCGACAGGTCCATGGTGGAGGCACAGCAGAGGATACTGCAAAGAGTTGACGTGTGTAAAAGGCTGCTCCTCAATACATGCCAGGAAGCGGGATCAGACATAGGGCGTATACAGGCGTGACTAGGGCCGCGCCATACCCTAAAGAAACCCCATGCCAGCGGTTCTAATAAAAAAGAACACACATCAAAATATAGCCGTAAGGTCCAAACAGTACTGACAAAGTCCCTGCGCTTCTTACGCATACTCCAGCGTAAAAAGTACATAGAACCATGCAAGCAGAGGCATACCCCGATACCATCCACCCCTCAATACGTAAGTGTAGGAGAAAACTATCCTAGGGGCGGCCAATTGAATGCTGTTGGCGGTAGAGCGCCAACACTTCGCCACCCGGAACACATAGAGGGGTCGAGGGGTGGGTATGTAGCAGAGGCCTCCATGAGTACAGCGCACGTAGACACATCCCCTACTGTTCAGATAGGAGGGGGACGGTTACCTCGAAAAGCCTGGGCCCTTAAAAAACAAAAGTGGGCTAATAGCGCCAAGCAGCGACGGCTTTTAATAAGTAAATTAAAGAAAGCCCGAATATGTGCTACAAGTGTGCTTAAAAGACCCACAGAGACCCTACTAAACCAGAACCCCCAAAATGATACGGCAGTAAGCTCCCCAACAAGTCAAATCCCTCAAGATGAGGATTCAGAGGTCGTCTATTTAGAGAGCATTAGAAGCTACAGGCGTGATGTAGAGAGATTTAATGCCACCGAGCACTATGAGGAGTTTAGGTTTACCAACCTCCACCAGATAAGGTCCTCCGATCACGGTGTTTTAGCTATACATCAGGCGGTGCAAACGCTCATAGAAAGGTTGTTACGCGATGTGGGGCCTAATGATTTTTTCCAACTACGCTTCCAGGGGCAGGGTTTTGACAGTCCATTGTTCACCAAACGAAGGTCCCGAGATGTGTTTGACGCCGTGGAATTTTTAGAAAACCTTTCGAGGCTTTTACAGAGCAAGGCTGAACTAGTCGCCTACGGTACTTTCAGGGTCATAGCCCTCATTGTACGGGGTCGTGAGGGGGTGTTTCAAGACCTTTAAAGAGTGTGCTATACAGTCAGATAATTGGTAAGAAACAGCGGTGGCTGCTCGACTTTAACAACGACACATCCAATATCTGTCTGGCGGCCAGCATCGTAGGTTTGTTGATGGGGCGCAACAACACCGACGCGACCATCCTGTCTAGAGCGGCTGAAGCCCACACGTTTCTTGAAATACCACCAGACCGCATGGTCGGCTTTGGCGACATAGGTCTTTTTGAGAACTATTTCTCTGTGACGGTGAAAGTTCTTTATCACAGCGGCTCTTGGAAGTACTTTACAACAGGGGACCGTGTGAGAAACAAGACCGTATATGTCCTTCACCACGAAAATCACTTTTACGGTATCTTGAACCTTAAAAGTTTTCTGGGTGTCAAGTACGTGTGCACACATTGTGACCACATATACAACAGTAAGGACCGTCATCAGTGTGAAATGCATTGTAAGATGTGCCAGAGGGACGGTTGCGCCGTAGACGCTGCCCTGAAGGTGTGGTGTCGCACCTGTAAGATGTTTTGTCGCTCTCAAGACTGTTTGAGCAACCATAAGAAAGCTGTTAAATGCAGCCCTAAAATGGATTGCTTTGAGTGTGGTCGGTATGTGACGACAGATCACAAATGCAAAGGTATGAAATGCCCCAGGTGTCAGACGTCTTTTGAGGCGGGTACCAACCATCGGTGTTACATGGTTAAAGGCAGACCCCAGACCAAAACTGAAGCATACATAGTGTTTGATATAGAGTGCACACAAGAGACGGGAGTACACCAACCTAACTATATTTACGCACACCATCTAACTTCCGACGACAGCTGGGAGTTTGAAGGCAGAACGTGCGTTGGTGATTTCCTTAACACATTCATTCAAACCAAATTCAAAGGGTATACCATGCTGGCCCACAACTCAAAAGCATACGACTCATTCTTTATTTTACAAGATATGATTCGTGAAAAGGTCCAAGTAGAACTCATCACTCAGGGGTCCAAGCTGATGTTGTTAACAGCCGCTCGGTTACAAATAAGGTTTATAGACACCCTGAATTTCCTACCTATGAAATTGAGCAAGCTACCAAAAGCCTTTGGATTCCCCGGTTGTAAAGGTTATTTTCCACACTTTTTTAACACCTGGGCGAACCAGAATTATGTGGGTCCCATGCCACCTCCTGACAGCTACGGGGTTGAATATATGATGCCATCCGAGAAGGAGAGCTTTCTAGAATGGTACTCTGAAAACCGTGAAAAGGAGTTTCATTTTCAAACAGAGTTGAAAGCTTATTGTCAGGCTGATGTGATGATCCTACGCCAAGCGTGCAACCTCTTCAGAGATGTTGTGGTGGAAATGACTAAGAAAGTCAGTATCCTGAAACCCAAGAAGTCTCAAATGACAAAGAAAGTCAGGATCATGAAACCCAAGAAGCCTCAAATGACAAAGAAAGTCAGGGTCTTGAAACCCAATACACCTGAAATGCCGAAGGCTGTCGAATACATAGACCCTTTTCAAAACATCACATTGGCCTCCATGTGTATGTCCATCTACAAACACATGTTTTTAAGACCAAAAAGTATTGCTCTAGTGCCGGTAGACCTCTATAATGGCAAACAGAAACGCTATTCAACCCCCTCCATCCGGTGGCTCATGTACATTTCTGAGAAGGAAGACGTACATATTCAACACGCCTTACAGGGTGGTGAATACCGGGTGGGGCCCTACTACCTGGATGGGTACGCTGTAATTAAGGGGGTGCCGACGGCCTTTGAATACAATGGCTGCTTTTACCACGGCTGCCCTCAGTGTTACAAACCCCATGAGTTTAACAGACTGATGGGTGTCAAATTTGAACACCTACACAGACGTACGCTGTTGAAGGCTCAGTATGTTGAAAAATGTGGCTTTGCTATGAGGGTTCTTTGGGAGCATGAGTGGTTAGAGATGTTAACAACCGACACAGCGCTCTGCTCTTTCCTTCAGAGTCGTGATTTACCAGAACCCCTGGAACCCCGCGATGCCTTATTCGGGGGTCGTACAAATGCCATACAACTGTACAGGGCCGTGGGTGATGGTGAGAAAATACACTACTATGATTTCACCAGTCTGTATCCATTTGTGAACAAAATGAAGGTATACCCCTTAGGACACCCCATCATCATATATAGAGATTTTAAACACATATCCGAATACTTTGGGCTAGTCAAATGTGAAATCTATCCTCCCCGACAGCTTTACTTTCCGGTGTTACCATACCGCGTCGATGGTAAACTGTTGTTCCCCCTCTGTCGCACATGTGCGGTGCTTAAAGAGGTTGACGATTGTAGACACACCGATGAACAAAGGATGCTCACAGGGACCTGGTGCAGCATCGAGGTAGAAGCGGCCTTAGAGAAAGGTTACAGGCTCGGTAGGATACATGAGGTATGGCATTTTCAGAGGACCACGACACGCCTCTTTGCCCCATACATTAATATGTTTCTCAGAGACAAGCAGGAGGCCTCAGGGTATCCCGAATGGTGTACTAGTCAGGATGCAAAGCAGAAATACATCGATGACTACTACGCTCACGAAGGTATCCATTTACGACCCCAGTTGATAGAGGTCAACCCTGCACGCCGTCAGTTAGCCAAGCTCTGCCTCAACTCCTTATGGGGAAAATTCGCACAGCGTACAAACCTGTCAAATACGACCTTAATAACCGATCCTGATGAGCTGTTTAAGTACCTGTTTGCCCCATGTTACGAGGTGTCCAGCTGCGGGTTTATCGATGACGAGACCGCAGCTGTGTGTTGGAAATACACAAAAGCGTACCCCACAACGTGTAACAACATCAACATCTTCATAGCGTGCTTCACCACCGCCCATGCCCGGCTAGAACTTTACAAGGTTATGGACAAACTACAGGACCGTTGCTTGTATCACGATACCGACTCAGTGATTTTTCTGAGTAAACCAGGGGATGAAGACCCTCCTCTTGGGGATTATCTGGGTAATTTGACCAGCGAACTCGATAAGGATGAGCATATAATAGAATACGCGTCATCCGGACCTAAAACCTACTCCTACCGCACAAACAAAAACAAAGTGTGTATGAAGGTCAAAGGTATAACCTTAAATGTCAGCAACACCCTAAAAATCAATTTTGATAGTCTGAAGAATCTGGTGCACGAATACGCGGCCTCCGACAAATGTGAAAATGTTAAAACCATAGTTGTGAACCAGCCGTGTATAGTCAGGTCCAAAAAGAAGTGGGAAATTACAACCCAGCCCTTACATAAGACATTACGCGTTGTTTTTGATAAAAGGGTCCTGACGGCCGACTATAAAACACTACCGTATGGTTATTAGCCTCATTAGAGATACAGATCCGCACCATGGACACCAGATTACAACATCCATTCGCATGCGTGTTAGCAGGGCCCTCAAACTGTGGTAAGAGCTACTTTATAAAAAAGCTCTTAGAAAATGCTGCCGATGTTTTATCCCAAACCCCTAATAACATTGTATGGCTTTATTCATGCTGGCAAGCTCTTTATACAGACCTGGCCAGTCGTTTCCCCCATATCAGATTTATAGAAGGCATACCAGATAATCTCAACGATGATGAGTTACTGCCACCGTCCCTTGTAAACCTGATAATTGTTGATGACCTTATGCGTGAAGGTGGGGAGCATCCGGAGTTAGAGAGAGCTTTTACGCAATATTCGCATCATCGTAATCTAAGCATCTGCTACATTGTGCAGAACTTGTTTTACAAGGGCAAGAACAGCAGGTCTATAGCTCTCAACGCTTCATACCTTGTTTTATTTAAAAACCCCAGGGACAAACAACAAATATCAGTCATAGCTAAACAGATGTACCCAGGAAACACACACTTCTTCATGGAGGCCTTTAACGATGCTACAGCAAAACCCCACGGCTATCTGTTGGTCGACTTAAAAAATGAAACTCTAGAAGACTATAGACTGAGGGCTGATATATTTGCCCCAGATCTACCCGTCGCTTACACCCCTAAGCCCAAGGCCCGTGCATATAAAAAGCAGCGCTGATGACTTTTAGAGACATTTACAATCCTACCCCTTATAATACAAGGTGTTGACCATGTCGGCCCGCCTACGTCGCAATTTAGCTCTCCTGAAAATGCTTGTTACAGCCAGTCCCCAGCACCGAAAGGCCATCCTGTGCGCTGCTTCTGACGACTTAGTGTCTGCCATTTCTGAAATTGCCCTAAATACCCTAAAAGGCAACGTCCCTATATCAAAGAGTCAGTTACAGGTTCTGAAGAAGAAGAGGTCTCTTATCAAGAAGCTTAGTAATAAAAGGGCCTCACTCATTACCAAGAAGAAACTGGTGAAACAGTCTGGAGGTTTTATAGGCTCTTTGCTGGGCATAGCTATACCCATAATTACGAGCCTCCTCTCGGGACAGTAATGGAGCATGCCACCAAGATGTATTTGGTTCCGAGGCAGCAAATGGACCAGCTGGGCTCTTCAAAGGACAACGCTTGGGATATACGCCGAAATGAGACTCTGCGTCTGGATGCTGAAATTAAAGACATTTTGAACAGAACCGATCTAAACCCCTATGACAAGGCAAACCTTTACACCAGCACCCTTAAAAACTTTTTAAGTTACTACAACCAATGGAATACCGAGAAAAATAAGCTGACTCTATACGCCCCGGACTCTGAACAACCAGCCGCCCCTCCAAATGGCCCTCAGCCCCTGCAACCATCACAGGACCATGCATCACCCTCAGATGACTTTGTTGCCGATCTCTTAAAAAATATAAGTCAAAGACACAGGGGGCCGCGCAAATGCTGATGAGTAAACTTGCAACTTCTAAAGACCTGACATCCTGGAATGAACGAGGCGAATTTCTCTACAAGGGACAGCCGGTTGCAGGGTCACACATGTACGATCTAGTCAAGGGTCTCACGCACCCCAAAATCATAACGCCTCAAAATGCACCGCGTGGTTGGGATGCGTTTCTGCGAGCCGCTGCTGAACTCAACATCCCTTCCACGCTCGTGGGTAATAACGAGCACCGCCGTTTGCTTGAAAATCTGAAGGCCCCCGTACATCCATCACCAACAGGCTCTGACACGCCCCTGCTATCCCCCTCCTGGAGTACCCCTACAACGATGGTTGTACCTCGAAAAAGGGCAATTTTCAAACCAAGTACCTGGCTTACACCCTGATGTTTCTTCAGACTTTTTATTGTTTTTTAATAAAATGTGACTATTACGCGTATAGCCGCGTCTGATTTTTCTTCTTCTTATGTTTCTTGAGCTTTGGGTGTTGCTGTAATACACTCCTGCATAGATGTTTGTAATAAAACACTTTTTTTTTTTTATTTTTTTATTTTTTTTATATAACTTTACAACCTGCCTCTGTTGTCTTTTAAAATGTTTTAATTATGTTGTATGTGGTAGCATAGAAATACAAAGTCTGAATACCGTATTTTTTAAAAAATAATGTCTTTTATTTTAGGCGTTCATCATTAAACATACACATGTCCCACGGACTTACAAATAGATGTTTGTAATAAAACACTTTTTTTTATAACTTTACAACCTGCCTCTGTTGTCTTTTAAAATGTTTTAATTATGTTGTATGTGGTAGCATAGAAATACAAAGTCTGAATACCGTATTTTTAAAAAAATAATGGTCTTTTATTTTAGGCGTTCATCATTAAACATACACATGTCCCACGGACTTACAATTTTGACAAGCGACATATTCGGGTTTCACAGGTCTGACCGAGACCACTGTGTTTTCTTTTACATATTTCACAACTATACTGTCATTGTTAACAAGGTCACGCGAATATAGATTTAAGAAATTTCTAAACGACATACCCTCAGACATTTTACTGATAAAATAAATACAATGCTCCCCACATGTGATGGCTATGGAATCCTGGATCCTCAGCTTGTTATACTCCAACACGCGCAGCGGCTTTTTTCACAAACTTGAATATAGGGGTTGTATAGATACGGTGTTCGGGGAATTCACCGGCACTGTCAAACAATATAACCTTGTCACTGTCTATAAACAAGGACACCCAGTGTGTTCCGCTCTTATCATGAGGGTCTGTGTTAAAGACTAGAGTGCGGGGCCTTTCTAACCCTATTTCAGGTGGTAACCCGTCGCTAGGGAAAACACCTAAAAAGTATTTCCTAGCGTCTTTATGCCTGCTTAAGAACGAACGTATCTGCACAGTGTCCATTTCACAAAATGTTTTAAAGATAGTCAAACAAAATCTGTCTTGCGTGGTTGATCTGAATGATGCTGTCGAATACAGAGAATACGACCATGTTCACATTCGTCGGTAGCGGATTACTGAATCGTATTTCAGCTTTTAGATTTCCGTTTTTGACAAGGTTGTAGTGATCGCCGTCTTCCATGTCGGGGGTCAGGTCGAATGCGAACAGCGTGTACCCGTCCCCATAGCCTTCTCTTGACACAGCTACACCGCAGTCCCTTAGATGCTTCCCGGTTATTGAAACCAGCCCCTGATATTCCCTGATGTAGTTGGAGGTTATAAAACTAGGGGTGTAGGGTTTTGCAGGAATCACAGTGCCCTCGTGGACCAGCGCCGCGTAGTTGATGTTGTAGTGTCTAAAATTGAAGGGGTTTAAGGCGTAGGTGCCGCTAAAAGCTGTATTGTCCACAAAACCGATGATGATGAGTTTGGGTAGTTGCCCCAGAAATAAATTCTGCTGCTGGGTTAAACGGGTACCGGCTGGGATGCTGAACACCTTCAGAGCTACTCTTTCCACAGCGTACTTGGCGTTTGATATTTGCAAAGCGTCGGCGTGCGCTAATCTGACGCTCGGGGACACTTTCACTCTCTTTACAAACAGGCTCGCTGCCAGGATGTCCAGCTTGTACTGGTCCGCATCCCCGCTGATGAGACAGAATGAGTCCTTGTTGCGTGTGAGCTTGATCTTAAGATCAATACCATTGATGAGCAGTTTATCTTGGAAAAAGAGATCTGAATGTATGCGGCCCAGGAGGTCAAAGTTGCGACTGCCTGCTGCAAACCTTGCTCTTTTTACAAAACCATGATTGGCACCGTCCAGAGCCGTGGTTTCAAACTGGCCGTATGTATCCTTGTAGAAGAGACCAGCTGAAAGCTGTGTGTCAAGGGCGTCGCTACTGTAATTTAGAATACTCTCGAGGTAGGCTCTGTAGGCGTACATGTTATCGTTCTGTGTGATGAGTCGATCACCCAGGGTGATGTCCACCTGATTAAACATGGCCGCTAGGGGGTAAGCGATCGTTGCCACTCGAGCATCTGCTGCTATGTCGGACCCATCCGCTTTTACGATTTTACACATAAGATGCAGCAGCGTGTTGTTGAGATCCAAATACATATCCGTGGACCCTGACACAAAAAACTCTATAGGGGCCAGCGGTGTCAAGGCGGCTAAAGGCGATACCTCCATGAAGAAGCTGTTTTCAATGCTTGTCTGCGTTGGTTTTAGAGTAAACAAGTCTAACTCAGATTTGGCGCACTCGCCAGATGCACAGTGTACGAAGGCCATGGTTTAGTTTACGATGCTTTAAAAAATATTGACTTTAGAGCCCTTTCTCTTCTTCGCAGCTCTCTTCCGTCTTGGAGTTCTTCTTTTCTGAGGGCGTTTTGAAGAACTCCTCCTTTTTTTATAGGGGACCGGTGGACCCCTGCGTCTCGAAGGCCTGCGCTTCCTTTTAACACTCGCGCGCGGCTTGTACAACAGACCCGCTCCTTCTTGCGGCTGTTTGTTCATGCGCTCTGCAACCGCCGAAGTAACAGACCCAACAACATCATGGGCAATGTTCGTAGCAGCCGTCTTAACATGCGGTTTTACAATTTCATAGCCTCTTCTCAAGAACGGCATAGCTCTTCTAAACAGGCTCCTGAAGAAACCCCTAAACCAGCCCCATACATAACCGGCGACCCTTGAAAGTACGGCGGACCTCCATATCCGGCTTGGTTTCTGTAATAGTCCCTGTACATAGACGGGTCCCCGTATGTTTTCACGACCACCATGATGCCTGGTTAATAACCGCTGTCGTGTCTCGGTCTTAAATGAAGCTTAACAATAACTTTCCCGTATTTAAAGGCCACCGGCTCAGACTGATCATCGTAGATCATAATTGAAATAGTGTCAAAATGGTTTTTAGAAACTGCGACGTAGTCGGGCTTGTTAAATTGAATATTAACCATCGTATTATTTTCACCCTGTACATGGACCCATCTTAACAACGGTGAATAAGTATCACCGATCCTCTGGGCCTCTACAATGTCGCTATACACATAGAGCATATAGAACCCACCGTTAATATCGGGGCATGTGTGATCCTGCTCCATCGGACTTTTCGCATGCAGCACGGTGCCTAAAACCCTTCTTAATTTACCGGAGCAGTTAAACGTCGTGGTACGGCTTGGTGCTTTAAGAAATACCTTCCTTCTGACGTTATCTAATGACAGATGCGTATTCGGATATGCTTCGAGGTTGGCTATGGCTTTGTTGACAGCATCGACAACACTTATAACGGTTGGGTAGTAACCGTATGGAATGCTCTCGTGCATGCTCACTGGATCCTGCTCACGCTTTATGTAAAACTTTGCCTCGGCCTGTGTGAATGTATTCCATGTTCTAGGGTATTGAATTTCTGTTAGGGCCACCTCCCAATCCCCTTTCAGGTCCACAGGCTTAGCCAGTTTCACGGTGTAATTAGAAATCTGGTTGTCGGGGAACATGCCCTTAGAAGCGTTGGATGGTAAGGTGATATAAAAGGGGGCTGTCTCCATCTTATTAGAGGATTTTAGACGGTCCTTAGCTCACACACCCTTCAGGGAGCTGGCCAACACCCAACTGTTAAATTTCTCCGGCCATCCCCTCCATTTGACATATGCCTGGCTGATAGCCCCCCTACCTTTCCTTTTCAGAACCTTTTCAACCCTATACACCCTGTTCGGATCATCAGGTACCATTTGTAACTCTTCCTTGTAAAACACCCCCGATACAGCTTCCCCAGCGTAGTCCTTTAAGCTGTAAATATACAGCCCTTCTTTAAGCTCCACATTATCCACTATAAATATCTCGTCGCTAAAAGTCTGGCGGTAGCCCTTCGTGAAGACCCCTTTCAATTTTGAAATCCTCACATGCGTGCCTTTTTTAAAAACAGGTTTCTTCACCTTTGTAGCAAAATTATGCCCGTACACCGTTCGCCAAACATCTAAAGAATTACTAGGAGTCACCTCTGCGGGTGATGTTTTGATGGTCCGGTGATAACTGGCATTATACACATCTAAAAAAGCCTGTAGAACATCCACGTATCTGTAGGTGTTGTTGGCCGTAAAATACCGCCACATCTTAGACTTTAAAGTTCTGTTAAACCGTTCTACAACCGCTGCTTTCACCTCCGTGTGTGTTACAAAATGTTGAACACCGTGGTTGTTTAATAATTTCTGAAATGTCTTGTTTAAGAATTCTTTACCGGCGTCTGTTTGTAGTTTTTGAGGAACCCTGCCCTTCGCGAAGATGGCTTTAAAAGCGGCCGTGGCGCTGGCCCCTCTTTTATCGCTTAACGGTTCTGCGTAGGCGTACTTGGACAGTACGTCTATGACTGTTAATATATAACAAACGCCGTTGTTATGTTCTGCTATATCTTGAAGGCTGATTATGTCAGCTTGCCACTGATAATCTATTTGAGCATTAACGATTGTAGGACGTCTCTTAAAACGGCTTCTGGCCGGCTTGTGGAGCGAATACGCCTCCTCTCCTGATAGCCATGTCTTGACCAGGTCTCTGCTCACGGGCTCGTTTTCATCTGCAGCCCTTCTGTATAGGGCTTCGACACTTCCAAAGCTACCAACCCCTCTTGTATCATAATAAAGTTTTCTTAACATAGCCCCCGACATGATAGCATCCGGTACAATTAATGAAATGAAAGACGATTGTTTTGTGTAAGGGCGTTTTATTAAAAACCAGATAAACAATACTACCAAAACCTGAGCAAAAGATACTTTACATTTTCATAGGAAACGTGATAAGTACGTATTAACACATAACCACCTTGCGTTGTAACATTCCGCTTGTTTGTTCTAAATACACACTATCCTGTAACATTACATAAGAACTTAGGTAAATAGTCTTCAGGGGCCAAAGCCCCCTGAGATTATTTTTTTTATACATGTTACACATACGCCTTTCTACGAGTCTTTGTAGCAGCTTTCTATCAAGAGTCGGGCACATCTCCTGCATTTCAGGTAGTTTTACGCTCGGGTCATAGGCGTATTGGATCTCATTGAGTGCAGATGTTAAGATCCTCAACATATCGGGGTGTACAGTTTTATTTTCAGGGTTCAGGCCGTACACCACCTTTAGCAGCTTATACAACTTGTACGGGTTTAACAAGCCACAAATATAGCGTATTGTTCTTGCTCTGTATGATTCGCACAAACATTCGTGAGCCGCCTGCTGTGGATCGCTTATTTGGTGGCCTTGACAAAGACTGTAATAGTCACGTTTGACACAGTTTAGTACTACCGCCGCTGCGAAACCCTTAACTTCACGCCGTTCAAAGAAGGACAATCCGACATCTTCATCTTTTTCACACGCGGCGCTCTTAGAACCGCATACGCATTTGTCGCAGCCCTCGCTGTTTTGGCACGTTGAGCTTTCAGCCTGTTTTGAACACCACAGACAATTAAAGATTACATTGTTCGCTTTTGCAGGTCGCCAGGCTCCAGCCGTTCTTTTTGGGGCTTCTATCTAGGGTTCAAAAAAAAAAGATTGACAGCCCATTAGTTGAAGAAATAAAATACATCGTTATATAGATACAAGGGCATAACATTTTCATACTAACCTCCATATTTTCACAACCCTCTGCGGCAGCTCTGAAATCCTGAGAGTCGCTAATGTCCTGCGATGCCCCGTCATCTTCGACGCTTGTACCGGGCTGTTGCAACACGCCCTCCGCAGCAGCCGCATCCTCCTGAAGGTCCATGTCTTCGTAGACAGAGGTGTTAGGAGGTGCTACAGGCTCTTTACCATAGTGCATTATGAAGTAGGTGCATCCTGCTGGTGTTACGCTCTAGGGACAAAAAAGAAAGATTGATATGCCAATAGCTGAAGAAATAAAATACCGCATTTTTTTTTTTTTTTGTAACTACCGAGCATAACATTTTTATTTTTTTACTAACCTCTGCATTTTCACCGGCCTCTGCTGCGGTTCTGAAATCTTGAGAGTCGCTAGTGTCCCGCGTTGCCCCAACATCTTCGGCGACTGTACCCGATGGTTGCAGCACAACATCATCAGCATCCGGGTCCTCCTGAAGGGCCTTGGTTTCATAGACGGTTGTGTTAGCTGGTGCTACAGCCTCTTCAGATTCCTCCATATCCACGAAACTGGGGCCGGCAAACAAGCTGCCGCTACCAGAGCCCTCACTCTTGCTGTGGGTGTCCTTAACCGGAGACAACAGGCATACGCAATCCTTGAGATTGAGGTTTTGCACCCCCGACACATGCTATTACTAAAACCAGTAAGGTCGCAGCCCCTATCCTTAGGTGTTTCTTGCTGAGCATTCTCGTCCATTACCAGCGTTGGTAAGCTGCGGTAATATCTACTGATAGGTGGTTGGGAGCAAACCCACATAGGGCTCTTCACAAGAGGGCTGTATCTCTTCATTTTGCTATGGGAACCTTCTTGTCTTCCGGCGGCTGCTTGCTGTACAACGCTCTTAAGGATGCCTTATATGTATCCTAAACAGCTCCTAAAAGGGGGCGTACCATCTATACATCAACAAGGCCTTAGAGGCGTCATAGGGCTCTGGCTCGCTGGTGGCTCCCGAAACAGCCCCGCCCCTAGCACCGCCCCTTGGACAAGCTGGGCATCTCATGATACTCACACTCTGACACATACACGGTGCCACACCCTTGTATTTCCAGGGGCTTGAGGCCTGTCACTTTTAAGGCCACGCGTCACTTTTAAGGACACGCTTCACTTTTAAGGACACAGCTAGGGGCTTGAGGCCTGTCACTTTTAAGGACACAGCGAGGGGCTTGAGGCCTGTCACTTTTAAGGACACAGCGAGGGGAGGGGGGACCTGTCACTTTTAAGGACACGCGTCACTTTTAAGGACACAGCGAGGGGCGGGGGGACCGGAGGGGGACCTGTCACTTTTAAGGGCATGAATGGGGAGGAATGGTATCCGCTTATACTACTTCAATGATCACAGATGATGAACATCTCTGATCTCAAATCTCTGAAAAGGAGATTAATGAATTAGTACGTGTTGGACTTGGCCCTTTTCTGTAAGGTCATCCCTAAATTTTGCCTTCACCCTCCTGTTATCTGAACCCGTTTTTGTTGGCTTTTAGGAATCTGAGCACTTTATCACTACTGACCAGTGTTAAATTGCTTGTGCACTCTCTCCTTTAAATATGATGAAATTGGCTTACACCCATTGGCACATTTAATGTACTTGTAGTTTCCTAGTAAAGTGGTACTACTGTTATATTTTATATAGGTACCCCAATATAGGTCCGGGTAACATCATAACCCTTCACCTACATTCTCTCCTATACTACATTCGTAACGGAGTTGATGGACTGACCTTTTACCTAGTTACGATACTACACACAGTACGTAGGGCTCTTCCCTGAGCACTGGCCTTCATAAATTATGCATGAGGACTCTTAGATTCTTGGAAACTCAGCAGGACCACCACCTCCTGCATAATACCAATGTATAAAGTTAATTCCCGACGTCATCCTAGGTCTGACAATGGCCCTGCATGATAGAACCCCTGGGGACACCTTAAGGGTATATAAACACCATATCTTGCTGAGATAGTCAGAGGAGATCAGGACTTCCGACACACAGACGCAAGACGCTGAGGTTCCTGCATGCAAATACTCCAGCTCGCAGTGGTCTGACATCCCTTGCAAGGTGTTCAGCTCGAGACCAGAACCGGGTCCCGTAGTCTCACATCAGGTAATGGGGTTGGCTTTATCCTAGAGGGATTCTTGGCTTTACACCTACTCACACACTAGGTACACTTAGGTACATTTAGTTAGGGTTGCATCGTAGGAGTACGCATTTTATTGCCATGTATTATATATACTTGCCTGTATTTAGAATATTAGCAAAATGGTAGAAACCTACCATCTGTTTACTTACTTAGTGCTTCTACTCATTTATCTATGCTACTGTCTACTGGTGATTTCAGTACACTTATTTTATACTAGAATAATGACTGTTCAATAAATGTTTATTGAAAACGTCCCAACCGTTTATTCTGTGAATCTCTGTGAGAAAAAGTGAGCACGAGTGACTGAGCAAAAAGTAAGTTACTGTTTCCACGGTCCTGAGGGATCAGGGTTGTCATGTTCGATAGTTGCCCAGAACTATTCTCTCCTTGGTAAGAGGAGGCTATAGTGGCAATGCGATCTAGCTGGTACACAGGCCAACATACCCGGTGGGGGTGTCTGGAATCAGTCTAGACACCAGCCACGCAGTGTATGTTGTCTAAACGCGCAGATCCTATATAGGGTTTATAGGAACTACATGACATGGCGCCGCCAACGTTGGTATTGGCACTCATTTAACAGTCAAATCTGAGTAGTTCAGTTGTGCTGTTCTCAGAGACCCCTACTCACATTTTTCCAGAGACGTCTGGATTTGGAGGGAACAAAATCCGCCGCAGCTGAGTAGGAAAATTCCTGTGTATTGGCTGTTGGTTTAATCAAGCTTGAAGGATACAGATTTCCACATTGTGCATAAGCACCTTATCTCAGTTCCCTTGAAAATCTTTTCACTGTAAAAACAATGACTGAAGTGGGAGACGTAGTACAGGAACTAAGTCTCTCGACCAAGGAAGATGATGCAGATGCAATATACATTACAGAAAATGTTAGAAATGCTTTCACCCTAAAACTAGTAGCATACGGTGTTACAATTAGGGGTGGGCAAGTGACCTTCGTGATTGAGGCACACAAATCATATAGAACAGAGGTATTCTACTCATGGATTAGATTCCCACAGGCAAATGCACAAACAAAAACATTCCACTACTATGTCGAAGATGACATACTAAATGAATATAGTCCATATGAGGACATTGAAATTCCACTAACTTACCAGGAACATTTTTACTGGTTTAAAGGCGCCCTCCCCAATACAAGAAATAGAGTAAGACTCTGTCTGCTCGGAAGAGATGAAGCAACATGGCCAGTACTAGTGGCCTATACACCACATCCTGACATTGAGACAATGCCAGGAGGAGACTTACTTATACAGCATAAAGAACTAATAAGACTTTACAGAAATATGACACAGTTTGTGATGAGAACACTCACACTTCAGCCAACACCGGCTACTCAACCAGGACCAGTCCAAACTTCTACAACCAAAATTACACCACAAACATTACACGCAGTGATGGGTAAAATGCACACTAAACGTGAACAAATGCCCTTCTGGATAGCACAGAAAATAACACAGCTGGAGGCGGTGTTTCCACACACTGGTCCTAAGGAAAAGCATAGAATACTAACGATTTGCTTGCCAATGGGGATAGCTCCCTCTATAGAGGATTGTACTTCTTGGGGTACAGTCTTCGCTGCAATATATACCAGGACACATGGTATCCCTTCTTTAGCGGTAATACAAGATGTATTAAGACAAATACAAAATGAGTATGGAGCAGAGCCTGCTCTAAACTTAGGGATGAAGTTGCTAAACAACTTTGCCCAGGTATCAGCGATAATATTAGCAAATATTAAAGGGGAAGCAGCATCAGTGGCAATACGCCAACGTCTGAGAGATTTCACTACATCACAAGAGGAGACAGAACTACCTAAAATAATTAAAACTGCTTATGCAGAATTAGGTAGAGACAGTCTGGGAGCTAGACCTGCAAAACCTCAACTAGTGGGAAGTCCAGATAAAGAACAGGCAAGGCAAACACCAGTTTCTTCAAAGAAGAAATGAGACAATAACAAACAGCAAAAGAACAGGTCTCAGTCCAGGGGAAGGTCTCCTCAACAGGAGCCCTCGGAAAGGAGATATAATCTTAGGAATAGAGATAACATAAAAAAACCTGACAGGTATCAGAACACTGATACACGTTCTTCTCATTCCTTTCAGGGTTCATCAAAAAACTCCGAGAGGGAAGGACGGTCAGAACAGAGACAGGAAGAGCGTACGAAGTCCAGAGACAGGCAATCCACTTCAGACTACGCTTCCAAGAAAGAAGAAAAGCCTAAAGCAAAACCTCAATTCAAAAAGAAGAAGGTAGCAGGTCTCAAAGTTAGACAGGCCCAGAATTCTGAGGACTCAACTACTGAAAGGGGAATGGGCTCTGACGATGCTGGACAGCGCAGCAGAGGTAACAATAGTTCGCCAGAACCTGATGGAATTTCTGGTGACAGCGGAGCTGAGTGAATATATATCACGGTGGAGACACCTGAAACTAGGGTTAGTGTCCCACACAAGTTACATGAAATAACACTCCAAATGGAGGGGGACAAGCCCAGACAAGTGAAAGGTCTCTTTTGGGAGAACCTGACTTCTGGCTATGACATCCTATTAGCAGAAAGAGATTGGCCACCTACTATTGTTATGGAATGCCCTAAGGGAGAAACTGTAATTTTTCCAGCTTTTTCCGACCTAGTCCCGACACATATAAAACATACATATGCACAGGAGTGGGTGGTAGCCCTTGCTCCAGCGTTATACCGCAACCACGTTGGGTGGGATGAAGAGTCACCCAACCACGTAATTCCAATAAAAACGACCCCAACTCCACAAAGGCAGTATCCTATAAAACAAGAAGCTAAAAAACAGGTCAGGGAGATCTTAGACCAACTGGAATACCAGGGTGTAATTGAACCGTGCAACTCATCAATGAATAATCCTTTGTTTCCCGTAATGAAACCCGACAATTCATATCGTCTAGTTTTAGATTATAGACACTTAAACTCATGCATGAAAACATTTGCAGTTCAGAATGCACACAGTGCCGCTTTAATGAATAACATTGTGCGGAAAAAATACAAAACAACATTAGATATCTCAAATGGATTTTTCTGCCAAAACATAGTGCCTGAAAGCAGATATTTGACAGCATTCTCAGAGCTAGGGTCACAGCGTCAATTTTGTCGACTCCCCAAGGGTATAAGAATAGCCCGGAGTTATTCTCAATAAGGGTAACAGAGTTACTACAGAATTTGGATGAGGAAGCATTATCCTATGTAGTTGATATTTATCTGACGGATGATGACTTAGAGGAACACTTGAACAGGGTGTGCACCATAATTTTGGGTTTCGCCTCTGAGGGCTACAAATTTAAATTAAAAAAATCAAAAATAGCTCACCTCAATGTCCTATTTTTGGGATACAAGCTTTCATGTGAAGGCAAAAGCCTGGCAGCCCATTTTTTTTTTTAAATGTGCGCTGATCCAGCCTCCAAAATTATTGAAAAATTTACAGTCCATACTGGAATTTCAGAATTTTGGCAGGACATACAATTTGG
Source organism: Calotriton arnoldi (assembly GCA_963921515.1). Taxonomy (NCBI): domain Eukaryota; kingdom Metazoa; phylum Chordata; class Amphibia; order Caudata; family Salamandridae; genus Calotriton; species Calotriton arnoldi. The sequence goes on along the minus strand of CAWUFW010002734.1, from coordinate 810,655 downwards.
ATTAGGCAGAGAGAGTAAAACCTTTCTACGACCTCATAAGACCTGATTTTTCAGGTAGGCAATGGACACAGGAACACACACATATCCTTCGTACCCTACAAGCTGATATATCATCAAAACACTTACAGACACGCGTAAATGTACGCAACCTGGTGATCCGCGTAGTCACAAGTCAATCAGGGTACACTTACTTAACTTTCAATGAAGGCAAAACAGTTCCAATTGCATTTAAATCACATTTGTACACTAACGCTGAGATGCGTTTTGCACCCACAGAAAAAATTCTGACAGCAGTACAGACTGTGGTAGTGAGAGAAAGAGCACTGGCTAAAGGGAAACGAATAATTGTCTTAACCCCAGTACTGGCCTTGGAGGCTGCCACAAAGGCAAGTGTTCCAAATGCTAAAGCATTACATCCAAGATGGATACAATGGGCTAATTCTCTCACTGCAACAGATGTAAAATACAGATATGATCCTAATCTAAAACCATAAGCATTCCTGCAATATGAACAAGAATATCCTCTACCAAATAAAATAATGCCTCTAGATCAGTATGAATACATTATTTACACTGACGGATCTGCTTAACCGGCCATTGGAAGTAAGCAGCAATACAGTGCAGCGTGCGCAATTGTAAAAGGTAGTATGCGGGACGGCAAGTTCCGTCCAAGCTGTACAAAAACACAGTCCCTCGGAGACTGCACGGCTCAGCTAGCAGAATTGAAAGCTCTGTTACTGCCACTAATAAATACGGATCCAGAATTCCCCACACTGATAGTGTGTGATTCCTTTTACTGTGTCCAGTCGTACAACGAATATCTCCACTTTCGGGGACAAAATGGGTTCAGAGATTCAAAAGGTGGCACAATTAAGCATAAGAAGCTATGGGAACAGGTAGCAGAGTTGAAAAACGAACTACCAAGAGCTCACGTGATTCACACGCTGAGTCATCAACGTGATGGCGTTCACGTTGAAGGGAATTCATTGGCTGATGAAGCCGCAAAGGGGGCAGTACGCACTGCGTCCGTAGCTGCAATCACCCGTTCAAAAACTAGGGTAGACGGTAGCACAATGGTAGCTGTGATTGCTTCACGCAATAACAGCAAAGCACTACCTAAAGGATTTCCACTCAAGTACTCCTACAAGTTAGATGCGAACAACGTGCCATTTGCTCAGATTCCTGGAGTGGGAGATAGAGTAATACCAAACATGGATCGCAGGTTAGGTTTAATCTTGGCTGCACACGAGGGTCTGGGTTCTGCGCACGCAGGAGTTACGGCGACAGTTTCTTTACTGCAACAATGCTATTGGTGGCCAGGGTTCACAAAGCAGACCAACGACTTTCAATCAATCAATCAATCACAGAATTTGTAGAGCGCACTACTTACCCGCGAGGGTCTCAAGGCGCTGGGGAGAGAAAAGGGGGGGGGGTGCTGCTACTGGTCGAACAGCCAGGTCTTGAGTAGCCTCCTGAAGGTCAGCAGGTCTTGGGTCTGTCGTAGGCTTAGTGGAAGGGTGTTCCAGGTCTTGGCGGCGAGGTGTGAGAAGGATCTGCCGCCGGTGGTTGTTCTTCGAATGCGAGGGACGGTGGCGAGGGAGAGGTCGGCGGAGCGGAGCTGGCGTTTGGGGACGTAGAAGAGGAGTCGTCTGTTGAGGTAGGCTGGGCCAGTCTTGTGGAGTGCCTTGTGTGCCTGGATGAGGAGTTTGAAGGAGATTCTCCTGTCGACGGGGAGCCAGTGCAGGTTCCTCAGGTGGGGGGTGTTGTGGCTGTGGCGTGGTACGTCGAGGATCAGGCGTGCAGAGGCGTTTTGTATGCGTTGCAGTCGCTTGATGAGCTTGGCCGGGGCTCCCGCGTAGAGGGCGTTCCCATAGTCAAGTCTGCTACTGACGAGGGCCTGGGTGACTGTTCTTCTTGTATCTGTTGGGATCCACCTGTAGATCTTGCGAAGCATGCGGAGGGTGTTGAAGCAGGAGGAGGAGACTGCGTTGACTTGCTTGGCCATGGAGAGCATTGAGTCGAGGATGACTCCCAGGTTGCATGCGTGGTCGGTGGGTGTCGGGGCTGCTCCCAGCGTTGTTGGCCACCAGGAGTCGTCCCAGGCTGAGGGGTTGGAGCCGAGGATGAGGACCTCTGTCTTGTCCGTGTTCAGCTTTAGTCTGCTGATCTTCATCCAATCGGTGACGGCCTTCATTCCTTCATGGAGATTGGATTTGGCGGCGAGGGGGTCCTTGGTGAGGGAGAGGATCAGTTGAGTGTCGTCGGCGTAGGAGATAATGTTGAGGTCGTGCTGTCTGGCGATGCGTGCGAGCGGGGCCATGTAGATGTTGAACAGTGTTGGGCTGAGGGAAGATCCCTGGGGTACGCCGCAGATGATCTTGGAGGCTTCGGATCGGAAAGGTGGGAGGCGGACTCTCTGGGTTCTGCCGTCGAGGAAGGAGGTGGTCCATTCCAGGGCCTTGTCTCGGATCCCTGCGTCGTGGAGGCGTGCGCGTAGAGTGCGGTGGCAGACAGTGTCGAAGGCGGCGGATAGGTCCAGCAGGATGAGGGCTGCGGTCTCACCGTTGTCCAGCAGGGTCCTGATGTCGTCGGTGGCGGCGATGAGGGCAGTCTCAGTGCTGTGGTTGCTGCGGAACCCTGATTGGGATGGGTCCAGGATGCTGTTTTCTTTGAGGTATCGGGTTAGCTGTTTGTTGACGATCTTCTCGATGACCTTGGCTGGGAACGGAAGCAGGGAGATGGGCCGGAAGTTCTTGAGGTCTCTCGGGTCCGCCTTGGGTTTTTTGAGTAGGGCGTTGATCTCTGCGTGTTTCCAGCTCTCTGGGAAGGTCGCGGTCTCGAAGGAGAGATTGATAACGTTGCACAGGTGGGGTGCGATGGAGCTGCTGGCTTTGTTGAAGATGTGGTGCGGGAAAGGGTCTGACGGGGAGCCGGAGTGTATTGTGCTCATGGTCTTGATGGTGTCATCGATGTTCACGCTGGCCCAGGCTGGCAAGGGGTCATGGTCGATGGTGTGCGGCGGGTCTGGTGTATCTATCTTAGTAGGGGCTGTCTGGGTGTTGAAGCTGTCGTGGATGTCGGCGATCTTGCGGTGGAAGAAGGTGGCGAGGGAATCGCACAGGGCTTGCGACGGCGGGATGTCGTTGGTGTTGGAGCTGGGGTTGGAGAGTTCCTTCACGATGTTGAAGAGTTCCTTGCTGTTGTGTGCGTTGTTGTCGAGGCGGTCTTTGAAGGAGATTCTCTTGGCGGACCTGATGAGGTGGTGGTGGTTACGGATGGCGTCTTTGTGGGCTGCGTGGCTGTCCGGTGTCTTATCACTGTGCCATTTCTTCTCTAGTTTCCGGCAGGTACGCTTGGAAGCTAGGAGTTCCGGGGTGAACCAGCTGGCTCTTTTGGTGGTGTCGCTGTAGGTGAGTTTTTTCAGCGGGGTGAGGGAGTTGGCACAGTCGTCTATCCATCGTCTGAGGTTGCAGGCAGCGTCGTCGGTGTTGGATGGGTCGGAGGGAGGGCTGAGAGCGAGGTTTGCCCGTAGTTGGTCTTCGGTGACTTTGCTCCAGCAGCGGCGTGGGATCTGTTGGGTGCGGTGGTGTGTGGTGGGTTTCTGGAAGGTGAAGTGGATGCAGCGGTGGTCGGTCCAGAGGAGTTCCGTGGTGTGGCTGAAGGAGACGTGGGAGCTTGAGGAGAAGACGGGGTCGAGCGTGTGGCCGGCGGAATGAGTCGGTGTTGTGACGAGCTGTCTCAGTCCGAGGTTGGCGAGGTTGTCGATCAGGGTGGTGGAGTTGCTGTCGTTGTTGTTCTCCAGGTGAAAGTTCAGGTCTCCGAGGAGGATGTAGTCGGTAGAGGTCAGGGCGTGCGTGCTGATGAAGTCGGCGATGGAGTCGCTGAACTGGGGTCGGGGCCCAGGGGGTCTGTAGACAAGGGTGCCTCTAAGGGTGGTGTTGGGGTCCGTGTGGATCTGGAAGTGCATGTGTTCGGCGGTGCGGAGAAGGTTGTCGGTGCTGGTCGAGACCCTGATGGAGTTCTTGTGGACGATGGCGATTGCTCCTCCTACTCCGTTGACGCGGTCTCTGCGGGTGATCTTATAGCCGTCTGGGATGGCTATGGCGATTTCGGGGGCGGAGGAGTCGTTCATCCAGGTCTCTGTCAGGAAGGCGACGTCTGGTGATGATGTGTCGAGCAGGTCCCAGAGCTCGACGGCGTGTTTGCGTGCGGAGCGGGTGTTCAGTAGGATGCATCGGAGGTGGTTGAGGTCCTTCTTGGCGGGCACTTCGGTGGCTCTGAGGCTGGTGTAGCTGCAGTTCCGGCAGGTGAAGGGGCCATGAGTGCGTTTCGGGGCGGCCTTGAAGCAGTTGTGTGTCCGTCCGGGGTTGAGAGCGTGGAGTGTGGTGGCATCGTAGCGGCGTCGGTCCTCGAGGCTGGAGCGGGGGGCGCGCAGCCCAGGGGTTCTGGCACTGGGCGCGGTCCAGGCGCGGACGGTCGCAGACGGGCTTGCCTTAGGCGCGCCTTCGGTGCGCCAGCGGCGCGGCCGCACGGCGGCCGCCATATATGGGGTGGTGGGAGGGAGGAGCAGCTGGGAGGCGGGAGGCAGGGGCAGTGAATGGGCAGTCAGGGGAGCGGGGCCGCAGGGGACGCAGTGGCGGGAGTGGAGAGAGGCAACGGGGGTACAGAAGGCAAAATCGGGCACAAAAAATGGGGGCACGAGGGGAAACAGAAAGCAAAATGGACACACAGAATGGGGGCACGAGGGGAAACAGAAGGCAAAATCGGGCACAGGAGATGGGGGCACGAGGGGAAACAGAAGGCAAAATCGGGCACAAAAAATGGGGGCACAAGGGGAAACAGAAAGCAAAATGGACACACAGAATGGGGGCACAAGGGGAAACAGAAGGCAAAATCGGACACAGGAGATGGGGGCACGAGGGGAAACAGAAGGCAAAACGGGCACCGAGGCAGCAGCAGAGGGGCGAGCTTACCAGCAGCAGCAGCGGGCAGGACAACACAGGCGGAGCTGTGTGGCGGGGGAGCGACCTACCTGGCAAGGTCAAGGGTCGCTCTCCTCACCGCGCAGCGGCCGCCATATATGGGGAGGTGGGAGGGAGGAGCAGTTGGGAGGCAGGGGCAGCGAATGGGCAGTCAGGGGGGCGGGGCCGCAGGGGATGCAGCGGCGGGAGTGGAGAGAGGCAACGGGGGTACAGAAGGCAAAATCGGGCACAAAAAATGGGGGCACGAGGGGAAACAGAAAGCAAAATGGACACACAGAATGGGGGCACGAGGGGAAACAGAAGGCAAAATCGGGCACAAAAAATGGGGACACGAGGGGAAACAGAAAGCAAAATGGACACACAGAATGGGGGCACGAGGGGAAACAGAAGGCAAAATTGGACACAGGAGATGGGGGCACGAGGGGAAACAGAAGGCAAAACGGGCACCGAGGCAGCAGCAGAGGGGCGAGCTTACCAGCAGCAGCAGCGGGCAGGACAACACAGGCGGAGCTGTGTGGCGGGGGAGCGACCTACCTGGCAAGGTCAAGGGTCTTTGTCTTAAAGTGCGACACTGTCAACAGATAAAAGGGTCCACCATAGCTCGCCCAGCGCAGACACCTTTGTTAATATCAGACAGACTGCTCACGTGCGTTTACCTGGACCACTGCGGCCCCTTACAATCTGATGGGGCTTACAAGTATATCATGGCTGCAGTGGATTCCTGTTCAAGATTCTTATGGGTATGGCATCAGCGCTCGGCAGACGCTCGAACTGTTATAAAAGATTTGCGAGTCTTCATAGGGACATACGCAGTTGGCGCATTACATTCTGACCGTGGCCCCGCGTTCAGCTCTAGGGCTTACAAGGAAGCCATGGGAAGTTTGGGTGTTGCATTGCGGTACTCCTCTCCGTACCATCCCGAGGGAAATTCGGTCGTGGAGAGGAAAAACCGGGACTTAAAGCAATCTTTAACAGCTAGGGTATTAGGCTCGGGTGGTAGTTGGGTTAGTCACCTATATGGGGTCCAGTGGGCCCTTAACAACCTGCCAAGAAGCTCTCTAGGAGGTGTCACTCCTTACGAGGTCCTGTTTGGGACAAGCATGTGGGTACCTGATCTCGATTGTGAAGGCACAGTGGAGGATGAAAAACCGTTTGACATCAATAAACGTTTGGCTGTTTTACAGGATTGAATGAATCCAGAGCCTTCTTAAGTAACGTCAAGACAAAGAAAACCGCAGCTGGGGAAGTCAAGTCAGCCATGGCAAGACCTGCCTGGATTCCTAAAGTTGGGGATCTGGTCAGAGAAAAGATTGTGGACAAGAAAGAATTGGGGCCATCCTATCGAAAGCCTGTACCTGTCCTGGCTGTTGAAGGATCAAGAACTGTACTTTTACCGCCTCTTGCCGGAAAAGAAAAGAGATTCGTTTCAATCGATCTGATCAAACCACACTATGTGGCCGATACTAAATAGTAGGCCTTGTGGGCTCCTGGGTAGCCGACGTCCTCCTCTCGCTACAATACAGGAAGTTCAAACAGAAAGACTCATAACATTTGAAGAGTCACCTTTGCAAAGCAACGGAATCGATAACAATGCAATGGAACTAGTTCCTCTTGATACAAACCTTCCGAATCAAAATGAAAGACAAATTGCAAATCGACCTAACAAGGATGTCTACGTCAATATGCCTCAACAAGAGCAATCTACAAGTTCAACAAAACCTGCTGAGCTACCAAAAATAGATCGAACTGCATCTGGCTATTTCATTGACTTCGATACCTTTTCATTGGATCCAAGTGAACCTGAAACTACGCCAACCCAAATTTCTCGCAAACAACGGACCAAAGACTTCTTCAACTTTCTTAGAAAGACTTATTTAGTATCACCTTGGCTAGAGCTTTGGATAATCACCGGTATACTATTTCTTCTTTTTTGGTTAGGATTAGTAATTGTTTTCCACTTACTCATCAATGGAACTTATCTTCAACAGAGCTCTGCAACGTCACAAGTGAACTTAATTTTAAAACCTCATGTTTCATCTCATCATGAACAAAGAGACTTGTCCTTCGTGAACATTTCAGCAGTTCCTATACCAGATGGTATAGTGTGGGACAAAGTTAATTATGATATATTTGGACCGACCAAACGTTTAAAGATACCACATTTGTTTAAAATTTCATTGAACGATATCATTACCTCCAGTACATTTTCTGATGATTGGGATTTTGAAACTGTTAACAACTTATTGTCTGATTTGGAACAATCTGCTGCATTTTCTAGCACTGAAATGTTGGAAGACGCATCAGATTTTGACAAAATGTATTGTTACCAACATTATGGTCATCATTTCTTACATAAATCTAGCAAACATAGAAATGTTTTCACATACCACCAGTGGGAACATTGCCCTACACCACCGAAAGGTAGTTCAAAAACATTTGCACAGAAATTCACATATTTTTCAGGGTTTAACACTTCTGACCCGACCTCGTATTATTATAAGGTTTCGACCTATATCTGCACGGAAAAATATGTTAACAAACACCAAACAGGTTTACTCTGCTTCCTTTATTTCCTAGCTGTCTGAACAGGGTTTCGATTTATGGATGGACACTGTAGACTTAAAATCAATCTGGGGTTCTAGAGACTGGCAAACCCAGGTAACAGAAGCACTATTTAGAGCATGCCTCATTCCACAGCAGATGATTTTTGTTAATGACACTGTACAACAGTCTTCCTGTCTTGGAAAAGCCAAGAATAAGGACTTGAACATGCCTCAAATTCCAATACCGTTAAACACCGAGGGGAATTTTACATCAGATACAAGGGCTAAGTTGGATGACATATTACAATACAATAGATCAGACCCCAATTGGAAGGGATGGTTGGTTTGGCCCACAGACACAAACAGATGTCAGGAAAGATTCAAGGGTACCACCGAAAGGTTTAGTATCCATAGGCCGGACCCACATTATGTACAACGAGAACATCCAGGGGTACTGACATCATATAGCGTTGGGAAGTTATGCCTTGATTGGCTAAAGACCTCAACACTACCCCAGGTGAAACAACACTTGTCCTTACTTATAGAGGATGTGGACCTACAGGATTTTATATTAGGTCCCAGAAAGCCACGTCTTGTATGCTGTCTATAACGAAATCTGGAAAATCTCCCAACAAGAAGCAGCAGAGAGATTGAGAGAAATAGATAGAATTAAACTAGAGAAGGCATTAGCCGTCGTTGACAATGGCATGACTACGTTAACATCCAGGATATTTTCACTGGGCAACATTGTATCTTCTGCTATCGATGTATTAGAACAGGATTTGTCCATACTACAACACGGACAGTCACAGTTACGTTCTATTATTTTGTTAAGCTGGACACTGCAGTCATTGCGCTCCGGTTATGTGCCTTGGCGTTCTATCAACAGTACGTCCTTGTTTTCTGCATACAATCTAACAGAAAAACAAATGAAAACGGCACAGAGGGGAGCAAAATATACAATGCTGCGTATTGAAAAGCTGGATAGGTTACCCTTTACTGTGGCAGAGTCACCGTCCACAGAGTGGTTAATCCATGGCCATATAACATTACCGGTAGCAACTTTCCAGTTTCAGTATTGCCTAGAACAGCAACAGGCAGGCAGATATGAAAAAATGGGTAAGGAATTCATTAGGGAGTCCTGGGATTCGCCGTACAGATTTCGATGCAGGAGTGGGGATCTGGAAGTGCTTCTAAACGGAACTAACTGCGAGAACGCTTTAAGTGGATCTCTCATATGCCAGGATATTATGCTACACGGGGCTTGTAATGGGTCTGTGGCAAACCTGTCCTGTCACTTGAGAGGTACCCCAGCAGCCGTGATTAATCCGGTATTCAGGCTTCTCTCAAATGGGAGTTACTTGATGCTGAATGATCAAGGTTGTTGTGCGATGCTCCCGGGTATCGCATATCTTGTCACTGTAGGCTCCAGGGTTACTTGCTGTATGCAAGTATTGTTTCCACCAACTAGGCCTGGGCGTAGTTCGCTGAGTTTTGCTACGCGGAACTCCGCAAAGTTACAAAAAATCTCCGCGAAGTTCCGCGTGTGGCGGTGTGCAGTGCGAACTGCAGTTTGTGCTGGTATTCCTGCCGCCCGGGTAGAAATTCTACCCGAGCGGCAGCTCGCACTCGCAAAGTTACAGTTCACGATCGCGAACTTACCGTTCGCAATAGCAAGCGGGGAAAAAACTCTGCTGCACATCGCGAAGCGGAGTTTTCTGCACTCCGCGAGCTCCGCGGAGTGCGGAGTGCATAAAACTCCGCAAACTCCGCGAACGGAGCGAAGTTCACCGCCCAGGCCTACCACAAACACATACAGTCAGGGAGGCGCAGTTATGGCCTTCGTTAAATGTTTCATTTATACGGTTTGATACTCTGAGCAGAATGAAAGCCATGCTTTTACAGCAAACCGTGCCCTTAACCTCTGCCCGAGAGACTTTTGATCTCCAGACCGCAAGGTCCTCGTCAGAGATACAGGCACTCATACGTACTAATTGCCCCTTCCATTTCACAGAAATGGTAAGTCGTATATTTAACATGTCTGATACGACGGGTATTGTAACACTCCGTCTTTGGAAGCATTTTTGGAGGGCTTCCGCTGATCCTGTTCCTAATAGCAGGTATCCTTATTGTTACGTTTTCTGCTACGCAATGGACGTCCCAGCCACTAAAGAGATGGTAACAGTACTCCTGGAGCACAAATACTGTGATCACATGGTACAACATCTGGGCACACCTCGCCTACAGGAACTGAGCGCCTCTTGGTTCCTGTCATTTAGACCGGTCTGGATGGACTGTTCTCCGATTCCTGTTCTGTGGAGAAGAATGCGTGTTGGACCTCTGTCTGACACTTCCATCGGCTACCCCCCCGGGCGTTGATGCTTTACTGGACCCAATAACGGCCCATGTTCTGCAGTGTCCTCAGCGTATTCCTATGTTGTTGGCAGCGTTCTTAGAGCTTCCACAGGTAGCCTCTGCTGTTGTTGGTATGGATACCGGCTCCTCCGCCAACACTCAGGCCTTGGATATCGCACAGGCTGCCCCGGCATCTGCTGCAGGCAGTACGGAAGATCATCTGTGCTCAATTGACATTCTTTGCGAGGTGTTACAGGGATCGTCAGCTGCGGATGCAGGCAGCAGCAATGTTGCGCCTACCAGCAAGGACACATAAACATTTGGCCCGTCGCATGCTGGGAAGATTTGGCCTTTCACCTTTTTAAACAAAATTCCAAATTGACACCTTTTGACCTCCATGGCTTTCCGATGCTTGTAGTTGTTCGGACTATATAAACGGACACTTTAGAGCCCGTGCTTGAGTGATTTCTTTTAAGAAAGAAAAAAAAAACTTTCTAAGGGTTTTTTAATGCTTTTTTAAACTTCTCTTCGGATGCTTTTTAATTACATACCAAACATCTAGACGCCTTGGTAGTACGCTAGAATTTAGTAATGTCGTCCAGTCGGATGAGGAGAGGGTGTTTTATTTCATATAGGTACCCCAATATAGGTCCGGGTAACATCATAACCCTTCACCTACATTCTCTCCTATACTACATACATAACGGAGTTGAAGGACTGACCTTTTACCTAGTTACGATACTACACACAAGGGCATATTCTCAAGGATTCATCGCCGATTTATCGGCATTTTAGCGCCGCAAAAGTGGCGATAGATTTATCGCCCTATTCTCAAGCTGGTGCAAACTGCCAATATCGCCAGTTTTCCTGCGATAGCTGCCGCAAAAAACATCGCCACGGATGAGAGCGACAACTAACGCTAATGATATGCAGAGTAGGCGTTCCCGTGCAAAAACACACGAAAACACCACTTCGCGATATTCTCAACGACCACCCAGATCGGCGAAGCGATCCAAAAACAGGCGATAAGGCTCGTTAGCAGCAGGGATTTAACACCTGCCTTCTACTGGTGTTAAGCAGGACGACAACCTGCAGTATAAAAGGGAGCCCAGCCCAGAGCCACATCTGAAGACCAACACATGTCATGGAGCTACTGATCATGCAGCTCGGAGACCCAAGAGGGCCACAACACCCACTGCCACCACACCCAGGACCCCCCCCCCCGGACCACCCCCACCCCAGACTACCACTGAGGCAGCGCAGAACAAGACAGCGGACCTTCCGAAAACGCACCATCCTCAGAGACTTAACGCCAGAGGAAGTCATTGCCCACTACAGGCTCAAAAGGACAACCATCCTCCGCATCCTGACCCACATTGCCCACAAGCTGACGGTACCAACACAGCGGATAACCAACATCCCTCCGCAGACAAAGCTGTTGGCTGTGCTGCATTTGTTGGCCTCTGGTACCTTCCAACCAACAACTGCCAGAGTCGGAGGAGTCTCACAGCCAGCCCTATCAAAGTTCCTCACACCTGTCTTGGATGCCATCATCAGCTTGGTACCCCAGCACCTCCACTTCCCCCACACTGTGCAGGAACAGCTGGAGACCAAGCAAGGCTTCTAAGCCATAACTGGCTTCCCGCATGTGTTTGGGGCAATTGACTGCACACATGTCCTACTTGTGCCCCCTGCCGACACTGCACACAATTACCGCAACAGAAAGCACACACATTCCATCAATGTGCAGGCAATAGTGGACCACCGGGGACTCTTCACCAATGTCGTCGCCAACTACCCAGGCAGTGTGCATGATTCCTACATCTTCCGACAGTCCATCATCAACCAGCGCTTCCAGGATGGCACCTATGGAAATGCACTGCTCATTGGTAAGTACCAAATGAACACACCACACACCTCAACTCCACAATCATGCAACTCACAACTGTGGGAATGCACACGTTACAAAATCACATACAACATGCCAAACAACATGCCCACCTACCAGACACGACAACACAAGTAACTGTGGTAACCGTGGCCAGCCATGTAGACAAACCATCCACGTCATGGCACCTCTGCCACACAATTGCAGAATGTGGGGAGAGGTGGGAACCAAGTCTGTGCGAAAGAGGCAAGTGGCCCATCAATAAGAATGTACACAATGCCAAGTGTGGCGGTTATGTGCTGGACAGACTTCAGTATGCAGAGCACAGACATGTCCATGTGGACATATACTGCTGGTGTTTGTAGTGTTGTGGACAGTGGACGCAACCATGTCACCTCAGGCAGTGGGGAAGACCCTGGACATGTAGCTATGTCGTCCCCTCCTGTAAGCGTAAGCGGAGTGGGCTGGGCTGGCATACGCCAGTCCAGCGTAGGAGTGGGAATAAATAGCCCGGGGCTCTGGACATGGTTGACTTCCGGGATGGCCACCAAAGTAAATACTGCGTGTGTCTCTGTGTCCGTCATATCCTGACCATAGGCCTACACACACGTGGCCGACCACCTTCAACGGCCAATATCACAGTGTCGTTGTCAGGCATGTGGACATGCGCAGACAGTCACGACAATGGTGTGTCTTAGGAGTGCAAGTGGTGCAACCGCGCAGCGCACACAAGTAAATAGGCTCGGGGGGAGTGAGGAGCAGCTGTGAGGCAATGTAATACACATGGATGCCGCTCATTTGCCACAAGCAATACATGTCAAACATGAATCCCAAAGTCGCACACATCACACACCACTAAACTAATAGCCTGCCAACACAGAATGCAGAACCACCAAGTGACAGATATATCTCTCCCCTGTCACAGGTGATCAAGGATATGCACTCTGCCCGTGGATGATGACACCCCTCCGAGACACGAACACCCAGGCCCAGAGCCAGTACAATGCGGCCCACAAACGCACCAGGGGCATTGTGGAGCGCTCATTTGGCGTGTTAAAGTCACGTTTCAGGTGCCTGGACATCACAGGTGGAAGACTCCTGTACAGGCCGGAAATAGTGTGCAAGATGATCATTGCATGTTGGGTGTTGCACAACATATGTGTACGCACCAATGCTCCATGGATCCAAGTGCCAGATGCACCGGACGATGATGATAAAGATGAGGCAGGTGGACCACATCCCAGTGCAGCTGCAGCAGGATTAGCCCAAAGGAACACAATCATTAACAATTTCTTCACATGAGCACGTCACATTGTGACTGTCCTTAGAAATCATAGGACAATACAAAATGACCACATGAACAGCATGTGCAAATAAATTAATTCCAAAACACATTACCTGTGTGCATGTCACTCCTCTGCATAAGGAGTGACATGGGACGGGTATGCCCAGACGTGGATCCCGTGCTCTCCATGCCACTGGAGTCAAGCTATCCTGGCTGAAGAGGGGTGAAACCCCGAAACCGGTCCTAGGATGCTTGTTTCCAGTCCAGGGAGGACCTGGCCTGGCAGTTCGGGCTGGACTGTTCCCATTGGGCACAGGGTCAAGACTGATTTGCATATGGCTGGGTTCAAACTGGAATGGCATGGTGAGCAAAAAAACGATGGATTTAGGCCCAGATCTCTGTACTGGGGTGAATGTATGACATTGTTCTGCATTCTGTCCATCAATTGTTTTTGCATTTGTCACCCCGAGTGGGACGGGTATGCCCAGACATGGGTCCCGTGCTCTTCATGCCACTGGAGTCAAGCTATCCTGGCTGAAGAGGGGTGAAACCCCGAAACCGGTCCTAGGATGCTTGTTTCCAGTCCAAGTATATATAACAGGAAACACATAAGAGGAGTCAAAAAAACACTGTCAAAGCTATTAGAACTCAAAGAAAAAACTGTTTCAAAACATGGAATTTGCTTCTAAGGGAGCAGAGATTCCAGAAGAGTTAACAAGGCAGAGACACCAACACTATCAGTTGAAGTGATGATGACAATGGCTACATAAAGAATGGGATAAGCCAGAGAAATATCTAACCTGGCTAATGAATAGAGATAACCCAAAGACACACATTGTAGCAGTGACTGACCCAATAAAAATACACTGGTAGGAAGGAATTAATAAAATATAGTATAATTATCTAAGCAAATTATACAGGGACGTATTGTACAGAGACATAGCATCATTAAAAAATTGTTTGCAAGATATTCTAATAAAGACTCACACCGGAGCAGAAAGACGCATTAGAGGATCTGTTGTCGAAAGAATAGATAATGCCAGCTATAAGAGACTTAAATGAGGGAAAGACATGGGGAGGCAATGGCCTAAGTGTTGAACTATACAAAGAATGCATGTGCATACTTGCTGAAAATTACTAGAATTATTTTGGAGGCTAAAGAGATAGGAATTCTCCCAAAAACTATGGGAGAAGCGGAAATAGTTATGATAACTAAGGCAAAGGGAAAACCAACCAATAATAAAACGCACAGACCACAGGAAATTCTGGAAACTCTGACCAACAATTTACATGGTCGGTAGTAAAGTGTATAGCGCACCCACAGTTATACATATCTGGCTAAAATGCTGTTGTAGTTAGCTTTTGAAATAAGATAAAAACTAACATTTAACAAACAAAAAAACACTGAAAATTACCAGTTAATGAGCTAACTATAACTTGTACCCCACCATGCATTTCTTATGACCTCACATAATATATCACTTATGTTAAATGACATCACTGATTACATCATAGTCATATAGAGCATAAAGTTACTGAGTAAACACATGTGGTTCCCTACCATGGAAATAGCGTACACCCTAGCAGCAAATGTGATTGGGCATGTTGAAAGTTATATTGCACACTATTTATCAATCACTGAAGTCAGGGTGCAATATTGACTCCATATTAAACAAGGTAAAGGCACCTGATGTGGGTTAAAGATATAGAAGTGAAATATTTGATTAGAAATAGTGCCCAATGTAGGTTTGGTTTGTTTAGCATAAATTTGGCCAAATTAATAGGAGTGCTAGTCACATTGCAGAACTGTGCATGTTTATTTATTGTGCACGAGCTGCATATGTTCATGTGTCCATGTATTTATTTTGCTTCATACAATGATTGAAATTCAGCTGCAAGCCATGGTCTCTGTCCTTGTGTGCAAATATAACTTATCTCTCTGCTTCCTCTGGAAGGAATTTACTTGTGTTGCAACATTGCAAGACTATGAGCTAAGTCTCCTTCGTTATGGATGTACAGAAGAAATTATTTGTTCTTTTGTGTTTATGCATAAATAAAACATACAATTTCTTCTGTGCAACACGTTATATATTTAACAGTCAATGTAATTAATGTGCAAGTATATGCTATTTTGGAATAAAAAAATTGGGGGCATATCATCAAGGCCATGCGATAATTATCGCTCTGCGCTCTTAACGCGAGGATAATTATCGCCGGTCAACTCTGAATTTTATCGCGGAGATAGCGTGCTATCAGCAACGCTTATCTCCAAAGCGATAAGATTCAGAGCGCAAGCTGCCAATTGTTCGATTATTGCTGGAAATACAGCGATAATGGCACAAGGTTTGGCGATAGCTTGCTGATAGGGCAAGACATACTTAGCCATGATATCCACCTTACATAGGATATCATGGCTAAGTCAGTCTTGAAGCAGGCGTAAGGGAAGTAGCGATAACTGTGGTTATCGCTACTTTTCTTATCGCTCTGCTTGTTTGCGTGCAGCTTGATAATTGGAGAAATGTCGGTTAGCGACATTTCTCCAGTTATTTTAGTACGGAACACCCACTTTGCATCTCATTAGAGATGCAAAGATGGGCGTTGGGGGAAAGGGCGATAATGCAAGGATTCACTCGATAGCGTGACCTTGCTGATAAGGAGATAAAATTATCGCCGCTTTCCGTCAGAAAACGGACGCTAAAGCGGCGATAATTTTATCTCCGAGGCTTGATGATATGCCCCTTGGTTCTGTGCAAGTATCATTGTTAGCGCTACCTCTTTACGTAAAATCATGCTATGAATTTGTGTGTTTTCTTTGTTCAGAACCTTATAAAAAGACATTAGAACTCTTCTTAGAATTAGAGACTGTTCTGACTTTAGATACATTAGAACTCTTCTTCTGAGGCTGCCAAGCTTTTTCTATTTGTTTAGAGAGGGGTACATGTTCAAGGTCTTTTCTGCATTTACTATTATTAATATGATTGATTGACCGATGTGATGATATATTATCTTTAACTTTATACTAATTACCTTAATTAACTGACTGTAACTTTCTGTAATGATACCATTATTTGAATGATTCTACAAGTACTGAGAACTGAAAAAGTCTTGCGCAGGTTTCCTTAAAGGTCTGAGTGAGAATTAAAGTCCTGCCTATCGACCTTTCTTAATTAATTAGGGGTCGAGCGTTGGCACAGAGGTATGTTTGAAAGTAGGTTGAGGCCTAAACCCAAAGCCTGTTCCTAAAAATCTGTGAGAAAGGCAAAGCTTCTGTTGACAATAGACCATCCACCGGTGGGTATCTGGGCACATGCTCATGATAAATAGTTGTAATACAGTGCACTAGACAAATTCTATGTAGCAAGGACTTTAATAAGCAGTGGATGGTTTTTTTCAGAACTTGGTTGCAGATTTTGAGGCATTGCAGATTATTGAATAAGGTAGAATGTAGAGCTGTCCCACCTATAGGTTTCTCAGACTGGTTTGTAAGCATAGCTCAAAGGGTTGTATACCAACGTGCCCATCTCAGGATTGTGCCAGACAGAAGGTGCCTTTTCAGTGGCAAATGTATACTTATCAACCTATTGACTTAAAATTATGGACCATGTGAAGAGGGTAATCCCATTAATTGGAATAGAAAATTGTCCACAAGTGTAGAATTTTGAATTACTTCTAGCTTTTTCCTTGTTATATTTATTTATTTATTTAGTCATTTGTAAGGCGCGACGAATCATCCCCAAGGGGATCTCTCGGCGCCAGAGAGAGTGACGCTGACGAAGCAGTAGAGTCTAAAACAACCATGTCTTGAGTAGTTTCCTAAATTGGAACAGACTGGGGCAGGCACGAATCTCCTCCGGGAGCTTATTCCATAGGCTGGGGGCAAGATGGGAGAAGGCCCTACCACCCATTGTGGCCTTTCTAATTCTCCGAGGGCGCAGTAGATGGCAATTACTGGATCTCAACCGCCGCCCGGGTGTGTACCATTCAAGTTTCTTCTTAAGGTACTCTGGCCCCGTCCCATGGAGGCCCTTAATGGCCGTGCAGAGGAACTTAAACACGGCTCGTTTCCTGATGGGAAGCCAGTGGAGTTGACGCAAGAGGGGTAGCGAGGGAGTACGGGCCGGTTTACTTAAGGCGAGGCGGGCTGCGGTGTTTTGTACCACCTGCAACTTAGACAAGAGATCCTCCCTTGCACCCACCAGCAGAGAGTTGCCGTAATCCAGTCGACTCACCAGGAGGGACTGAATGAGGGTCTTTCTGGCTGCAGGAGGGATCCAGGGGAAAATTTTCCCAAGCATCCGCATGGTACCGAAGCAGGTGCCTGACAGCGTCCTCACTTGCTCCTCCATGGTCAGTTTGTTGTCAATCTTAATCCCTAGATTCTTAACACAACTTTTGGGAGAAGGTGGATCTCCTAGTTCAGGTGACCACCAGTCAGAGGACCATAACTCCTCAGCCTTACCAAACAGCAGAATCTCTGTCTTAGTGGAATTAAGCTGGAGGAAGTTCTTCCTCATCCAGATAGCAATGTTGGACATACAGGCTTTGAACTTAACTTTAGTCGCGGTGGAATCTGCCTCTATGGGGACTACCACCTGTGTGTCGTCCGCATACGAGATGGTCTCGAACCCGGAGCTTCTGATGACTTGGGCCAAAGGGGCCACATATACATTAAACAAAGTAGGGCTCAAAATAGACCCCTGCGGGACTCCTTTGTCAACCGGGATTGTCCGGGACACCAGAGTCTCCAGCTGGACACATTGCGTTCTGTTGGACAAGTAGCTCTGGATCCATTTAAGGGCCCTGCCCTCGACACCAATCCCTCGCAACCTATCCAACAGGATACGATGAGAGATGGTGTCGAAGGCAGCCGACAAATCGAGCAGGACTAACATAGAAGGAATTCCTGTGTCCAGTGACACCCTTGTCGTGACGGTGACTTCGAGCAGTGCGGCCTCTGTACTATAGCCTGCTCGGAACCCTGACTGGGAAGGATCTAGAAGGACATTCTGTTCCAGGAAGCCAACCGTATAGCTATTTATTAGGGTCTCCATAATCTTTGAACAACAAGGGAGGAGAGAGATGGGCCTATAATTTAGAAGATCGGATGGATCCGCTAAGGCCTTTTTCAACAATGGTTTGATGCGAGCTTCTTTCCACTTGCGAGGGGAAATGGCTGTGTCAAGCGAGATGTTGCAAACCTCTGCAAGCACGTCCGCTAGGACCGGAGCAAGTGCTGACATCACACTCGGGGGCATCGGGTCTAAGGGGGAACCCGATTTCACGTGCGTTAATAATGGGCCCACTTGATCGCTCGTGATGGCTGGAAAAGATTCTAAGCTCAACGAGCAACTGGTGGCTGGAGAAGAAACACCCTCACACTCTACCTCCTCCGGCCCGAAAGCACGATAGATTATGTCTATCTTGTGAATAAAGTGGTTGGCTAAGTTATCGCATAACTCCTGGGTTGGTGGAGGAAGCGGGTTATTAGCCTTCGGGTTAGTGAATTCTTTAAGAATCTTAAAGAGTTCCTTAGAGGAGTTTTTTGCCTCCACAATGCGGTGGCCTAGGGGAGTTCTTCTGGCTATATAAATCTGTGCATCTTACACACATACCTCAAATTATTCTTTCTCATGAACTTCAACCTCACCCATACAAATAATCTGTCCTACAACTACAGTTGAGTACTATTCAAAGGGCTCAGTATATGTCAACCCTCAAGTGGGCCATAGTAGAGTAACCATGTTTAGCCATACCACCTAAACACTCTGTCATATCCCAGAATCAACCGCAAAGCATTTCTCAATGCCTATAGAAAAAAGACCACACAAAGTCGAGAACTGGGCCAAAACATTAATGGAACAATGAAACACAGTGGTCAAAAATACAAAAAAGAAGTGATATCCCTGTTATGCATTAATTTCACTGCCCTTTCTGAACCCTAATAATCCAATGAAAGCCAAAACCAGCCCTAAAGGTGAAAAGCATGCTTCTTGCACACCAGTTCACCCTTCCTCCTTAAATACAAGAACTGGATACAAGCCACCAGTAGAGGAAATTAATGATGTTAACAGGAGAGACATGCATGTGACCCCATCAAGAAGCAACATCTTCAACATTCTGAATTCACCAAAACAGTCCTACACAAATCTAAAAATGCACACTTCCCCTCCCATTGCCTTCCTCTAGAAGCATGTTTGATCACTGAAGACTCATCTAACGACTCATCTAACTGAAGTCCAAACTAGATATATAACTGTGAACCTAGGAAGAACAGAACAAATCCTGTGCTGGACAATAATGAACGTAGTGAACTCAGTGAATGTTATGGTAACTTAAATGTAGGCAACAAACCAGCCTGTATCGAAGCCAAGACTCCTTTCCCACCATTTAGACCCCCAGATCTCCATGTCCATACCCTCCACCCAGAAATAAGTGGCTTACCAATCTGATTCTGGTTCCCACTGAACACCCTAATTGTCCTGCCTCTAAATCCATTCACTCAGCTCTACGATGTCTGCTACATAAATGGTGATCCTCAGTTAAACACTGCCTGGAGCTTTCAGACATGATTGTGAATTTCAACCTTAACATCTTGGTCATCTTGGTCATCATTGAGGCAAGGTTCTACTTGCCTCAATGATGCTTTGAGCAATGTCCTAGACCTTCTTCTCCCTCCACAATATTCCATTCTCAGTTGTGACCATGAAATAAGACAAGGTGGTGGAGTAGCAGTTCTTGACAGGAGCATGCTAAATTGCAAATTATTTCCAACTGAAAGCTTACATTCCGTCCAATGTCTGTCTCTTGAAATTCCTGCTGCCAGGGCTTCCATTCTCAGAATGAATTTAATATCCCACCCCCCAGGAGAATTTGACACATTGATAAAGGAATGCAATACTCTTGGATACCCTTGCCTTCAATGGAGACTTTGGTCTTCACTGGGGTAAAGATAACAATAAACCTCTTTAATTGTTCTCTTTTTTTCCAGACAACGAAAACCAGCACACTGCAAAGGCTTTATTCTGGGTCTCATTATCTCAAAAAGCATGCTTTTGACTGCTAAGGGACCATTCCGGTGGATTGGGTGGATAACCTGCAAATTCCTTTCATGCCATCCTTTGTCTTCTAGACAATTTCAGGCCAAGTTAAGGGAGAAAAATTATGATTCAGCGACACTGAAAAAATTTACATCAACACCCTTGCTACCATGGCTCAGGGTAACCTTCCTGCTCTTGATTCTTAGCGAGGCATTAATACCACAGAGGAATACAATAAATGCATGAAAAAACCTGAATAATGAATATGCTACAGTGACAAGCAAGAAGAATATGCTCCACTGACAAGCAAGAGGAAAAGACTGAAGACTTCTCCCCCCTGATTTTGGAAGGATCTATAAGCCAAGAAGAAACACTTCAAGAAAAACTTGAGACAAGCACCTTCTCCCTCTAATCCGTCTATTCTCAGGGCTGCTAGAAGAAACTACAAATTGAACATCTTCAAAGCTATATCTGGGTACATTCAATTTATGCTAGATGCTGCTAAAAGTCACCCAAGGCTTCTTTTTGATGTCAATAAACAACCAAACTCCCAAACCTCCACTAGAACAGCCTCCACTTGAGCAACCAAATGTGAAAAATGTGCTGTCTTCTATGCAGAGAAAGTGTAGTATAATAAGCAATCTCTTCTGCGAAGTGGCAACATCCCAGATGACTCCAAACTTCACTGCAAAGCTCAAAGGCCCTGGTTCCACTTTAACTCAATCTTTGAGGCGGAGTTACTTAAAGCTATATCTAAGGTGGAATCTTTCAATCACTTCTCTGATGCATAAGTTGGCACCATAAGCAAGGAAATGGCAAATATGCTGCTATTATACTGGATCTCCCTGACTAATTCCTTAATTCCTCACTAAAGCAAGGTGTTAACCTCCTTGATATTTTCAATTCTGCATTCAGAAAGAGGTTGTCGCATAGAAACAGCCATTCTGCACATTGCAAATGATTCTCTTCGCTTCCTCAACTCTAGTGGCACCTGCCTTATTCTGCTTCTGCTGCATAAACAAATGATGGACGGAATGCTGAACAAATCAAACATTCACCACCAGTCAAGAGATCTGGGTTATATCCATCGTTCTTTTGCTTACTAGGCCATCCCAGTTTGGACCAGCCATATGCAAATCAGTCTTGACCCTGCTCCTCATAGGAACAGTCCAGCCCAAACTACCAGTAGGGTCTTCCCAGACTGGAAACAAGCATCCTGGGACTAGTTTCGGGTATCACCCCTCATCAGCAAAGCAAAAAGAACAAATGATGGATGGAAGGTGAGCAACAAAATGATGGATTAAATCCAGATCTGTGACTGGGTGTGAATGTTTGATTAGTTCTGCATTCCGTCCATCATCTTTTCTTTCTGGTTTTGTTGCCCTAAGTGGGAAGGGTATGCCCAGACATGGGTCCTGTGCTCACTGTGCCACTGGATATAACCTAGCATGGCTGATGAGGAGTGATACCCTGAATCTTGTCTCAGGATGCTTGTTTCCGGTTCAGGGAGGAACTGGCCTGGCATTTCGGACTGGACTGTTCCCATGGGGAGCAGGGTCAAGACTGATTTGCATATGGCTGGGTCCAAACTGGGGTGGTGTGGTGAGCAAAAAACAATGGATTAAACCCAGATTTGTAACAGAGGTGAATGTTTGATTTGTTCAGCATTCCGTCCATCATCTGTTCTTTTTGCTTTTGTCACCCTAAGCAGGAAGGGTATGCCCAGACACGGGTCCCATGCCCACTGTGCCACTGGATTCAAGCTAGCTTGGCTGATGAGGAGTGATACCACGAAAATGATCCCAGGATGCTTGTTTCTAGTCCAGGGTGGACCTTGCCTGGCAGCTCTGGCTGGACTGTTCCCTGGGGAGCAGGGTCAAGACTGATTTGCAAATGGCTGGGTCCAAACCGGGGTGGCATAGTGAGCAAAACAATTATTGATTAAACCCAGGTCAGTGACAGGAGGCGGATGTTTGATTTGTTCAGCATTCTGTCCATAATCTGCTCTTTTTGCTTTTGTCGCCCTAAGAGGGAAGGGTAAGCCCAGACATGGGTCCCATGCTCACTGTGCCCTGTATTCAAGCTAGCCTGGCTGATATGGGGTGATAGATTAAAACCGCTCCCAAGATGCTTGTTTCCGGTCCAGGGAAGACCTGGTCTGGCATTTCGGGCTGGACTGTTCCCATGGGGAGTAGGGTCAAGGCTGATTTGCATATGGCTGGGACCAAACTGGAGTGGCGTGGTGAGCAAGAAAACAATGGATTAAACCCAGATCTGTGACTGGGGGTGAATGTTTGATTTGTTAAGCATTTCATCCATCATCTGTTCTTTTTGCTTTTCTTCTGCTTCTGGACCTTTCGGCTGCTTCTTATTAACATCCAGAAGGAACAGATGGACATCGAAGGGTCAGTCCTAAACTAGTTTGATATCTATTTGTCTAACAATTCTCAAACAGTGGAAATAGGGAGCTCTGTCTCTAAGCCAAGGGGTTCCACAGGACACAGTCATATCCCCAGCCCGGTTTAATATATTTTGAACCACTTGGTGAGATGCTGAGAAATTCTGTAATTCTTTATTGCCAATATGAGGAGTATACCCAGATCTATCTGAAGATGTAATCCCCTAACTATATCTGCCTATTCTCCTACACCCTTGACAGGATTACAAAATAGGTGGCTAACCTAAAATTCAATCCAACAAAATCTGAATTTTTAATAATCTTGCAAAAATAAATCCAGCCTCCCTGTACAAGAGTGGTTGGACTCCTTTGCTCCCACTGAACTGCAATCTGGCCATTGTGGAGAATGCCAAATCACTGGGCTTAATCGCTGAACCTTCAAAGGCAAATGTCAGTCATAGCCAAAAGTGCACGCCTTCTGCTTAGACTGCTCTGTTGCACCAGTCAGTTCATTCCTGAACAGGACTTGAAATCGGAAGTCCAGGCGTTGGCTCTTTCTAGACTGAGAGCAGTGTTCCACACAGCTGTGCGGTTTGTATCATGCCCCAAGAAGCTCACTCACATCTATCCTATCTTTTGTACTCTTCACTGGCTCCCTGTCGAAACAAGAGCTCAATTTAATGTGCAATCAGCACTTCTAAAGTTCTGGAAACAACTCCACACCCTTCTATTTGGTTGGAAACTAAAGGTTCTGGCGCTCAACGAAGATCAAAAAAAGCAAATTCCTCCTTCTTGAAACTCAAGCATACAGGCAAGAAAGCTATATGAAACGGGATTTCTCTGAAATCTCAAAAAGGAAATGGAACTCTCTCCCACCAGCTCTTTGACCAACCTCTAGTGTGAAGTAGTTTGAAAAGGGAATGCAATAACCTCTTATGTGAGAACCACTTCATATACAGTGAGGATTGTTGCAACGCATCTATCTATCGTGATGCAAGCTGTTCGGTCTGTTTTTTTGGTGCTTATCTGTTGTTTTATGATAGCTGTTATGTTGTGACATATTCTTATCCCATTGGGCCAAGTCCATGGTAAAAATAATCACCAAATAAATATATATATAAATATATAAATACATTTAAATAAGGGTCTAGTGCGTTGAAGCTTTTTTGTACTATTAACTTTACATAAAGAGGATTATTACGATGTCGGGCGGAAAACCTCCGTCCAACACCGACTCGGATTCGGGACCGACCGACTTGCGATTGGCGGTTCTGACCGCCGGATTACGATGCGACCGAACAATGTTCGGTCGGATTCCATTTGTTTCCTATGGGAGCTCGTGTTACGCCCGTCAAGCGGCCGTAACACCGGCTCCTATGGGAAATAGGGTGTGTGCGGAAAACCCTGCACCCTGTCGCAGGCACCCCACGGTGCCTGCCACACAGTACAGGGGAGTCCCTTAGGTACCCACTCGGCCAGCAACTGTAGGCCGTAGGGTCTAGGGGGCCCTGCTATGGGCCCCCAAAGTCACTTTCCGACAGCCTTTCCGTGTCGGACAGGCCGACACGGAAAGGCTGTTGGGAATCAACATTGCAATCCCGAGGGAGGAAACGCTGTCCATAGGAGTGTACAATGCAGTTCCAACTGACACAAATACTCCGCGAGTCGGTCGGAACCGATTCGGAATGACCGCACAGTTTACGTTCCGACCGCGAACATCGTAATGGGGCGGTGGGAATGTAAACCGACCGAGTCGATCAGAAGGGCTCCGACTCGGTCAAGGAGATTCCGACTGCCGGTAGGAGACTTTCCGCCCGACATCGTAATGAGCCCCGAAGCTGTGAGCTTTCTGCATATTAGTGAAAATCAATGTGAGACTTCTCAAATAGTTCACCCAATTATTAAATCGAGTAGGATAGGAGCAAGAATAGAGCCACATGGGACTCCAAAAGTAATGACAGAGTGCTCAGGCAATGAATATCCAATCTTAATATGTTGTGATCTATTCGCTAGGTAAAAATCCAAATGCTTTAAAATAGTAAACAAGTAAAAACCTATTGTTCTACTAAGGATATGATGGAGGATATCACGATCCATAGTGTTGATAACTGTTGATAGGTTTAAATGAACAAGAAGGTGTTTTTCCACATTAAGGATCATGAGGTTGTTACCAACAATTTTGAACAAGGCCACATGGCCTGGACTGAAACTCTATTTAAATTGTCCCAGTCATTGGTTATCAGAGGTAAACCTTTCCACCTGATTAGCAAAACATAGCTTTATAATGTTAGTGAGTACATGTAGCCTAATGTAGGTCTGTATTTGTCCAAGAGTTCAGTATCAACATTTAGGGGCTCATTACGATGTCAGGCGGAATCACTTCCGCCCGACACAGACTCGGTCATGGGTCCCGACCGCCCCATTAGGATGCGACCGAACACTGATCGGTCGCATTCCTATATTTCACTATGGGAACATGTATTACGGGCGTAAACCGGCTGTAATGCATGCTCCCATAGTGAAATGGGAGATGCAGTTCATCCCTGCACCCCATGGCAGGCACCTCGAGGTGCCTGCCACAAGGTGCAGAGATCAACAGGTGCAGGGATCGGCCTCCAACCGGAGACCATGCACCAAAGGGGGACATGCTGCAGGGCCCCCTAACACACTTTCCGACATGGTTTCCATGTCGGAAAGCGTTCATTGTAATTTCAAGGCTGGAAAGAGCCGCCCTTGAGATTACATGCCGCATTCCGACTGGTGTACGGACTCTCCGAGCCGGAATGACCAGCCGATTTCCTTTCCGACCGCCTCCATCAAAATGAGGCGGTCAGAAAGGAAACTGACCGGCACATTAAGATGCGGCCATAAAGGCTCCGACCGAAGGTCGTAGCTTTTACGGGCCGTATTGTAATCGGCCCCTTATTGTTTTCAGGAGGGGTGGACATGGTCGTTTTTGGGGATGTCTGGAAAAGAGCTGCAATTAAGAGAGAGATTTATATTCTGAAGTCAGATGGAGATGAGTGTCTCAGTAAGTTTGTTGGATGGAAGACGAGGTCCAGGATCAGAGTACTACAGTGAGGATTTTGTGAATGCAGTAGCAGCCCTTGGATCTGTTTCTGGAGTGAGATAGAAGTTTGGCCAAGATGCGTCGCTATCGGTAGTCAGACAAAATATCGAGTCAGTAATATCGACTGACACAATTATTGAGTTGGGAATATTGTGACCCAAAATATCGTGAGCAAAAATATCGTGGACAAGAATATCGATTTCAAGGTAAGTAATCTCGATGTTTAAAATATAGAAGTCACTAATATCATTTGCAAAAATAAAGTTGTTTCAAGTATCGTTTTTTAATGAGCGTTATGGATTTTAGTATATATTTAAATGTATGTTATGTAATTTTTTTGTATTAGTATTATTTATGTTTTTTATTATATGTGTTACATTTTTAGTAGTTATTAAATTAAATGTAATAAAAGTTTGTGGTTTTTAGTTCCGTCGGGTGCTGTGGGTTTATGGAGGAATAGGGTGGGAGGTAATTTAATTATAATAAATGCATGATTATTTTGTATTTAATTATATTTATTTAATTAATATTTAATAGTAGTAATTGTGTTTTAATTTTTTGGGGGTAAATCTTATGTGTGGGTTGTGTGGTCTATAGGGGAAAAAGGTGGGAAGTAATTTATTTTGAATTAATTAATAATTAGTTGTTAATTAATATTAATTACTTAATTGATCATTAATTATGGTAATTGTGCAATTTAATTACATTTTTTTGGTGTGGGTTTTGGGTTTACAGAGGTAAAGGGTGGGGAGTAATTTCAATTAATTTATAATTAGTTGTTAAATACTATTAGTTATTTAATTGAACATTAATTTTAATTGAGCAATTCATTTTTTAATGTTTAATTTTAAGTGTGGGTTGTGGGAATTATAGGGGTAAAGGGTGGGAAGTTAATTAATTTTAATGAATTATAATTTTGTTTTTAATTAATATTTGTTTAACTGATGATTAATTATGTTAATTGTGCAAATACATTTATTTGTTTTAGATTTTAGAATTATATTTAATAATAATTGTGTTGTGTGTTTTGTGGGGGTATGTAGTAGTAAGTACATTAATTATAATTAATTAATAATTAATATTACTATTTAATTAATGAAAATTAGTTTGTTGATGAATATTTATATTAATAGTGTACATAATTTTTTAGGTGCAGGTTGTGAGTTTTGTGGTGTTAAAGGGTGGAAAGTAACTAAACTAAATTTATGTAATAATTAATGTTTTTGTTAATGAATAATTTCTAAATAACAATATTTATTGTTATGAAAATTATTTTTGTATTTTATTTATAATAATATTTGTAGGTATTTGTGATATGTATTTAACATTATAATATGTTTTTATTTTTCAAAATTAATAATATTAAATATATTTTTCAACATATTTATATATTTTTTTATTTACTTTGGGGGTGATTATGATGGTGGGCGGACTTGAGTCCGACCGCCATCGTAGCAGAGATTGGAACCTCCCGCCTGTTATGCGGCGGTCCCGCACTCCACATTATGATGCGACCGCCACCATGGCGGTCGCATCCAGCAATTTAACATTGCAGCGGGTGCTGCTGGCTGCAGCACCCGCCGCAATGCCAAAAATGCATGTAGTGCATTTACCTGCACTACGTGGCAGGACCCACGCGGTGCCTGCCACTTAGTGCATGGAAATGCAGGGGGGTACCATGGGTACCTCCCCAGTGCACCACCCCCTCCCCCCAACACAAGGGGGGCCCGCAACGGGCCCCCGAAACCAATCCCCGCCAGCCTTTCCATGGCGGTTTTGCCACCATGGAAAAGCTGGCTACAGCCAGCATCGTAATTTGGCGGATGGTGCCTGCCTGGCACCGCCACCATTTTAGGCATGCTGACCGCTCCGCCAGGCAATCGGTATGATTGCCTGTGGCGGAAACGTGGCGGGCGATCTTTGCGACTGCCGCGGTCGGAAAGTGATTTCCCTGCCATCGTAATGTGGCGGGGGTTAAAATTGCTGTCCGATATATATTCATATTTATGTGTTCATTACAAATTTGCTCAATAAAAAATCTCGAAAAAAAATGCTGTCCGATGGTGGTGGTGGCGGGCCTTCCGCCATCGTAATCACCCCCTTTGTTTTTAGAATAATTTTATGTTGTTTGTTTTTAATGTTGAACTTACTGGAGTGGGAATAGTACATTTTACCCTTCCGCTATCCAACACTTTCCCTACTGTTGCATTTATTGGAGTGGGAATAGTACCTTTTACCCCACGGAATTCCAACACTTTCCCTACTGTTGTACTGACTGGAGTGGGAATAGTAAATTTCACCCCTCCGCTATCCAACACTTACCCTACTGTTGCACTTATTGGAGTGGGAATAGTACATTTTACCCCTTGCTATCCAACACTTTCCCTACTGTTGCACTTATTGGAGTGGGACTAGTACATTTTATCCCTCTGCAATCCAACACTTTCCCTACTGTTACACTCAGTGGAGTGGGAATAGTAAATTGTACCTCTCTGCAATCCAACACTTTCCCTACTTTTGCAGTTATTGGAGTAGGACTATTAAATGTTATTTATCTGCAATCTAAACCTTTTACCAGTGTTGTATTAATTGTAGTGGGAATAGCAAATGTTAGTACTTTTCAATATAATATTTTATCTAGTTTTGTATTTATTGTAGTGAGAGTAGTACATTTTACTTTTATGTGATGTAACAATTTTATTACTGTTGTGTGAAGTGGGAGTAGTACATTTTATATATTATTACTATAAGAATTTGTTTATTTATGTTGTAGTGGGAAATTTATATTTATACATTATACATTTTAATAACATTTTATATTATTTTAATTTATATAATTATGTTTTGTTTCTTTAGAAGAAGAATATTTATAATTTTTAATGTTTTTTGTTTGTAAATTATTTTTATTAAATTGTAAAAAATTATATTTACTTTTTAATTTTAATTAAAGTGGTTCGGTTTTTAAATATTTTATGTTTATACATACACATATATAAATATATATATATATTAGATTTTATATTATTATATTATTTAAACAATTTTAAATTATAATATAATTTACAAATATTAGTTAAATTATATATTTTTAAATAGATATATGTTAATATATATGTATGTGTGCCAAAGGGGCTGATTACGATGGCAGGCGGATCGGAAATTGGGACCGCCCAACAGGCTGTTGGCAGTCATGACATAGGCATTACAATGCGACCGCCTCCACGGCGGTCGCAATGCCTATATTTTGTATTGCAAAAGACACACAATTGATGGACGGAATGCAGAACAAATCAAAACATTCACCCCCAGTCAAGAGATCTGGGTTAAATCCATCATTCTTTTGCTCACAATGCCACCCCAGTTGAGACCTGGCCATATGCAAATCAGTCTTGACCCTGTGCCTCATGGGAACAGTCCAGCCCGAACTGCCAAGCCAGGTCCTCCCTGGACCGGAAACAAGCATCCTAGGACCGGTTTCGGGGTTTCACCCCTCATCAGCCAGGATAGCAGGCCCCCAAAGTCCCTTTCCGCCAGCCTTTTCATTGCAGGCTAACCGCCATGAAAAGGCCGGTGGAAAGGGACATTGTAATCCCTACAGTGGTGCCTGGCAGGTACCGCCACCATGGTAGGGACTACAACCCTCTCCACCACACCGGAAGGCTCAAGGAGCCCGTCGGATGCGTGCCGGTCGGTCTTTCCGACTGCCACCCCTCCGCCCACCATCCTAATGTGGCGGGCTGTGAAAATGGTTCCTATGGCGGTGAGACCGCCACTGACAGCCTGTCGATGGCGGTTTTACCACCATCATAATCAGGCCCTAAGTTTTTTAATGTAAGTTTATTTGTTATATTTGTTAAAATATATATTGAACATATTCTATTTTTATTAAACTAATGTTAGCATTTAATGTATTTTATTTTTAATATTTGTATCAGTATATATTTAAAAATCAATATTTAATACAACTATATTTTTGTTAACAATATCTTTTTTCTCTCGATAATTTTGTAGGTCGATATTTTGATAGTGAACCAGAAAATCTTTTAATTCTCTTCATAGAATTATATGATAATGATTTTGCTGAGCTGCCAATCTTGACTGTTGACAACCAGTAAATGCTATGTACAGTAAATGTTCTATTTTGGAACAGGGTAGGGTGACCAGACGTCCTGGATTTCCCAGGACCGTCCCGGTTTTCAGAGCTCTGTCCCGGTGTCCCAACACTTTAAACTATTTTGAATATTTGTCCCGGGTTTTAAAGAAAATGGATTCACTGAAAAAAACAAAGGTTATAGGGACGTTACAGTTATCTCCTAGAATATTATAGGTACCTGAGCTAACTATAAATTATGCCCTGCAATGCACTGCTTATGACTTCATATATTACATCACTCATGACATGCTCAGTGACATCACTGATGACATCTTAATGACATCACTGATGACATTACTGATGACATCATCCACTGAGTGTAAGTATTTCATAAAGATATATATTAAGCCCCTGCATAAGTTAAATTACTATTCTTTCGCCACTAATGAGTAATACTATTTTTAACTTATGTGAGTATGTGGCTGTGTGAGTGGTTGTATGGGTGAGTGAGTGGTTATATGAGTAGCTGTATTGGTGAGTGAGTGGTTGTGTGAGTGATTCCATGAGTGAGTAGGTGTTTGAGTGGCTCTATGGATAACTATGGATAACTGAGTGGTTGTGTGAGTACTTGTATTGGTCTGTGAAGGGGTATGTGAGTGGTTGTGTGTATGTGTGAGTGGGTGTATGAGAGGTTGTATGGGGTATGAGTGATTCTGTAGATGATGTCATTAGTGCAGTTATCTGAGATGTCAAGAGTGATGTCATCAGTAGGCCGGGACAGTGAACTCTGCTCCGTTCGCGGAGTTTGCAGAGTTTTCCACACTTAGGGGCCGATTACGATGGCGGAAAGACCACCACCGCCAGCCGTGCGGTGGCAGTCCTTCCGCCATCGGACCGCGATTTTCCCCCGTCAGATTACAATGGCGGTGGGATCCAGACTGCGACTGTGGCGGACGCAAAGACCATCCACCACCGAACCGCCACAGGCAATCGTTCTGATTGCCTGGCGGAGCGGTCTGCATCCATAAAATGGTGGCGGTGCCTAGCAGGCACGGTCCTCCAAATTAGGATGCTGTCTTCCGCCAGCCTTTCCGTGGCGGGTAAACCGCCATTGAAAGGCTGGGGGAGATAGGTTTTGGGGGCCCATTGCGGGCCCCCAATGTGTTGGGGCATGGTGTTTGTGCACTGGGGGGTACCCTGGTACCCCCCCTACATTTCACTGCACCAAGTGGCAGGCACAGTGTGGTGCCTGCCACATAGTGCAGTGAAATGCACAACATGCATTTTTGACCTCGTGGCGGGTGCTGCTGTCAGCAGCACCCCCCGCAATGTTAAAATGCAAGATGCGACCGCCATGGTTGCAGTCGCATCCAAATATGGTGTGCGGAACCACCGCATGTATTGCGACGGTCCCGGTCACCACCACGATGGCGGACAGACTCCAGTCCTTCCGCCATCGTAATCGGCCCCTTAGTGCTCTGTGGAGCACGCAGAGTTCTGAAAAACTCCGCTCTATGAAGCGGAGTTTTTTCCTCACTCGCGCTCGCCAACATTAAGTTAGCCAGCAAGGAAAGCCCAATGCTAGACCACCTCCCCGCGAGATTTCTCAACGTGGGTGGTCGCGGATGGTCACGACTGCTCGCATTGAGAAACCATCCGTTCACATTGAGGAAGCTGCTGCTCCAGTAGAAAATCTACTCAAGCGGCAGAAAGAAGCGCGTCCTCTTGCGCTACACATGGTGCCGTTTGTGCTGATTTTTCAGCGTGGGACAAACACCCAGCGATGAAAATCAGCACGAACGGCATAACCTAATGCACTCCGCTGCTTGCTGAACTCTGCGCAGCGCGGCAGAGTTTTTGGTCACTTTGTGGAGTTCAGCGTACTATGCCCAGGCTTAGTCATGAGTGATGTCACTGACCATGTCATGAGTGATGTATAATGTGAGGTCATAAGCAGTGCTTTGCAGGGGCGTAAGTTGTAGTTAGCTCAGGTAACTATAACTGCTGAATTTCTATGGTTTTGTATGAGCGAATTCTTTAACATCATTGACGACATCAAATTACATCATCCAGTTTGTATATGAGTGTATGATTGTTAAGCATATATGCTAAGCTACTACAAAACTTAAAATAGTATACCAGGTATACTACTAATTTGTGATACTATTTCTAACATAAGCTATGTGAGTGGTGATGTGACTGTGTGTATCCGTGTGTGAGTGGGTGGGTGATTGGCTGTATGGGTATGTCAGTGGGTGTGTGAGTAGCTGTATTGATGTATAAGTGGGTGTGTGAGTAGCTATGTGGTTGAGTAAGTGACTGTGTGAGTGGCTGTATTAGTCAGTGAGTGGGTGTGTCAGTGGCTGTATGGGTGAGTGAGTGGCTGTATGGGTGGGTGAATGGGTGGATGAGTGGCTGTATGGGTGGGTGAATGGGTGGATGAGTGACTGTATAGGTGAGTGAGTGGGTGTTTGAATGGCTATATGAGTGAGCAACTGGGTATGTAAGTGGCTGTATGGGTGAGTAAGTGAGTGTTTGTTTAAGTGAGTTGGTGTGTGAGTGGCTGTATTGGAGAGTGAGTATCTGTGTAAATGGCTGTATGGGTGAGTGAACTGATGTGTGAGTGCTTGTATGAATGTGGGAATGGGTTTGTTAGTGGTTGTGTGGGTGTGTGAGTGAGTGTGTTAGTGCTTGTATGGGTGAGTAAGTGGCTGTGTAAAGAGACTGTATGGGTGAGTGAGTGGGTGTGTGAGTGACTGTGTAGGTGAATAAGTGGGTATGAGTTGATGTAAGGGTGAATGTGTGTCTGTGTGAGTGGCTGTATGGGTGTGCGACTGGTTATATGAGTACTGTATGGGTGAGTGAGTGGTTTTGCGAGTGGCTGTATGAGTGAGTCTGTGGGTGTGTAAGTGGCTGTATTGATTAGTTAGTGACTGTGTGAGTAGGATTATGAGTCTGTGAATGGGTTTGTGAGTGGTTTTGTGGGAGTGTAAGCCGGTGTATGAGAGGTTGTACAGGGGGTGTGCAGACAGAATATTGAGTAAAAAATATTGAGTTGCACAAATACCGAGTCATAAATATCGTGGTTCAGAAATATCGACAGCAAGAATACCATGGTCAAGAATACCGACTTAAGGTAAGTAATATCGATTTTAAAAATAAGTGTTTAATATCGTTTGCAAAAATATAGTTGTTAAAAATATCGATTTTTTAATTAATGTCTTTTTTTAGCATATATTTTAAATGTATGTGATGTATGGTTTTTTGTATAAGAATTGTTTGTATTTTTAATATATGTGTTAAATTTTTAGAAGTTATTAATTTTTTTATTTGAATTTTGCATTTTTAGTGCCATAGCGGGTTGTGAGTTTATAGGGGAATAAGGTGGGAAGTGATATAATTATATTAAATTAATTGATTATTTTATATTTATTAATATTTGTTTAATTGAGATGTTATAGTGTTAAATGTGTAAAGTAATTTATTATTAATTAATTAATACTTGATTGTTAATTATTAATAATTAATTAATTGGTAATTAACTATGGTAATTGTGTAACTAATTTTAGGTGTGTGTTGTGGTGTTTATAGGTGTAAAGGGTGGGAAGTAATTTATTTTTAATTGATGAATTAATAGTTGGTTGTTAATTAATTATAATTAATTAATTGGTTATTACTTATGGTAATTGTGTAATTAATTTTAGGTGTGTGTTTTGGGGTTTAAAGGGGTAGAGGGTGTTAAGTAGTTTATTTTCTATTAATAATTATTTAATTGATATTAATTAAATTAATAACAAAACTATTATGGTAATTGTTTAATTAATTTTAGGTGTCTGTTGTGGTGTTTATAGGGGTAAAGGGTGGGAAGTAATTTGTGTTTAATTAATTAATAAATAGTTGGCAATTAATGTTAATTATTTGATATTTATTTTGGGTAATTGTTTATTTTGTGTGTGTTTTTACTTTTAAAGGGGTAAAGGCTGGGTATTAAATAAATGTAAATTAATTTATAATTAGTTGTTAATAGTAATAGTTTTTAATTTAAAAATAAGTTTTTATCGTGTTTTAATATTTTATAGTTTAATTTAGGTGTGTGTTGTGGACATTATACTGTTAAAGTGTGTGTGGTTAATTAACGTTTTTTTTTTTTTTAAATTAATAAAAAAAAAAAAATTATTAATAATTATGGAAGTACATTTATTTAAAAATATTGAAGTGTGTTGTTATTGGTGTGGTGTTATAGGGTAGGAAATAAAATAAATACATTTATGTATTAATTAAAGTTTTTGTTTGTAAGTATTTTCTAGTTTAAAAGAATTTTTTTTTAAATGCATTTATTATTTTATTTTATATAATATTTGTAGGTATTTGTTATATGTAATTAATATCATAATATGTTTTCTTTTTAAATATTTAATATATATTATTCATTTATTTTTATAATGTTTTTTTATTTTTAATATATATATATTTTTTTTTAACTGTTAGAGTGTGAATAGTAATGTTTGCCTCTCCGCTATCCAACACTTTCCCTACTGTTGCACTAACTGGAGTTGGAATATAAATGTTTACCCCTTCGCTATCCAACACTTTCCCTACTGTTGCACTCACTGGAGTGTGAATAGTGATTTTTACCCCTCCGCTATCCAACACTTTCCCTACTGTTGCACTCACTGGAGTGGGAATAGTAAATTTTACCTCTCCGCTATCCAAGACTTATCCTACTGTTGCACTCAGTGGAGTGGGAATAGTTATTTTTACCCCTCCGCTATCCAACACTTACCCTACTGTTGCACTTCCTGGAGTGGGAATAGTAATTTTTACCCCTCCTCTATCCAACACTTTCCCTACTGTTGCGCTCATTGAAGTGGGAATAGTAAATTTTACCTCTATGCTATCCAACACTTATCCAACTGTTGCACTCTTTGGACTGTGAATAGTAATTTTTGCCCCTCTGCTAACCAACACTTTCCCTACTGTTGGTCTCACTGGAGTGGGAATAGTAAATTTTACCCCTCCGCTATCCAACACTTTCCCTGCTGTTGTACTTTTTGGAGTTGGAATAGTAAATGTAATATCTCCGCTATCCAACACTTACCCTACTGTTGCACTTCCTGGAGTGGGAATAGTAGTTTTTACCCCTCTGCTATCCAACACTTTCCCTACTGTTGCACTGACCGTATTGTGAAATTTAAGTTTAAATATTTTTCAATAGTTTAATGTTTTAGTTTAATATAGAATTGTATTTTTTTTATGTTTTAAGTCATTGATATGTATTTTAATTTTTTATATAATTTAATCTTTTAGCATAAATTAGAAATAATAGTTTAATTGTTTTAAAGAAAATATATATGTGTAAATAATTATGTTTGTGTGTTTATCTTTTTTTATTACGTTTATTTGTTATATTTTATTTAAATGTATATTAATTTTATTTTATTTTGTTAAAATTAAATGTAATATTTAATATATATTATTTTATATTGATATAAAAGTCGATATTTTATACATCTATATTTTTTACAATGATATTTTTTAGTCGATATTTTTGTACTTACCTGTTTATGTATAGGAGTCGATATTTTTGTTGTCTAGATTTTTTCATTGATATTTTTCACATCAATATTTTTGACATCCATGTTGTGTCAGTGAACCTTTGTTTTTTTTCTGTGAATTTCTAAGGTTTTGTTATTTCATTTCCTAACTGTAACCTGTAAACTTTGAGAGAGGGTGTGTGAGTGGCTGTATTGGTCGCTGCCTGGATGTTTAAGTGGCTGTATGGATCTGGGAGTGAGTGTGTGAGTGGTTGTATGGGTCTGTGAGTGGATGTGCGAGTGGCTATATAGGTCTGTGAGTGGGTGTATGAGTGGCTGAATGGGTCTGTGAGTGGCTGTATAGGTCTGTGAGTGGGTGTGTGAGTGCTTGTGTGGGTTCGTGAGTGGGATGTAAGTGCCTGTGTGGGTTTGCGACTGGGTGTTTGAGTGGCTTTATGGGTCTGTGACTGGGTGTGTGAGTGGATATGTAAGTGTCTGAGTGGGTGTGTGAGTAGATGTGTGGGTATATGAGTGGGTTTATGAGTGGCTGTATGAGTTTGTGAGTGGGCGTGTGAATGGCTGTATGGGTCTCTGAGTGGGTGTGTGAGTAGCTGTGTGAGTGGGTTTGTGAGTGGCTTTATGGGTCTGTGATTGGGTATGTGAGTTTCTTTATGTGTCTGTACAGTGAGTGAATAAAGGGGACAGGGCCTCCAATGAGCTCTCAGCAATCCCACTGTGTGGGACTTACTGGTGGTAACAGGAGGGGTTCTTGGCCCCAACAATCCTTATCATCCAAAGGGACTTCATCCCCCTACTAGCAATGCACCAGGAGGTGTGTTTGCAGAGTGCTAGACAAAGGGGCAGAGCCTCCGACAACCTCTCAGCAATCATGCTATGTGGGACTTACTGGTGGTAACAGGATGGGTTCTTGGCCGCCAATGATCCTCATCATCCAAGTGGACTTCATCCCCCAACCAGTTGTACACCAGGAGGCGTGTTTGCAGAGGCTGGACAAAGGGGACGGGCCTACAATGAAATCCCAGCAATCCCTCTGTGTGGGACATACTGGTGGTAACAGGAGGGGTTCTTGACCACCAAGGACCTTCAGCATCCAAGGGGACTTCATCCCCAACCAGTAGTGCACCAGGAGGCACGTTTGCAGAGTGGTGGGGAAAAGGGGCGGGCCTCTGACAAGGTCTCAGCAATCCTGCTCTGTGGGACTTACTGGATGTAACAGGAGGGGTTCTTGACCCCCCAAGGACCCTCAGCATCCAAGGGGACTTCATCCCCTAACCAGTATTATGCCAGGAGGTGTGTTTGCAGATTGGTGGAGAAAGGGGGTGGGGCCTCCGATGAGCTCTCAGCAATCCCACTGTGTAGGACTTACTGGAGGTAACAGGAGGGGTTCTTGGCCCCCGAGAACACTCAGCATCCAAGGGGACTTCATCCCCCAACCAGTAGTGCAACAGGAGGCCTGTATGCAGATTGCTGGACAAAGGAGGCGGGCCTCCAACAACCTCTCAGCAATCCTGCTATGTGGGGCTTACTGGTGGAACAGGAGGAGCTCCCCTCCCACATGTTTTTTATTAGCTGGCCCCAAGGAGGTGGTTTTCCCCAGGGTGCGGGTGGTCGGCATGGCCCCCTTGCTCTTTTTGCTGTAAAGCCCCAGGGAGGGTCCAGAAGAGCCTTAAGAGGGGGGCCCTGTGCGCCCCCTCCTTTTTTTAACACATTGCCTAGGGATCAGATCCGCCGCATTTCAGCAAAAAATCTTTTAATTCATTTTGGCCCTCTCGGTGTCACAGGGTGACTCCAGGACCAGATCAAGGTGTCAGAGTATTCCTACCTTCCACCTTTTTAATTTTTTAAAAATGTTTTTCTGGGACTCAACTGAAGCCAAGTCCCAAGATGACGGCCAACACTTCCTGGTTGAAATGTTGGCAGTCAATCAGATCTCAGCATGAGATTGGGAGAGTTTGCAGGGCCTTTTCATCCCTACATATACAAATTTGGTTTTTGACGGATCTCCCCGAAACTTTCAAGACAGCAACTGATGTGAGTGGTAAAATAGTTTTGAAAATTTCCCAAAGATTCATCAAACGGCGTCAAAGTTACTGGCAAAACAAAAAACGCTCTTTCTATTGAATCTAGGTCCAAATTATAACTACCTACTGCCCGTAGGAGAAATATTAATATAAGTATATATATATATATATATATTAAATACAAAAAAAGAGTTGCCTCTAGGTGGGATGCACTCCCAGGTGGAAATTACGCCAAAGCAAGGGCACACGCCATGAACAAAGTCCTTTACTGGTTTACCTGCCAGACGCGTTTCGGGCCAATGCCCTCTTCAGTGGCAGACCATGTGACGTGCCGGCATGCGGCAACCACCAGTAAATCCCCATAATAATAACGCTCAGGTGAACCACCTGAAGCAATGCTTCCTGGGACTGGTGGTTCAGTAAAACCCAAGTGGGTCGCCGCCGGCACTCACATTAAAAAATGTCTTTAAAAGGATTGCTTTTGGGCAATTCTGCTTTGCTTCTTGGAAGCAAGAGCAGGTTTCCTGCTCTCGCTTCCAAGAAGCAAAGCAGTGTTTGCTCCTGCCCTGTCATAGCAAACAGCAATGTCCCGGGGGTGGGCACCCGGGGACATTGCAGGAGCCGGCCCTGGGGGGTGGCGGTCCCCAGGGCCATCGAGTGCTCCATCATGACTGAAGCCCCGGGGAGATGGTGGTTCCCGGGGGTCCGCAACGGACTCTCACCCTTCATTTAAAGTTTGTGCCGGGGAGATGGTGGTCCCCGGGGCAGTGTGGGGAGGGTGCAGGAACCCCCCCACACTTCATTTAATAATATTTAAGCCCCGGGGAGGTGGCGGTCCCTGGGGCTTGGGGAGGCCCGCGAGGCCCCCCTCATAATTACATATTGCCCCCGGGAGGTGGCGGTCCCTGGGGTTTGGGGGGGCCTGTGAGGCCCCCCCACCCATAAATAAACAAAGCCCAGGGGAGGTGGCGGGTCCCGGGGCTTTTGGCTTGGGGGGCCCGTGAGGCCCTCCCACCCACAATGAAACAAAGCCCCGGGGAGGTGGCGGTCCCCGGGGCTCCACACTTTTGATCCTACTTCTATGTTTGGCCTATCCTGGTTTTTCCTTTTTAAAATCTAGTCACCCTAGAATAGGGACAGCCACAAGCATGAAGAAACCAAAAAATGTTGAAACACATTACTCCTCCGGGTTTCCACAATGCTGCAGAACATAATACGAAACATTTCTGTTCTTCCAAATTGAAACAATGCAACAAAAGACATATTTTTCTCTTTAAACTTTGGGCTGGGGGAACGCAAATTGGGGACTGGCGTTGCATACCAGAGTAGAGGCGTGATATGAGCCTGCGGGGCGAGGGGTTAGTCAAAAACGCATCCAGAACATGGAAAGTGGGGGGCACAATCGGGAACGAAGGAAACAGCGCTCGTAACGCCGCCCGTAGTTGGAAATAAGTCAGTCGATCAAGGAGGCCAGTATGTTCCTCCCCCAGTGCGGTGTCCATGTCAACAAAGGCGCCATCAGGGAAGGCATGTCCCATCGTGTGTAGCTGAAGCCTGCGCAATCTTTGGCAGGTCCCCGCCTCATTCGTGAAGGGCAGTGCTGGATGTCTAATGAGCGGCACTGATGGTGCAAACAAGGTGTCTAGATGCGCCCTACGACGAAGCTGTTGCTAGGCCCATACCGTACAACCCACGGTGTTGATTCCAGATCTCGGGCGATTCTGCGGGTGGAACAGCGTCATGTGCAGTGGGACTGGATCTGCCAGATCGCTCTCGGGAGCGGTGTGCGCCATAAAGAGGGTCGAATATACCCAATGAAACCCAAATTGAGCCTGCGCGCAGCTGTGGTACAGCTCCATATCAGGCGCCCCCAAGCCGCCCTGCTCAAACGGGAGTGTGAGTGTCTCCCAGGCTACCCAAGGTTGCCCACCCGCCCAGGCAAGAGATATCAAGTTGGAGCGGAGTCGTCTCTTGAACTCGGATGTGAGGGGTAGCGGGAAATTCACAAAAACGTATAAACATTTAGGCAGGACAACCATTTTGGCCACAGCGATCCGGCCGTCCAGAGAAAGAGGGAGCGCCCTCCAGCGAGGTAAGCGACTCTCAAACCATTCCATGAGCCTACCATAATTGTATCTCCACATCTCCTCATAGTCCCTACTAACTCATATACCAAGGTACTTCACAGGGGAGTCAGCCCATTTAAGCGGGAACTCTGATTGAAACATGTCTGTAGCTGCAGTGAGAGGAAAGATCACGGACTTCCCCCAATTGACATTAACCCCCGAGAGGACGCCGAATCTAGTAATTTCCCGAATAAGGGGGTCAAGTTTGGTGGCCGGGTTATTAACGTACAGGGTCACATCATCCGCATACATCGACTCGAGAATAATCCTGGGCGTAAAGTCTAGCCCCCTTCGAGCGTGATGCTGCCGCAATCTAGTGCCAGTGGCTCCATGGCAATAGCAAAGAGGAGGGGCGAGAGCGAACACCCCTGCCTCGTGCCCCGGGCCACAACAACCCGGGGGGAGATGACCCCATTGACTCGCAGACGGGCTGTCGGAGAGGTGTAGAGTAGCGCTATCTTTTGAAGGAAGGCTGGACTCAAACCAATGCGAGCTAGTAGCGAAAACAAATATGTCCACTCCATCGTATCGAATGCTTTGGTCGCATCCAGGAAAACAGCAGCTGCGAGCAGGGAGGGGTCCACCTCCGGCATCACTGCGAAGAGAGTGCGGAGATTGTGGGCAGTGCTCCTGCCAGGTACAAAGCCGCACTGGTCAGGCAGGAGTATGATAGGGAGCAGTGGGAGCAGCTGTGCAGCCAGCAACTTAGCAAGAATTTTGTTATCTACATTAATCATCGACAGTGGTCTATACGAGTCACATAATAGCGGGTCTTTATCCGGCTTAAGAATAGTCACGATGAGCGCTTCGCGCAGGGAGGGGGGAAGAACGCCCCGCTCAAGTGAATCCTCATACATGGTGAGGTGGGGAGCAAGAAGCGGCGCAAACTCTTTATAGAAGGCAGGGGTGAGGCCGTCCAGCCCCGGCACTTTATCCTTGGGCATGGCCCGAATCACTGTAATCACTTCCTCCACCGAATATGGCTCGTCTAGGTACCGCCTATGTGCATCACTGAGCCACACCAACTCAATGGAGTTGAAGAAAGGGAGTAGATCTGGACGGGCCTCCGATTGTCATGCCGCATACAGAGAGGAATAGTAGTGGACCATTTCAGCCTGGACAGCTTCCTGCCCAGTTACCACCAGGTCCTCATCAGTACGCAGTTCGCATATATAGTCATTGGCCCACTGCTTTTAAAGGAGACAAGCAAGGGTTTTGGTGGCCTGGTCTCCCTCCCCAAATTGTGGGTCGAGCGCTTCCTGACCCAGGAAGTGCACTTCTCTGTGCGCAGCCTCCTCAAATTCTGCTATTTTAGCTTTGATCTGCCCGAGCGTCGTGAGCCGACCGGATGCAAACAAATCTGATTCGAGAGAACGGATCTCCATCTCCAGCCGCCGCAGGTCACCTCGCAATGAGCGTAGGATACCAGAGTGTTTGGCGATACACTGTCCTCTGATGACGACCTTGAACGCCTCCCAAAGTGTGGATGGAGAGTCCGGCATTGGTGTCAAAGTAGTCCATGATGGCGGCCCCAAACTCCTCACGGAACACCTGATCTCGAAGGGCCCCAGTGGGAAGTCTCCAGCCGAAGACTCTGGTCAGCGCATCTGGCATGGTAAATTCCAACAGTACTGGGGCATGGTCCGATAAGGTACGAGCAAGATGAGCACAGTGGCCGACCCATGTGTTCACGTCTCGGTATATGAGCCAGTAGTCAATTCTTGACCATGAAGGGCCCGAAGAAGCAATGCAAGTCCCCTCTCGGCTGGATGGATGATGGTGACGCCAGGCGTCAATCAAATCCTGATCCTCCATAAGGGAATGCAATTGCGCCACAGCGCGAGGGTGAGGTCTGCGAGAGGCGCTTGACCTGTCGTAATCAGAGTCAAGAACCACATTAAAATCACCACCCCAGAACACCGCCCGAGGGTGTCCGCCAGCCACCAGACCTCACTAACAAATTGGGGGTCATCTGTGTTGGGGCCATATTTTGGCACAAGCCACACTGGGCGCCCATCAAGCACTCCCGCCACTATCACATACCGGCCCTGGGGGCGTGTGCCAAGGGAGGCCCTTTTGGAGAATAATGGCTGTGCCCCTGGCATAATTGGAGTATCCTGCCACAAACGTTTTGCTCATCCATCCCGCCCGCAAGCACGAACAGGACGCTCCCACAAGAAGTAACTCCTGCAAAAAATAAATGTCTGCCCCACATCGATTGGGCAGCGCCGCCACTAAGCGCATCTTCCTGCCATCGTTCAGGCCTCTCACATTCCAGGTTACAGCTTTTAGCGTGCGCACCCGGTCAGCTGCCGCAGTCATCTTCGCAGAACCATGCATCCATGCACACCTGGAAGGGAGGCAGAGACCACCAGTTGCAGGACACTACAATGCATGCATGCCGAAGGAGGCCATTTGCTGAGAATGAAGGTCACTTCCCTGACGCAGCCAAAGTGGCCCATTATAGACTTTCCGCTCAGCACGCTCGCACGCAGGTACGGACAACAGGCATCCGACAGGTGCAACCACTCCGTAGACCCAGCGTCAACTCCATATCGGCGGCAAGGCACCGTCGTTCGTCGCATTGCGCTGACATCGTTCAAACCGCACACACTCATTTGCCATTTAATCGTGCTCGCAGGGGAGGGGACGCGGGTCAATAGCATCAAGTGTACACACAATTTATGCTGTCATTCATCCATGCGGTTTACATTATCCATGCACACCAGGAGCAGTAAAGAGATCAGCTTCCCTAGGTTAGAGGTCGGAGGGGGAAAGAAGAGGAGAGAAGTAAGGAAAATACGAGGGGAAAGAGAACAGTAAAATATAGGTGAATCAACAACCACCCAAACATCCCACCCCCACCCACTACAGCCACCCAACATGGCTGGAGAGCATTTTCCCAACCCCAACAAGGCCTCAAGAGGTCAAACACAGAAAGCATTGTGGGACTTATCGCGGGGGAAGGCACCAGGGTGCTCGGCATTCCCCAGCATTGTAGCGCTGGGTGGCTGGACAGAATGCACCCATGGCGGGCGCATTATCGAGCAGTCAGGCGAGTAAGTTCGATAATTATCACTGTGTGCACGGTTGAAGGTAGTTACAGATGGGCACAAAGAGTGGTCCAGCCCTTTCGGATGTTAATTGTCCCCAGGTCATCAGTCGTTTTCATCAAGAGGGCCCTCAGCATTCAGGACGTCATCCACAGGTGCCGCCGGTCGTGGGCGCTTAAGACCACGCGCGAATTTGGCAGCTAGCTTGGGGTCTGTGAAAAAAGAAGTTTTGCCAGCGTGGAAGATGCGAAGCTTCGCTGGGTATAGTAGGGAGTACTTGATGTCTTGCTGCTGCAGCAGTCTTTTAACTGGCATGAATTCCTGACGGGCGGCCTGGACAGATAGGGTGAAGTCGGGGAAGAAAGAGATGAGGTTGCCCTGGTATCTCGGCTCCTGAAGGTCCCGGGCCCTGCGCAGGACTACATCTCAGTCCCTGTAGTTTAGGAGTCTGGCAATTATCCGCCGAGCCGGAGCACCTGGGGGAGGTTTAGGGCCGAGGGACATGTGGGCACGCTCCACGATGCACATCGCCGATAGAGCCTCACCAAAAAGGGCTCTGAGCATTTCTTCCACATAGTCTTCCACTCTGGTCATTGCCGTGGTCTCAGGGACCCCAAGAATGCGTAAATTGTTGCGACGAGACCTGGCTTTGAGATCCTCATTCTTGTTTCAAATGACTTCCAGCACCTTCTCCATACTAAGCAGTTTTTCACGAGTCGCCGCTCCTTCATCCTCCAGCGCAGAGGTTCGCTGTTCAACCTCTGCGATTCGCTCGTCGTGGTTCGATACTTTATCTCGGAGCCGGTCAAGTCGGTCAGACATAGAGTCTATTTTCAGGTCGATGGCCGACAAAGAGTGTTTCAACTCAGTGAACATTTCACAAATGTCTGGCTCAGGGGTTGTAGACGTCATGGTGGCTTCTGCCTGCTCCTCCGCTGCGGTAGTACCACCCCTCGGAGTTTTCCGCTGCTCAAATGATAGCTTGGGCTGCCGTGCATCCGTCTTGCCCATGGTGCGCCGCGCGTTCGCGCAACCGGGGATGCCCCTCTCTCCAACAGGGCCGCCCAGTCTCGGCGAGTCCGGGCGCAGTCAGGATGCACCGGAGCTCCAACACCTTCCGCAAAGGCTGGGCGCAGATCCCAGCCCTTATGGCTGTCAGGGCTGTCCACACACTACTCGGCGCATCTTTGGGTCCACAGCCACAGTCCCCTGCCCGCGTACTCAGTAGGGGCCACTCCTCAGCAATACTGTGCTGCAGCTATCATCACTCTGCAGGGCCAACTCCGCTTGCGCCCGGGTCCCCGAAGTGACACTCACCAGCTCCGAGGGGGCCAGGGGTCTCCCTGCCTCACAGACAGCAATGCCACAATCCCAGTGTCACTCCGGGGGTCGGCTCCACCACGGGGGGTGCCCC
Source organism: Calotriton arnoldi (assembly GCA_963921515.1). NCBI lineage: Eukaryota > Metazoa > Chordata > Amphibia > Caudata > Salamandridae > Calotriton > Calotriton arnoldi. The sequence goes on along the minus strand of CAWUFW010002734.1, from coordinate 766,835 downwards.
CCGAGGTGCACCAAAGCAGCAGGCCGATCAGGGGGCCGCTCCGGTGCATAATTGGCAGCAAGGGCGTAGTAGGAAGTGGCACCCCGCACCCGCTGTTAGATCGGGGTCTGACTCCCCCTCAGTGCAGGCATGGGTTACTGGGGTCCCAGGGCCCGGCTTCGACACACCGGCGCCTCCCTCTGGAGGCCCCCCAGCGCGGCACCCGGGCCGCTCTGGCCAAACTCCGAGTCCGCTGGCAGGGAAGTTACTCAGGAAGAGCCGCTCCCTGGCCCGACATGCTCGCGGTCCCCGTCAGTTTGTGGTTCTGTGCACCTCAGCCGCAGCGCCCCCGCAGCGTCGCTCTGACCCTTAAAGAAGGATTAGGTCGCGTAGGCACAGCCTCAGCCCCGGTTCTCTCGTGCCTCATCGCCGGGCGGTCTCCCGGCCGACAATCCCCCACTAGAGCGCGCTCACCTCAGCGCCCGCAGGTCTGGACGTTACTCAGGGTCACCACCTCCGCGCACCTCCGCTGGGCTTAACGGGCTCCAAAAAAGGTATCCAGCGCACTCAGGTCCGCAGCAGCCTCCCACAGCTGCAGGCGGGTCGCTGTACACTCAGCTGCAGCAGACGTACAGAGTCCAGCGCCGTCACTCCGACTCGGCGCAGGCCGGGGCCGCCATCCTGCCCCCGCAGGCCTCACTCGTGCCTCCACGCCGTTTTCAGTCTGTATATAGCCCAAATCCGTCAATTTGCGCACGCAGTGGTAGCGGCAGTAGTTTGGGAGCAGTCCCTCTCGGTTTCAATCCGCGATGGCCGCCCTGGCTGCCGGATAAACGGCGGATTTACAGTCCACCCTGCAGAGCCTCACTACGTGGCGGCCATTTTTCAGCCGGCACACTAGCGCAACAACAAAAGACAACATTGCCTTAAATTTTCATCGTACCTCCATAGTAACTAACTAAGCATAACAAAAACTAAATGTGGACATGTAGGAAACTGGATTATTTAACTATGGGGGACAGCGGGCTCAGACTTGATATAATCTGTGGCTAAGCATTCACAAAGTTGAAATAACTGATGTTTTCTTTTATGAAATCCCCGGTTCACCCTTGGTGGCTTGGCACAAGAAGCATAAACTGCATTAGAAAATAAATGCATACAGTATACGAATAGCAACACCAAAACAACATTGAAGTTAAGAAATAATAGATAAAAATTCTGAAACCAAGTTATATAAAGAGCACGAAAAATAATGTTTGAAATAGCACAAACAATATTGGCATATAATGTAGGTATCAGGTCTGTAGAAAACTCAGGAAGACCAAAATCCAATGCCAATTAGTGTGATGAGGTTGACTGGACCAGGGTACTCTCTGAGGCCAACTGGTGACTGAGCAGTGCTTAATTTGAGCTGGGGGGTTCCGGTAATTGAGATCGGCATTTAATAGTCAACATGCTTGTTACAGTCTACCACAAGGTGGCGCTGTCTGGATAATTTAGAGATGAGCAGAACAACAGTTAATTATGAATTCAATATACTTTAAAAGTAACTTTGACCTGCCGCCCAAGCCATTCTAATAGCTTTGGGGGCCTGAATAGTCCAAATTGTCCCACTTGTAGGAGTGTGATGGTTAGTAGTTGTTCTGTTACTTTCATTGGCAGCATGGCAGGGGCTATGCGTGGTGCAAGCTGCACTGACCTCCTGACGAGAGCCCTGGTACCAATTTTTTTACAAGTTAAGCAGTGTGATTGAGTGAGATCAGGTTGAAGTTGGTGGGTTGCCCTAGTAACGATTCAAGCAGGCCCAGGCCTTAGGCATGCTTCACGGCTGACCAAAACTGGATCCGGTCAGGAAAATACTGGTGGCTCATCCAGAACTCGGTGTTTCATTTGGAAGCCAACCAGCCAGTGTTGCTAGGCACAAGGCGCGGCCACATCGAGCTCTACAAGTCATGTTGACTTGCTACATTGCTGAAGCCCTGAACTTTACTGCAAAAAGCTTGGAGTGGGGCAAGGCTGGAAACCGTAGAAGCTGAGGTCCCATCAATGTTGGGTCCATTTTGGTGGGTTTAACGCTCTCAGGGGCAGATTTACAAGCTCCTTGCGCTACTTTTGCGTCACTTTTAACATGGGAAAAGTGACGCAAAAGTGGCGCAAGGGGCTTGTAAATCTGCCCCTCAAGGTTTACACTGCCACTTCGAATTTTTTCTGGAGGGCAAAATTCATCACTGGTGAAAGGTTAGCAGCAGGAGCAGTTTAGGATGACTACAAGTTTGTTACCTTGTTTTCACACTCTCACTGGAGCCTTGAATCTTTCTGCAAAAGCTCTGAGCAGGATAAAACATGCAATCATGTCCAGCTCATGTGTTGTGGGTTCCACACTATCCGGGGCCCATGTATTCCTAACGAAGTGGGTAATGCCAGCATGCAGTAGGAAGAAGGTGTTCGGCAGACCCTGTGAGTGTATGAAATCAGTGTGCGACAGCAGGGTGCCTTCATTGAATAGTGCACCTACTGTAGTTATTCCCTCCTCCTCCAATTGTATCAATTGGTTACGAGTCGTGGTGCCCATGGGGATGGGAAGTCCCAGCAATGGAATGTTTGGTGCTTATGGCAGCATTGATGCTGTGTATCTCAATCCCTGCTTCCAGTATTGCAAGGCAACCCGCAATAAAGGCGACAGGGCTCCTGCGACCGATCGTGTATTATGTAACAAGTTGTGCAGTTTCCCTTTGGCTATCATGTTGGGTGCATAGTCAATTTCGTGTAGATTGCGGCCGGCCAGCCAGTACGAGAGCCACTGCAGTTGGCTCGCCATACAATAAGCCCTGAGGTCTGCGGCCCCCAATCCCCCGGCATTTGTTGGAAGTTGTAGTTTTTTCAAACCAATTCTGCGTCTCCCATTACCCCATACTAATTCTGTCAATAACGAGTCCAGCAACTTAAATATTTTTGAGGGGATTATTATTGGAAGTGTAGTGAAATAGTATAACACCCGTGGCAACATAACCATTTTAGCTATTGCCAAACGGCCTGCAACAGACAGCGGGAGGGTGATCCAGAATGCTACTTGGGATGGTAGCGAGGCAATTGTGCACTGCACATTGCCATCCAATGTATCTTGTTGTGTCCTATATATCTTCACTCCTAAATATTTGAAAGTGGTTGGAGCCACTGTTAAGGCCTTACTCCCAAAACTAACCACACAGGATACACTAACATCACTGAAAGGGAATGCGATAGACTTCTCAAAATTAATAAACAGTCCAGACAGCTCATCAAATGCGGTAAAAAGTGGCACTATGGAGTGAAATCCACTGCACAAGTCTCTTACGTACAAGATAATATCATCACCATTTAGTGATATTGAGTGCATCGTCTGCCCAATTGGTATGCCCTATTCCCCGGCTGACTCACGTAGTTTTTGAGCCAAGGGTTCTAGCGCTAGGATAAAAGCATGGGGGAGAGCGGGCAACCCTGTCTGGTCCCTCTGTGGATCCTTGTATTCATTAGAGATATATGCCCCTGTTCTCGCACGAGCTGTCGGGGCAGTATAGAGGAGTTTGACCCATTTCAAATATTCCATAGGGATTCCAAATTTGCCCAGCACTGCCAGCATGTATTCCCAGTTTAGAGTGTCAAACGCTTGTCTGAGATCCAGGGATAAGTATCCTGCATTTGAGTAATGTTCTGGGCGAGCCCACATCACTTGATATTGTCGACGCACATTATGAGCTGTGCTCCTACGAGGGACAAAACCACATTGGTCTGTGTGTATGAGTTTATTGAGATACGGTATCAATCGAGTCGCTAGTATCTTACTCAATATTTTGTATTCAGTACTCAAGAGCGATAGTGGTCTGTACGCCAAGATGTCTGTGTGGTCTCTCCCAGGTTTAGGCAGGGAAATCACAAGTGCCTGGCTTGTAGTCGGAGGCAGTCTGCCTATGTCCAGTGCCGTCTTACACAACTTTTCCAATTGGGGCCCTAATTCCTTAGTGTATGCTGCATATCCCCAGTCCTGGGGTTTTATGTCGTGGGAGGTCTCTGATTGCTTCCTGCATTTCAGTTGCCGTGATCGGTAGTTTCAGCGCTTCTTGCTCAGTGTCTGTTAATGTGGGGAGCTGCACTTCCTGAAGGAAGTCCTGAATTTCCTGTGTGGGTGTATGTTTCAGGACTTTATATCGATGCTCGTAGTATTCCCTGAATGTCTCATTTATTGCTAACTGTGTGACCGCTATAGCTCGTAAAGGGGAGCGAATCATTGTTATTGGGACTGCTGGAGGGGGGGTATTATTCGAGCTAATAGTGTGCTGGCTCTATCTGCCTCTGTATGCACTCTTTGGACATATGTCCGATGATCTATCACGCGCAATCTTTCAAGTAGATCTGCGTAATCTATGCGCACCTTCTGCAATTTACCGGCACTGTCTGGGGACGACGCTGCTTCCCTCTCTAGTATGCTAAGCTGGGACTCTATTTCTGTTATGTTACGCACAATCGTCTTTCGCGCCCCCACTGTTGCGCCGATTGCTGGGCCCCGCACTACCACTTTGAATGCCTCCCATTCCACCAAGGGTGATGACGCTGTATAAGCATTATTAGCTAAGAAATCATTTATAACGCCCTGCATCTGTGCTTTAAAGGCGCTATCCTCTAGGTATTGGGGGTAAATCTCCATGTTGGAACTGGTGCGGGGACCCGACCTCATTGAAGAGTAAGCACCAATGGGCTGTGATCTGATAATGTTTTGCCTAAGTATGTAATGTCCAGAACTTGTGCTAATAGTATGGGGGAGCAGAAGATGCGATCTATTCGCGTGTGTAATGCATGCATCGGAGAGTAAAAGGAGTATTCGCGCACTACCGCGTTTTTATTGCGCCACACGTCTTCCAATGTCCACCCTTCCGCCCAGGTTTCCAGTGCTTTAGCCTGTCGTGTGGATATTGCCTCTTCAAGTGGAGGGTGCAATCTGTCCAGTTGTACATTTAAAACCGTGTTGTAGTCGCCCCCCAGAATACATGTGTAATTCACCCAGTCAGCTAGGGCTGCGCTTACTTTCTTTAAAAAGATTTCTTGCTCCGAGTTGGGGGCGTATATACTGCCCATTATCACTGATACACCTTCTAGTTCTCCTCTTAACAGCACATATCTACCTTCCCCATCAATACGTTGCTCATGGAGTTTAAAAGGGATGCCCTCCCTAATCCATATCGCAGCATTCCTAGCAAATGCAGACTATATAGTCTTGTACAGTTGTCCTCTCCATTTTTTTGGGAGTTTGCCTTCTTCAGCAGCATTCAGGTGTGTTTCTTGTATAAATACTATTTGCGCCTTACGTCTATTCAGTTGTGCATGGATACGATATCTTTTAGGAACAAAACCCATTCCCCGCACATTCCATGTGAAAAAATTATATGATACCCGAGTCATCATTTTTATGGCGTGATAGCATTACTGACTACCTCTGGTGTTTCGCGCTATTTCTTTGCAGGTTCAGTACAGTGCCCAAGTGCGTGCCCTGGCTACTCCCCAGTATATATACCCCAAATATCCCAATACACCGGTCCAACCATAAACATATGCTCGACCAAATATACGCCAAAAGTGGCAACATTTGAAACATGATACTTGCAGTCGCCAGGGGGGGAAGAACTCCAGCCGTGTATCGTCTCATTCCTGCACAGTTCTAATCTGCTGTGCTAGAGATCTGTCCTATGTAAAATAACTTGGGGACAGAAAAAGATAATAGAAGAGAAAGAAATAGAAGAAAATAGAAAAGGAAGGAAAAGAGAGCAATGGAATTTGTTTTGTCTCACGTATCCAGGGCCCGCACCCTCCCCATCCTATAGAGTCCACATTGTGTCCATATAAAATGACATCCATGGCTACCAGTGTTGCTGTGACTTTTCCCATTACTTTGCATTACTGCGGCAACGTAGTATGACCACTGTTTACAGCTACTATATATTGGGGTATAGGAAGTAATGGCGCCTAGCTGATTCAGCGTATAATACGGTGAATTGCAAATAGTACGGTGCAACAGGTTGGGGAAACACCCTAAGACCCCTAGATGTGTGAAGGAAAACCTGCACAGAAATGTAAACCAAAATCCTATGCACACGTTGTGATTAGTTCATGAGAGTTCATCAAGTAGTAAAGTACGATTGTCAATAAAGTCCAAATTGGTCCAATTCTTGTCTTTTATTCAAGCAAGAACACAGAGAATCCAGCCAGACTGGCTGGGTTCTCTGTGTTCTTGCTTGAATAAAAGACAAGAATTGGACCAATTTGGACTTTATTGAAAATCGTACTTGTGTGCATAGGATTTTGGTTTACACTGTTTACAGCTAGTTCAGCCTGGCAATGGCTGCATCCAGATATGCCCCGCTGTCCAGTGCACACAATTCTGTTACACGGTCATTGTTCGTGTAGGCTGTCGTCTCATTCCAGCATGTCTTGTGCAATTTGGGGGGTCATAGATGGGAATAGTGGCTGACTGTTCCCAGAGTCCGTTAATAGCATTCCATCCGAGGATGACTCGTGTCTGCTGGTGCCACCCTTCGCTTTCAGTGTAGCCGCCGTCTGCAGAGCCGCTCTTTTACTTGCTATTTTTTTCTCCAGAGTAGGTGCCTTCTCCGTGCCCCAACGCGATCTTCCAGTGTTCTTCTGCCCATTGCGTCGTCGTCTCTGGCTCATCCTCAGGGGCTGCCTGTGTTCGTCTAAGATCTCCAAGTCCGGGAAGTTAGTTTCTATCCATGACCAAGCAGCCTCCACGTCTTCGAAGAAGTGGCTAGTATTTCCATGCAAAAGTTTGGGTTTGGTGCGGAATATTAAGGCATAGCGTAGGTTGAGCTGCTGTAGATGTTTCTTTACCCCAAAGAAAGTTTCTCTCTGCCTCTGTACTTGCACAGTATAATCCGGAAAGAGGGATATTCTGGTGTTTTTATACAGCAGTGGGGCACTCTCTCGTGCCTTTCTGAGGAGCGTGTCCCGGTCCTTATAGTTCAGAATTTTCGCCACCATTGATCTTGGTGTCAGCCGAGGCGGGCGATTCCCAGTGGGCACTCTGTGGGCCCTCTCCACACTGAACATATCTGACAGGCCTTCTGGCGACACAGCAGTGCAGAGCCATTGTTCTGTAAATTGCGTTGGGTCACAGCCTTCGCTTTTTTCCAGCATACCGATTATGCGTATGTTATTTCTACTCACGTGGCCCTCTGCATCATCCACCCTGCTTTGCAGCTCCTTAACTTGCTGCTGCAGTTGCGTGACCGCTTCTGTCTGTGCTTTGCGCCACGGAGTTATCTCTGACGGGGTCAGTGCATGCTTCTGAACTTTTTCTGACAGGTTTTTGTGATCAGCTCTTAGTAGGATCACATCAGTTGTGAGTGTGCCTGGTTGTTGCTCCAGCACAGCTGTAGATTCTCTTATCTACGTCAGGATAATGTCCAATTTATCTGAAGGTGGAGTTTCATGGGCAGGGGTGTCCGGGATCACTTCCGACGACAGTGGCAGGTCACTGGTAGTCAGTGGTGGCTGGTGGAATTAGAAAGAGGTGGGGCGTAAGACTGGTTAACCAATTTTGGTGAGCGCGCAATCTGCGCGGTTATGAGAGGGAATCGGGTGTCTCCCCCAAGAAATGTAAAAACAATTGGTGTAAGATGGTGCAACTTTTATCCATGAATAATAAGAATCTGTCCCACGTATAGGGTATACATGACCGCTGATATGACTCTTAGTTTACTTATAGTATTGTAATCAGGGAGGGGACAGGAACATTTCTCAGTTCATGTTAAAAAGTCTCACTTTTAACAAATACTTCTCAATGCATGTATCTATTTACAGAGTGCCAACACGTTGCCATTTTGCCACCTTGGAAGAGTATAGAGATGAAGCTGGACAGCGTAATTACTAAACAACAGACAGCTGCATCGATGTGCATTTTGCATATTTTCCAGGGGTACAGTCTTCCATTGTGTACCCAAATGGTTTTCAGAACATGAATAACCGAGATACCAATAAGTCCTAAGGGTGTAAGTTCAGAGCAGAGTCACCTATGACTTAATTAATTATACAGAATGTGAAAATAGGTTTGTGGCATTTCAAAGACCATCACTTTGGAGCGCAAACAAATTGGCATGTTAAAAGCATGCAATTTAATATCTTATTTGGGTCAATTTTTGCCGTTCACTTTCTGACAGGACTAATAGTTGTTCTGGAAACAGGGTGTTCACGCAAGGCCGAGCTGTGGCCTCTTGGGCACAGTGCTGGCAGCGGAGGTATTCTCAGTTTCATAAGAAACACTCAGTGTTGTCGTGGGCACAGTTTTTGCTTCCTCGTACTGCAGCTGCCCAACTGCATAACGGAAGTTGCTCAGACCTGGGCAGCTAAATCCAACCATTTGGATGTCGATGAGGCCTATCCCTATAAATATTACTGATTTTGTTCAAGTGTTTAAGGGACTGGACGGCACAGTTTTTATTAAGAGCATTAAAAGCCCCTCTATATTACCCGTCTCAATCGGACTGCTTTATTGGCTTTGGGAGGAGGAAAAGCTAAGTTGACCCATGGGATTCTAAGATATGGCACGCACATTAGTCAGATTTCTGCACAGTTGATGTAAAACCCTATAACGTCTTTCAGGAATTGAAACTTGTAATCTGCATGTTACTCACAGATCTTGACAGCAGGCATGAGAAACTCTTGTGCACCTGCACCCGTGATCTGCTTATTACAAACAGTTTGCTTCAGTGTGCACCCAACCCGCTGTGCTATCTTATTGGTTCTTTAATTGCATACAATAGAACTAGCACACGCAGCAAATGAAACGAAAACAACCAAAACATCCAACTACGAGGCATGTTATTTATAGGGATCAATGAGTTCCGGTTACTACACCCTCCTGTCCATGGGGTACACTGTGGAGGACAGGTCTGTAATAGATTGCCATCTGCTGCCTCTGTGGCAAGCTCCCCTAGCAGAATCACCCTCCTATCTGGCTCATACCTGTCGATTGCCACGGATCTTCAGTCACACATAAAACAGTAACTGCAAGAGCCATGCAAACCTCAAGCTGGAGGAGCAAACACAGAGGGCAGACTGGTGTAGGGACTTGGGGCACTAACCAAGCCTAATGAGGTGGCTGGTAGAGTGCTTAGCCAGGGGTTCCCTTCAGATGTCAGGTGTTATGAGTAGCACCGGACCTGCCCTGACAAGTTAGTCTGGTCCCACACACATGACTCCAGCAGCTAGAACTGGGCTACATGTCCAGCTCAGTATTTCACAGCTGAGGTGCTCTAGCTAAACAAATGTATACAGACATTCAAATCTGTGTTGTTCCCGATCTCCGATCTACCCAACAGCACTTTTGAAAGATGTGTGCTTAGGGACAGTCTAGTTCTACTAAGTGTCTATAAACGTATTTAATAATCTTGATGTGCATTTTGGGATGGTCCAAAATGCACCACTACATGCTTCTTCCCAAAACAACTGCTTCCAGCATCAGTCGCGATCGGCAAGACGGAGGAGGGGGCCGCGCGGTGTGGGGGGAGCGGGACAGTATTGAAAATAAAGTTAAAACTAAACCTACCTTAATACCTTCCTCCCACTGCTTCCTCCGGATCACGCGCCACCGCTCCTGCTGCTCCCGGCCGGGCCTGTGTAAATCTAGACAGCCTCCTTCTCGTTCCCCTAAGCCAGCAGCGTTGTGATTGGAGGCGGGCGGCGCCCGGCCGGGCGCCTGTAGACCAGGGGCCATTCTCTCTATGCATGCAGCCTACATAGAGAGAGTGCGCAACTGCGCATGACTGGTGTGGTCGGCGCTGAGCCCTAACAAACCGTCAGCACCAAAGACAGTGGGCTAGCCACGCCTCCCCTGCACTCGAGAATGAACGCCCACCCGCCCGCCCCCAACTAGGCACTCCAGGCACTTCTGCTTTCCCTCCGTGCGAGAAGCAGAAACATGAAATGGTAGTTTTACCATTTCATGTTTCTGCTTCTCGCACGGCGAGAAAGCAGTGGGGCAACGCCCACGCCCCAATGGAGGAGCCGCCACTGGCTTTCACCCTTGTCAGGATGGGACTTTCAGTCCGTGCTGTCCGACACACGCATCAGTCGACTCGGTCCATGGGGTGTTCAGTTCCTTTTCCGGCACAGCTCGTACTTGTTGGCCGCACCAGGCCCAGGCCACCGGCCTCGTGTACTTCACCCGCCCGGCAGTGGGGCAGATCGTCACTGGTGGGCTCAGCAGTGTCGGTGCACGACCGGAGACGTGTCACCGTGCAGCATTTGGCAGCCTCTTGGCAGCTGTGTGCAGGGGCACTACGGATTGGCGGATATATGCGGGGTGGAGGAGAGTTATCGGCCCCAGAGCCCCGCAATCAGGCGTCCGCCATCTTCCACGGCTGGCCACGCCCCATGTGTTGCTTCACTGATGGGGCGGCCATTTTTATTCCCTGCCAGAAGCACTCACACTAGACTCAGTGCTGCCAAGTATCACGCCTCAGGTGTGACGCTCACGCATTTCAGTGCGGTGTTCCGCATCACCGCACTGAAATGCATTGTCACGCATTTTGCCTCTCGCCAGCGCGCGCCGGCACCAGCAGCGCCTGTGCACCGGCTCTGCTGCTCCGAGAGACGTGCTGCCAGCAGCTGCTTGCTGGGCTGAGTTCAATAAATAGTTAAAGATCCATCTGCTCTCAGCTCTGGAGTGGCTGAGAGCACTACAATATAACAAATCTGCCCAGCCTGTCGTGCCTGGCTGGCGCCGCGCGCCTTTTTTTCTTTGACACACACACACTCTCACTTCTGCCAATTACCGACGGGGGGGCGGGTCCTGCCCTCTCAGCAGCTGTCAGTCACTGTGGCACACCAGGGCGCCCGGGATTATTAAATCCGGATGTGACCCAGTGCCCTCACGTCCGGAGAAAGAGGAAGTGAGGCAGAACGGCGGGGATTCAATCTGAGTCAGTCGAGTCCTCCTCGCAGGGTGCACAGTGCTGACTCTTCATTCTGCGGTGCGCAGCGCCGCAATTTAATTAAACCCCCGGCGTGCCCGCGTTCATGTAATGCCAGGCAGCCCTAGACCGGCAGGGACTCGGAGAGTGACTGACCGACCCAGAGTGAATTAATTTCACTCATCGGCGACATAGGACACTGAGTGACTCTCATCATGGCCGCCCGCCGTGCAAGAGGCATCGGTGATCGCGGGCGGCGCAAACTACTGTGGCCAAGCGGGGGACGAGTGAGTCAGCAGCCTGCAGTGTCTGGGGGAGAAGAAGAAGACTGCTGCTGCAGAGTGCATCATGCAGCAGTGCAGTCACAGTGCTGCAGCGCTGTGCGGCCGCGGCGGGTCCCTGTGCGGCCTGCGGCCGCCGGACGTCGGTCACAGACCGGGAAGAGTCTCTGAACTCGTCTAGTACTAGCTCAAGTAAGTGTTTTATACTACATGATGAGTCATCTGAAAAAATTAATTTCACACACAATAGCATCTGCAGGGCTGCTCTGTCTCATCATCCTTCCTGAGTCAGTGAGCCTCCTGGTTTATCTGCAGTCTGATCATTGTGATTTATCACAGTAAATGCAGGCGGGCCGCAGGGCTGCTCTGTCTGAGTCTCATCTTAGGGCAGTAGTAAGGTATTATCTTCACGGGTCAGTGCGTGACAGTTTTACCAGGCAGGGCTCTCTCTGCTCTCTGCACTGGGGCCCGGCCGGGTGGGGGGGAGGGAGGGATGGGGTCCGTTACAACTGGGGTTAGTGTCCTTCCATTTCTGGTGCTCCGCAGCAGTTTCAAGAAGTTCTTGAAATTTCTTGTTGCTCAAATGGCTGTAATTTCTGATATTTAGAAGTGTCCCTAGTCTTCATTGCATGATTTTTGCTCGCGAGAAAGTGTCACTCATAGTCGTTGGAATGTCACTCATAATTTCACTGAAATTTTAAAAATGTCACACATGGCAATCTGAAACCTTGGCAGCTATGTAGACTCCATCTTGATATATGTTCTAGTTCATTTTGCACACCGTGCGTCCCGCCCTATTTAATGAGAGACGGGCCATGGACGTGCTACAGATGCGTGCAGACTACGTGCCAAAGGCAAGCCCGTTTGCACCCGTCTGTCTGCACACGGACCGCACACAACTCCAGCCACTATGACAGTTCTCCCCTGCTTTTGCTCAGCACAATCAAGGGGGGTGAGCTAATAATGAGGTCACCTCCACAGAACGTACAACAGGGATAGCGCAAATATATAAAGGGAAGGGTGTCCTTCATTGTGGGCTTATTAACACCAGATCCCTCCGTAAGCATGCCATAGAAGTTACATTTTTACTGAAGGATACAAGGACAGATATTTTATTCATTACAAAAACATGGCCCTCACCGGACACAAATCTGGAATTTGGAGAGGCTTGCCCTAAGGGATAAGCCACCATAAAGGTACCAAGAAAGGAAAGGTTGGGAAAAGGAGTTAGCGGATCGCCTTGCACCAGTGGTCCCCACGCTGGTCCACGCCGACCAAAATGGTTTTGTGCCGTCCCGGAGCACTTCCCTTAACCTGAGGCGCTTCTTCAGGGTGGCGACGGACGCTGTGCAGGACTGGCCGAGAGCAGGCTGCCTCATATTAGACCTGGAAAAAGCCTTTGATTCCCTAGAGTGGGACTACCTAGCGGCGGCGTTGCAGCAATATGACCTAGGCCCAGGGTTCTTACAGCTCGTCAATTTGCTTTACATTGACCCCACCGTCAGGGTACGGCTGGGGCCTTATCTGTCAGATGCTATTCCGGTGCGCAGGGGAACTAGACAGGGGTGCCCCTTATCCCCTCTCCTTTTTGCGCTCACAATAGAGCCGCTGGCGGAAGCACTGCGCGCCACACTGGGAGACGGTATACCTCTAAGAGATGCCGTGCACCAAGTATCTCTTTATGCTGACGATCTCTTAGTCTATATTAGGGATATAGAGTACGGAACTTTGCCGCCATCTCTGGGCTTCGGGTCAATGTCGAAAAGTCCTGTATATACGCATCAATGAAGGATGCCGCGACCCAGGCCTTACCAATAATGGTAGAGCAGTGCAGTGGAGAGAAGACACCTTTCGCTACCTAGGCATCCGGGTCTATCGTCAGCCACAAGATCTATTTGATGGGAACCTGGGAAGAGCCCTGACGGCCATCCGATCGCAAATGCAATTCTGGGGCACACTCCCACTTACTGTAACAGGAAGAGTGGCACTAGCCAAATTGGTAGTCCTCCCACGGCTTCTGTATTACTTTGCGAACCTACCTCTGTATGTTCCAGCCTCCTTCTTTACTACACTGGAGAAACAGGTTAGGGACTTTATATGGGGCAAGGCATGACACAGAATGCAGTTACAAAAGCTTTACTTGTCAACAGATCAAGGGGGGTTGGCCGCACCCTGTTTTGAACACTGCTACTTAGCTGCTAAATTGCAGTGGATAACCCAGTGGTTGGCCGACAGACACCGCACAGATACGGCAACTACGCAGCCTCCCTATTCACTGAGTCAAATTATTGGGCTCTTTCACCCTGGCGTGATGGCGAAGACACCCAGGCCATTGTTGCTTGCCGTGGCATACAAATGTTTTCGCAGAGGTTTATATATCACCCGGGCCGTGACTCCCTATGCACCGGCAATACCACTAGTGGGGTCCCCTAGTGGCCATGTAGTGCTGACAGCGCAAGCAATTGAGGGGTGGCAGGAGAAGGGCGTCCAGACCCTTGGGGACCTCTACCGAGAAGGAGCACTTATACCATATACGTCCCTTGTAGAGGATGAGGGGTTTCTGCCAGGGCAGTTTCTCGTGCATCGTTCACTGATAGCCACACTAGTGGCCAAATGGGGAGACATGGCTACGGAACCGCAGACACACCTTGTAGTGCAATATTTACAAGCTATGGGGCGTGGTAGGCATCTCATACGCTGGTTTGCTGCGTCATTTAGAGTTCATGCAGCGATAAATCTGGACCCCGTCCGCAAAAAATGGGAGCTAGATCTGGGACACCCACTCACTGACAGGGAGTGGGCTCAGACACTAGAAAGCCCAACACGCATACCCAGGAACATGCCAACATTAACCGATACTTCAGTAGACCGGACGTGGCGTGCCCCAGATGTGCTGAGGTGGGTGCTGACATAACACACATGTTATGGAGTTGCCCCCGGATCGTTGTGTATTGGAACGCAGTAGCCCGTCTGTTGCACGACTGCACAGGGCGCGAACTACCTTTTGCTTGGCCAATATACCTATTACACAAATTCCGGAGAACGGCGCCCACCAAAGTGACATCCAGGTTCCTAGACCTGGGGATAGTGGTGGCCAAGAGATTGCTCACCAAAAGATGCAAAGCAGCGGATCCGCCACAAGCGCAGGCATGGCGCCACTCATTGCTTGCTTGGGCTAAGGCGGAAAGACTCGCCATCAGACGTGTGGAAACATTGGGTCTGAGGCAGGTCCCCATAGCCACGCAATGGAACGCGTGTTTAACCGAGCTACAACAACACTCAAGAGGGGACTTGGGGGGCTCCACTGTCTGAGAAACGCACGGGTAACCGGCACACGCAGACATGCCACTCGCGTATATTCCATCTTACCATACTAGCAAATAAGTGTCCGTCATGATTCACACAGGCTAACGTGACACAACTGGGAGGAAGTGGGACATGCACTAACAGGGCAGCAACACACGAGTGTACACAGGGAGGTGGAGGGGGGACTATGGGAGGGTCAATGTTTTCTTTATGGTTTATTTTTGCCTTTTGTAATGCCATAAGTTGAAGTTGGCTATATCTGTGCCTACAAGCACCGAACTGTGTTTGTTGCATAATGTGAATAACAACTAATGGTTACGCAAACAAATGTTCTTAACTTCGTAGTTGATGCTATGGCAACCTGGACACCAGTCACAGAGACTAAGGGGCCGATTCCGATCTCGGTCGGAGGCGCACCCAATACCATTCGGTCGGGAAAAAGCCATGCGAAAGCCTGTTACCCGACCGAACCGTACTGCGAGTCCGGCCGAGCGAGTACGATGCGAGTCGCCCGACCGACTCGTCCGGGCGACCCGACCGCTCCGACCGACTCGTACCCGGACCGTACCGCTCCGACCGACTCGGTCGGACCCGGTTCGCACCGCGCAATGGAGACGTTTTCCGGCCGGGTAAGTACGATGCGCACCCTCGACCGCTCCGACCGACTCGCGCCGTCCGACTCGAACTCGCTGTCGGAGCCGTACTTTGGGGGTCCGTGTCGGACCCCTGTACGCGTACCCGTGCGAGGCGCACACAGGGGGACCCAAGGGTCCCCCTACCTGTGGCGTGTACGCCGCGGCGCCTCGCGGCGTACTCGCTGTAGGGGCGCCCTTGTCCGCCTCCGCACCCATTGAGGCAATGGGAGCCCGCGTACGCGTTGTACGACCGGCTCCCATTGAGTTCAATGGGAGTCCGACCGACTCGTGTCCGATAACATACGGACGCATCGGACTCGCGTTCGGTCGGACTGCACGGGTCCGATTCGGTCGGAAATCTCTCCGGGTCCGGCTCGGTCGGGGAAATTTCCGGCCCGAATCGGAATCGACCCCTAAGTTGTCAATTTCTATGCCAGTATTCCACGGATGTTCTGTTGAACTGTTGACATGATCTTATCTGTATCTGTAATCAATGAGACACCATGTATGCATGTAACAACAGACAAAAGTGCACAAACTTAATAAAAGAGATTTAAAAAAAAAAAAAAAGAAAGGAAAGGTTGGAAGACGGGATAGTGGTGATCTTCAGGCTTACTATAAAAGCAAAGCTGCTACCATTCGCTCTCCTGCCAAACTGTGAATTAAATGCCCTCAATATTCAGCTGTCTGCTAATAAAAATATCCTAGTGATATTATGCTATCGGCCACATATCCTGTTTCCAATTTTGATCACAACTTAGTGAAATTTCTCAGCCCACTTCTCAACCCACATTCCAGTTTGATCGTGCTTGGAGACGTTCATTTCAGAGTACACAACAGTGATGAAAAAAATGACTGTATGGCTTCCCTCCATGGAAGCAATAGGGCTTAATCAACACGTAAAGGGTCCAATACGTAGGTTGGGTCATACTCTGGATTAGGTGTTGATAATACCAATATCATACTCAAATCAGAAATAATGCATTAGTTGAATGTTATATTGACACCTAAGCGTAGAGTGTCCTTTAGAACGTGTTTGTGAAATGATCTAACATTACAATTGTAATAATAATTTAGCAGAATTGGTTACTCATGATGCTGAAAGGTATGTTATGACGTGAATTATGAGAGACAGAGAAAATGTGTTGTACCCTGTGTGATATTAATTTAGCCTAATGGTAGGCCTGAGTTGTACTTCTATTTTGCTTCCCCGATTAGCGTTTATCTTTGCTCTTTGCCTGTAATGTGAAATGTTGCATGTATTTGTGTTCCCACTACAGGTAGAAGAGTCTATTGTTCAGTCGATAGATAGGTCTGGGAAGGAATGCAATAACAAAGGAGGGATGAATTCTTGTTGGAGACGGAGATGGCACCAAGGACGTGTGGGAAGTTTTACCATGTGAAGCAGGAGGTGGACAAAGGAGTCGAAGAAGGATGCTGGGATAATGACAAGTTACCCAAAGTTTGCAGGAGGGGCCTGCATTTTGCAGTGGCGGCTCCTCCGCTAAGGCGGAGGTGTGTCGCCCCACTGCCAGGAGCAGCAAGGAAATGAAAAAATAAAATAATAACAGAATGTTATTAGCATTTTATTTTTTAGCATTTTATTTTTTCCTCCTGAGGGGGCAGGGCGGAGCTGCAGGGGAGGAGTGGTAGAACACTCCTGTGCGCAATGACTGTTTGGTCGGCCCTCTCGGGCCGCCCAAAACAGTCATGTGCACTTCCCTGTTCTCCATGCAGGCTGCATTACAGCCTCCATGGAGAACATGCCCACCCCTCCAGCCCCAGGCAGACCAATCGTTGTGACTGGCTTAGGGGTGGGAGCCTGGCTGCCTGCTTCCTGTTCCGACCTGGAGTTGGACACAGGCGAGCAGGAGAGAAGACACGGGACCCGGCAGTGGCAAGGTAAGTTTTATTTATTTATTTGTTTTAAAAGCAGCCCGCCCCGCCCGCCCACCCACAAGCCGTGCCGGCCGCCCCTGACATTTTGGTAATTGCTTTTGTACTAATGAAGACAGGAACAGCTGACACTTTTCTTGGAGATGCTTCAAGGTACAGACCTCTCTCGGTGATTGTGGTGTTAGGCTACATGACCATAGTTAGAGCTTTCTCTTAGGAGGACTCTGACAGCTGACACCTTTTTTCTGCTTTCCTTTTGAACCTCGCTTAGTCTTGTTTTCCCCTTTATGTAGTGTATGGATATTTAGGGAACTTTGGGGAATTTTCCTTAAAGGAGCTTGATGCAACCTAACTTATAATTTTGTCTTCTAATAACCTATGTGGCAATAACCAAATTGGTAGTTTTCTGTTTGTTGTTTAGGGTGAATCGGTTCTAGAGATTTGGCTTCATCCTATTCTCTTTGTATTTTTATACTATCATGCTAAGATTTATATATCTGAATCTGTTTCAAAATATGCAATAAACTAACTAACCCAAACCCAGTTGTGGACCTGTGTTCCTGAGAAATTTCCATTTTGGGTTTAATGGGTTGTGAAGTTCCTTAGACCCGGAAATGGGAATTGACATCGAGACTCCTAAGAAAACCAGCCAGTGTCACTATTGCAATAAGGTGGCGCATTGGAAGTGCAAATGTCGTTTGAATCCTGCAAACCAGGATCTCGGTGGGGGACCTAACCAACCCCAGGGTAGTTTCGTACAATCGCTAGACATGACCCGGCCAAGATCTCAGAATTAGGGAGGATCACAGGGACCTGCAATGCAGGCACCGCAACCTTGAGTGTCGCCATATGCTTTCCAGAATGTCTCCTATGGGAATGCCTCAGTCCAACAGTCCCTATGTTCGACGCCTTCGATGGTTCAGGGACACCACCGACCATATGACAGTGCCTGAGAGGGGAGGAAGACTGTACACTTGGCGCTGTCTTGGCGGTAGACCACAATGGAGCCTATGTTGATGCTGAGGTAGATGGTCACAACGTTACCTTTCTGATCGACACTGGTGATAGCCGATTTACTGTGATAATAGCAGAGGCTCCCAACCTACCTCTCTCGGGAAAAACAATCCAAGTTGTAGGCGTAGCTAATAAGAGAATGTCGAACCCTTTGACCGAGGAGGTCCCTGTGAGAATAGGGACCATCGAGGACAATCACCAGTTTCTAGTGTGTGATTCAAACCCTGTAAGCTTGTTGGGATGGGACTTGCTGTGTAAGGTCAATTGTACTATATACTGCACCCCAGAGGGCATTGAGATCCAAAAAAAAGATGAGGATGTAGCATTCAGATTGGCGAATCAGAAGTAAGGAGTTTCATTGTTCCCTTTGTTAACCCGAGAAGATCTGCCACTAGATCTGTAAGGGACAGTGTCGAAAGAAGTTTGGGATTTCTCAGGAAAGGACTTCGGATTCATTAAAGGAGTCGAATACAAGAGCGTGTGTAGTGGAAATGCTCCTCGTGGTCAAAGCAGTGTGTTTTCTAGGGCTGGCCTTGGAAGTGTGGGCATGGGAATGTGGAGATATTACAACCACCTGTGGATTTCTACCCAATAGATTTGACATTTTTGTTATAAAATAAATCGTTTGGCCCAGATCAAAAAATAAAAGGTTGGCAGACCCCCTTAAATCAAACTGGGAAGGCTGGAGATGACTTGCCTCCCTCGCCCAACATGGATCCTGAATAAAAATGTTTTTACAAGGCTGCTGTTAGCTCCTGGTCCAACCTTGGATGCAAGAAGGTAGACCAGACGTATGGTGAAAAGGGACACACTGTTTAGTGCACTGCTGGGATATGAGAGCATGCCTCAGCTGCCAACATGTGTGTTTTGACTTGGTTTGTATTGTTACAAGCGAATAGAAAATCAGTTCTGTTTTTTTTCATAATAATTGAAAAATACACCCCATCTCACAAAATCAGTCCGGAAACTTTTGCGCCTACTACTAACATAGCAACGAAGCTCATCTAATGGAAATCGTCTGATCAGATCTCTATACATACTTGGTGGGTTTGGGTTACCTATACTCGAGGTGCACACAGTTCATATCACAACCTAATTGACAACCTGAAGAAATCCACCAGCTTATGGAACTCTATGAGCAGATTCCTGTAAAAGTTTGTCCCTCCTTAGTTCCTCTATAGCTTAATGGCACAATCTTTTTTAGGCCGCCATTTTCTCACATCTCACCTAAGTATTTCCTGCAATGGCTCCATTTAATTTTGACCTCTGCTTAATAGAACTTCCCTTCTCCTCTCCCCCTCTTCCTTCCCCATCTCTACTTTTCTTTCATCACCTTATCCTTTCTGCTCTATCCTGTCTCTCTTTTATCTTCTCTTTTTCAGGGTACAAAATTCTTGGTAATTTTCATCTATGCAATGTTGGTTGCTCCAGACTGGTCTCTACTACATAACATAAACATTGCTACCTCAACTTTTTCTATTACTGATTTGTTTAACCCTTTTGTAGCTTGTGACTTGTTATTACATGTTCTTTACGCATGTCAATAATATCATATCTTGCTGTCCCCCTTCCCTCTACAACTGTAATCACCATCTACTAAATACTTTCAATAAAAAATCTGAAATAAAAAAGTTGAAAAATATATTTATTGGGACAGGAATGTCCCCTGCATGGAGTACAGCTGTGTTCCCATGCACTGCCCAGCTGTATCTGGTATGCTGGATTTGATTTTGGCACCAGTCTCGTGATAATCTAGTGTGAGTGTGAGGGCCTAAGCTGGTCCTTTGACATGAGAGAGGTCCTGGACCTAGAAGGGCACACAAAGTCTGCTCTCAATGATTAGATAGTGGACTGCTGTCCTGATCATGGGTTTAGTATGTAGCGTAGTGGTGGCAGCGTGCCATGTTTTGTGAATCTGTAGTTGTGGCTAGACCTTTTCATCTGTGGCAAGCCAGTGGAGGCCTACTGATTCACTAGTGTAGAGTTCCACTGCTACACAATAACCAGGTCCTAGAGCTAACATTCCCATGCATGTTTGCTAGTGTGTCTGTGTGTGTGGCCTGCATTGTGCGTACATCATCGGCATGAGTGAACCAGAGTAACAGAGGACTGTGGATTCCATGGTCCATTCGCGGGCACAAAATGGAGGTGAGTGTTTTTTCCCAGACAATGGAAGTTTAATGCTGACATTCCTGAAGCTGGTTGGAGGAGACCTAAACATTAAAAATGAGACAGGTTCAGTTTAGAAATGTGATTAGGCCCTTTTATTTTAAGAGCTACCTCTGAGTCGTTTGAGCACTGCCATTTGGTAGATGGTGGGGATGAAGGGTGGGATAGCTGTCTATGTTGTTCGGAGTGTGAAGAGCTAGCCTTTCTTCCTGATAACTGTTAAGTGTGGCTGTTAATAGCCAGGTGCAGACCGCTCACATCTGTTTGTGTGTATGTTGTGATTGCTCCTGCTGTGGGGAGCATCACTCTACACAAAGGCTGAACCTTGAAGACATCATGGAAAAGGCACATGAAAGGAGAGTTGACCTACACGGGTTTGATAGTGCAGACAGAGAATACACTTCCATTGTAAGCTTTATCTGAACAAAAGTGTGGGGGCTGTTGACCGACTTGATGTTCTAGTTCCAAGTTCTCTTTGAGCAGGGGAGGAGGTGTTCGATGGGGTATCCAGAGGACTGCTGTGCCAACAGATCGGGTGTCTAACTTGTAGCCAACATCCCAGAGGTGAGGGTACGTCACCTGGAATCTGACCTAGAAGGAAGAGCTGTGTCCCTGTCCTGGAGTGCCTGGAAGCGGACCTGCCTGCAAAGAGGAGGGGAGGAGGGAGCAAGCACTGCAGGAGGAACTGACTACCGAGGCAAGCAAGAAGCAGATGGCCCCAGAGCTGCTGGTCTGCCCACCCAGAAGTGACTCGAGAGTGAATAACTGGCATGCTGCTGATGTGGTGTGCCATTTCATTTGCCAGCAGAGACCTATGCAGTGGCACTGTTCTAAAGTGTGCCCAAAGCAGACTGCCCTGCTCTGATTTCAAAGAGGCAGGACAGTGTCACTGTCAAAGTGTGCTTGAGCGGCCTGCTAGCTGCGACCATGAACATTGTGCCCCACAGCGGATCAAGTCAATGTGTTAACGTAGAGTGAAGTCGGAGCAACCCGGCTGCTTGTGAGGTTCGTAGGGTGACACCATGACCTCAGACCATGCCCAATGCACCTGTGCCCAGAAGAGGGCCTGCAAACACCTAGGGCCATCAGTTATGCTGCGGTCTGCTGACAGCCAATCCATGGGTAATGGCCCTGCAGCTGCTACAGCCAAGACTAGAGCCAGAGTCCAGCCACAGCCAGTGAGCCAGCACGTGGTTCTCCCACGAGAGGGAGGAGAAACATGATGCTTGAGGGGAGCCTGATCGCAGCAGGCAGAGGACTAAAAGCCTCAATTGGAGAGATTGGCATTGGGACTAGAAACTATGAAACCAAGCACACACACTCTACATGCCACAGTAGTAGCACTGCACTTGTGCCTGCACCCTGTTACACTATCCTTATACAGAGTTAAGAGGGAGTTGGGGGAGAAGAGGCACCTTGATTCTTGTGTAGTGGCCCCTCTCAGAAGATTAGTATCTGTGTATTGTAGTGTGTGATACCTCGTTTATGAGTGCATTAAAGTTATTTCTTTCCTAAAAATATAAGCACTGGTTTGGACACCTAGGTATTGCACTGCTGGGCGAATTGTTGAGTTCTGATCTTGATGCATCACCACAATACCTCCCTGAGAAGCCTGAGACTGCTTGCCATCACTACTTCTGAGAGTCAAGTGCTGAAGGGGCTGCACTTGACCCAGTGTGCAGAACTATTGCAGGATGGGCATTGGAAGGTCAGAGGCAAACAACCCCAGCACCCACTGCGGTGGCCCAGCAATCCCTGCTTTTCCCCTTTCTCACAACACTGTTTCATTGTACTTACTAATAACTAATTTTATTGCTCACCTGAGCGGTGTGCATTGGTTTGATTTTGGAAGTCATGCCGTGTTTCAGACGTACGAGCTAAAGACTCCACATACTTCTGAGCAGGAGACACTCACCCTATGAGCTATCCAAATGGCCCTTGGTTACCCCATTTCTTTAGGTGAAAATGGAAAACTATAAATTGTTCTTTTCTTTATTTCTTTTAGATCAACAGTCTTCTTGAGCTAACCATTTTGAGGTCTATTTTAAACTTGATAGAGAGATGCCAACCACTTTTTTCCCAAAAACGTCCTGACACCCACATCCCTGCTGGCAATTACTAGACTGAGGCACACAAATACCAGTTAGATTGCAGGATACCCTTATACACCACCAGACCAACTAATAATGGCCATGGTAGAACTAGCTAGTGGTGCTTACCGACAATTCTAACATGGCGTAGCAGGTCAGAAGGATGGTGGTCAGTTTAGAGCTGGCGGAAGTCTCTTGTACCTCCCATTCCATGGCTTAGAGAATCCCTGGGGAATTGCACAGGCCAAGGGAGTGAAAGCTGTCACCACTGCTTCCCAAAGGATCATGGTAAAGCATAGATTTATTTTTCTTGGGATGTGGATACACCCCTGACAAAAAGGCATAACTGAGAATGTCCTCTTTTGCGCATGTGTGGTAAAGATGAGGGTATCTGTGGGATTTCCTTTCTGAAAGTTGGTGTATGGTTGACAGTCCTAGGGATTAGCATGGTCCCCTGGACCCTTTGGTAACTCCAGGATTTTCCTACATGACAGTGCAATGGGAAATCCTACAGATTCTTCAGGGTATAGAGATTATTTGCAGTTCCAGGTACCACCCGAAGGCCTTACAGAACCATCAAGTACAACAAGGGGATCTGTTACATGGTATGAAAATGTCCAAAACCTGTGATTGAAGGGCAATACTGCCAACGATAGGTGGAAGCCTGCCAGGTGGGTAACGTTGATTAAGGCTGGGAGAAGGAAGGTGCCGCCACCCAGACATAACATGGGTTTAATATCAGATGGCTCGCCTGACGGCTTTGTTAAAAGTAGAAAGGTATGAAACTAGAGCATTTGTGTATTCCTTAATCAATCTAATACATACGTAAGTAACGAAAAGCTATTTAACTAAATAATAATTAGAAAACGCATAGGAAGAGATCATATTTTCTGAATTTTAATTTCCATTTGAAAAGGCTGTAACAAAACACATGTTGACGTTTAGACACCTCACAATATAATTAACAAAAGTCTGTGTTTGTAATATTGGATACCAAGCCAACACAAAAACTAGATTTTATAGTTGCTGACAATGGTAGACACAAAGGCAAAAAATATTTCAACCTAAATGTGTTTGAATTTCATGGACTACATCAAAATCTCTGCGTTTAGTTTCTCGGGAAGTCCATTTTGGCGTCCAGTGGTCATCAATGAATCTTATTCTTTCCATGATAAGTAAATTGATATCAACAACACAAATAACAATATACCAAAAGTAACAGTGTTAGACAGTATTTCTTGGCCGTACAGCAGATAGCATGTTGTTCAGCAAACACCTGACAAAACAAAGAGCAAAAAGAAAATATTACAGCTGATTGGTGAGAAGAAAACTAATTGGTTCTAATACACACATATACTGTGACACATTGAGTAAAACTAAAGAATAAAATAAGGAACACGTAATAATGAATCCTTTAGGGTGCAAAAATAATGATTTGATAAAACTGCAAAAATGCCTACTAGGACTTACCCTTCTTCAAATCTTAATGAAAACTCTAGTTCTAAACATAATCCTAACCCTAATACAAGACCTTAATTCTGACCCTAATCCTAACTTCATCTCTAACATTAGCCTCAACTCTAAACCTGAAACGTGGACTAGTACAGATTCAGAATTATATTTATTGTTTTCAGCAATTCGCCTTCCAATTTACAATATATAATTAAAATTACACATTAAAAACAATTCCATACCCTAAAAAAAGATCTAAACAGCAAATTAAAGTGCTAAGATTTGTGCAGATTTACAGACTCTGTAGATTCATGTATATCCATGAAAATCTCCCTTAAAACATTATAACTCAGCTTGTGAATCCCCCCCCACATTGCATTCACAATGGAACAAGATAGAATAAAACAACTAATATTTACGTCCACTGTGCCGACAAGCATAGCCTTAAACAGCAAACTCATGACATGGGAGATACTGACCGAAGCATATGCAATGTACAGAATGGCTCAATAAAGTGCAAGTACTTATGCACTTTGAAAATCACAAAATATACATCCTGTCTAAAACAATTTTCATTAACAATATACTATCTATTATTCAGAAAAATATGTCCGCTATCAATCAGTCAGTTTACTGTTTCACTAATCAGCTAATTATCATAGGTTGCCAGTATATCTCTGACTAGTGTAGATGCTACACCTACATAGGAAGCTTCAGAGCAAAAAAATTACTTCAGCATCTGTCCTACAGCAGAAGGCCAGTGCTATCCTAGCTGCATTTATCTCATAAGAACTAAATATGGGCAGAATCAATTTTTTGTGTGCTCTTACAAACTTGGGGGCTTATTTACAAGCCCTGCGTGTCGCCGGAAAGTCACTTTTTCTGATGTTCTGGTGGCGCACTGCGCTTAGCCATATCTACGAGGCCATGGAAAGCCACCCTGTGTGGTGTTTCATGGCCTCGTAGATATGGAGTAAGGCATAGCAGCGCAAGTTTGTCATTAGTGTGTTCTTCTGTCATTGCATTAAGCCATGTCTAGTGCATGACCTGTGTTGTAGCAATGTAGAAGCCCACATGCAGTATGTGATTTATTGAGCTGTGCAATCCAGCTTCATGATTCTGTGTGTAAGCCAAGTGGATGCTGAACTTAGTGAGATCTGTAAAAAGATTAATGTCACTAGTCATGATATCCTTAACAGCACAGGCAAAATAAACAGCCCAGGCAACAAGCAGCCCAAGCATATTTGAGCAGCACTGCTCATACAGTGGATATCAATTTCTGAGCTGGGGAACACTTTGACAGACTGTTGAACATTGTGTTAATACGAGCGTCATTGGACATTTGAGCATCACTCTGGAGTATTCAAGCAACTCACATGAATATTGAAAGCACTCTGATATAAGATGGCAGCAAACTTACGTTTTATTTTGCCTTCCAGAACACTGGATGTTGCTGCTATTATACCTTAATAACAGCAATCTGCTTGTATTTCATTTTCTGACATAAGTATTTTGATTGTCTAATAACTGGCAAATAACTAAAAGAGGCAAACAGTATCAAACATTGCTTCTCTTGTGGCACACATATTTGTCTTTTATTGCATCCAGTGGAGCTGACTGCCACATTGATAATTTGTAACTACAAAATACTTAGGGCTTAATTAGGATGTCGGTCAGAAAGCCTACATCCTTGGTTTGAATTCTGACCGCTGTATTACGATTACGGCAGTCGGAATTCAAACCAGCCGGTCATTCCGTATGGCTTCCGTTGGGCTCAAGGAGCCCATCGGCCAGTCGGAACCGCCACCATAGTTCCATATGGACGGCGTTTCCGCCTTCAGGATTATGATGTCGGTTTCTGACAGGCTTTCCATGTCTGGCTTTCCGACATGGAAAGCCTGTTGGAAAGCTTCTTCAGCGGCCTCCGGTTGAGGGCTGATGGGGCACCTAAGGTGCCCCCCTGTAAATCCCTGCACGGTGCAGGGATTTACAGTGACTCCCATTTCTCAATGGGAGCTTGTGCTGCAGCTGGTTTCCGACCACCGCAAAAGCTCCCATAGGGAAATGGGAGTCTGCGACCACACCATGTGCGGTTGCATTGTAATTGCGGGTTTGGACCGCCGACCTGGGGTCGGTCAGTCGGTCTTGAAAGCGCATGGATGTCAGTCGGAGTAAACTCCGACTGACATCCTAATTAGGCCCATGATGTTTCTGGGTACTAAGGCAGACTCTAAAGTTCTGGTTTGCTCTAGGACTAACTTTTCAGAACTGTCTGTAAAAGTTTGGATTGCTTACTCATTTTTTTTTTTATTGTGTTGCAAAACAAACATTTAGCACAATTTTTCACCAAATGTTCTAGGGTGTGCCCCTAAAGATCCTTTCCGTAAGGGCTGCGTTGATTTTAGTTTCCTTTGTGTGAGGGAAACATACAATGAGTCCCTAAAACCCTTTCATGTCAATAACTCCGAAATCAGTTTTTATTGTGCCATACTGTCTCTCACTGGAGGACATGCATATGCCAAACACCTAACTGTTTTTCCTTGGATGCTAACTCTACAGCTGAAACTCCTCCATATTCTGTGATGTCCGCAGCATTAAGGCATTGCCACACAATGATGAGCAGGGTTATTGCCTGGGGCCCCCTCAGCATAACTTGCAGCCCCCCTACCCCCCTAAGCTTTTGTTCTGCCACTGCGTTTGCTTCCCACTCAAAGTCATTCTTCCATCAGTAGGGGCTCACTTTCTTGAATGTAATTCTTTTGTGGCATTTTGTGCCAGTCTAATGACTGATGGCTCTGGTATGTATGGCAAGACCGGTACAAACTCTGGTGTGTGCTGCATCTCTTCTTCTGTTGTTATTTATTTGCTTGTGTGACATGAATGACAATGTTTACAATGTCATAAACAACATTTGTCTTGTTAAACATAGGAAAGTTCCATTTCCTAAAACAATATAGTTAAACTAGCATTAATAATGAATAACGGAAATCCAAATCTAATACTGAACGCTCCCTCTAAGCAGTTTATTACTGTATTAGTGTCCTTTGTATTCCTTTTACAACTGCCCGTCTAGAGGGCTAGAGCTAAGCAAGTCATAACGTTACACTTTTTATCTTAGTGAAATAATTCTGTTACCTTGAGCAATTCAGAAAACTATTTGATAATTACACTGTTGGAAATGGCCCTTTCTAGAGTGCTTTCCCTTGACTTTTTGCTTTTCTCCTTCCCAGTTTTCTGCTGATCTAGGTGTTGGCCATGGGACTTTGAGCGCGTTTGACACTGCCATTCAGTGCTAAAGCACTGTGCTTGTCATATACATACTGGCTGGTGATTGGTGTATACATGGCTGATTCGATTTAGCTGTCCCTTGTCTAGTGGTAAGACATATACCCAGGGCATGTACCTTGAATGCTCCTCCGTGGGCCTGCAGCACTGATTGTGCCATCCACGGAGATAGCTCATTGATCATGCAACAGGTGTGCCCTGATGGGGCCTGTGTGCGCAGGTTACTGTTATTCGGATTGGCATTTAAAATGCTACATGCCAAGGTTCTGCATGTCTCTTGCTATATCGAAGTTTTCCCTGGTGACAGGGTGCGGTGTTGGGAAGCGGTAGGGCATGTAAATGTGTGCGTTACATGCAAGGGTCATGAATGACACCGGATGATGTGTTTGGTACGACGAGTCCTTCTTCTCGCATTGGACTAGCATGGGGTAATGTAGGGTAAGGCTATTGAGCAGCACTTCCTATGTGCAGAATAGTAGCAGTATAATGTTTGATATCGATGAGTTTGTAATGGCGAATCCTCTCCGGTAGTGCAAGTGGATCCAAAATTACATATGTGGAAATGCTCGTGGCTCTGTGTACCTGTTGGTCAGTCTCCAATTGACATCTGGGTGCTGGGGGGACAGCTAGATCTGTGCATTCCTGACAGAAGGCCATAAACTAGGGGTTCAAGGTAAACTGCAGACCTCTGACTCTGAGGGGCCTTTCTGGGATTGTTACGTGGGGGTGGAATTGGCACGGGCATTCCAAGGGGCAGGGTCTTGGCCACACTAAAGATAGTGCTCAAACCTCCTGGGGTAGGATGGCAGACAGGACAAAATTTAGAGAGGGCCTGTGCATTTCCAAGGTGGCATTTAGAACTGATTGTATCTTCAAAGGAGATTGTGGGTATAACTACTGGGGCTCTGGCCTCAGAAAGTAGAGACGCTTTTGGATTTGGAACCATACTATGATGGTTTGACGCTGGGACATGGACAAGAGGAATCATTAGGGTAGGAAGGACTGCAATTGGATTATCTGCAGACTTATGATGGCCTGGAGCTTGTCATGCTCCAGAAAGGGGACTGCAACTTGGTGGATTTTGCCTGGATGTTGCTGGCCTACAGCTAAGTGGCACCTGTCATGGCCTAGGTCCCTAAGTTCTCTCTAAGGGCCGGTTGGCTGGTCTCCTGTCCACGAGATGCCAGGGACACAAAGAAACAACACGAGATCGTAAGGACAATGCAGGGTACGGACGAAACAGGTAGAAGTGATCATCGGTTGGGACAAGGACTGTTCTGACATACACAGTCATCACACTGTGCAGAGGAGTGTGCTTGTAATGATCAGCAGCCACCTGAGGTGCCGGGATTTGAGGAGTTCGAGGAGTGCGTGAAAAGCTTGCAGAGGCTGAGGGACCTGTGCTTGCAACCAGGGGACCTGTGCTAACTTGCACTCTGGAGCGTGTGGTGTCCTAGGGGTGTTGGGGAACCTGAGCTGAGACTGTCTTCAACCTCCAGATCTGAAGGACGACAGTGCCTGACATCGCGGCCTCCCTCCGAGTTCGCTGGTTCCCTCTCCCTGGAACCAGGTCACAAGCAACTTTGTTGTGCTGCTAATGGGAAAGTTCGACAATTGCATATACCTCAAAAGTACATATACAATGTGTTTCTTGTTTTGATTTCAATGAGAAAGTTTGACAATTGCATATACCTGTAAAGTGTAAATACAATATGTATCTCGTTTTGATTTCTATGTGTGTGTAATACAAAGACCAGTGTTTCATACATACGGAGTGGAATATTTTTGTGCGCACGCAATGTGTTGCAAGGGTGGTGTTGTACCAATACTTTACACTTGGGCCCTGAGGATAACCCTGACTGCTCGGTGCCAAGCTACCCAAGGGTGAGCACAGATTATCAGACATGTATATCATACTCATCCTATCTAGAACTGTGGATTCTGACTGCCTTCGATGCATCCCAGCTTGCCAGAAGCCACTGAGTTTAACATACACTGTATAACAATGTTATAATAGGTGTTTTATTTCAATTTTACAATTTAATGAGCAACCTTACCAGATTGGCTGCCACGTGGTGAAAGGGAGGATATTAACAGTCTTCAGTTTCTACATCCATTCCTTGGCACACGCTGCCCCCAGGTCCTGGTGCTGGATTGTTACATTGGCGACGGCGTGTCTTTCTTTTGTTGACACATTCGGACCAGGCTGACCTGCATCCCCATTTTCCATCAACTGGTGGAATATCTGAGCACAAAATTAGATTTCATTAGAACAGAACTTTTAAAAGCAAAATTAAGTTTAAAACATTTGCAACTTGTACTCTCTCTTGTTCCAAGTTTTTACAGCTCACTAAGATCAGCAACTGTGCAAGACTTTTCAGCACATTACCCTTTGGAGTGCTACTTCTCTCCTAAGTAAAAATACTTTTTTTTAAATGTTGAGCTGCCGCTAACATCTTACCTTGCCTTTTTAAAGTGCCACTCCTGATCCACAATGCAATAATTTAAGGTTGGCCTGTCACTCGACGTGGTTTACAGTGTAACTCCTGGAAGGAATTTCACACCATATTAAGATCAAGCACTTGAGTGACAGCTACTTGAGAGCTAATGTAAATGAGCCTTCAGGAACTTCAGACAGGGAAAAGGTAACTTTATAACAGTTGCTGTTCCCTAATACTTTTCAAACATACGACTTTGCCATTTAATTGTATTTTTAATAACCATTAAATAGTGCCTTCATTATTTTTCTAGCTGGTCCCAAACCAAAGAGATCAATACTAATATGTTAAACTGTACTATGATTTTCTGTATATGACAGCCAGGACTGCTACGGTTAAAATAGCTTTCGGGACCTTGTCACTTTTGGGACATGGTGACATTAATTTTTATATCTCCCACTCTTAAATACCATTGATCCTACCTTGTTGGCTATACGGCCTATATAGGGGGGACTTAATAATTTTTAAAAGGGAGGTTTTTGACTGTCAAAAAGGGATATTTTGACAGGTCACACTGCAGGTTCTATACTACAGCCTGAAGTCGTGTTTTGTAGGCCCACACCCTGGTGCTGCAGTCCACAGGTGGCATGTCTGCTGTGGCCAAAATGATACATGTGATCACTATAATGAAACAACTCAGACTAAGAACAACGCACTGAGCCCTGCTTGAGCAGGACATCTTAGAAAGAGCAATA
This sequence comes from Calotriton arnoldi, assembly GCA_963921515.1. Classification (NCBI taxonomy): domain Eukaryota; kingdom Metazoa; phylum Chordata; class Amphibia; order Caudata; family Salamandridae; genus Calotriton; species Calotriton arnoldi. The sequence continues at coordinate 736,577 of CAWUFW010002734.1, read as the reverse complement.
CATACAAGCATCAAGGATATCAACAGTGGTAACATCCCCTGGGAAAGAGTGGCTTCCCATTCGAATTGATACAAGGAACTTCACATCTCTATAAAATGTGTGACGATATGGAAGCAAATGCAGAAATAAAAAGTAAGTTTCTCAGATAATAATATCAAAAGCAAACTAGGATTACTCTTGTGAAAACTACACCCCCACCTTGGTAATCAATATGACTGTAAAATTCCTGGCTAAGATAATGCATGACAAACTCAAAAATGTGGTGCCCACTTTGATAGAACTTTGATAGAACATAAGTCATGATATTCCCGGGAGACTCATTATAAGATTACATGTGAGCAACTCTGCACATAGTATGAAATAGACACACTCACTGACTGGTTGTCACAGCACAGAGGTAATTTGTCTTCAGAAAACTCTTGGAGAGTGTTGCAAGTACCTGTTTCTGAATGTACATTGGTATGAGTAGGACCACATGAGTTATATAAATGAGGTGTGCCTAGTTACTCTACTTATAACCGCTACATTTTGAAAAAACTGGGTGTTAAGGTCACCCCAAAAAAACAATAGCACCTTTCGAAAACGAATACTAATGGGGTAGTTCCATAACTGCAAAACTCAGAGACTTTTTCCCCATGTGGCACATAGTTTTGACACAATGCAATACCAATAAATGCATGTCAATATTCACTTACTGCCTAATAGTTCTGATTTGCGTGTCTGGCAGGCGATGCCTTCAAAATACGTTGAGCATTCACAAAGGCATTCCCCGTCCACTAGAATCACCGTCCCGCCATTCTGGCACGGCTGGCACCTGCATTCACTGTATTCATCAAGGTAATCCGCAATGGATCTTTCCAAGTTCTTTTTCTTTTCATATGCATTTTCCATTTTTACAGGAACAAGGGTGTATATTGGGGCAGGCTGCAATCCAAGAAATCCCATAACATTCATTTAATTAATTATACCGCCTATAATGCATATTGAATTCAAACTTTTATTTAATATGACTTTGTAACCTGCATACCAGGTGTTAAAGAATCCAGACAGCATACATTTTTTAACAAGGCAGCGGGAAAAGGAGGTTGAATGCTTACAGAAACAGAGTACTATATTTTCATAAAAACAAGGATGGTAATTTCAAAGGTTCAAGGCATATTTTAGAAGAGTGAAATAATGGCCAAACAGTATTGGTATGTGTAAGAAATTGGGTTCTTGGTTGAGTGGTGGTTAGGGGGGGTGAAACCCCACTCAAACAGGAACCACAATCCTTGCCAGGATGAAGTCACAAGCAATCCCTAAATTAACCTGTGCTCAACCCTTGGGTAGCTTGGCACAGAGCAGTCAGGCCAGAGGCTAGGTGTAAAGATTTGTGCAACACTTCAAACAGCAACAGAGTGGAACCACCACAAAAGAGATTCCACACCGGATTAACAAAATAGTGTAATCTTCATAAATAAAACAAGGCTAAAAGGCCAACAATCCAATCCGTAGAACCGGAGATATGCAGTTTTAAAGATTTATGTAAAAATAGCTCCTAAAAGCACAAAGCGCCAACTGTGGATATCTAGTCGCGCTAGACCAGGATGAAGTCACAATTTGAGACTGATCGTGATAAAGGGCGGGCCAGCCACCGGGACCCAGTTAGGACTGCTGAATAAGAGTACCTTAAATCTGGTTGAGGAGCGTTGCGAGGTCTCACGTCGAGGATGCAATGGCGAGGCCACCTCCAAGGTTCCAGGACTGGGGTGGCACCACTTGGCAGGGTAGGACTCATAGATGGCAGAGTCCTGGTGCTGGGTTCCAGTTTGTTGGAGCCTTCTGTCCCTGAGACTCTAGTCAGGAGGCCATCCAACAGATGCAGCCCTTCTAACACAGGCAAAAGGCAGCACAGCAGGGCAGCAGTCCTTCAGGGCAGACTGCCAGTCCTTTCAGCAGCACAGCAGCTCTTCTTCCTGACAGATCCCACAAGTCTAGAAGTGTACTGAAAAGTTGGTATCGGAAGTCCAATGTTTACACCAGGTGCCTTCTTTGAATTGGGAGTGAGAGAAGCTTCTAGAGGTTTCCCTTTGGAGTGCACAGGTTTCCTGCCTCCCCTGCCCTGGCTCCAAACTAACTACAGGGAGTTTGTACCCCTTTGTGTGGAGGCAGGAGACAGCCTATTCAAGTGTAAGTAGAGCTGTGCCCAGCTCCGCCCTCCCATCCTGCCAGTGATGGCTCATCCAGGCACATCTAAGCTCTCTATTGTGGGCGGCTGCCTAGGAGGAATACACAAAGCTACACCCAGTCACGAGACACAGAGACAGGCTACAGGCACTAAATGGCTGAAGAAGGAAAATCACTTTCTCACAACTGGGCAACTGAGCGTAAGGAAAGAAAAGTAGATGGATGGAATCCAAGAAAGACACCACTTCATGGTCCTGCCGAGGTATCCAAAGATATTGGAATAGTTGCCTCACTCACTTTATTGTGACATGCTTTATCATTGGTGCCTATCAACACCCTGGTAGAATGGTGCTACTAGGGCGGAAGAAACCATTCCATGCACATACATGAGGCCGAAGGCTCTCACCTGAGTCAGTACTCTGTCGACTTAGGATACCCTGTTTTTAGGTTGTTCAAGGGTCATGCGTGTCTGGCGCCTGGTGCCGTCCTATAGTCACATTTGCGCCAAAGTATGGGCACCGCCGGTGCACCTATGTGTCATCTCTGCTCAGACTGCCACCGAGCAGCGATGACACATAGGTGCACAAGCAGTCAGATATGCATGACACTTGAAGACCCAAAAAACAGGGTATCCTGAACTGACAGAGTACTGACTCAGGTGAGAGCCTTAGGCCTCACGTATGTGCATGGAATGCATGTGTAGTTAGGCAGGGATACATACTTTATCTCTGACGAAGGCCCCAGACTCAGTTGGGCTCTGGGTGCGAGACAAAACATGTTGGCGTAGATAAACTAGGGTTAATTGAGAGATTCAAGTTCAATACCTAAGAAATATTTTTATTTATACCTTGGTACCCTACAAATAAAGAATTATTTTGGGTATACAGTGAGGTATTTCTAACTTTTCCTCTTTATCTGGACCCCTAATTTGTCCAGTAAAAACATTATCTAAGAACTCCCATTCTTTTGGTTGAGTCTGCCCTGGTGGCACCATCCTACCAGAGTGTGGATAGGCACCAATGATGAAGCATGTCAAGATAAAGTGAATGAGGTGTCTATTACAATATCTTTGTATACCTCGGCAGGACCATGAAGTGGTGCCTTTTTTGGACTCTGCCCATTTCCTTTTATTTCCCTTCGCCCAGTTGCCCGGTTGTGAGAAAGTGATTATTTGGGAGAATGCAAATGGGTAGGTAGTCTCTCGCTCTCTTTGTGTGATAATAATGAGGTTGGAAATGCCAACTTTCTAAAAGTGGCCTTTTCAAAATTGTAACCAAAAATCAGGCTTCCCCATAAGAGAGGATTTTTCATTGCAATTCCAAAGACACCAGTATGAACTGGTTACCTGTTCCCAACTGGAAGTTGCAGCTTATTAAGGGCCAGATGTACGGCGTGATTTTGCATGCGCAAACGGGTTTGCGACCCGTTTGCGCATGCAAAATCACTGTGGAACATGTAGAAACACTATTTTGCGAGTCGCAAAAAATTGCGACTTGCAAAATAGTGTTTAGAGACTCGCAATTAGGAAGGGGCGTTCCAAGGGCGTCCCTTCCTAATTGCGACTCGCAGCCCTATGTGTGAATGTTTTGCGACCGCAATTGCGGTCGCAAAACACTCACAATTTACCGCCCTCTTCAAGAGGGTGGTAATGCAGTCTCAAATGGGAAGGGGTCCCCAGGGGACGCCTACCCCTTTGCAAATGCAGGGGAAAATATTTTTTAGGGGCAGGCAGTGGTCCCAGGGACCACTACCTGCCCTTAAAAAATGAAACAAAAACGTTTCATTTTTTTTTTTTTAAATGCAGCCGTGTTCCTTTAAGGAACACGGGCTGCATTTAAAAAAAAAAAAACTGCTTTATTGAAAAGCAGTCCCAGACATGGAGGTCTGCTGAGCCCAGCAAGCCACCATCCCTGGGAGGGCCAGCCATTCCCAATGGGGTCGCAAATTGCGAGTGTCTCATTAATATTCATGAGGCTTGCATTTTGCGACCCCATTGGGAATCGCAATCAGTGTCTCTGACACTGTTGTACATTGTAAACTGCGAGCGCAAATTGCGAGTCGCAATTTACACTGGTCGTACATCTGGCCCTAAATGTAATAAGGAAACTCCCATGTTATCCTATGAGAGAGGCAGGCCTTGCAATAGAGAAAAACGAATGTAAGAGTTTTTCACTAGCAGGACATGTAAAACTTAGACGTACATGTCCTACTTTGCAAATACACTGCACCCTTATATGTATTAAAATGACAATTTGGGCCTGGCAAAAGGCTTGTTTTGCCAGGTTGAGATGGTAGTTTAAAACTGCACACACAGGCTGCAATAGCAGGCCTGAGACATTTTTGAAGGGCTACTAAAGTGGGTGACACAATAAGTGCTGCAGGCCCTCTAGCAGCATTAAATTTATAGGCCATGGTTACATGTGGTATCGCTTTACTAGGGACTTACAAGTAAAATAAATATGCCAATTGGGTGCGAGCCAATTCTACCATGATTAAAGGACAGAGCACAAGCACCTTAGCACTGGTTAGCAGTGATAAAGTGAGCAGAGTCCTAAGGCCAACTAAAACGAAATGAGAAAAAATAGGAGGGGTGAAGCCAAACGGTTAGGGGGAAGACCACCCTAAGGCTGATAGGTCTAACAATATGCTAGATACCCCTAGGATAAATAGTCAGGTGTGGATTACAGAAACTACATAATTCTGAACTAAGGGGCTCATTTAGAGTTTGGCGGGCTGTAGTCTATTCTACCAGGTCAGCGGAGTGATGTACTGTGCTGACCCGGCAGGGCACAGCCCACCATATTTAGAGATCTCATCCAGCCAGGCAGTAACGCTCTTTCTAGTGGATAAACTTTCTTACCAAAGATTCATCACCTTTAGATTATCCCTAGGTACCAGACTGGATCCGAAGGATTTTTCAGCATAGCCCCTTGCTGCTAGTAGGGGCACTTTAACCCCTCTCTGCTCCGGAAGAGATGGCTGGACCTGCATATAGGCACTCCCCAAGCCTGCTGACATCGGTTTCTTTCTGGACGCCGTTCACAACCTCAGAGCTCAAAAACAAATTGCTCATGCCTGTGTGCAGATGTTTGATTCAGTACCTTTTTATAGGCAGGGGAGTGGTGAAGAATCTAATGTTAGATAGAGTATCCACTAGAAAAAGGGCTACCCAAGGTAAATAACTTGTTCTCTGATGGATACTTCTAACTTCAGATTCCTCACCTTTGGAATAGATAAAAAGTAGTACCTCCTCCAGTGGTGGGTCTGTGGAATGACATAGACCAAAAATTCCTGCAGGACTTGAATGGCCAAAATGCTCTTCCCATTGGATTTAGTTGTCAAGGCACTAGTGCTTTATGAACTTGTGCACTGATGCCCATGTTGCTGCCTGACAAATATCCAGAACAGGCACTCCACGTGCAACGCATTGGCCCTTGTGGAATGGGCCCTGAACCCTTCTAGAAGCTGCTTCTTGGCCGTTGCATAGCAGATATTAATGCTGGGGATCATACACCTGGACAAAGTCTGCTTCTGCACTGCTTTGCCTTTCTTTGCCTGGAGAACACCACAAAGAGCTGATCGTCTTTGGTATGATCAATGTAAAAGCTCAGCGCTTTTTAGTGTCCAAACAATATAGTTTCTCCTCCTCCTTCAAGGGGTGAGGAAGGGCAAAGAACGTCAGAAGGGTGATTGACAGCCCGGTGTGAAAGGAAGTCACAACATTCGTTAGACAGGCTGCTCTAGTTCTCAGCATCAGTTTGTCCAGACAGAAGGTGGTGCAGGCTGGCCAGACTGCCAGAGCTTGAAGCTCACTCACACAATAAGCTGAGGTGATTGCGATAAGAAAGACAATTTTCAGGGTCAGGAGAGATAGGGAACAGCTGTGCAACAGCTCAAAAGGGGCAAATATAAGGAAAGTAAGGACACCATGGCACCATAAAACGTTTAGGAGGAGGCATGTGAACCTCACCTATAAGAAAAAGCATCACAACAGGTGATTTGAACAAGGACAGTTGGTACGATTAAGGCAAAAAGGCCGAAAGGGCTGACAGATAACCTTTAACAGTGGCCACTGCAATTTATTGCTGGGCCAAAGACAGAACAAACAGTAACATGTCTGATAGTTTATCCTGTAGTGGCCTACAGGTGCCACACCAAGCCACAGACATGTCCCAGCGTCCGGCATAAAGAGATTTGATAGAAAGATGCCTGTCCACCAGTATGACATCCACTACTTCGGGGGCAGATCGAATACAGTCAACTGCAACCGCTCAATCTCCACGCATGGAGGTGTAGATTACACAGGCCGGGGGGCATGACCATACCCTGCTGCAGTGATGAAAGATCTCCCGAAATGACAACCTGGTCGGAGGACATAGGCTCATCCACATAAGCTGCGGGTACCACACTCTCCTCTGCCCAATTTGGAGCCTCTAGGATGGCTTGTGCCTGGTTGCTCCTGATCTTCACCAGCACGCAGGGCAGGAGAGGCAGCAGCAGGAGTCTTGTGCTCCACTCTAGGTGGAATTAGTATTTTTGGGAACTAAAGCACACAAAAGTGTTGACACTGCATGTTCTCGTGGTAGCGATAAAATTGAGTCAGAGTTTTGATCATTGCTGGAAGGTGCCCTGCACCACCTGCGGGTGTAGCTGCTTTTTGTGATCTGCTAGATGTCTCAGGCTGAGTTTGTCCACCCTGGCATTTAAATTTCCCACCACTTGCTGTACGATGAGGGAGTTGCCCAGATGATTCAGCTGGATCTAGATGTGCAGTGCCTTCTGCCACACAGCCCAGGGCCCCATCCCACCCTGCTTATTTCATTATCACATGGCAGTGGTGTTGTCGGTGAGCACCTGAACCAGCCTCCCCTTGATGAATGGCAGGAAGATTTTCAATGCCAAGTGGAGGGCTCTTCACTCCAGCAGGATGATGTGAAGACAGGTCTCTGCCAGAGACCACAGTCCTCTTATCTCCCCCTCTCCCAGATGACCTCCACAACCCAGCAATGACATGTCTGTCACCACCGTCGGGCCTGGAGGTGAGGTTAGAGAAAGTGGGCTGTCTCTAGTCCAACGGTGATCAAGGAGCCACCATTGCAGATGGTGTGCAGTCTACTCCGAATCCTGGATGGAATCTGAGAGGTTCTCTTAATGCTGTGCACAATGAGCCTTCAGATCCCACTGCAGACTCAGCATGTGCCATCTGGCAAGGCTGACTAGTAGGATGCAGGAGGTCAATAATCCAAGCAGCCTCACTGCCACCCTCCATGAGACCCAGGACCGAAAACCGAGATTGACATATTTGAATCATAGCCTGAATGTCCTGGACTCATTGATCTTAAGGGAAGTCCCAAAAGTGTACCATATCTAGGATGGCACAGATGAAAGGTAGCTTCTGCGAAGAAATGTAAGGAGGTTCACTGTCATCTAGAGGTGCTCTATGACTGACTGTAGGGAGCCCCCCTTCAACAGCCAGTTGCCGGGGAAGGGGAAGACTGCTACGCCTGACTTCTGAAGATCTGTAGCGACAACCACCATCACCTCTGTGAACACCTGAGGGGCACTGGTGAGGCCAAAAGGGAGCATTGCAAATCAAAAATGCTTGTGGCCCGCTTTGAACTGCAGGCAGCACCTATGGGCTTGCAGGATGAGAATATGGAAATAGGCATCCTGCAGGTCCATCACTACCATGTAGTCTCTTGGATCCAGGGCAGAAAAACATGGGCTAGCATGAGCATCTTCAATTTGCCCCTCCACAGGAAGAAATTTAGAGGTTGAGAGAGATCTAAAATAGGGTGAAGGCCTCCACCCTTTTATGGCACTAAGAAATAATGGGAGTAACACCCAGTTCCAATCTCCGAGGCGGGAACCATCTCTATGGCCCTGTGAAAAGGACTGTGAGCGGAGTTCCGGGAATTTCAAGATGGCCACCACGGGTTGGCTACAGGGCGAGGAGAGTGCGGCTCCAGTTTCTCTTCTGCACTCCCAAACATGACTGAAGAAGGTGCTGCCCCTATAGGGCACAAAAACGAAGATGGATGAGACCAAGAAGATGGAGGAAGATGACGCAAAGGCAGAGAGGGCGGGAGACGCAAGAAGCAGAGCGACAAGTGGGAATAAAGCGAAGACAGACGGATTGACTATTTCCTTGACGGCAGCCCTGGGGACGTGGAGCAGAGGTTCCAGAGGAGAAGCAAAGGTGAGAGAGACAGCCTACAAAGGATAACACTGCGCACACCCGGCAACATACGGCAAGAGGATGCTGTGTAACTCATGTTGATTCCTTCCCCCGTTTGACGTTATAGATCCTCGTTGGAACTTTTGTAATACGCGCTGAAAAACTCTCGGACCCTTGGACCTTGGACGCTAATATCGGCTTGTCCCCGCCGCCGTTTCGACTTTTAGGAGTGCTTAAAAACACGCTCTCTGTACCAACCTCTAGGTAAGGCCCGTAGGTGAACTACTACCATAACTAGACCCTTAGTTTCCTCACAAGTAGTCTGACCAATATCTATATCCTTTCTTATAGTTATCTACTGTTGAGCTGGACTCAACATGGGGTGCCCTCATATGATTGGATAACCTACATTAAGGTAGTTTTGGTTCACATGTATATATGTATATACTCTTTCACTGGGTGTATGGGTGTCACATTATGTGTTGTTATTTTTCACACACAATATCTTGGGCTTTTTCTCTTCATTCTTTTTTTTAGTGTTATCATTATTTCATTTTCCAATTATTTTCTCTAGTTTGATTGTCTACCTTGGTGCACTCTCCTCCTGACTCATTTATTGAAAGGTTATTCTTAATTCATATTTAATACATTTTTCGGTGCATCTCTGTGGCTAACATATCCGCTTCTTTATGACACTTTGCATTGAAAAGCTATACAATCTAATAACTATGTACATTATATATTCCTTATAACTTATACTGAATATGTTCATTGCAACTCTATGCAATATATTTATTGATTGTGTGTTTGTTTTTTATCCATCTCCTTATGCCCCCTCCCCATCAGGTTGTGCCTTGTGTGTCCCACATTACATATCTATGCTGCCCTGAGGAAGGTGTAGCCCGCATTGGGCCAAACACCGAAACGTGCATTGGCGCTGAACTAATCTTATGTATTTGGATCTAACTTTTATTCACAACTGGGAAAATACACGAAAAAACCCTCATACCTATAACATCTGGCTGTATATAAACTGTGATTGTTTTGTAACTGTATGGATCTGCATTTTTGTCTGAATGTGTTTGATTGTTAGTGATGCCTGTTTTAGTATGTATTTTAGTAATCTTGAATGAGTGTTGGTATTGAATGTGTCTTTGTGGGACTCAGTTAATATGTAATTGTCTTATATATGTGACATATTTGTCTCTTTTGTCTCTTTGCTAATTTTGATAAAACCGAATGAATCTCAACAATGATAATAAATATATATATAAAATAATTTTGTGTAATTTTTTTTTATGTAAAACTTTATTTGATTAATATGCCTATGTTAGCCCAGTTTTGCTGATTATTTGCTGACCCTATACAGGGCACTATACATCCTATACATAGGCAGGTCGATTTCCTCGTTATTGGTCTGTACCACTATGGGTCAGGAAACGGGCCATAGCAACAGCCAAGTGTTATTTTATGCTGTAACTGAATGGAGGCAATAGCACTGTGTCTTGACACTTGGTGGTGGCAGAAAGGGGCTTGGTGAGGTCCACAGAAATGCTTGTTAAGTTCACTGGGTGAATTGGGAAAGGCACTGGCCTCACTGGAAGGCTTATTTTCACAAAGGCACACTACACTGTTGGTTGGTGGAGGGGAAAGTGGAATACAAGTATTGTGATAGTTAAGACCTGTTTTGTTTCTTCCCGAGGGTCGGACAATTACATCAAGGGGACTTCCTTGAAAGGGGAGACACACTGAAAGGAAGTCCCAGGGCAACAGCAGCAAGATAGGAGTGACGTAACTCTGTGACTGTTCCAATTGACTACCTTCTTATTTTCCCTTGTTTATTCTTTTCACCTTTAGTCCTTATATCATTCTGGGTGCCTAATAAACAGAAAATAGACACCTCCACTACTTGTGTTGTGTTTTGTCCTGTAACCCTGTTATGAGTGGTGTCAGAAGTGGGATCTCGGTCTGAGATCACGGGCTACAGACATGATACAATCAGTCACGATGGAACAAATGGTACAACAATTTGCAGAGGGACAGATACACTTACAACTGATTATGGAACAGCAGGCAGCACAACAAGATAGGGAGAACCTAAAAACTGGTTTAAAGTCCCAGCTCGCACTTGTTACTGAAAAACAGAAGACACATGATGCAGCATTTTTTAAACTAACAAATGCCCTTGTGAGCTCAAAAGTACATCCCAACTTTCCCAGTTCTGTCTTGCAATAATATTAGCCAGAGAAGACCCAGACTTTTTATTTACAAACTTTGAAAGGGTTGCTACAAGCGCTTCCTGGCCACCTGAACATTGGGGACACTATGTTGCTCCCTTACTGTCTAGAGAGCTACAAACTGCCTACCAGACCGCCAACACTTCGGGTACTACTCCGTACGAAGGCATTAAGAAAATTATACTAGAAAGTCTGGGGTACGATAGCGAACATTATAAAACCAACTTCAGGAAAGAGAAGTGGGGATTTAATGATAATTGAGGATCCCTGTTTTCCATTTCTACAGATCAATACAGAGAGAAAAAACATTTAATTTCCTTTCTGTTTTTATTTTTTAATGCGGATAAAAACTGAAATTGGAATCTTTTTGTCTGATTCTAAATGCGGTCAGTCATGACTGTTTAGCAAATAGTTGTGCGGACTGACAGATAAGGGGTTAAAAAAGAAAGGAATTTTAGTAAAGAGGCTTAAACAACAGTATATATGGCCAACCTTGATATTAAAATGTCCATGTTTTCATATACATGCATTGATTTACCATTTGTGGGTGTTCATATTATTAAAACCTATCAGGCGTTCTAGTATGAATGCATATTTATCGGTTAAATAAATGTGGAACTATACTAGTTTCAACTTCCTTTTTTCACAAAACCCAAAATGAATGTGGATAAGTACAGAAAACATTAGCAAAAATAAATATGGATAAATACGGACAGGGCTCTTTATAAATACCATAAATAAAGAGCCCTAATGATGATCCCCATCATTGTACTACCATATACAGGACTTGGGGAATAGATGGTTAAAACCAAGCACATCTACCTTAGATGAGGTCATAGAAAAGGTATACTTAGAACAATACCTAGACGCCCTACCAGGATCTACAAGGGCATGGATCAAATAACACCCTCATAGTCTAATTGTTCGAAACTTGCTCCTATCACGACGATCAACAAAAATAAAAAAACACCCTCAGCTCCATGGTTTTCGGAAGCTCTGAGACTGGACAAACAGGCCTGCAGAAGGCAGGAAAGAATCTGGCGAAACTTTTATGAAGCTCCAGAAAAAGATAGATACAGAGCTATGAACTCTGATTTTAAAAGAAAAGTGATCCTCGAGAAAAGCCAGTATTTTACTTCACAAATAGAGAAAGCTGGTAATTCCAGCAAAGAACTATTTCAGACTGTAAAATATCTGACCTCTGGTACGCAGGAGGATTCCGCCAATTATAGTCAAGAATTCTGTGATGAACTTGCCTATACATTTAAATCTAAGGTGGATCAAATCTTCAACCAGTTTGCCCACTGTAAGGCACATATTAACCCCTTACAGCAAGAAGACATTGTCAAACAGTCTTTTATTAATTTTACTCCTACTTCTGCAACTCAAATATCTGAACTTATCCTGAAAGCTAAATCAGGATCACCAGTAGATCCTTGCCCCCCTAGAATTCTACACAGTATCGGCCAGTTCATGGGACCCCACTTGGCCAAGCTGTTTAATCAGATGATGGCACAGGGATCTTTCCCTACTGTGTGGAAACAAGCATGTATCTTACCACTTTTAAAAAAGCCTAATTTGAATTCAACTGATCCAGCAAACTATCAACCTATTGCAAGAATTCCTTTGCCTGCAAAGATAATAGAGAAAGTTTTAAATGCAGAACTCTCCACCTTTATCACGGACAGTCAGGTTTTAGATCATAGCCAGTTCGGTTTTAGAGCTAATCATAGCACGGAAACGGCGTTGATAAAAACAACGGAAGAGATTCGGTCTTCTCTAGATGGCGGTGGGTCAGCAGTTCTCATACTGTTGGACGTATCCGCAGCATTTGATACGGTAGATCATACTCTTCTTGTCCAGCGACTAAAAACAATAGGGATAGGAGGAGAAGCCCTCTCCCTACTGACGTCATTCCTATCAGAAAGAACTCAAACAGTCCAGATAGGTAAATTTAAATCGGCACCTTTTACTTTGCCGTGCGGAGTCCCCCAGGGCTCCTCGCTGAGTCCTACGCTCTTTAACATTTATGTGGCTGAATTGGCACCATTGATTAGAAGTTTTAATTTGATTCCTACCTCCTACGCCGATGATACCCAGTTGGTAATCTCGACAGTGGATAAGGATATCAATCACTCTCAAAAACTTCATGACTGTATGATTAAATTAAGTGATTGGATGGGCAATCATTGCCTGAAACTGAATTCTAGCAAAACGGAAGTGATCATGTTTGGCAATCTCTTTCCGCCTTGGTCCCCAGAGTGGTGGCCAGACAATCTTGGCCCCCCTCCCACACCGGTAACCAAAGCCAAGAATCTTGGCGTTATTATAGATGATAAAGCCCCAAGTATCTAAGGTGGTGTCTTCCGCGTATTTTATGATTAAAATTCTAAGAAAAATACTCCCTTTCATTCCCATAAAAACCAGAAAGACGGTCGTGACCTCTCTGGTTTTATCGAAACTTGATTATTGCAATGGCCTATACATCAATATCCAATCCACTCTTCTCAGAAAGCTGCAAATGGTACAAAATGCTGCTGCAAGACTTGTACTAGATATTCCCAAATATCAATCTGTTAGATCAGGTATTCGTGACCTGCACTGGCTGCCAGTTGGGCAGCGGGTAAAATTCAAGGCGCTCTGCATTGCTCACAAGGCGCTTCACAAAGAAGGCCCGGAATTTCTATGTGACCTTTTCAGATGGTACTTACCTAACAGACCTCTACGATCAGCCAATACCAATTTGATGCCGACTGTCAGGATCAAAAACATGAATTGGGGTGGGAGGAGTTTTAGCTACAATACCACAAAAGAATGGAACTACCTTCCATTATATCTTAGGAAGATTCCCTCTCTCCTCGAATTCAGAAAGCAACTAAAGACATGGCTCTTTTAGCAATAGTGGTCTGCAATTACAGTTGGAGAACCGGAAGCGCCAAGACACCCAAGGGTATACGCTGCGCTATATAAATTATAATGACATAACATATCAGAGTTATGGGAGTAATCGAGCTAGCCTCTGCTTACCACAGATCCCTTGATTTTAGACCTAGCTAAAGTAGGAGTCAGCCTACTCTGAACCCCACTTGGAAACCACAAATAAGGCCCAGTCAACATCTCCCTTTGGGAAATAAGATATCGATTAAAGGACCTGGGAGGGAGGTAGGATCTAGCTCTCAGTGTTTCCACTGTTCTGAATGGGGACATATAGCAAGGAATTGTTCTAAAAAAGCACCCGCATCTGAACCCATGGAAGTAGGTTTAGTAAGGGGCCAGGTGTTATACATGGAGGACCGGCCAAGTCCTATTGATGAAAAGCATCGTAAAACAGACACAACGTTAACACTTTGATTGATTCAGGGTGCCATCATTCGGCAATCCACAGAAAGTGGGTTTCCCCTAACACCGGAGTAAGCACAAGTAGCTATTACCTGTGTTCATGGGGATAGTAAGGTTTACCCTACAGCACCTATAGAAGTTAGATGGGGAAACTAGTCGGTGATAATAGAAGCTGGGGCTCTTCCCAATGTGGCCAAGGATGCCATCATTGGTACTGACCATCCCCAGTTTTCTCAGTTGTTGTTTGATGAAAAGGGAAGCAAAAAGATAAAGTCAGAGAAACACCTTGATAAACGGTTGTTTTAAGGGAATCACCAGAGTAATTTCCCATTTTTGTTTTCTCCCACAGTGAACTATGGGAACTCACAACCTAGTTTCAGGGCTGCTCAGTGGGACGTTTGCAATCTAGTTCAGGTGTGGGCTCAAGCTACTGCGGAGGACCAGGAACAAGTAGGCTCCTATTTTTTTTGTCAAGAAAGGTTTATTGCATTGAACAGTTAACAAGGGAGAAGAAAGAAAAGTGCAGTTATTAGTCCCCTTCACTTTTAGGAGCAGGGTCTAACCCTAGCCTATTGCTAGGTTGGGAGTGGACACTGTGGACACGAAAAGACAGAGGAATATCTACTGAGATGATTCTGTTGGCTTGGTGTATACTCCGATATTCAATGATATTGTGCCCGTATACCCGCTCTCAGTTAGTCAATCCTCCTAAGGAACCAAAGGCTCCATTACGACCCCTCCCTATCATTGACCTACCGTTTAAACGGGTAGGAATGGATTTAGTGAGTCTGCTAATTCCGTCCTCCTAAGGATATCAGTATATATTAGTCCTAGTTGACTACGCTACCAGAAATCCGGAGGCCATACCCTTAACTAGTATGACAACCCCTGTGGTGGTGCATGCCATGGTGGAATTTATTTCTAGGGTGGGGTTTCCCGTGGAAATATTAACAGACCAGGGCACACCGTTTATGTCCCAACTCATGTCCCAGGTCTGGGAGATATTAGGTATTCTTCAAATCCAGACCTCTGTATACCAACCCCAAACTGACGGTCTGGTTGAGCGATACAATTGAACCATTAAGGCCATTTAAAAAAAAAAATGGTATTTGATTCAGGGAGGGATTGGGATAAGAAGCTCCCTATGGTCCTAATTGCTATCAGATGTCACTCTTCCACTGGGTTCTCCCCGTTTGAGTTGTTATTCGGTAGACAGCCGCACACATTGCTTGACATGGAATTGTAACAATGGGAAGAGCAAGAAGGTGAGGGTAAAAACCTCTTAGAATACACCGCCCAGTTCAAAAGTGATGTCACTACTCTCTGGGGAAAGGTCCTGGAGAACCTGAGAAGGGCCCTAGAAAAGCAGAAATCAGCTGCACTTCACAAACTCAAGCAAGGAGAGAAAGTTTTGATATTGTTACCCTCCTCCGACAATAAGTTGTTGGCCATGTGGCAGGGTCCTGTTACAATATAAGTCGAGTTATTCCAGTGACATACCGGGTAGTGGTGCCAAACAGAAAACACGGGGAACAAATCTTTCATGTAAACCTTCTGAAGATGTGGGAAGAACCAACCCCATTAAATCCTCCAGAGGATAGGTCGCTATTGATCACCAATTTCCATCATCTTGAGATTAGCTTTCCACCAAGGGACCATCTCCCAAAAGCAGAAGATGTAAAGCTAGGAACCTAAATCACTCCTGAACAACTGAACCAGTTACGAGAGTTCCTCCAGAAGTACACAGATGTGTTTTCAGGAAAACCAGGGAGAACTATCCTAACACATCATGATATAGTAGTAGAAAAAAAACAGGTTGTTCGTTTACGGCCATACAGAATACCAGAAGCCAGAAGAGTATCTGTAGAAAGGGAGAGGAAGTTAATATTGCAGGATGATATCATAGAGCCCTCCCCCAGTGCCTGATGTTCCCCAGTTGTGTTGGTACCCAAATCAAATCGCTCCCTCCGATTTTGTATTGACTTTTGTCAGCTAGACAGTATATCGAAGTTTGATATATACCCCATGCCACGAGTGGATGAACTGATTGAACAGTTAGAGAAGGCGAAATATCTATCTACCCTTGATCTCACTAAAGGACATTGGCAAATCCCACTAGCTGAAACAGCTAAAGAAAATACCACTTTCACAACTCCGTCAGGCCTTTATCAATTTAAATTATTGCCCTTCAACCTCCACGGAACTCTTGCGACTGTTCAAAGATTGATGATCGAGGTCCTGCAGCCCCACTGAACGTTCACAGCCGCCTACTCGGACCATATCATAATCTTTAATTAAAACTGGGCCACTCACCTTCAACACTTGGAAACTATCTTCTCTGGACTAAAAGAGGCTGACCTAGTAATAAACGCTGAAAAGTCTACTCTAGCCACAGATTCCATTCGATATTTAGGACACCAGATTCATGCAGGGATGATTCGGCTTGAGGCTGGCATAGTACAAGCAATCAAAAACCTACCTAGACCCCTCACCAAATGAGAGGTTTGGTCCTTCTTAGGTTTGGTCAGATACTACAGAAGATTCACTTCACACTTCTCAGACACTGCCCATCTACTAACCAATCTGCTGAAAAATGTACAGCCACTGAAAATAAAAGAATGGTCCTCTGCCCAACAACAAAGCTTCGACCAATTAAAGGAGATCTTATGTCATGACCCTGTACTGTTGTGCTCTGACTTTCAGAAACAGTTTGTGGTACAAACTGATGCGTCAGGCAAAGGTCTAGGTGCGGTTCTCTCACAATTTGAAATGGAGGGTCTGCTTCGACCGGTTGTTTAAATTAATCGGAAACTTTTACCCCGGAAACTCCACTATGCCACCTTAGAGAGGGAGCATCTAGCGATTAAATGGGCTGTTCAATCACTTCAATATTATTTGCTGGGATGTACCTTTGTTCTTCTGACGGCTCATGCTCCCCTTGTCTGGTTGGCCCGCAACAAACATTCTAACTCTAGGATTCTCCAGTGGTTTTAGCACTTCAACCTTTTTCTTTCCATACCAGTCATCAGGCTGGCCGGCTACAGTCCAACATTTACTTTTTGTCCCATGCCGTCTGTTCTGCATTGCCAATTGGCCATTATTAGTTGGGGTTGCTGTGAAAGGGACGGTGAGCGGAGTTCCAGGAATTTCAAGATGGCAACCACGGATGGGCTCCAGGATTAGGACAGTGTGACTCTAGTTTCTATTCCACACTCCCAAAAGAGACCGAAGAAAACGTCTCCCCTAGAGGGCACAAAGGCAAAGATGGATGAGACCAGTAAGATGGAGGAATATGACAGAAATGCGGTGAGGATAGGAGACGTGAGAAGAAGAGCGACAAGCGGGAACAAAGCCAAGACAGACAGATTGGCTACTTCCCTTGACGGCGGCCCTAGGGACGCGGAGAGGAAGATCCAGAGGAGGAGTGAAGGCAAGAGAGACGACCTACAAAGCACGAGACACACCTGCAACCTAAGGCAAGAGCAGGCTGTGGTGTGCACCACTACCGCTCAGGAAACGGGCTGTAGCACCAGACAAAAGTCATTTTATGCTGTTACTGAATGGCGGCAATAGCACGGTGTCTTGACACTTGGTGGTGGCAGAAAGGCGCTTGGCAAGGGCCAAAGAAACGCATGTTAAGCTCACTGAGTGAACTGCGAAAGGCACTGGCAGCACCAGGAGGGTTGTTTTCACAAAAGGCACACTGTACTGTTGGTTAGTTGGGGGAAAAGTGGAAGACAAGTATTGTGATACTCAGGACCTGTTTTTGTCTTTTTTTTGTTTCTTCCTGAGAGTCGGTCATTTACATCAAGGGGACTTACTTGAAAGGGAGACACAGTGAAAGGAAGTCCCAGGGCGACAGCAGCAAGATACTAGTGAAGTAACTCAGTGACTGTTCCAATTGAATACCTTCTTATTTTCCCTTGTTTATTCTTTTTACCCATAGTCCTTATATCATTCTGGGTGCCTTATAAACAAAAAAGTTCAACTTCACTACTTCACTACTTGTGTTGTGTTCCGTCCTGTAAGCCTGTTACAGGCCCCTTTCTCCAAAACATCCTCAACTTCTTATAGGAAAATGAAAAAAATAGTCCTCCGAAAGCTACTCTAATGTGGGAGGAAGAAGCAGCGGGACGGAAAGGAATGGTAGGGCATAGCCTTGTTGGACTATCTGTCAGATGTTATGGCTTCCCACCTGTGGAGAAAATGACTGATCCTGCTTGCTACAAGGTGGTCATGTGCCGTTAAGGGCAAACTAAATTGGCTTGGAAGCTGTTGCCTGAGGTGCCAGGGACTGGGAAGTTCTCTGCCCCTTCGGGCCTGGGTGTTGTCTGCTCGAATCCCTACTCTGACCCAAAAGGGTCAGAGTAGGGATTCGAGCTGCAGCTGTTGGGCTGGTGAGCGTGGAAACTGTCTGAAGGTGAAGTTCCTAGTGCTGCCTCAAAAAGGGCAAAATTGCTGGGGATATCGTCTTGCAGGTGTGGAAGGACTAAGGAAGTGCATGGTATCTCTACTCTCTTTAAAGCTTTCAAAGGTGGAGTCAGACTTGCCACTGAGGTGAGGCCTGTCAAAGGCATATCCATGAGTAATGCCTAAATATCACCCAAAAAGCCGGTGGATCTCATCTACGCGTGGCGCAGGAGCACCATCCTAGTGCCAACCGCTCTGCCTAAACAGTCAGTCGTGTCAAGCCTTGACCAGATAACATACTTGGCCACGTCCTGACATCTTGAATGATCTGTGCCGAATTGGTGCAAAATTCTTCTGGGACTGCTGATAATAGCTCAGCAACCAAGTCCCATAATGCATGGGAGTGCCTTCTCAGCAAACAGCTGCTGTTGAGTGATCTGAGGGAGAGGCTACTGGAAGTAAACATCCTCCTCCCAAATGCCTCCAATGTTTAAAGCTTTCTGTCTGCGGCGGGGAGGGTTTAGTAGAAAATGACCTGTGGTGAGGCTCTCTGGAGTAGAACGGCAGTAGAGGTTCAGATGAGGATTGTCCGGTTTGTAATATGTCAGTGAGGACATTGGTCCGCTCCAGGTCTAAGACTTCAGTTCCCTATCTAATAATGACCATGGCAAATGAATCCTTCTGTAGAAAGACCAGAGGGAGAAACCAGCCATGTGTCAGGGGAAGCATCTAGTCCAATGGCCTCTTGTAGGTCTAGATAAAAACTGTCATTAACACGGTAGAGAGAATTTGTCCCCAATATCACAATCATACCATCATCACCAAAAGCTGGTTGGCTTTGGTCACAGTATAATCTGAACAGTTGTTGGAGCACTGGGACACGGCTCCTAGGCCATAATATAGAGTATTGGGGGCTGAACGTGTAGGAACTAAGCTAGAATTCGGCTTTGACCGAGGTTGAGATGGATTCGGTTCTGAGTCAAACAGAACAATGGGATTCATGTCCTTCTCTAGCATCTGAAGCATTGTATGGGTGTTGACACAGTAGGAATTGGCATGGATCTAGGTGCCAGGTGTAAAGTTGGCTCCGGAGGTGGAGCTGAACCCGAAGCAGGTTTAAGAGGCACAGATGGCACTGAGGGAGGATGTGCTGGCAGTAACTCGACTGGAGGCCTCCACAGATCCATGGGGGCCAAAGATGCACTAGAGAGAGCCCGAAAGGGTGATGAAGATATGGCGCATGCATGGCTTCCTTAAATGCCTCATTGTGTTGCTAAAGGACCCAGGAATTTGAGGTGCATCAGACTCAGCCGTGGAATCAGCTCCTTGGTAGGGGACTGGCAACGAGACCATAGGTCAACTTGACGTTCTTTTGACTTCTTAGAGGGAGAGTGGTGAGGCTGGAACGAGGTCTGCTTGGACCTCTTGTGCTTCTTTTTTGATTTTCACTTGTTATGGCCTGAGCCCAAAAACCAAACACACAGCCCATGATGATCTGTCACTGATATCTATTCGCGACAATCGCTACAAGGCTTAAACCTTGTGGTTTTAGTATGGGAAATTATCCCTTACAGACTGAATAGAAATCTGAAGAGAAAAAAACTCATGAATTGTCGAGAAAAATTAGGAGCTTACTCCAGATCTGCGTTGCACAGAAAGAAAGGAACTGACGTCAGCTTGCTTGGGTGCTGCTTATATGTGGATCCAACCGACACTTTTGGGCAGAGTGAAGTTGATACAGAGCAGCATCATGCCACCTTCATGCCCGCAGGGCCTACGCTGAAAATGTTTCCGGATCCAGTCTGGCACTAGGGATATTCTAAAGGTGAGGAATCTGAGGTTAGAAGTATCCATCAGAATTTCAGTTACTAAGTAATTCTGCCAATACTGACAACCTAAGCTCCTTTCATTATACATAAAAAAACTGCAGCAATTAGCCAGCAAAATGTATGTAATTCTGACCCTGAATAGAGCATTAACGCAGTTTGTTCTATGAAGGTCATTGTTAGATTTGCCTGTAGCAACTTTGATAATCAACTTTTCTGTCAGCAATCATGCTTAGTGAGAATGCACACATTGATTTCCACTCAGATGTTGGCTGTCTGTATTAACATAACATAACTTCCACTGTCCACAAATGTAATAAAGGTTTTCTTGTGTTATTGAAAAATGGCATTCAATTAAATATGTTACTTGGGTTTCTCATTCGAGTTAGTGCTTGCTACTGAAAAATAACATGAAGGCATTGTCTTCTCTCCCCAGTTTTAGCATTCTAGGGTCAGGGGTATAACCACTTTCCACAGGAAGTGGCCATATAAAGGGTGTAGACACCCTAAAGGTAGGTAGCCCATTAGCTACTACCTGTCACTCCCCGTAAATGCCCCTAATTTGAGTATTTAGGTGGCATCCCTGAAGCCAAGAACTTAGATTCGACGGATCAACAGAAGAAGGACAAAGAAGAGTCACTGCCTGGTGAGAACTACAGCAGAACTTTGGACTTTGCCGCGAAACCCTGCCGTCCTCAGTCCTCTCTTGACAATCGCAACACTGTGACTCGTCCTGTGGGCTGGAGAACTACCAAAGCCTTGGGTAGCCTGCCAGCACTTCAAAAACCACCAACAGTATCCCTTGGAGTAGAGGAGCTATTTCCCTGCAGTCCACAGGCACCGAAATGCAGAGTCCGGTCCACCGCCTTGCAGCTCCCCGGCCTGACCGATGCCACAGACAACCAGGGGAAGGTACTCATGCTCTGGAAGGTCAGATCTGTCTTCCCACCTAGAGTGAAGTCACCAGGACCAATCAAAGCCATGCAGCACCACCCTTCAAGGGGATGGGATGCCCTGCACCAAACACCAACACTGAGAGTCCAGTCCGGATTCTCACTGCACCAGGACCAAGCAGCCGTCGAGGGATGTCAGCATCACTGAGACCCACTTTGAAAGTGGCCCAGCTGCTATGATTTTTCCCCTGCCAGCTGTTTGTCCCTGATCACGAGGTGCATCTTTGCGCACCCAGCCGAGCCTACTTAACAACTCTGCACCTGAGTCGCCCGGCCAGGGTCCTGATGAACTGGCTGTGCCCCCTTGCTCCAAGACCCCTTTCGACCTAAGCCCCTGTTTGGGAGCCTTCTGACTTGTCCGCAAGTCCCCCTGTGCAGCCTGTTTTTGGTGGCCCCACTTCACCATAGCACGCCAGCTACCAGCCTCACCAGTACCTTGCTCCCAGTAGAACCTAGGCAGTTCCCAAAGAACTGCTGGTAGTACTTAGGACCTTAACCCACTGCAACTCCCAACCCTGAAGGTGTACCCCTGAAACCGACTGTACTTACGTTTATGCATTTTTTACTTTTCATCCCATAGGAATTGCATTGTGCGTAAAAGCGCATAGGTTTGAACATTTCAATTACCTGTGAATATTACCTTGAAAAACAGTACTTACCTTTGAATGAAGTTCTTGGTTTTAAAAACATATATCCAAGAAGTGTTATTTTTCTAATTTGGTCTCGGATTTATTCTTTGAGTGTGTGCCTCATTGATTGCCTCTGTGAGTATAACAAATGTTTAGCACTACCCTTTGATAAGCCTAACTGCACACCCGCACTACCACAAAAGAGAGAGTTAGTATTATCTACTTTTGCCTCTGTAAACCAATTGGGGACCCGCTGGACTCCCTGCACAGTGTACTTCGTTCTAGCACACTATATATAGAGGTAGCTTCCTACAACATGGATCTGCAAAACCCAGAATTTTATGAAGGAAAACTGAGGACTATAAGGTGGATGCTACATCTCTGCAGAATGTCTGGTGGAAGATAACAAAAATGGAATGAGTGATGTCATCTATTGTCTTGAATGTGGAAAATGCGCATCTACTAGAGTTGTGATTTTGACCTATCCTGCATACTTAATATCTGATCCATGGGCAGGTTAATGTCCAGTTTGTGTATTTCATAAAGGTAGACAGTGAATGAGAGATTTCATTGGACATGGACATGGACTGAGGTGAATGTATCTGAACAGATTATTTTAGATCTGCTTAGTGAATGTTTCTCTAGGAGTGCAGCTTGCTTACCCTTGAGTGCTCAAACTGGGATGCCGGTCCTATGCGTGTTTTTTTTCTAGTTTCCATGGAATGAAGCAGCCATACATTTTCTCAAGCCTAGGAGCTTTCATCTAAGAGATCAGATAAGGAGAAGCTGGGTCTTCCGACCATAAGCCGCAGGTAGTTAGGGAACTACAGAGTGAACAACAAGTGGGTTTTCTCTAACCTCCTGAAACTCCTTGGAATAGGCAGTTGTGGCATGTCTTTCAAAGCTCCTCGAAGCACCATAACAGAATTTTCTCCTGAACTGGAAGAAGCCTTTTAAAGCCTTGTTCTGAGATCCAGTCACTCAGGATGAATTTGCAAAATGTTGATTGTTATATTCTGATTGGTAGGTGTCCTAAAACAATTTACCTGTCTTTCAAGAGTCTCCACTCGCACTATCCCTTTGGTTCAATGTGTATCCTGTTCTGAGAGAGTCTGTAGTGGAGCAATGATGCATTGTACAATATTGCAAGTATGGCATATTGACACCTCTAACATTTGCTGAGCACTAAAACAGTCATAATGAGTGGGCCACTCACAGCCAGTGCACCTGCTGCACCGCTGATAACTATGCGTCTGGAGATAGTTTCGACTTGTAGTGCAAATATCCCTGCAAGATTTAAAAACAAAATGGTGAACACTCTCAAGACCAGTAAAACATACCCAAATGTTAAGCTCACCTCTTGGTAAACAGGACTGCCATCCTCCTTACCTTCAGTTTTATCACCACAGGGGCATCTATCAGGGAAGATGCCCAGGCTACATAGTCATCAACATCAATTGTGCTGTGATCAGAAGCCAGTTTTTCATTCAATTTGGCAGTAAAGCCAATGCTTCCTCCCTTAACAAATGGTATGATTTTTTTAATAACTCCAGAACTTCCGGGATGAACTGAAAAAAAGAAGTATACCAATTGGTTAGTCATTTTTTATAGCACATTTCCCTGCAACCTCTTAGATGTATGTCCTAAAGGGTCCTAATGGTGTTTGCTTTATGTGGATGATTATTAGGTATGTTCTAGTAGCCTGGTGCAAGGAATTCAGCATTGAGGCTATGGCAGAGAGGACCCTATCTTGATGTTAGTTGTCACATTAAGCCTGCTGCACCTAAAAAAAAGGACCCCGAGAGGTAAGCCTGTATGGGAACAGAGAAATTACTAAGGGCTTAATTTGGAGGAAGCTCTGAATACAGTGTAGAATGAACCATGTAAATATCCTATTCCCTAAGGATATTACATTTGAGGAAATTCAGCCGGTCAATTCTGTAGTTTCCTTCAGAAATTGGATGATTTTTAGTTCTCATCAAATGTTAAATAAGCCCCCCTAGTTCTCGCAGAGAATTTGCACTGCCCAATGGAGGCACAATCCACTATATGTGTTAATCAGCATTCAAGATTACATTCACTACCCTTATGACAAATAAACCTGATAAATGTGTAGCATAGCATGGAAATGCTGGCAGGGAAAGGATAAAGGAAAAAGTGCTTTTATGTATTCAAGAGAAATCAGGCCACCCACTTATATTCATACATATAGCACCAATGTCTTAAACAATTTTATCTTTTAAAATGGTTATCCCAATACCTTTACTTTAACTATTGCTTTCAGTGTACTTTTCTTCATTTATTTTGCAAATGAGTGTGGCCATTATATCTTAAGAAAGGGGAGGCACAACTGTGGTTCATTTTTAGTGGTCAGTGTGATGCCTTCCCTTTCTCTCCAATATCTCCAATCTCCCCTTGTAAAAAGTCAACTATCTCTATTTATATTGTATTACTTGATATCACCCCCCAGAATATCGTGGTACAAGATTATCGAGGACAGAACATCGAGGGACAAAATATCGAAAGGTAAGTGCATAAAGGAAAGTATAGATTTCTTATTCCAGCACCTTGAGACCCTCGCGGGTGAGTAATTGCGCTTTACAAGCCACCTGATTGATTGATTTCTCCCATATCTATGTACCCGGAAGATATAAAGCTAGGTACATATATGTGGGGTTAGGTATAGGACAACTAGACTTACATGCCTGCTGAAATTATTTGCGATATTTTGTCCTTGATATTGATATTCTGGGGTCGATATTCAGGGTGCACACCTTCTATTTACACTCTGCGCTCTTTGTCCTTGATATTGATATTCTGGGGTCGATATTCAGGGTGCACACCTTCTATTTACACTCTCCGCTCTTTGTCCTTGATATTGATATTCTGGGGTCGATATTCAGGGTGCACACCTTCTATTTACACTCTCCGCTCGTTGTCCTTGATATTGATATTCTGGGGTCGATATTCAGGGTGCACACCTTCTATTTACACTCTCCGCTCTTTGTCCTTGATATTGATATTCTGGGGTCAATATTCAGGGTGCACACCTTCTATTTACACTCTCCGCTCTTTTTTCATGTTAATGTGACAGTGTTTGATGAAGCACCTTCAAGGTTCCTTTAATTTTCAGGTAATCGTGATGACTGTTCTATTGTACAATAGGGCAATGTCCAATCTATCATTTCATCCTTTTAATTGGTGGTTTCATAGGCCTAGATTTACTAACACTTTGCGCCACTGTAGAACCGGGATTTGCTTTGCGTCAAGGGGCGTTCCAGCGGTGGGGCATGGTTGTTTCCATGGAACCACCAATAGTTTTTGACACCAGACCTTACCTACTAAAAAAGATAGACAGGGCTTTGCACCAATAATTTACACCTCCCAGAGGCACGTCTAACACAGAAAAAAATGTTTTCTTTTCTTCAAACATTTCCAACTTTGCATGTGTGCTGTACTGTACAACACACATACAACTCGGATAAGCTTCAAACTATGCCTAGCAATAATAATTCGTACTTGAAGGGTACAATGGCAGTACACAACCTATGCTAATCACCACTCACACAACCTTGCACTGTGATGCAAGGATGTGTGCATGGCGCAATGCAGCCTAAAGTGCAGCACCACAGGGGGATAGAGAAACAGCAGCATATCTTAGTTAATATTGTAGTGTCCACTACAAATATGGCACTGTTATGGTCTCTCCCTCTAACACAACACAGTACAGCAACTTTGGTGGCTGAGCTGCGTTGTGTGAAAAAATGTGAATTTAGCCCATATTCTGAAATAAGATGAGCACACTTTCACAGCCACTATGACTTAATCACAGACGATTTGTGTGGCAGAATACAAAATTCAGTCATTTCATTGGATTCATTTCGATTTCCCAAGCAGCCACTGTGTCTTAAAGGTGAAGGCAAAGAGATCTACTGCTTCCACTTGATGCAGTGTGCATTGACAACAAAGCATTACCCCCTCATGGGTCCTCCCCGTCCCAGTCCTTACTACGTGAGGCAGTCCTGCCTCCAACCAGCCAATCACAACGCCAGTATTCAAAAACTTACATAAGCCCCTCCCACCTACCGCCATGCCTGGTTTTTTTCTGCTCCGATGGCGGTCGGAACGCTGGTGCTCCCGGTTCCTGTTTCCTGGTCTGGATTTCCTTCAGGACGGTGCCGTGAGTGTTTGATTGCAGTTTTTTGTGTATTCTGCATTGTTTTCTTGTTATTTTATCGGCGCGGCCGCTCCGGTATTCCGGTCGGCCGCGCTCCTGTTCTGGGGTCAGGGACGCTCCCCGTCCATGTGCTGGGCTGGAGCGGGGAGTTTTGTGGTTTCCTGGCCCCGGGTCGTTCCGGCGCTGGGGCTCTCGGGCAGCGTCCGGCCCCCGCGGTCATTATCTTTTGATCTGTGGCTGTGGGTGGAGACTACAGGGCTGCCCTTTTTTTATTTCCTTCACCAGTCTCACCTTTGCGTGATTGGGTGTTTAGGGGCAGTATTTATTGGAGGTTGCTGGGCTCTTCCTTTGGTTGTGTGGTGAGTTCCTGTTTGTTTGCCACTGGATTTCTCGCCATGAGTGAAGGGGCTTCTTCACCTGTGCCTGCTAAAGTGATTTCAAAGCAGCATAATGTTCAGGATCTGCAGGAGAGCGACGTCTTGCAGATTTCTAGGGCAGATTTACAGGACTTGATTAATTCTGCGGTCCAGTCTGCGCTGCTGGAGCCTGCAGCTAAGCGGGCTAAGGATGATGAGGAGGACATGGACAATTCCCCTAAGGGAAAGTACGTCCAGGGCAAGGTTTTTTCTGACATGCTGGTCCATATTCGAGAGGTGCTTGGGTTTGACCCTAAATCCCAGGCTGAGGAGGGATTTTACGCACAGTATAGTTCCTCTGTGGTGGATGACCTCCCCTTCCATGATGTCCTGAAGGATATCCTCACAAAAGAGTGGCTTGAGGTGGATAAGCAGGGTATTCCACGATTCCTGGGGAAGCGGTATCGCCTGGCGGGCTTTGATTCCCAGTTTCCTGCGATTCCGAAGGTTAATTCTCTTTTGGCATCTATGGCAGCCTCCTCTTCCTCTTTGTCCTCGGAGGAGGCTTCCCTGTCTGATCCGGTGGAGCGTAAGGTGGAGTCTGCTCTCAAACGTTCTTACGCCGCTTCTCACTTTGGGGTGCGTGCTAGCACTTATGCGGCCTATGCATCGCAGGTCCTGCTTAAGGATTTCGAGAAGCTGTTTGACTGTCTTCAGGATCAGGGGGACCCTACTCCTGTGTTGGCTCAAATGGAGGTCTTGGCGCAATTTCTCTCGGATGTCACTTTTGATTCCTTATGGGCTTTCTCCTCGGCTGCTGGGGCGGCGGTGGCTGGAAGGAGGTCTCTGTGGACAAAACCTTGGCGTCTTGAGGCTGCACAGAAGGCCTTAGTCCATAAACTGCCTTTTGAGGGTCCCCGTCTCTTTGGGGATGCTTTGAATACGATGGTGCAGCGCTCTGCGGAGGAAAAGAAGTTGTTAAAGCCTTTTCAGCCTGCTCCTAAGAAAAGGTCTTTCTTCCAGAAGCAGGGGTTTCAAGGGGTTTTGTCCTCTCAGCCCTTTCGTGGTCGGGCCCGTGGTCGGGGGGCCACGTTCCATTATAAATCCCGGCCTCAGCAGCAGCAGCAGCAACAGCCTCCCTCTGCTGCAGGACAGAAGTGACTATGCCGCGGTGGGGGCTCGTCTCCGTTTGTTTCTGGACCGTTGGTCAGCTCTGATTTCCGATCAGTGGGTCTTGTCTGTCATCAGGTGGGGTTACCAGATTCCCTTCCGGGGCCCTCCCCCTCTGGATTGTTTTCTGGTTACCCCATTGTCAAGAGACCCCGTGCGACGATCTGCCATGTTGCCCGGCGTCGCCATTTTGTTCCGGAAAGGGGCAGTGGTGCCGGTTCCAGTGGAGGAAGTGGGCCTGGGGTTCTATTCCCATCTGTTTCTGGTTCCAAAGCCCGATGGTTCCTTCCGCCCCATATTGAATCTCCGTTCCCTGAACAAATTGGTGCGGTTGGATCATTTTCGGATGGTCACGTTGCAGTCCGTCATTCCCCTCATCCAGGAGGGCGATTTTTTGGCTTCCCTGGACTTAGAGGACGCCTATTTTCACATTCCGGTCCATCCTGCCAGTCAGCGGTTCCTGAGGTTTGCGGTCCAGGGGATGCATTTCCAATTTCGGGTTCTGCCGTTCGGCCTCTCCACTGCTCCCAGGACTTTTACCAAGGTATTGGCTCCTGCTGTGGGGGTTTTGCAACATTAGGGTTTCTCCGTGTTTCCCTATATTGATGATTGTTTGGTCTCTGCTTCCTCTTTTCCTCAGGCTCTTCTGGCGGTGGAGGCTACGTTGTCCCTGTTCCAGGAGCTGGGGTTCAAGGTGAATTTGGCCAAGTCTCATCTGGATCTTGTTCAGAGACTTCAGTTCATCGGGGGTCTGTTCGACACCTCTCTGGGGGCGGTGTTTCTCCCTCCTGTTCGGATCCTTTCCCTACAGACTCTGTTGCGGGATCTGTTGAGTCGTCCCTCTGCCCCGGCTCGTATTTGGTTGCGGGTCCAGGGATTGATGGCTGCGACCATTGCTGTGGTTCCTTGGGCTCGCCTCCATCTCAAGCCCTTAGTGACTCATCTGTTGGCTCGGTGGGACCCCTCCCGGGCGGATTACGAGGCTCTGGTTCCTCTCTCTCCTGCTCTGATTCAGGACTTGGACTGGTGGCTTTGCACTCCCAATCTGGAGAAGGGGGTGCGGTTTTGTCTTCCTCCTCCCCTTTTGTTGATGACGGATGCCAGTTTTTGGGGTTGGGGGGCCACTTTGGGGTCCTTGGAAGCCAAGGGTCGGTGGTCTCGGGGGGACGGCGCCCGTTCCTCGAACGGGCAGGAGTTGGCGGCCATCTGGGAGGCGGTGCAGTTCTTTCAGGTTCATCTCCTCGGGACGAATCTGTTTGTTCGTACCGACAACCAGGTGGCTCGTTGTTACCTGAACCATCAGGGGGGGACCAGGTGCGCTCTCTGAACGTGTTGGCCTCCATGATTTGTGCTTGGGCGGAATCTCATCTGTTGGCCTTGAGGGCGGTGTACATTCCGGGACAGTTGAATTTTCATGCGGATGCTTTGAGCCGCAACCTTCCATCTTCTGTTCTGTACCATCTCTCTCTTCCTCTGTTCCAGTCCCTTTGCCTTCGGTTCGGGACTCCGTGGATCGATCTTTTTGCGTCTCCTCACAACTCTCTCCTGCCCTGGTTTTGTTCGGAGGTGCTGTGTCCTCAGGCTTGGGCGGTGGATGCTCTTTCGATTCCATGGCCTTCGGCCTTCTGTATGCATTCCCTCCCATTCCCCTCCTCCCGAGGGTGCTGCAGAAGATTCGGGGGGAGAAAGTTTCGGTCCTGTTGATTGCTCCTTTCTGGCTTCGCCGCCTTTGGTTTCCTCTCCTATTGCGGCTGGCGGAGGGTCGGTTTGTCCGGCTTCCTTTGTGTCCGTCTCCTCTTCAGTTTCCGCTCCTGTCTCTGCCTTGTCTTCATCGTTTGCAGCTGACGGCTTGGCTCTTGAGCGGTTGACGTTGGAGTCTTTGGGCTGTTCGTCTGTGGTGGCTCGTGACATCCAGTTGTCTCGCCGCCCTTCGACCCTTAAGTGCTATGGTCGTCATTGGGGTTCTTTTGTTTCTTGGTGTTCTTCTCATGGGGTGGATCCTGTGCTGGGGGTTCCTACTTCTGTGTTGGAATTTCTCCGCGATGGTTTTTTGAAAGGCCTTTCCCCTTCCACGTTGTCTGCTCAGTGGGCGTTGGTTCGTGCTTGTCGGGGTCCTGGGGCCTCCTTGGAGGATGTTGCCCCTTTGGTTAGTCGGCTTCTTCAGAGCTTTCGGCTTCGTCGGCCGGTTTCTCCTGTTCTCGTTCCTTCTTGGGATTTACCTACTGTTTTGCGGGGTCTGCAGTTGCCCCCTTTTGAGCCTTTGATGGAGGCGGATTTGTTGTGGCTGTCCGCTAAGGTGGCTTTCCTGTTGGCCATTACCTCCGCTCGCCGGTTGGGTGAGTTGGGTGCCTTGCTCGTTTCATTTCCTTATTTGCAGTTCCTCCCAGATCGGGTCATTTTGCGGCTTGATCCAGCTTTCCTGCCTAAGGTTTCTTCAAGTTTTCATTTGCAGCAGGAGGTGATTCTTCCTGATTTGCCTGCTGAGGGGGATTCCCTTGTTCCTCCTTCCTTGGATGTTCGCAGGGCTCTCCAGATTTACCTCCAACGTTCCCTAGGGGTTCCGGATTTCTTCTGCCCTGTTTGTCTCCTGTGGGGGTGTGGCTAAGGGGAAGAAGGTTTCCACTTCCACGATCAGTCGGTGGGTGCGTTTGGCGGTCTGCCAATCTTACAAGTCTTTGGATTTGCCTCCTCCGTCTCATGTGCAGGGTCGTTCGACGCGTTCTGTGTCTGCTTCCTGGGCTGAGGCGGCGGTGGTCTCTATCCAGGAGATTTGTAGGGCGGCCACCTGGCAGTCTCATCACACATTTGTGCGACATTATTGGCTTGATGTTTTACATGCCTCTGCTGACAGTTTTTCTGTTGGCGTCTTGAACGCTGTTGTTCATTGATCTTTTATTGATTAAAGTTTTGTACTCTGCATGGATCCCTGGTGTCCTGCGTTTTTTATTGGTTTTCTGCTTGTGAGTTCCTCACGTAGTAAGGACTGGGACGGGGAGGACCCATGAGGGGGTAATGTCTTGTTACTTACCGGTAATCTTCATTACCCCGATTAGGGTCCTCCCCGTCCCAGTCCTCGACCCTCCCTCCCGCTGTGTTTGTGTCGGAGTCTTGTTGATAATAGGCATGGAGGTAGGTGGGAGGGGCTTATGTAAGTTTTTGAATACTGGCGTTGTGATTGGCTGGGTGGAGGCAGGACTGCCTCACGTAGTAAGGACTGGGACGGGGAGGACCCTAATCGGGGTAATGAAGATTACCGGTAAGTAACAAGACATTTGTGATTCAATTGCGATAATTATGCCATACATTTTTTATGTATTACGATCACACACAGGCACACACACACACCACAGATACACACCACACACACACCTCAGAAACACACACACACAAAACATAAATAGTGGCTTGTTCGGAAACGTTTGCTTTAGTGAAAAAATCGGCCCAAATTAATTTATGACATTTTTTCAATGTGTAAAATAAGCACATGTGCAAAGAGGTACTGCTGGTAGCACATGCACAATGCCATCTCGGTATGCCAGTATGCCATAAAAATCACGTGGAGACATTTACGTGCAGTAACCCGATCTTTATTCATCAAATCTATCTAACATTTGGTTCATTTACTTCCGGGGGAGCTTGGTTCCCACCACACTATAGCGAGCTATCACTTATTTCAATTCCTTCTCTTATCTCTTTCACATCCTGTTGGAATCCTGGAGCAAGCAGTGTCCAGTATCGACACAGAAAGGAAAGCTGCCTACAATTCCAATGGTTTCCAAACACCTGGCAGCCTGTTTGATATATGCATTATTGTGAAAGTAACGAAATGGTGTCGCAAATTTGCACCAGTGTCAAATATTATTCCGAAATGTGTATTGCATTTCTGAAAGTACTTTGATAGGTTCTGGAAAATATTAGTTGTGTTGATTTATTTTAACTGCATTCCAGGGTCCTCAACTAATCAATATATTTTATTTACACCTTAAATCAATGTAAGATAAACACGCCCATCAGGTATGATGATTGAGTACCGTCAATGCAGATATTGTGTAAGTTATTTCAGAAGAGTGCATTCCATGCTTCACTCATACTGCGAATGTTAGCACATGTATTTGTAAGTATTTAATAAATTTAAGCATCTTAAATATACCATAATAATATGATAAATACAATAGGCTCCTTACTTTCTCCTCGCTCCCCTGATTTGGAGCATTTCTTGCCATCTATTTTACCACCTCCAGTTATTCCTTCAGCTGCTGCTTCAACATTGACATTATAACCAAGACATTCGGACACTTCTTGAGCAGTTATCTCTGTCAAATGAAACATTTGGAAATTAGCATTTTGTTTTGAAGAACTAGAAATTGGTTCAAACAAATGGAATTATGTCTGACATACGAACTGCTACCTGACACAATATATGAGTGAGCAAATAAAAAAAGATAACACCACAGATTGAAGCAGCATCATTGCATATTATTTTTTGTGTGCTTTGATATAGCATTACAATCCTTTGCTGTGTTGCAATGGTCTATTGTGAGCCTGAAATAGCAGTCCTAATGGATCTGTGGCTCAGAGATGGTTGTCATCTTTCATCAAAGTACTACATTTATCGTTATGGCATAAGGTTACAGTGCCATGCCTTACAATGCCTCACGCAGTCCTATCCAGGGACTAGTAAAGTAAAAACGAGAAGAGAAGGTATTCTGAAAATAAACGTGAGGCTATTTCCTTCGACAGAGCGTGCACAGGGTTTGGTAGGGCCCAACCCCACAGGTGGAACAACAGCATGAGCACTATTCATATATATCATTTGCTTCTTTTAATTGGTGGCACATTGAAAATGACTGGTCACCACTGTCATTCCTGCATTAGAAATAACAAAAATTATGCTGCAGTGACCTTGCCCCCTTCCTTCCTTTCTTGCCTCTTCCCCAATCACCCCCCTCTCCGTTTGTGTCTTTGTGTGTTCGCTGGAAGACTGAAAAGTTTTTACACAAAACGATTGCCTTTGTCAGTATTTAATGAAATGGAAAACGTACACTTGAGTGTCACCAATAGGACAGTGTGCATGTACTGTACTATCAGGTTTTTTAAAGAAGCGCCATCCACCTGTAAGCATTGGCAAACTCAACAGGTCTGGCTTAAAAGTGAAAATGCAAACCAGACCTATTGACTTGAGAAAGTAAAGGGGCTGTTGGGCTTCGGCGAGGGTTTAAATTAATGTAAGGAAGAGGGAGGGAGTGTGGGGACTGAGAGAAGGAAGGGGAGGGAGGTGGACAAAGGAACATAGGGGCTGATTACGAGTTTGGCGGATGGGATACTCTGTCACAAATGTGACGGATATCCCGTCCGCCTTATTACAAGTTCCAATGGATATGGATTGCTTTACAGCAAAGACTACATATTTTACCCAGAAAATTGAATCAGCCAAGAATTCATCTAAAGAACTCTTCCTAACAATTACAAAACTTATAATGAATCTCGACACAATTACCACCATTTCCAGACAGTCCTTCTGCAACGAGGTTGCCAGATTTTTCTTTAACAAAGTTGAAAAAATGTTCAACATCCTTGCCCTCAGACAGATTCTATCCCCTGGGTACCAGACACCCCCGGACCTACCTCAGCTGATTCCAGCTTTGCAGCCTTCACTCCTCCGACCATTGACACAGTGGTCAGACTGGTCAAAGCTGCAGGATCTGGCCCCCCTCGGCGACCCCCGCCCACTCAGGATCGCTGCCCTCATCTCAGATACCATTGACCCGATTCTAACAAATAACTTCAAGCTCGTATTTGATTCTGGCTCCTTTCCAACTGGGTGGAAGAAAACCCCAGTTCGTCCTCTCATAAAAAAATCTTCTCTTTATCCTGCTGATCCAAATAATTATCATCCAATATCTTGTCTTCCCTTGCCAGCCAAGATTATCGAAAAAGTGATGAATTCTCAACTCACTGACTTCATTCAACTCAACAAACGATTAGATGCTACTCAATTTAGTTTCCGCTGTAACCATAGTGTTGAAACTGCTTTAATCAAGGCCACCGAAGAATTCAGAAGTACCTTAGATGCCGAAGCTAAAGCAGCCTTGATTCTGTTAGATTTATCAGCGGCATTTGATACCATTCATCACAACAAATTGTTATCCTGCCTGATTGATATCGATCTCATTGGTTCTGCCTGGAACCTACTCAGCTCGATTCTATCATCAGGAGAGCAATCAGTCCAACTGGACAATTATGTCTCTCTGCCGTTTTCTCTTACATGTGGGGTCCCGCAGGGGTCCCACTCAGCCCCACATTGTTCAATATTTACGTTACCCCTCTGGCTGAGCTAGTTAAATCATATGGCTTTGCCATTACCTTTTATGCGGACGACACACAAATCGTCGTCTCCCTTGGCAAAGAAGGGCCCAACCAAGGTACCAGCTTTTCTAGACGCATGCAGGCTGTTAGTAATTGGATGTCCGACAACTGCTTTCAGTTAAATTCAGGTAAAAATGAGGTCCTGCTCTTGGGTGCCAATTCTTCATTCTGGACTCAGGCCTGGTGGCCCAAAGAGCTTGACCCCCTCCCCACACCAGTCAGTGAAGTCCGCAATCTGGGTGTCTTGATAAATGATCAACTTTCCCTATCTGATCAAGCCAACGCAGTCTCTTCCAAAGTCTTCTATAATTTGAAGACGATAGAAAAGCTTCTTCCTTTCATTCCGTCATATCTTCCAAAATCATTAATTACCTCTTTGGCAATTTCCAGTCTGATTATTGCAATGCATTGTACCTCAATGCTCATCAACATGTGATTAACAAGCTACAAACGCTACAAAATACTGCAGCTGTGTTCTCCTCAACATTCCAAAACACCAATCAGTGTCCAAACATCTGAGGAAAGTTCATTGGTTGCCAATAAGGCACAGAATTATTTTCTTGGCTCTCTGTATTACTTACAAGGCCCACATGACCAAGGGCCCGCCTTTATGAAGAACAGCTTTAACTGGTACATCCCCAACAGGCCTCTCAGATCTTCCACAGCCATATCTGTGATTGTGCCTAAATATAAACGTGAGTCATGGGGAGGACGCAGCTTTGTGCTGGGTGCCTCCAATAACTGGAACAAGCTTCCCCTCCACATAAAATCTTCCACGACTCTTCTAACTTTCAGAAAAGCTCTTAAAACATTGCTATTCGATTCTGTATAGGTATTTAACTCTTGGCAGGTTCCCTTCTTATGCTTACAGTAGCCAATGCCAAGACACCTACGGGTATTCAACGCTTAGCAAGTTCATTTAACATAACATATAATGGAATTATAATATGGTGGACAGGATATCCGTCACATTTGTGACAGAGTATCCCATCCACCAAACTCGTAATCAGGCCCATAATTATGGAAATATCTGAGCTGGGGTAAGCAATAAAAGGCATTTTTAAAAGAGGAAGCAAGTGAGGGGAGAATGAGGCAAATGAGGGGGGTAAGGGACAAGAAGAGAGACAGGCAGGAGTAGACTAATCAGGGAGTGCACGGGAAGGGCAAGGGGAATACTTGAGAAGTTTGAAGAGTCTGTAGGAAGTTGGTGTGGAAGAGAACGGAGGGGTGTGGCACAGAAGGTTAAATGAAGGAGATAAAGAGGGAAGAGGGTTGAGAAGGAGGCTACAAAAATTCAGTGAGGTGGGCAGAGAATGAAGCTGCGGAAGTAGAGTGGAAGGGGAGAGGATGCGACAAAGGAGATAAAGGAGAGCACATGGAAGGTTGTGACACAGAGCCTAAAGAGGGAGGCAACAGGGGTATGGATATACCAGATCGTATACCTATATGGCAGAACAGTCAGTAGCTGGACACAGGGCAACCCAAAACTGGACTTGCCGAAAGATTAAGAGCATCCACTAAGCAGGGGGTGACGGATCATCACAATCCTGGGCAATGGGTTGGTGGCAGAAGTGAACCAGAGGGTGCAAGGCCCGACATTATACATGTGATCCTTATGAAAAATAAACATTATGGTCAAGTGAGATTCTGCAATTGATGCCACAATTTGAAATATATGTAGCAAGAATCTTACCTTTAGATTTCAGCTCATTTTTATCCAGAACATATACCAGCTCATATTTTCCTCCGAGATTGCCAGAGACAGCATAATGAGTTCCGTAGGTTTCCAAAAATCCAAAATATTCCCCTTTATCATAGATGAGAGGCAGGGCTTTGAGCTCATCAATAAAAGCATCGGCCAGCATAGTCTCCCGAGATCTTATCTGAAAGGTTCCCACCTGCAGATTTCCTTTCACTCTCAAAAACTCTTTGTTCTGCAGGAAAGAGAGAAATATGTGTTGGTATTATCTTGTACTTCTGGGTGCCTCAGAAAGCTGACCCTTTTTATGTTGAATCCTACCAGGCAGTGCAGTTGTCTGAGTGCATAGGGATATTGGGGACATGCTGAAAGCTTCCCTGGGAATGCATTTCGCCCATTGTTTACCATTGACTTTGTGCCTTGTAACTGACATTTGCTTGCTTTCGATTTGCTGGCCTTATTTGTTTTAGTCTGTCCAGCATGTCTTTGTCTCTCTTGTGGAGCATAGCCTGTTTACCACCTCTCTGGCTGGCTCCTTGTACGAGTGCTCACTTTCTCGGAAGTCTAGGCCCTGCATCTGGAAAAGGGTTGATTACCACAAAAGTCAGGGTAGCATCTGAAGAGACTCGGTTGGGATAAAAAGAATCCCAAGTGATATCTAGACCAGGTCAACCTCAAAATATATATCTGACCACAATGGAGCATGAGTAGGATACAAAAAGTGGGTTGGGCCTGGTCAGTGCTTACCTTCTGACTTAAAATAAATTTTGACAAAAATTTGCTTTTGAAGGTAACGTTCAGCAGGGCAAGGCTGCAGGCAGTGTCAGAGAAGGAGGCATTGTTGTCGGGGAGCTGCTGGAGGAAATTGGAGTAAAGATTTCTACTTTTGGACTTAGGGGCATGTTTATTAAAGAGTTATGTTGCCCTTGCACCAATGCGCCCCCGGCGCAAGAGCAGCGCAACTCTTAAGTTAGATTTATCAATTGTGTGGCTTGATATATCTAGAGTAACGCAAGACAGCACAAATCGCTGCATTGCGTTACACTGCCCCAAGGAGGTGTTCCAGAGGTGGAGTGTGGGTGTTTAGGGAAAATACATGAATGAACCATGTAATGTTAAATACGGTGCATTCCTGCCCTTTCCCTAGCATGCAGCGCAGCAAGATGACTTGCAGCGCTGCTTGATTTTTCATAAATATGCCCACCAGTCTCTTTTTTAGAAGTCAAAAATCTCCAGCGGGACGAGGCTGGAGGCTGTAGCCGACAAGAGTTCAATGAGGCCAGATACCCCTTTGACGAAGGACCACTGAACAGCAATTGCTGCTGCAGAGAAGAATGTAGCGGGAGCTGCTCCAAAGTCAGGCCGACCGGCATGCATCTTGGGGGGATAGACGAGCAGGTTAATCACAGTCGCCTCTCGGTTCTCAGAGCAGTTTCTTCGCAAATATTTCTCAAGTTTTGGATATTGGCTATCTGGGCACCTTTAGCACCACCACCAAGGGTCCAAGACATGGGGGCACCACATGAGGGGTAAGGAATCACTCAGGCTGGGTCCAGGTGCGTATTCAAGACGGTTGGAGCCTTTTCGGTACCTGAGACTCTGATCAGGAGGCCAGCCAACTAGCCCCTGGAGTCACGCTGGTAGTCCTGGATTCAGCAGTAGGCCAGTACTCAAACAGCAGTGCAGTTCTCCGAGCGTTCAAGGCAGGCTTCAGACAGCAAAGCAGTCCTTCCAGATGCAGCAAAGTAAACTTCTGAAGTACATATCAGGCCACAGCTGAAGGCAGTCCTCCGAGAGTCATTCCGCAGATCACAAAAGTGAACTGAAGAGCGGGTCTGAGGGTCCTATTTTAATATCCTGGTGTTTTCTTTGAAGTAGGAGATGTTTCTAGAGTATTTCCTTTGAAGTGCTTGTAGTTTCCTGCTTCCCCTAACCTGGCTCCAAGCTGGCTGCATGAACAATGCAGGGGTGACAAGTCTTTTGTGTGAAGGCAGAGCACAGCCAATTTAGTTGGAAGTAGAGCTCCGCCCAGCCCCACCCTTCATCCTGCCAGTGATGGCTCATCCAGGTACTCATAATCCCTTTATTTTGTGATTGTCTGGGAGAAATAAACTAAGTTCAAGTGCCAACTACACCTAGTCATGTGACCCAGGAACAGGCTGCAGGCACCAAATATTTAGGGCAGGAAAATGTGGCATTTTCAAAATTGTAAGTTAAAATCCGACTTCACTATTAAAGTGGGGTTTAAATTACAATTGCTCAGACACCAAACATGAAATGTTCACCTGTTCCCAATCAAAGGTTAGCACCTATTAAATGTAATAAGGCAACTCAATGTTTTCCTATGGCAGAGGCAGGCGTCACAGTAGTGAAAAACAAATTTAGAAGTTTTCCACTATCAGGGCATGTAAAAAGCACCTGTCCAACCTTTTGACTAGAATGCACCCTGACCCCGGGGCTATCTAGGGGTACCTTAAATGTAATAAAAGGACTTACCTTAGGGGTACCTTAAATGTAATAAAAGGGGAGTTTTAAGGATGCAAACTCTAATTGACCATTTAAAACTGCAATCAGGCTGCAATGGCAGAACTGGGACATATTTTAAGAGGCTACTTAAGTGGGTGACATAATACATGCTGCAAGCCCACAAGTAGCATTTAATTTACAGGCCTTGTGTATATGGTAAACCACTTTACCGGGGACTTATAAGTAATTTGAATATGCCAATTAGGTGTAAGCCAATTTTACCAGGCTTTAGGGAATGGGCACAAGCACCTTATCAGTGGTAAAGTGCACAGAGTCCTAAGGCCAGAAAACATAAATTCAGCAAAATATGAGGGGTGAGGGCAAAATGTTTGGGGGATGGTAGATATTAATTAAATTAGATTTGGGTAAAGATTAGTACTGCTGAGAGTGGCCGGGGAGGCTGCCAGAATGGCTGTTTTCATATATTTTGGCAGAGCAGGGGAGAAATTAACTGATGGTGAAGGGGGTCATTGGCAGGGTAAAATATACATTTGACTTTTAATGTATAGCACCATAAGGGTTTAAGAGAGGAAATGCCATTTTGTGCATGATTTCTGATAACTACTCTACCGATGGACTGATGATCTCAGCAGGGTAAGAGGTTTTGAAAGGGCTATACTCAACATAAACTTGCAGATGAGTCTTTGTCAATAAAGTGGTGTTTAGCACTTCAGGGTTCCAAATACCATTACAGACAACTCAAGCCCTCACTCTTGTAATCTAGGAAATGGCACTGAATCCCTCAATGGAAAACACCCCTGTTATTGACAGCTATCAATTTAGAATTCTGTATATAATGTATGGCTCTCATTGAGGGTCATTAGCATGAATACCATATCAGAAATCTGGTTATTCACTGCTACTAGATCACAGCAGAGGAAAACAAAAGTTGTTTTCCATTGCTTTGATGTCATCAGAGGAAATACTTGATTCACCGGTGTGGCGCAGCGGCCAGGTCGACTGACTTCGGAACCTGGGGGCTCACGGTTCGATCCCCGGTGCCGGCGGCAGATCAGCCCAGCACCATGTGACTCTGGGCAATAGCTCGCTTAATCTTCCCGACGGCCCCCAGCGCCTTGACACCTTTGGGTAATTGTTCGCGCTTTACAAATACTGGACATTTACATTTACCCTGCCTCGCTAGATTACCAGAGACTCGATCAAAATGCTTCATGGGTGCCTTGTGGTCCTACACAGCTTCTCCTGCCTTTCTCAGGTCTTCAAAGACCCAAGGGAGGTGGTGATCGGCCTGCACCAAGTGCCTCATTCCATGTCAGTTGTGAGTCTCTGCAGGATGGGGGAGAGAAGACATAGAGGGTTGTAGAGAAGCTGTCAGGAGGCCAGATTTTTTTTTTATATTTGGATGTGGAGTGTCAGAATTGGAGAGGGTGTTGTGGGTAGGTCACGGGACACCAGATTTATTTTGTATCTGACCTGTGCAAGAGAGAAGGAAAGGGTAGATACAAAGGGTGATGGGAATCTGTGACAGGACCCCATGTGCGGTTTCTGAATATTTGGGAGGAGTGGGAGTAATGAAGAGGGTGGTGGGTGTACCAGGTAATTTCTTTTTTTGGGGGTGAAGGAGGGGATGGTAATGCAGGGATCAGTGGGTAGCAGGACAGTAGGACAGTTTTTCTATTTGCGGGAGGGAAGGTTAATGCAGAGGGTATGGATGGGGTGTGTGGCAGGACACCATATTGTCTAGGACTCCCCCATTAGTACTTTACCACTGCACGTCTGAGAAAGGTAGCAATGTCCGGAGGGGCATACGTAACATAAAATGTGAGGTGGGGTAACTGTGAATAAAAGGATTGCTTATCACTATAGTCTTTTGAGTGACATCATAGAAAAATCAAGCTTCACTCTTGTTTTTTAATGTCACTAAGAACACATTTATAATTCTATATGTTGTGTATTGCATCTATAATTCTATATGTTGTGTATGGCAACTATAGTTTTATGTGTTGTGAATGACATCTATACTTCTGTATGTTATGTATTGCTTCTATAGTTATCCATCATGCAGAATACCTACATTCAAACCTGGTTATTCACTGCTCTTATGTAACAGCAGTGGAAAACAAAACTAATTTTCCACATAGGCAGGTCACTGATTTCCTAATCTTACTTTCTCCCCTGTGACTCTGGAGATCCACATCAGGCAATGAAATGGTACATGACTTTCCACAGTTTTCTCTGCCTCACCCTAAAGCTCTTGGGTCTTTACAAAACTATATAAGGCAGAGGAAGGTATATCCAAACACCATCTCCCCTGTCAACTGCATTCTCCTGCAGACCCTCAGCTGACAATGAGATTTTTGTGTGTGCTCAGAGCCACCGTCAGCACTGTTCTGTACTAGGAGGCAGAGGGAATGCCCAGAGGTTGTTGGAGAAGGGAGGCAATGTATTTTATATGACTGGGTGGGGTAGGGGCAGAAGGATGTAAAGACTCCTTTTTATTGTTACATTTGTAATGGGAAGGAGAAAGCTATAGTGAGAGGTATGTGAAGCCTTGCATGGTGCCTATTTATAGATCCGGGTAGAGGCCGTATCTAGGGGGTTCTAAAGGTCAATGTTCAAGTGTCTCCCCCTGTAAAATAAATCAGTGAAATCCAGTGTGCGAGGGGCCCTCTCTAATGGTGCCATACACACCTCAACTGTGTAGATGGAAATCTATTTACACCATGGGTCTTCCTAACTCGGTTTGATAATTACATTCCTGAGTTATGGATTAGGGTCCATAAAATGGCACTGAGTAGTTGACAGCCAATACTGCTCTCTGATTTGCTACTCACAGCCTCCCACTATCTCTGAATTTCCTTTTTCCCCATCGCCCCACAATTACAGCAAAGAAATTGTATTTTGGTAATTTTTACCATCTTTGTTATGCAGCTTCCTACTAATTTTTCTTCCTGCTACTACATTTCACCACTACCTTGGTCTCCTTACACAAATGCTTCCCATCTAATCCCTCCAGAATAAACCCCACTCCATAACTCCAAGCCCCTTGGTTCTGCAAGCTGCTCTCAAAGTGCTAAAGTAGTCTAGGTTTACTCTCAACTTTCTTCACAAAACATGGGCCCAGATTTACTAAGGCTTTCTGCATCACAAAGGGGTGCAAAGTGACACAAAATATGGAAAGCAATGCATTTACTTACCAGTACAATTTGTTTTTGGTGATGGAAAGGTATTCATTTGTTAGTGCAAAAAGTACTTTGAGCTGCTTTGCATTGCCCTGGCTTGCTTTTCATAAATGGAGCGTTACTGGGCCGTAACTTGGACAAATCAGTGCAAGCACCAATAGGTTTTTTATGCAAAGCTCAATCCACTAAAATAGCCAACCTGAGCTTTGTGTCAAAAACTAATGCCTCCTTGAAGCAGGCATTAACAAGGGGAAATGTTTTAATTTCTCGATATAAAATGCCACATTGCATGTAGAGGTGGACGCAACTGATGTAATTCTGTCTAGCGTAAATACTAATAATTACCGCAAAATTTCTCGCAATCATGCATAACTACGTGAGAAGCGTAATCCAGCATTTAGTGCTATTTTCAACCTACAACTTCACGTTCAAAATGGGCTTGAGGATGCATTTTGTACTAAGAAAATAGCACTAAATGCTACAGGCCATGAACAGCAGAAGCCAGCAGCTTCTCACTCTCTTAGTTCATTGTGCCTTGCTCCTGCGGTTGGATTTTGCCCCAAATTACTCTTTAATTACTCAATTTGGCATAATTGCGTAATTTCAGTAATTTCACATCTCATGAGCAATGCATAATTACTGAAATTAATCAGATTATTCCAGCATAATAAGAATTTTACCGATGCCTAATTGCATGTGAGCTGAGGTGCACAGCACAAATCCAGTGCATGGGACCCTTCTTCGTTTGTCTACGCATGGGAATACATACTGACAGGGTTTGCTTCCAGTTTTAATCCTTTGATAGAGAGCACACGCTTACCTCTGCAACATGATGCAATGCAATCTAATTAGAGCACCAGTGCAAGAGATTACAGCAAGAGCAAGCCAATCTTAATAGATATGGCTCATCACTACCTTATTTGACTTGCGCACTGCAGCACAACAAATTTGGTTGCTGCATTGCATGAAAAAATAATAAATGTGCTTCATGTTATTGGTATTG
The DNA here is from genome assembly GCA_963921515.1 of Calotriton arnoldi. Classification (NCBI taxonomy): domain Eukaryota; kingdom Metazoa; phylum Chordata; class Amphibia; order Caudata; family Salamandridae; genus Calotriton; species Calotriton arnoldi. The sequence continues at coordinate 694,399 of CAWUFW010002734.1, read as the reverse complement.
AGGGCAAAGAGTGGGCTCTGTCGCCAACAGAATGAATCAACAAATCATAAGGGAGCAAGAAAAGAGCAGGGGAGTGAATGAATAAATGCTGTGCTTATAGAGCACACTGCCACTCCCAGAGTAGCATCCTGACGCTAAGTGGGAATGAGAGTGGCTACATGATACAAAGTGACCTAAGAAGAGTGTACATTAGAGGATGAGAAAGCAACACAGCACATAAGAAATACCAAAAAGCCATGTCTTGAGCTGCCTTCTAAAGATGCCTTTCGATTCAATGAATCTCAAGTGCCTGGGTAGATGGTTCCAGGCTTTTGTACCCAGGACTGTAAAGGATTTTCCTCTCGTGTTTTAGATCTGAGTGTAGATGGTTGGCATGTGAGGATCTAAGCGTCCTTGGAGTCATGTAGTGAGTAAATCTGGAAATTAGGTGTTTTGGCCCCAGTGGTCTATAAGCTCTGAAGGCAAGTAAAAGGATTTTAAAAAGGACCCTTTTATGCTCAGTCAGCCAGTGTAGAACTTCCAGGGATGCTGATGCAGAGGTATGTCGGGGTGTTTCATTCCAGTCTGGCCGCAGAGTAATGCACCACCTGTAGTTTCTGAATAGTTTGTTTAGATGAACCTACATACAAACTATTGCATATTCCCAGCTCCCTGATATACTTCGTAAAAAGATTATTGTCCAGAGATTTTCATTTTTGATTTGTGTTTTTGGATCATTAGATAAGTCATTTAGAAAGTGTAGACATTGCTGATCTGGGCAAATTTTTCAAGACGACATTTTTAAAAATGGTGGATGTGTTGCAGTGATGAAGTAAGATTTTAGGAACCATGAGACCTATATACTTCATTTTGGTGTCAAAACATAGGTTTTGGGGGTCAAGTAGTCTTACAGAGACAGAAAATAACTCCTCAGAGCAACTCTTCCGCCATTTTTCAAAATGGCGACTATATTAGAGGAAGAAGAGACATATAGAGAAATGAAACTAATAATAATGGTTTTTAATCCTTTTATGCATAAAAGCAATGGGTGTTGAGGTAGAATGCCCACTGCAACATCCATTGAACGCCCCTTTCATGTTAAGTGAAGCGTGAAAAGGGGCCTTATTTACAAGGCGGCGTTAAGCCATGTTAAGTGGTTTAATGCCGCCTTGTAAATAAGGAGAAGGGGATATCGCCACCAGAACATCACTAAAAGTGATGCTCTGGTGGCGATATCCCCTTGTAAATATGCCCTTTGGTTTACAGGTTTTTCAAATTTTGAACAGAGTGCATTGAACATTGCCTCGCTCTGCATTATGTCTTTTGAATAAAGTGCACCCTGTACCTTATTCACTTCTGGGATAAGATATGCAAAACCTAATTTGTCATTCTTGTTCCAGAAAGCATTCCAACACAATGTTTCTATAGCCTCAGATATGATGAGCATACCTTGCAACGAACGAACATATTGAGTTCCGCTTAATAAGAAAAATGGACAGTTTTGCTTACAGAGATGTCAGCCTCAATAAGTGCATCGTCTGTGCCACATACACTGAGATAACTTTCTGCACAATGCAACACAATTTTAGTCATGTGGAAAACGCCCATCATTGGATACAGATCATCAAATTCTACTGGACTGCTCATAAAAATGTCAGCTGCAATACGGAAAACACCTTCATCGCAGAAAATTAGCAGGATAGGCTGGTATTTAAGCTGAGCATGCACATTTTGGAAATTTTTTAGAGCTGTGTATACTGTTGCATAGTTTGTGACTGTAGATGGGATTACTGGTAAAAATACAACCTTCTTCAGTGGGACGATATTCTGGGAGATCAGAGCATGAATTCTAGCCTGCCGAGGAACAGGCTTTTCTTCATCCTTCAGCCCGCACCAAATAAGCGATATGATAAACTCAGTTAAATCAGCTTTGTGGACCGAAGCATCAGGTAGAAGAAGATCCATGTCCTCAGCCACTTTGAAACTTTCAGGTAGACTGGGACGTGTTGATGAAGTGTAGTGATTTTGCACACATTGGCAAGGCAGTTGGGTTATACGTTTGCAGATTCATTTGTTTATTCCTACAGCTGACACAGCTTGTTTTCCAACAGCTACTTCATTGGTACAGTCTTGAAAAAGCACCATGGCAAATATCATGTGTGCTGGATGTTCCAGACAAGGAAGAGCTGTCTTCAAAATCTAAATTATCAAGAGCAGCAAATGTAAATCCTTTCCTGGTAAAGGGACTTGGATGTAGTGTGCTGTCGGATTCACAAGATTTTACTGCATGAGCTGCTAACAAGTTCCTGCTCCGTTCTATGCCCGATTAGGATGTCGGGCAGACACCACCAACAGGCCGTCGATGGCAGTCTACCCGACAGTTAAGATAGCAGTCCAATTGCTGTATTATGATGCGGTCGGTCAGAGGGACTGATCGATGCCTCCGACAGGCTCAAGGAGCCCGTCAGGGCATCGGTCGGACCGTAATCCGTACATTGGGGGTGTTGTCTGTGGAGGCACCGCTGTAGGGGTTACGATTTTCCTTTCTCTCTGCCTTTACAGGGTGGTCGGATCCCTCGTCCCTGTGGGCCTCCTCTATGAGGCCAGGAGGGCACATGTGGTGCTCTCCCAGACATCCATGCACCGTGAGCCTGGTACCGCATGGTGCCTGGTGCTAGGTGCATGGATGTTTGCAAAATACCTTTTTCCATTGCGGCTTGTGCTGCAGACCTTTTCCGGGCCGCATCACAAGCTGCAATGGTATAAGGCATTTTTCTGACCGCCTATACGGTAGTCGCATTGGGATTTGGTGGGTGGAACTGCTGACTACACATCAGGCGGTTACATTACCGTGGCGATGGCGGTTGGACGCTCGTCTGACCACCATCAAAATCAGGCCCTATGTCATTATAACTTGTTGATACACCAATCTTATTCATTGAAGTGATTAGCTCTCTACTTTTGCACTTGCCATAGATTGCGTGGGCAGTCATCATGTGTAGTAGAGTTTTCTTTTTGCTGTGATGTAATTCATAAAACATGACTTGGAGAATACAGTACATTTGCAGAGCATAAGCCTGTCAGTTCATGGGATTGTCTTCCATTTCTTCGCTTATATCTTCAAAGCCATCATCAATGTTGTCGAGCTGGTTACAAACTCAAGAACTTGAGTTTGTAACAGTTTTGCTTTGCAGATATTAAACACTGATGTAAAAAATGTTAAGACAACATCAGGCATTCTTGTTGACTCCCATGATTTGCGGAGCTCTGGGGCATCACAAAATTTGTCATAAAGTCTAAAATCTAAATCTTTCAGGAGTCAAATCGGCTGAGAACACCATAGGTGGCTCATTCTTTTAGTTAGACTGACAAATATGAATTCTGCCATTGTACATTCTCACCCAAAAAAATCTTAATTTCATTATTATGGAACAATACAGTTTTATCATCATCATCATCATAAAAACTGTATTTCGGTCTAACGACCATAAAAGCATGCATAGAAAAAACAGTACATTAAAATTCATGACGATTTAAAATTATACAGTAATTACCATGCTTGTTTACATGGATCTAGTTACAGCACCTCCGTAGTTCAAACAATAAAAACATGTTTACAGTGGCACATCACCTATATACGATAATTCCTGAGCTCATGTAGGTTGAACAATTACAATCACTGGCTTAATAGAACAAGGCCCTAGTAGAAACCCATGAATATTAACAGTGATGGTCCAAATAGTATAGATTTATCAAAAAATATAAAATAGCCATACAGTGTCAGTTCCTTAGATCACGTTATGGCTAGAATAAAACCAGACAGTGACTTATACTTCTAAAAACATGCAGGCTTAAATTGTTTTTAGAAATTCAAACTAAAGGAAAATTTAAGATTCTTTAAGGAACCTGCGGTTTATGAGGGCAAATGTTGATTTTATTGCTGTTTGGTCTTGTCTACAAACTTCCAGCGCCTGCGCCACATGGAGGTCAAAAATCGCGATACAGCAAATACAAAGGGTCTACAAGTGTCGTATTTTAAAACTCTGAATGCCTCTGCACAGTGTGCAAACCCTAAATTCCTACACAGAGGAACGAGCCAAGACTTCCTTGCTGATTTATAGGCTGGGCAAAAAAAAGATGACATGGAGCTCTGACTCTTCCTCCCAGCTACAGGCTGGGCACTCCCTCCGGACCGCGCCCGTCCATTAACAGGAAAAGGCGCGGAGCGGGAGGGTACCCAATCTGAACTGAACATATAGTTTCCTTGCCAGGGATGGATAGATATCATCTCAAAAAGGCTCAAATAAATATTCCTCCTTCAAGGATAGGAATTTAGCTGTCAATTGTCCTGTGGACGGGTTCCCTTGCACCTGTGCTAGGTTGCTCATTCGGTAGGCATTCACTAGTTCAGAACGGGAAATTGAAGGGCAAGCTTCCTCTGGGTTACTCCACAGGCTTGGTTTGCCCAGCCTAGTACATTCTTTTTTTACGTGAATAAACCAGGGGATTTTTGCCACACCAGGAATATTCAATATCTCCTTCAGTTCCGTTCTGTAGACAATCAGCTCAGGTGTCACCCATAATCTGCACCAGAACGTGAGGGGTTTCAGTCCTATTTCCTCCCCAATTGTTCTGATCCCTAAGTCCAGCCGAAGTGGGATAAGAGGAGTGCTAGAGGGGAGACCCAGAATTTGCCTCAAAAAGCTATTTTCTACTTTACTCAGATCTTGACAGCAGCAATGCCCCCATAATTCGGCCCCGTATAATGTCGCACCTCTGGCTTGCATTTTGTAAATCTCTGCTACGGGGCCTGCAGGTTTGGGGGAAGAGTTTCTTAATAATTTAATGATTCCTCCAGATGTCTGCGCTAACTTGAGTTTGGATTTGGCAATTTGTGGGCCCCACTCCATGTTTTCTGTCAGGGTGACCCCTAAATATTCGAATACCGTCACCCTGTCCAGTCTAGTGCCATCTAAATTGGGGTTGGGACGAAGTGTTTTAGGTGGGTTAAAAATCATGAACTTGGTTTTTTGAGTATTTATCTCCAATCCCCGTTTATTACAAAAGATGGCAAAACAGTCCAAAATCCTTTGTATGCCCATAGGGGATTTGGACATTAAGAGGGTGTCATCGACAAACATGATTGCGGGGACCTTGGTGCCTGCCAATTTGGGTGCATCGTTTTCCCTCACCTCAGTAAGTTGGGCCAGTAATACGTTGACAAAGAGGCAAAACAAGGTCGGTGCGAGCACACAGCCCTGCCTTACACCTCTGTCAACTGGAAACCGCGCTGTCATTTCTCCTCCTTTCCCACATCTTACCTGGGCAAAATTTGCATCATGTAATCTAACAAGTATGATCAGGAGATAAGGGGGAATCCCCATTTCTATAAGTACCTCCCACAGTTTTCCTCTGGGCACTAAGTCGAAGGCCGACTTTAGATCCACAAAAATTACGTAAAGGCTTCCACCCTCCATTCTCACCGTTTTCCACAGAATTAGTTGTAATCTATAAATTTGGTCAATGGTGGAAGTGTTCTTCCTGAAATGGGCTTAGGATCACGTGGTCATCCATCCAACCTTGTAGGCAGTCAAGAATTAGTCTCGCGAAGAGCTTTTGTGCCACATCAATCAGACTAATCGGTCTGTAATTGGCTGGTAGGAGAGGGGAACCTTTTTTGAAAATTGGGACTATTTCTGCTCCTGCCCAGGTTTCGGGGATTGGCATACCCTTCAGGATGGCATTGAATAGGGTCTGTAAATAAGGTCCCCAAATTTTTGGCTCGTGCCGGAAGAGATCTCCCGGGATCTTGTCCAAGCAAGGAGCTTTGCCGGACGGGAGTTTGTTTATCGCTTTTACCACCTCTGACAGAGTGAACTGCGACGCTTCTCCGCAGTTATCCCTGTACAGCGATGGTGCTGAGGGGAAGTAGGAGCCCAGAGTTTCCTTGGTGGTGGACAAAGCCTGAAAGTGCGCTTCCCACACTTCCGCGGCTATATTAGGTTCTACTGCTAGTTTGCCCTCACTACTGCCCGTGCTGACTATTGACCAGAACCTCTTCGAGTCTTTAGAGCTTAGTGCAGTTTTTAAATCATCCAATCTATTCAGTTCCCACTCCTCTTTTGCTAGACGTGTGATCTCTTTATACGACACCCTCTTTAGCCTGATGAGTGGTTTATTGTTAGCTTTTATAGCCGCCAGTAGATCCTGTTTGGCCTTGCGGCAGCTGTCATTAAACCAGGAGTGGATGACTACTTTGTTCCTCCTGGTATGCATCTCTGGATAGAACACGTCCGCTAATTTAGATGTCATCCCTGCGTGCAATGCTGCGATTTCTTTGAATAAGTCAGGAGTGGGTGTCCCTGAGACCAGTTCACTTAATTTTGTTAAGACCGGGACTACGGCTGCGTATAACGCAGACAGCTTCCCTGGTGACTGATGTATTGCCTCCCATTTTATTCTTTTCCTGTTGTTAGCCAACGTTAGCCCACTATCTGCGGTGGAGCTAGTAGTCGGAGCAATTCCCAGGTCTGGTAAGTCCAATACAAGGGATAAAGCGTTATGATCGCTGTCATGGCAAAAATAGACTGCAAAATCAACAACTCTGTGCCAATGCTTTGTCTCCACTAGGATGTAATCAAGAAGGGAGGCTTGGCCGGTTCTATTGAAAGTGGAGTTCCCTGATGTATCTGAGGCTGTCCGGCCATTGCATGCTCTCAGAGAATGGGACAGCGTGAATGCATTTATCTGGATTGCCAGTCGAGACCAGGCCTTTATTGGTGGAATTTGTGGTTCAGGAATGGACCAGTATGCAACCTCCTCATTAAGAGTTGAGTCGGTCATATCGGGAAGTGGCTCAAATTAACAATTAAAATCTCCCCCCACTATTACCCAAGCATTAGGGGGAACCGTGGGGATAAAAGAAGTCGGGTGATCAAAAGTTGGTGATTCCTTGGTCACACTAACAGGGCGGGAATAGACATTAGTGAGAGCTAGTACCAAGTTGTTTGGGAAGCTAAGCACTACACATTGGATGTCATTGGAAAAAGAATCCAACTGTTTGGCTGTACAGCCAAGATGGGAGCCCACCCAAATGCAGAGGCCCCCAGAAGGTCTACCCCTTCCTCCTGAGGTGGCTAGGATGTTGAATGACGCAAACCCCGCCCTGTGCGAATCTTGGCGTGCCCAGGTCTCCTGAAAAAAACAGATATCAAATTGGTCCACAAATAGTCCCCAATCCGAACAAGATAGTTTGTTTTTCAGGCCTGCAACGTTCCATGATAAGACTTTTAGCTTCCTCCCTAAGTTCTGTGAGGCCTTGGCATCATTGCGTGCATGACTTCCTTTTATTTGTGTGCCTCCTAATGGAGCCTCAGAGGCGTTACCCAGGGTCCCAGTAGGTAGTTTTGTCCCCATCTCTGTGCATTTTAAGGAATTGGGCACTGGGGATAATAGTGGATCCGGGGACGTTTCCAATAATATTGCACGGTCACCGACTCCCCACTGCTTTAAAATTTCCTTACCCCGCATGTCTGCCCTTACCCCACGACTATTATGCTCAACTAGTTGGTCTGCGCTAGACACCTCAGCCTCACTGTAATGCCCTATAGTTGTCTCTCTGCAGACTTTGCCCTCGCCCACTATTTGTCAATCCACTTCTTCAAGGCCCTCAAATCTGTTCCATACTGGTACATTAAACAGTAGGGGTCTCGGAGGGAGGTACCTGTGGCTGTTGTCCTGAAGATTCGATGGGCGTCTAGAGTGGTCTATGGAGGTAATAGCCCTGTCTGGTTGGTGAGCATGTGGATAAAAATAGTCTAATGGTACAGATTGTATCTCAGTACGTGGCTCCTGAGGTCTCAACTCTTATGTCAGTAACCAGCATACAGTCAGGGGATTTCTAAAATTTATGACTACACAGTCTCCCTGGTTCAGCTTGCGGCTGGTTCCAACCCAACCCGCTCTGCGGACCATAATAATTTCTCCCGCTCATCATAGGGTAGCTGCCTGTGCCTTGCCAGCCAGAACAGGCTTTTATTCCTAAGTTCCAAGTAGGTTTCGCGCTGGCCATTATTAAGCACTGGTACTCCCGTCAGCACGACCACATATGGAGTTGCAGCTGGGGGTAGATTAATAGTTGGTTGAATCGTTACTTCTGAGCTGCCCACTATGGTCTCTGCTCCTCTACGCCATTCACAGTGCTCACTAGACCCTGTTGGGGTGATAACGTTTTTGTTTCCACCCTGGAGAGTGTTGACTAGGCTGTTACTTCTGGTATCGGCCTTGGGGTTCATAGCTAATAGACAATCAGTATGGGTTTGCGCCTGCTGTTGATCTGGTCTAGATGGTGGCGGCTTGACTGATTTGACTCCCTTGCTAGCTTGGTTGTTAGATCGGCTGGCCCCACATGGATTAGTAAAGTCCTGACTCCTAAGAATCCCTTCGCTATCCACAGATGTCGAACTTATCATCGCTGCCTGGCAGCTAAAATCAATCCCCCTCACCACAGACTGAACTGGATCATTACTCATGTTTGCTGCCCTGGCGTTCCCCAATGTCTCCAGATTATATAGGCGCTCAGCTAGTGGTGCAATTCCTTCTTTTATGAGAATTTTAATTTGGGCCAGTAAGTCTCCAACCATGTTCTGAACCCAAAAAGGGTAAACTAGATCGGTTTGTGTGCTGGCAGTGCAGTCTCTTGCTGCATTGAAGATAATCGAGCTGGTTGTAGACCCTCCTTTGGCTTTCTTACTCTTTGGAGCCCCCCTACTTGCTTGCTTGCGCTTGCCGGTCTTGCGTAAGGTATTGGTGGCGCCCCCCTCGAGATTTTCTATTTCAGGGACTACTTCTTGTTGCGGGCAAAGGTACAGTGTTTCTGTTTGGGGTGTTAGGGGAAGAGTGGGGGTTTTGGATGGGGTCTGGTTTGGCATCAAGGGGCAAAGATCAGGAGTTATAGAGAGGTGCCTCTCGGTAAGTTCAATTTCTGTCATTACCGCCCCTATCGCTCTTTGGAGCATTCTATCAATCGAGGTCGGCGGTAACCTAGGAGCGGTGATCGTTTTTTGGTGGGACTGTTTTACAACACAGGTACGTTTCCCCATTGTAGTTGTTATCCCTTTTACCAGGCCCACCCCACTCTTGGGACAAGGCAGTCACTCACAGAAATATTGGAGCAAGCGGAATAACATTTGCCAATTAGGAGAAAAAGGGTGAAAAAGAACTAGTAACTGCGGACTTTAATGATGCAGAAGTCAAAACGAAGTTAGTCTAATGTGCAAGAGTCAATCAGCCCAGTCCAGTTTTATACAGAGAGTAGTATGCAAACCTCTTCCCGTATTCACGGGTGGCGATCTTGGGGTCCTCGTTTGGTTGAGGTTGCTCTGATTATCTTTTGGGCGATCAGCAGACCACAGATATCATGTAATGCAGGTCAGAAAACACCATTAAGCCAAAGAATTGTAAAAAGTCGGCAATGTCTTACCCAAGACGATCCTTATCAGCAAAGCCAAGAGAGGTGGCCCTGCCCTGCCTCTTCCTGGCGATGACGGGCAAGGACGTGCCCGCCCTTGGCCCGGGCTTTGCCCGGGCACGGCCCGCGCGCGTCCAGCGCCGCGGAGGGAGAGGCTGCTCTTTGTAGAGCGATCGGAACTCCTCCCCCTCACCTGTAACACCTGTGGCAGTGGGAGTGGGGCTGATATTCCTCGCGTTGCACCCTGGGACTAGTAGTCCCACCAGGGTGGATGACGACCCCAGTAGCTGCTGTGGGGTAAGTTTTTTGGGGGAAAGATGTAGCACCCTGGGCTTATGCTCCCGCCAGGGTCAGTTGTGCAGGAAAACAGTGAGCAACAGGCCCCCTTCGCTTCCAGCGCGTCCCGCGCCGCGGAGGGAGAGGCTGCTCTTTGTAGAGCGATCGGAACTCCTCCCCCTCACCTGTAACACCTGTGGCAGTGGGAGTGGGGCTGATATTCCTCTCGTTGCACCCTGGGACTAGTAGTCCCACCAGGGTGGATGACGACCCCAGTAGCTGCTGTGGGGTAAGTTTTTTGGGGGAAAGATGTAGCACCCTGGGCTTATGCTCCTGCCAGGGTCAGTTGTGCAGGAAAACAGCGAGCAACAGAGAGCAACAGAGAGCAACAGGCCCCCTTCGCTTCCAGCGCATCCCGCGCCGCGGAGGGAGAGGCTGCTCTTTGTAGAGCGATCGGAACTCCTCCCCCTCACCTGTAACACCTGTGGCAGTGGGAGTGGGGCTGATATTCCTCTCGTTGCACCCTGGGACTAGTAGTCCCACCAGGGTGGATGACGACCCCAGTAGCTGCTGTGGGGTAAGTTTTTTGGGGGAAAGATGTAGCACCCTGGGCTTATGCTCCCACCAGGGTCAGTTGTGCAGGAAAACAGCGAGCAACAGAGAGCAACAGGCCCCCTTCGCTTCCAGCGCGTCCCCAGTTTTATCAATGTTGACCATTATTTCTCTGATCTCACAGAGTGTGAACCCGTAGCCAGCACTCAAGAGTGGCTTTAAAACTTAATCTGCTTTTCAAAGAGAGCAAACTTAACTGAAGGCTGGCGGTTAAGTTGCTGCTGGGAGCTCATTGTACATTCATATTTTCGAATGTATGCATGTAGTTCGGGTGGGCATACAAATGAGCTGCAAATACATTCACCTCGCAGTTTAGATCAGAAACTCGGCTGAAAAATTCATCTTGGAAGAAACTAGCTGCAGATAAAAACGTGTTAGCCCTTTGAGACTCACATACTTTGTCCTTTATTCTTTCATCAATCCCTTTGGCCCTTGTTCTGGCTAAACCACAGATAACACATTGAAGATCCTCTGCTTTCTGATCAGTTATTGGAGGTGGACGTGGGGTAGACATCGACCTTCTAAGTTGATGGGCATTGGGTTTGGTTGTCGTCGCTTTCTCAGCAGACTCAGATTCTTGTTGTGCTATACTGGTTTCTGCTATGGTTTGACTAATGTTTTCCAGGCTTTTTTCTATTGTATATGACTTGTAGCACTTGTTGCTACAATGATAAAATATTTGATCCTCTTCACCCATCAGTTTCAATCTTTTGTGAACTTCGTCACGCCGTATTTCTGCAGCATCTCAAACTCTCTTCTCCCAGCCACAGTTGATGTTAGCTTTTCTTTCAGATTAGTTTGGCATACAACACATTTTTCTTTGCTGAAGGCGTCCTCAGATTTTGTAGTTAGCAACACTCTGTAAGGAGGTAAAGATCCTCTGCTACCACCTGCTTCGCTCATGTTTACGAACTTTAATCAACGGAAAACCTGAAACAAAAACAATATTTAAATAAATTACCAATATGATGGCTAAAACACATAATTATAGAGCCACCATTTTCGAAATTGTGGAAGGGTTGCTCTGAGGAGTTATTTTCTGTCACTATAAAACTACTTGACCCCCAAAACCTATGTTTTGACACCAAAATGAAGTATATAGGTCTCATGATTCCTGAAATATTACATCATAACTGCAACACATCTACCATTTTTAAAAATGTCGTCCAGAAAGATTTGGCCTGGATTAGCAATGTCTAGCCAAGCTAAATTACTTCTCTAATATTACGAAAACACAAATCAAAAATGAAAATCTCTGGACAACAATGTTTTTACAGAGGTATATCAAGGGGCCAGGACAATACAGTAGTCCAATCTAGATGTTATCAATGCAAAGGCCACTGTCTTTCTTGCAGCTGGTGAGAGGTACTCAAAGACATTTTTCAGTGATATTATTAGACTAAAACACATTGCTGCGCTGCTATCACTTATGGGCAAAATGACAGAGAAGCATCACATTTTTTACAACCTCGACCTTATCCAGTGGAGGGAATGTGGATTTCGGCCACCATAAGGTCGGATCAAAGGAATAGGACTTCCCGAGTAGCATCATCTCAGTTTTTTGGGTGTTGCACTTCAAGTGATTAGATTGCATCCACCAGATGACTTCAGTTAAACAATTTTTAAAATTGATCTAAGAGCAAATGGAATATTTATCCAATGACAGGATCAACTGTAGGTATTCAGACAAAACATGAAACCAAAATATCGTCATTTCAAAATATCATGTCTAAAATATTGTGATATAGAAATATCGTCAGCAGGAATATCGCTGTCAAGAATATCGATTTTAAGGTAAGTAATATAAATTTTGCAAATATTGAAATCATTAATATTGTTTACAAAAATATAGTTGTGTCTAATATTGTTTTCTAATTATTGTTATGTATTTTAGTATATATTTTAAATGTATATGCTATAAATGTTTTGCATAATTATTGTTTATGTTTTTTAATATAGTTGTTACATTTTTAGTAGTTCTTATATTTAGGTTAATACATTTTGGTGATTTTTCATACTGTAGCATGTTGTGGGGTTAATAGGCGTACACGGTGGAAAGTAAATGAAATATAATTAATAATTAATCTTTAATAATTATTAAAAATTTAATTGATAATTAAATATGTTAATTTTGTAATTATATTTTTTACATTACCTTTAATGTGTGGGTTGTGGGTTTTGTAAGGGTATAGGGTAGTAGGTAAATAATTATGATTAATTAATAATTAATTTTTAATTAATATTAATTATTTAATTGATAATTAATTATGTTAATTGTGTAATTAATTTTGTACGTTAAATTGTAGGTGTGGGATATGGGTTTTGTAAGGGTATAGGGTGGGAGATAAATTAATTATAATTAATTAATAATTAATTTTTAATTAATATTAATTACTTAATTGATAAATATTTATGTTAATTGTGTAAGTAGTTTTTTTAAGTTAAGTTTCAGGTGCGGGTTGTGGATTTTGTAGGGGTATAGGGTGGGGAGTAAATGAATTATACTTAATATTTATATTTTAATTAATATTAATTATGTAATTGATAATTATGCAAATTGTATACCTAATTTTTTTAAAAATGTTATGTTTTAACTATGGGTTGTAGGTTTTATAGGGGTTTAGGTGTTGCACTGACTGGAGTGGGAATAATACATTTTACCCCTTCGCAATCCAACACTTTCCCTACTGTTTCACTGGCTGGAGTGGAAATAGTAAATTTTAGCCCTCCGCAATCCAACACTTTTCCTACTGCTCCAAAGACTGGAGTGGGAATAGTGAATTTTACCCGTTCGCAATCCAACACTTTTCCTACTGTTTCACTTACTGGAGGGGGAATAGTAAATTGTACCCCTCCACAATCCATCACTTTCTTTACTGCTGCACTGACTGGATAGGAATAGTAAATTTTACCTCTTTACAATTTAATAATTTCACTACTGTTGCAAGCATTGGAGTGGGAATAGTAAATTTTACCCCATGTGTAATCCAACACTTTCACTACTGTTGCACTGACTGGATTGGTAGTAGTAAATTTTACCCCTCCACAATCCAATACTTTCCCTACTGTTGCACTGACTGGAGGCGGAATATTAAAGTTTACCTCTTTGCAATCCAATACTTTCACTACTGTTGCAATCATTGGAGTGGGAATAGTAAATTTTATCCCTGTGTAATACAACACTTTCACGACTGTTGCACTGACTGGAGTGGGAATAGTTAATTTGACCCCTTAGCAATCCAACACTTTCACGACTGTTGCACTGACTGGAGTAGGAATAGTACATTTTACCCCTCATCAATCCAACACTTTTCTAATGTTTCAATGACTGTAGTGGTAATAGTACATTGTATCCCTCCGCAATCCAACACTTTCCCTACTGTTGCACTGACTGGAGTGGAAATAGTAAGTTTTACCCCTCTGCAATGCAACGCTTTCACTACTGTTGTAATCGATGGAGTGGGAATAGCAAATGTTACCCCTCCGTAAACCAACACTTTCACTACTATTGTAGTAAATTTTACACCTCCACAATCCAACACTATCCCTACTATTGCATAGATTGGAGTGGGAATAATACATTTTACCCCTTCATGATCCAACACGTTTCCTACTATTGCACTGTGCGCAGTGGAAACAGTTAATTTTCCCATTAGGAGTACAACAGTTTCCTACTCTTGCCCTGCATGGAGTGGGAGTAGTAAATTTCACGCCTCCTGAGTCCAACATTTAATTCAATATTTTTGTCATTTATATTATAAAGATGGCATGACGTTATTTTTGACAATTATATTTATGTGACAATATTTTGGTATGGCGATATTTCCAGAGGCGATACTTTGTCAGTGAACCCAACTGTGTGTCATCGAAATAAGCTGTGGCTTCAACACCAAAAGAAGTAATCAGCGAGATCAGGAGGCTATGTACATGTTAAATAATGCAGGGATGAGTGAAAAGCCCTGTGGTACCCCTGAATTCTCACTCTTTTCTGGGGATAAGAAAGGTCCTACCATGACCATTTAACTGCGATCTGCGAGGAAAGATTCAATCCAAGACAGTGACAGATGAGAGTGAGCAGGTTTAGCAGACAAAGGCATACTGTCAAGACACAGACACATCGATTTGGATGTCTGTGATGCTTCTGTAGTGGCAATCTAATAGTTGTGAGTGGTTGCAAATCAAGCAATAAGGATACTACCATGAGATAAATGCTTTATCTCATATACATTGAGCATTGTGAAGAAGCCGTAATTTACACATAGGATAGAGGAATCCTGGAGTGCACTGAAATAGGAATAATAAGACTAGTAGTTGCAAGGATCTCAGAGAAAGATCTAATGAAGACAAATTTCAATATAGGGGCACTTAAGAAGCATAGGGCTGGGAAGATTAGAGACGACTACAAAATACATAGAGACTCAAGGGGTACAGAAGATGAGCTGAAAAGCAAAATCACATCATTTTGTTTTTCTTAGAAAAGTTTGATATTATAGGAAGGGACTTCCTTCCAAGTCTGTAATGTCAAACGTGGCTCTGATTCCATGGAAGGATGGTGTAGTATAGAGTACTCAAAAACACAGGTAAATGTAATAACTAGTTGAGCCATAAAGCTGGATGTAGCCACCGCTGGATTGCTCTCACAGGAGACCTTCACAGGAGACCGGCCCTGGCAAAGTGCTCGGCTGGCCCCCCCCCGGGGGTTGGGGGTGCGGCCGAGCACTTTGCCAGGGCCGGTTTCGGCCGATTTTGTTACAGGGGCCGATATTGCAGCTATGCTGCAAAAACGGCCCTGCAACAAAAACGGCCCCCCAGGGGCCCAAAACCGGCCACCGCCCTGGCGGCCTACCGGGGAAGCGCCCGGTGCCCGCTACGGCCAGTCCGGCCCTGCCTGTGGAGTGTTCTTCGTGAGAGACACAGCTGTGGAATGTGACACCATAGCATTCTACATAAATCACCACATTAATACATAGTTGAAGTACAACAGATGGTTAGCAGAATTTTATATAAATAAATATATAAATAAAGCAATAAATAAAAGTTGTAGAACCTCACCTGTGTCATTTAAATATGAAAGTTCCTCATAATTGGACATGTGTCAAGGGAAGCACAGTTCCAGGAGTTGCCAGAGTGTGTGCTACTAAGAGAAGCAACAGAAGATCTCGTTGTTCTATGAGTCAAGATGTATTCCAAATCCCAAGACATCACAGGACTAGGCTTAGTGGCTGAGCTTTCACTATCCTGGCTGGTTGCATATGGAATCAGCTTTTGGCCAACGTAAAAGTCACAGAGTAGTGGTCTTTAAACTTTAATGCCGCACCACCCACCCCATATACAAAAATATTATTGGAGGCCACCTAAAATGGCAAACATATGTTTATTTACCGATATACTATGAAATTGGGAGCTCTAAACATATCTAACAAGTCAAACATTGAGGTTATGTTCAGCTCTTTTAAAAAATGCAGGCAAATTGCCAACATGCTATGGGCAGCCTGGTCTACCTAAAGTGTAAAGGTGATCCTTTATCAGAAATAGGGGAGTGACTTTGAGTTTTTTTTTTTGCCAAACACCCACCCTCCCCCCGACACCCACTTTCAGCTAGGAAATAAGTGATAACATATGTTACTGATATACCTTTACAGCTTGGCTCACTGTCACTTTGTTTCTTTCACTAAAAACACAGTACTTTTTTGAACATGATACTCCTCTTGGCCAGTGCCTGTCCATCCCACTCACCCCAGAGATCAATTGTGGTCCCTTTGTGGAACCCCCCCCCCCAGGCTTGAAGACCTCTGCTAGAGATGTAATTTGAACTTCAGGAAAGCACTAAAAGTTGTTTGAGCAATGTTTTGATTTAGCTTTTTATGTGTCGTCTCCTTATACCTTTGGCTTTAGTGCCAAGAGATCCTTTCAGATGAAAGTGTGCTTTATTAAGTGAATTTAAATAAAAAGGCAGAATCTACCCCTCCCTGTGTTTGCAGTCATACCTCTGCAGTCCAGAGACACAGCTAGAGTGCCCGCCAGCACTCCTCACCAGGACGGACATTCTGTAATGGGCACACTGTGGTATATAGTGCGTAGAGTAGAGGTATAGAGGCACAATACCTCAGAGCTCATATTACATAATGCCAACACAGCGGAGAACAATAAATGCATCAAAAGTGTTCAGGGAACCTTGACAGACTGAGGGCAGAAGAGGAAGATTAATGTAAAAAATAAACAAATAAATACTCTGCGGTGGACGTGTACGGACACAAAAAACCTGGATAGTGCTTAGACACCTACACTAAGGTATGAAGAGCTACATAAATGAATTTTAAAGAAAAGATGTGAAGAGTACTGTTTTAATGTTTGCCAAATTAGGAAAGAATGGAGTGTCATTTGTTAAATGAACTGCACAAAATTGTGAGACAATCAAGTAAGTCCATCATTAAAAAGTTCCATTTGTAAGTGCCACATTTCCCCTTGCTTCACTCTCCCCTTATCGCAGCCACCTATGTGTGAAGATGTATTAGAGGTAGATAAGTAGGGGAAACTGCAGGAAAGACACATGCACCATAGGGCTATGCTTGCTGTTTGCACCTACCACTTCTTTGTGGCCCTTCGGATTAAGGGGGACAAAAGTCAACTGCTACCCTTGACTACCGCCTATTGATGTCCATGCACATAGAACCCAGGAGCTGCAAAACATCAGTACCTTGAGTAATGACTATGAGATACGCTGCAAAGTTATGTACACCAAGTAACTTGTCCCTTGAAGTAATAGATTGTTTTATCGTTTTTAAAATTAATATTTAGGTTTTTATCCCAATGTAATGTGTACTTGAGAGGTAGGTATTTTTAATTAAAGAAACCACAAACATGTTGGCACTCATTTGAAATTGCGGGCACAAAGGTTACTTTTGGGGATTATTGGGTGCTATCATTCTGACCATACAGTTGCTTCTGTCTATATTCTTTTAAGGAATTCAGATGCTAAGAGTTATTCTTACCTAAGTTACTAGTACTCAATTTACCACTCACAAAAGGATGGAAGGCTGGATTGATCTTGCTTGGATTCAAACTTGCAACATGCAGATGATAGTAGATGTTAGCAGCAAGCTTTAACTCACTAAGCCATCTTGACAGCTATGTAAATCAGTTAGCACACAGGTGCAAACTACGAAGAGAGTATCTGTAGAATTCAGAGACCACGTGACAAGGTACTCACAGTTCTGTGAGTGCAGCATTTAGAGAGTATTTGTGGTGGGTGACAAGATGCCTGACCAAGCTGCCAGTACAGGTTCACCTGTACTAGTTATTATTCCTTACTTCTTAGTGCTTGCCATGTGCTACCTCTACTACAAGACACCCCTGCTTTTCTCAACTCATGGAACATGAGAAATGTTTTCATGTTATGCTATGTGTATTTGTAAAGTGCACTATCCCTCAGGAGGGTATCCTGGCACTGAGTAGGTGTATTATCTAGCCTGCTTAGGGCAGCGGGATATTTGAAGAGCCTGGTCTTCAGCTTCTTGCAGGACTCCAGAAGTGACAAGAAGACTTTTGTGTGTAGTGAGAGGTTGTACCATACTTTAGGAGTGATGTATGAGAAGTCCTGGCCTCCAGATTTTATTCTGTGTATGCGTGGGATGTGTGCGAGTAGGAGTCTGTTAGAGCAGAGTTGTCTCTGTGGTTGGTGGAAGGAGATGCAACTGCTCAGGTAGGCAGGGCCTATGTTGTGTAGTACCTTGAATGTGTGCATGAGGAGCTTGAACTGATCACATTTGTGTATCGGAAGCCAGTAGAGCTGGCTGAGATGTCACCATCCAAGATCATGCATAGGCATAATGCACTTGCTGTATCTCCACTAGGCAGAGCATGTGGTATACTGTATTTTCAAGAGAATATCTAACCCAGGAAACCTCCAAGAACATGATCCTCCTATGAAAGCACTGAACTTTTACTTTATGCCCAAGTCAGCAAAGATTGGGACAGGTTCAATTTATGAAGGATCAGACTGAAAAGGGAAGTTTCAATTAATACTTTTCATGTCGATCTGTGTAACCCATAACACACCTGCAGTCTTGCAGATATTTAAAGTGAGGTATGCAGTTTGATAATGCAAGGCTGCTATTCAGCAAAGCTGAGGATCCTGAGACCCTGACCACTCAACAGTAATATCACAGGTGTAGCAAGGGAGTCATGGGCCATAATGGGAGCAAGAAAAATTAGCCCCCCCAAGCAAGGATATCCATACTTGAGTTGCACACCTCACACTCCTGTGTCCTGTTGCAACTGTACCTGTGGAACTAATGATAGTGGCACCTTGCTTCTATGTCTTCCCTATTTCCATACCACTCTCCTCTCACCTCGGTCACCTTTCACTCTCCTCTTTCTAGACCCTTCTTCCCTCCTTTTAGTCTTTCTTTTCCACTTTCTCCCTTTTTAACTTCTCTTCTCCCTGTCCCCTTTTCTGTCTCTTCCTTTTGTTTCACCTTTTTCTGTCCACCACTTTACCTCGTCCTCTGTTTGTTATCTTCTATGATCTTTCCCCTTTATCTTAGTCATCATAATCTCCTTCCTGCCTTTCTCTTTCACAACTATATATGGTCTTCCATTTTCTCTTATCTGATCTCTGTCTTTCTACTCCTTGCTCCTGTTTTCACCTGCTATCTGAACCCTCTCTTTCCTTTTCCTCTCTTCTTTTGTTTGTTATCTCCTTTCTCTCTCATCTTTCTCTCAGTTCCACGTTTCTCTTACATTTTCCTCTCCTTGCTATTATTCATCTTCCAATTTTCTTTTCTCACCTCCCTCCCTTCACCATTTTCCCTTCTCTTCTTCTCCCCGTTCTAGCTCACTTACACAGCTCAATATTTTCTTGTTTTTTCACTCTCTATTTCTCCCCATACTTTCTCTCTCTACAGTCAAATCTCCCCGCTCTCTTATGCTTTGTGACAGAGACCCCACTCGCCCTCAACAGTAAATCAATT
The DNA here is from genome assembly GCA_963921515.1 of Calotriton arnoldi. Lineage (NCBI taxonomy): Eukaryota > Metazoa > Chordata > Amphibia > Caudata > Salamandridae > Calotriton > Calotriton arnoldi. Next base: position 675,091 of record CAWUFW010002734.1, on the reverse strand, counting down.
GCAAAAGAAATTCTGAGACTGAGTACAGGTCTTGATAAATAAACTGCAGGTTGTATAGGTTAGAGTGGGCCCATCACACCTCTCTGCAAGGGGCCACTGCACTGAGTCCACCACTAATAGCTACAACTTTGTCAAAGTTATTAGACATAGCATGTTGAATACTGCTTGCATGCTCCCAGCCGACCTCCATGGAAGCAACTGTGGAATAAGTCATGAGAGATGCCTCATCACATACCATTGGTACAGCTGTGCTGCGATATGTGCCAAGACCTGTACCAAGATCCTACTAGAGTCTTCAAGTATTCGGATAAGGACAGAGTGATCCATGCTCTGCCAAACAGTGCACCGCTTGATGCCGGACAGCTAAACAGAATTCCATCAAACTTGGCATGTGAGTAGAACTTCACTAAAAGAAGTGCCTTTGCCGTGATTAACATACATCAATGCAGTAGGTATGTTATTCTCCCAATGGCCATTTCAGTTCTGTATAAATCAAGGTTCACTGACCTGAAGCTCTCCGACTGGCTGGTCTCACAGAAAAATCTGTTGTTGCCACCATAAGGGTCATGAAAAATTGATTGAAAAGAGCCAAAAGGGGGCATGGCCAGCCTCCCTTGACCCCTGTTTCAAGTGGGAGGGCCCCAACAGGACCTCCCAAAGAACAAAATTAAAAATAGTAGGATCGCACATCTGTGGGTTGGGTGAAGGGCCTGACCCTTGCTGCAGCCAACCTGCTTGGCCAATCCATATAGTCAACCTCTGCTGCGCATGGACTGAGTGTGTAATTTTTGGGTTGGTTATAAATAGGATGTTAGTGCAAGGAACAGTTGGTGTGGCAAATGATCAAATAACCCAAGAAACTCCCTGAATTAAACTAAGGTTAGCTTTGACTATAAGACCTTAACATGTTTAAAAAGATAGTTACAGGGAGGTTTTGGTGAAGAAACTAATTCTAAAAACCACTGAAATTTGCTAGTTACTAGGTATGGATAGCTAAACTAACCAATACTTGCATCCCCATCCTGCACTGATTATGATCCTACACATGACATCAGTCATGACATGCTAAATCACATCAAAGATGACATCAGTTAAGATATCTCAAATTACATAGCTAATAACTTAACTGATGCAGTTGTACCACTACTCTGCACATTTCCCTTTATGAAAATTATTTTTTAATTGATTCATTTTCAATACGTGTCTTGCCTAAAACAGAGTTAGAACTAATGATACACTCATTGCAGCACTATTCATCCATGATATTAATCCACAATTTGCCTATCAATACATCATGTGATAATACTGCAATTGCTACTGCATAAACACATCTTGCCTTCAAACGTTAACCCACTATAGTCATGCCAACAATTTTTTGTTTTGAAACATATGCAGCAGTTTACCCATATATCAACTTCTTGATGCAATTTGGAAATCCTTCAAAAGATTAGAGGCTTTCACATGCGTACACTTAGGGCCAAATTACGACTTTTGGCAGAGCAGCGGCGCGACAGTGCCAACCGCTGCGCCACCGCTCCGCCAAAGGTCACTGACACCCACCCGCCAGATTACGACCACTTTTGTAGTCTGGCGAGCGGATGGCGTGGTGGTCCCGCTGCAGTGTCTCTTTCAAAGGCGCCAGAGCCTTTGAAAGAGGAACTACAATGGTACGCCACAAGGGGTTTCTGCACGGCATGGGCTTGAAAGTCCATGCCGTGCAGGAACCTGGGTGCATGTACACAGGGGGGCACACGTTGTGCACCCTAAAAGCATCCCCAGGCTGAGGGGGCACAGGGGTACCTGTAGGGCCCCTTTGTTTCAGCACCGCCAGCCTTTTCATGGAGGAAAGGCCTCCAGGAAACCGCTGGTTATCCTGAAACTTGTAATATGCATGACGGTGCGCAGCGGCACCACCTGCATATTACATAGCCCCTGACCGCCACACCACCGCCAGAGAACGGCGGTTCTCTGGTGGAGCTGGCAGTCCAATTACGGTCCGACCACCCATGCCACCATGGGTCTGGCAGTCCTCAGACCGCCAGACTCGTAATTTGGCCCTAAGTCTTGTTTAGTGACAATTATTCATATCACAATCAAGAAGAAATATTAAATTTCAGGCCAGGTCCAGGAAACCACGGAAGAGTCAAATGCTGTCATGCATTCAGGATACCAACAATGAATATGTATATGGCACATTTACAAATGCTTTACGTATGTGTTGGGTATTCCACATTCATTTTACTATTAATTGTGTTTGCAAATTAAGCATACCTCTAACACACTATCAAACTCTATTGCATTTGAGCTAAAGGTGACAACTACTGAGTGAGGAAGAATAGAAATATGAAACAATCTTACTGTTTCTTGTGAATACTCCTTAATCTTTTGTAGACTTTCATTCTTAGCATAATTGAGGCCGGCATTGAGGGAAAGAGTGACGTTTCCTTCAGTTGGTGTAGTTTTGATAGACAACCCAATTTGAAATGTATTTGTTTCTTCTCTGATGACTTTTGTCAATACCGCCATGGAGCTCGTGAAGACTTCAGAAGAGATGTATTTGTCTGCTTTTGTCTTGAAAAAAGAAATTGTTAGTTACAACATGCCCTCTTTTTTAATATTTAAAGCAAGTTAGCATTTTAGTAGTTCCTCTGGAGTGCCAAACTCAGTGGCGGCTGGTACGGATCGGGGTTGGCGAGGCAGGGGCGGGGGTGGGATGGGTGGGAAGTCGGAAAAGGAAAAAAAGAAAAGCTTACCTCCTGGCCACGTCTCTCATTGTTCCTCGTCGTCGTCCCTCCGATCCGGAACCGGAAGCACCCAGGCTTCCAGGCTCCCCTAAGCCAATCACAAAGCTGCAATGTAGCATTGTGATTGGTCTGAGTGCAGTGGTTCAGAGCTCATCAAGGGAATGAAAGCCTGGGCATGTTCTCCACCCAGGTTGTAGTGCAGCCTGGGTGGAGAACATGCAAAGTGCGCATGACTGTTTGGCCGGCCCGAGAGGGTGGCCAATCAGTCATTGCGCACTCAGAGTGCCCACCACTCCTCACCCCTGAGAGCAGGCGAGCCCCGCCCGCAAAGACGCCGCCTAAGGAACAAACAAAATGATAATAACAACGAGTTATTATCATTACATTTTTCCTTTATTTCCACTGCTAAAAGCAGTGGGGCGACACTCCTCCGCCTTAGAGGAGGAGTTGCCACTGGCCAAACTATGCTTTAATTCTCACAACCCTATTCCTTGTAATCCCCATTTGACCCCATTTATACAACTATGGATTGGCATACACGGACTAATGATGTAGTTTAGGTTAAATGAACAGACCAGACAGTGATAAGTCACAGCTTAGTGATACATAAACCTCTATTGCAAATTTATAAGGATGGATTATTCTGCTCTCTTCCTTTCCATCAAACAATGCTGTCCACGTTTCATCAAAAGTCAATGTTTGTATTTTTGACTCAAGTGCAAAATGTAAGTGCAAAATGTAACATGGTGCACCTCTGTGAAAATTAGCACCACAATGAGTTTATGTTATCCTCCCCTGATGTCTGCTTGTACAGAATACCATATGCCATTGCATTTGATACAATAAGTAATATTAATGTGCAAATCAATTAACTAAAAGTTAGAAGTTCTATATTGTTTGAGAAATGTTAGTGGTGCAGGTATTTGTTTTGGCCAAAGTAAAAATTTACATCCCATTGATGGTGATTCTGCAGCCGTAGCATCAAAAGATCATAGTGCTAGAGCCTGTAGAATACTTGCTAATGTGTCACTTACTCGAGAGCAGAGGTTAGACACATCTCACAATGTTCCTAGATTAAATCAGTGGATATCCTCCAGTTTAACCCTGATTCAAACTGTGTGATTCTATTACATGTTCAGCAAAGTACTTGAAATGCAAATGTGATAACCAAGAGAGCTCCTCTAAAAGATTCAAGCCTGTGCACACTAGTAGGCAAGGTTTGTATGAGTTCTCATGGTGGCTAAACATTTTTTGCTGCCATGGTACTGGAAAAAGTAGGTGGGGAGAGAATGGACAAAAAAAATCATATTTTCTTTATTTTGATACAAATGGAATGCCCTATTACTTACCGGTAATCTTCATTACTCTTGGTCCAGTTGTCCTCGTCCATTCATGACTTATGGAGATAACCATCTCCCAGACAGAAAAAGGAACAAAGGAATGCTGGGAACCTCTACCCCACCCCCTCACACTGGGAGTACTTAACCAGTACTTGCCCAGCATTCTCCCTAAACTACCAAGCCACCAACAGGAAGTCAATCCAACCCGGAAGGGGATTGAGGGGAGTCATGAGTGGGACGAGGACAACAGGACCAGGAATAATGAAGATTACGGTAAGCCACATTCAAGGTGCCCGCACACGAACACCAGACAGAAAGCCAGGGAACAAGTGCACGAGGAGGAAAAAACCAAGCCGAAAAAGACAAAACCAGGAAGGGAGGAAGCATCGACCAGGGAGCAACCCCCCACCAACCTGACGGACACGGCCACCAGAGAGCTCAGATGACACCACTGCCATCGAAAGACCCAGAGAAGGACCAGGCCCCATGGCAAGAACGTCCAGCACCGACCACCAGTGCTGACACAAGACGATCGCCAATGCCCCCAGACAGGAAGAAGGTGCCGGAGCCATGGCACAGGGACAGGCCAACAGGCTAAGACAGAGGCACTCACAAAGAACGCAGGTGAAACCGGGTTTCAAAAACAGGAACACCGCCCAACGAAGCCACAGCTGCCCCCCCCCCACAGCCTTAGAAAGGAAGCAGGCCCGACGAGCAGCAGAATCCCAGCCGCCCGAAGACCAACCAGGACAACCAGCCAGCCAGAATGCTACACCCCACCTGGACTGGAAAAGACAGGGGGAGAGCCAGCGGCCAGAACCCAGCGAAGCACAACACCCAACTAGGAAAAGAGGCCAACAACAGGGCCCCAACTGAGCCAAGTAAAGACACCCCCCGAAGGATGGACACCACAAATCCCTGAACCGGACCGAACCAGACCAGGACCCAAAACCAGAAAGGACCAAGGGCAGAGCGAGGCAAACCCCCAAGTCCACGAGACCAGGGGAACCAAAGACCAAACAGGCACTCCAGGGAAGACCCCGCCTCAAACAACACCCACCAAGGACGACACCTCCAACCCCAAACCCAGGGGGTCGACCCAAGGCCACCCCGGTATGAATTAAACCAGTGTAGAAGGGTGGCCCATGACACCAAAATGGCCATGCCCATGCTGCTAAGACAAAGCACCTGGTCCTGAGAAATGTGTGTCATAATAGGAACCAAAGCCTTGTAATCCCGAGAAAGGGGATTCCAATGTTGCAGAAGGTGGTGGACTAAAAGATAAAGATGTAGATGGCTCCAGGGTGGGATGGCTAATGTTGAGGCCATTCCACCCTGGCTCCTCAGCCAAAGTCTCACTGGAGCATAAGAATGTGACAAAAAAGTCAAGTGAGACATCAGTTTGTTTTTTCAGTCCTCAGTAAAGAAGACTCTTCTTTGATCAGTCCGAAACAAAGTTCCAATGAGCCAAAGTGCCTGGGAAGGCTGAGGATTTAACTTCTCGTAGTTGAAGAGGACACTGTGTCTCATCAGAAGCTCACAGACCTTTCGAACATGATTCTTTGCCTAAAGGAGAGAAGAAGAGACCAGGAACCAGTCCTAAAGATTCAGGAAGACCTGAATACCTTGAGAATGTAAAATACCCACCAAGGGTGCCAAGAGCTTGATAAAAACTTTTGCCATCGAAGAAAGGCCAAACTGCAAAATTTGAAACTGGTAATGATTCGCCAAAGTAGGAATTTCTGGTATGGAGCGCAGATAGGGACATGCAAGTAAGCATCCATCAGGTCCAGGAATGCTAAAAAGTCCCCCAATTGATCAACTGAAGAATGCCCTAAACCATGATCATTTTGAACGGTCTGTGAGCGATGAACAGTTTCACTCCTTTGAGGTCCAGAATTGGACAATAATCTACTAAAGCTTATCTGAACAAGAAGAGAATGGAATAAAGCCGAGCCTGAGTTCATTGGGGGGGGGGGGAACAGGAATTATTGCTGACTTCTCCAACAGGAGCTGGTCTCCTGATAGGCACACTTGATGATGCACTGGATCCCGTGGTAGAGGAGTTAGTTGAAAGTAGTCCTGAAGTAGTGTGGAAAAGTCTATGTGATAATCCTCTGACACAGTCTGCTGAGTCTAGATGTCCTTCACTGAACGGCTCCATTCTTGGTGGAAGAAAAGTGGAGAAGTAACTGACCCCCCCACCGGAAAATCCGCATAGTCAAGCTTTTGGAAGAGTTGGGGGCTGAAAAGTCTCTTGGCTGGAACCAGGACTTGTCAGTGGCAGGGGCCCCCCGGCCACGACCCCCACCTCAAAAGGCCTGATTGACAGACTTAACAGAGCACGGGCCAAAGGCTCTACAATACCCAAAACCTCTGCCGCTTGATCCATCAACTTTTTATTCTCAACAGACTTCTTCACCATGTCCTCCAACTGGGACCTAAAGATCTTAGCAACATCTGAGGACAGATCTTTGGGCTGAGTCCACTTTCCAAGCCCACATCCAGATATGACGACCGGCAGCAACTGCAGCTCCAGAGGCCGCAGCAGATGCACATAAGTTATCTGAGTGAATCTGGACCCGAGAATCCGTTATAGCCAAGAGAGTAGTTGTATCCTGACCTTCACACATTTGTTCTGCCAATGCATGGAAATCCTTGAAAAGAGACTGGCTAGTGTAAATCAAATAGGCATTTGCTTATGCACAAAACATTGCTGCGAAATAAGCTCTCTTTAGAACCCCTTAAACGTTTTGAATTACACTAGATCTGAGGGTAATACATCCTCCGAAATAAAAGTCCCTTGCAAGGATAATTCGAGTGTCCACCTTCACCATAGGAGGAAAAAACTCCCCCGAAAATACCTCTAATGGGTGTCTCTTAGAAAGAAAGCGAGGAAATTAGGATTTGTCAATGCCCTTTCACTCATGATTCACTACCCTGTGCACCACACTGTGAAGGGATAAAGGCTCAGGATCCGGGCATTGGTATTTCATGAAGAAATCCTCCTCATCTATGCTTGGCTGAGGACTAGGAAAGTCCACATTTTCTCTAACATGCTGAAAGATCTCAGCTAATTTTGAGCCTTGAAGAAACTACCTTGTTTGTCTTCTTCCTCAGGGTCCTCTGGAGGGACTTCATCCAGCCTGGAATGCTTAGGGGGTGGGGTCCCACGGTGTCTCTGGCTTGGGAGGTAGCTACCATGGCTGCCTCAATCATTTGCTGAATTGACAGCAAAGAAGGGGAGTCAGATGAGGTGCCAGCTTGCTCCATCTCTGCATGCGGCAAGTCTCATGAACACACTGAGACTTCTGCATATCCTCTTACAAAGGGAACGAAATAACGCGGCTCCAGAACTCTAGCGGGAGCTGCCATAAAGGCAGGTACTGTCCTAAGGGAGAAAGAAACAGCGCTTCTCACTATTGAAATAAAAGAAATATGTGCTGAAAAGCAGCACTGAGCACCACGTAAACGTCAAGAAAAGGCTTGCAATAGCACAAACATCCCTAAGCACTTCGCCCTCCAGGGAATATAATTCACTACAGTCCTCACCTGCTGAGCACAGCGATACAACCGGACCTAAAACGAAGCTGCTGGACTGAGCCTTGAAAGGGGAAGAAAATACATTCTTAAACAGACAAACTAAAGAAACGTAGACTTAGCTTTAAGAAGCCGGCAATGGTGTCTCCATCTCGCAGAAAGGAAAAAACAAGAAGTGGGCATACTCAGTTTCTCCTTTTCTGCATTATGGGAATGAAAGCCATATTGGAAGAACTTTCTTTCAGCTAGGTAATGGTGTTCTGCCGAGCAGGGGAAGTGCTCACTTGGTGAGGTCTGCGGCAGGAAGATGAATGAGGAGGTAATGATGCAGACTTTAGAAGCCCTCTATGAAGAGAGATACATTTGCTCGGAGCAGCTCATCAAAGGATGAAAAACAAATGGGCTTGTAGTGAAGCCTTGACTGCCAGGAGGTTCCCCAGACCAGGCACTGTGAAGAGGGGCATGCAAAGGGCAGAATATGTTGACGAGGCAACCAGGAGGGGACAGCTGCAAAACAAAGAGTTTCCTTTTAGCAGCACATTTACCTTTAGAGGTGATAAGAACGAGTGCTACCACCTGCAATGATATTGTCTAAAGGAGCAGGGAAGTGGCCACAGAATATCAGCATACCCACCTAAAGACCTAAGATGCCTTTGTGAATGAGGCCCAATGTTCAGTTTAACATTGATTCAGAAGATGGTGGTAGGGAACTGAACCCCAAAACTGCACACAGTAACAAATATGCCCCTTCAAATAAATGTCTTGTAACGCACAAGTGTCTCTGTGTAGGCAATTTTCTGCAAAGTCATAAGGTAAAGTTGTCCTTTGTAACACACACATATGCTAATATTGTCTAAGGAGTCAGATTAGCGCAGGTATAGCAGCTCGGCGTGTGAATCATCATTTCATAAAATGAAAAAAAGACTGCTAATTTCTTTGGGAGGCTATGAGTTATTTTTCAGTAGTCATGAAGAATAGGACACTTTACCCCACACACTTTTACTCCGCATGCCATTACCCCGCAGTTTTTACACCACAAAATCTTTTACAACGCAGGGTTTTACAACGCAATCCATTACAACGCATTCCCCATTACAACGCAATTTACTATTCTAACTCCATGGGGGCATTACTATGGGGAATGCGTTGTAATAGTTTGCGGTTTAAAGCCCTGTGTTGTAAAAGATTTTGCAGAGTAAAAAATGCGGGGTAATGGCATGCGGTGTAAGGCATGCGGGGTAAAGGATGTTTCCCGTCATGAAAATGCAGTAAAACATACAATCCGGAACACCCATGCTAAATTCTTGTGCAGTTTATAATTTTTCACTGTGTGCTGTTTAGTGGAGTTATGTTGAGTAGTTTGTGGCATTGTTGAGCAGTACCTAGAACAAGATAATGGCAGGGTGCATTTAACTAGCTGAAAACAAAGCATCACTGCACAGCGCATGCAGGCTGCAGGCAGTACAACACGCTTGTGTTTAAAAGTTATCGTGAAATGTTTATAGAGTCTCTGTGGAGGAGTCCTATTTAGAAACAAGGAATTAAGGGATACGTAAAGCATTTCTAATTGGACCCAGTGTGTGCAGTGAATGTCCTATTACTTACCGGTAATCTTCATTACTCTTGGTCCTGTGGTCCTCCTCCCATTCATTACTTATGGAGATCTATCATCTCCCAGACAGAAAAAAGAATGCAAGGACTGCTGGTTGCCTCTGCTCCACCCCCTCCCACCGGGAGTACATAAACTGTACTTACCCAGCATTCGTTCTGAACTAACAAGCCTTCCAAGGAAGGCCGGCCGTTCGGGAGGGAAGGAGGGAAGGAGAGGCGTAATGAATGGGAGGAAGACCACAGGACCATGAGTAATGAAGACTACCAGTAAGTAATAGGACATTACCTCAGATCCCCATGTCCTGGTCCCATTCATTACTTATGGAGAATACCAAAGCCAGACAACCCGCCTTCCGTACCCCAAAAAAAAAAAAAAAAACCCAGGACACCACACTTAAAACAGCACCCAAGTGAATTTATTCAAATAAGGTACAGTAAAGAAAAATAGAGTTAGGAGCACACAGCCTACAACACACCTAACCCAAAATTGTCATCCTCCCCCAAAACATTCTGGAGACGATAATGGTGAACAAAAGTATTGGAGGAAGCCCACGTAGCCACCTGTCAAACCTCAGCAATAGACACCCCATGCATTACAGCCCACGAGGTCGCCACACCCCTTGTGGAACTGCCCTGCACCCCACCCGGTGGAGGAGCACCTGCCAGGGAATAAGCCAGCTCTATCACATGCTTCAGGCACCGGCTAATGGTCGGAGCCATTCTTTCTGCATCATAATGTCCTGTTTGGAATAATTTCTGACCGACCCATTTCGATGGAGTCGGTCGGGAAATATTCCAAACAGGAGTTCCGAATGACTTACGATGGGCCCGGAGAGCCCGTCCGCCATTCGGAAGGCCTTCAGTAATCCCTCGGCCGGCTCTTTCCGGCCGAGGGATTACTATGGCAGCTTCCCACTGCCTTTCTGTGCCTGCCTTTCCGACACAGAAAGGCATTGGGAAACTGTCTTTGGGGGCCCCCAGCAGGGCCCCCATGGGTGCAAGGCCTCCGAATGGCAGCCTAGGGGGGGCACCTATGGTACCCCCCTGTTGATCCCTGCACCTGGTGGCAGGCACCTTGTGGTGCCTGCCACCAGGTGCAGGGATGAACTACACCTCTGCTCTTTTCAATGAGAGCATGCATTCCGTTCGGAATGGATGCTCCCATTGTAAAGAATAGGCTTGCAACCGGACAGGGTTCGGTCGCATCCTAATTCCTGGGCTGGAACCAACGACAGGAGGTCGTTCGATTCCAATTCCAAACCGATGTCAGACTGACTCCGGTCCATCCATCATCGGAATCAGGCCCTTAGTGTGATCCAGATACACCAAGAGAGCCCACTTCATGTCCAACAGGGACCAATCCAAGTCCCCGGAAGAACCAGGAACCTCTACCAGAGCCGGCAGAACCAGCTCCTGGGACTTACGGAATTGAGATGCCACCTTAGGCACAAAAGAGGCATCCAACCTCAAAACCACACCATCATCAGAAAAAGACAAGTAGGGTTCTCTGGCCATGAGAGCACCCAGTTCCCCAATTCGCCGAGCTGAGGGGATCGCCACCAAGAAAATCACCTTTAAGGTGACAAACTTAATATCAACCAACTCCAACGCTTCGAAGGGGGACGACACCAGAGCCTTCAGCACCAGTCCCACAAGGGAAAAATCGGCTTCACCACAGGACGTGCAAGAGAGAAACTGCGAAGCAACCTGACCACAAGATCATCCATGTCATCCAGATTACCCCAGGGAGCCCGAAATCCTTAATGGCAGCCCACTGGGCCCTCAAGGTAGACACCACCAGGTGTTTCTTAAAGCCCTCCCACAAAAATTGTAACACATCCATGAGGGAACACTCCAACTGAGACAGATGGAGGGAACCACACTAATAGCCAAAATTCCCCCAGTGTCTCTCACAGGACTTCAGAGTGGAAGGAAGATGTGGCTGTTAAATAGCCAGTGCTAGGTGTTGAGGCAGCCCCTGCCACTGCAACCCCGCCTCTCAACTTCCAGACCGAGAGACGGAGCCACGGATGAGCCAGAGACGGGACAGCCCGCAGAGAAGAAGGGAAGCACGGCACCATCCACGGACCCTGAACAGTCATCAGCCTGAGAATGGGGAACCAAGACCGACGGGGCCAAAAAGGCACCACCACAATCACCATCCTGGACTCGCCCTGGAGACGTGCCAGAAACTGGGGAACCAGAGCAATCGAAGGGAAGGCAGGCAACAGGCGGTTGGGCCAAGGTACTGTCAGGCCATCCACCCCCCAGACCTCCACCTGAGAAGCCAGACAACAAAACCGAGGAACCTGAGCATTGTGCCAGGTAGCAAGAAGATCCATGAAGGGTGCACCAAACCTCCTGCACACCTGCTGAAAAACCTCCCTGGTAAGACACAGCTCGTGAGAGGAAGGGAAGAACTAGCTGGGGCCGTCTGTCACCCCGAACATATGCAGCTCGCAGGGACAGAAGGCGCTGTTCCACCCAGAGGAACAAAGGCCGAGCCACCGCATTGAGGGACAGGTACCGAACCCCCCCCTGATTCTTCATATATGCTACAGTGACCTGGTTGTCGGAACGCACCACTAGGTTGCGCCCCTCCAGCAAGGCTTGAAATCCCCCAACAGCCCGGGAAACAGCCATCAACTCCCTCCAGTTGGAGGACCTCTGCTCCTCCCTCAGAGACCAGCGGGCCTGCAAGGACCTGTCCCCCAGAGTCGCACCCCAACCAAATGCGCTGGCATCTGTAGTCAACGCCAATGGGGGGTATGGCTACAGCGGCACACCCCACTCCAGATTGACCACCAGAGTCCACCACTCCAGCTGCTGGCATACTGCCGGGGACAAAGGAATCACCAGACCGATGTCGCCATAGCGAGGATCCCACACTGACAGCAGCCACAGAGCGCGGCGGTGCAATCGAGCCCAAGGCACCAGAAACACAGCCGCCGACATGTACCCCAACATCCGCAACCGCAGGCGAACAGACAGACAGGACTTGCCCATCACCTCCAGGGCCAAGGATCGAAGCACCCAGATCCATGAAACCGGCAGGAATACTCTGTTCAGGTTGGTTAGGAACCGGGCCCCAATGAACATCATGTCCTGAAAGGGCACCAGTTGACACTTCTCCCAGGTCAGGAGAAACCCATGTGCCCTGAGTGAGGCAGACACTATCCCCAGATACCCCAAGATAAGCTCCTCCGAGAGAGAGCATGGAGGAGCCAATCGTCCAGATAAGGGTATGAGAGGATGCCTTGGAGATGAAGGGAGGCCACCAGGGGAGCCACCACCTTGGTAAATACCAAGGGGGCTGACCACAGCCCAAATGGAAGGACCAGAAACTGGTAATGCACCCCCTGATGCAGAACCTCAGAAACTTCTGGAAGAAGGGATGAATGGGCACATGATAGTACGCTCCTGCAAGTCCAAGGTGCACATCAGATGGTCCTTCAGCACCAATGGGATAATCTGCTGCAGGGTCTCCATCTTGAAGGGGAGATGCAGCACAAACCGGTTCAGAGCCTTTAAATACCAAACCAGTCAGATGCCCACCGTAGCCTTTGCCACCAGAAAAATGATTGAATAAACCCCCCCCCCCACCTCCAAGCGGAGGGCCACCTGAATGGCTCCCTTCTGTAGCAGAGAATGAATTCCCCATGCCAGAACCACCTGCTTCATTTCCCTGGAAGGCCAAGGAGTCAGACGGATACCGGATGCCGAAGGGACCTCCCCAAACTCGATCCTGTAGCCGTGCCTCACAATGTCCAACACCCACACATCGGAAGTAGATTGCTCCCATGCCTGGAGGAAGTGCCGGAGGCGACTGCCAAACACAAATTCCTGCCCCATCATATAGTCAGGAATGAGGCTTAGTAGGGGGATTTCGCCTTCCAATCCCGACCCCATCCTGCAGTGAATCAACCTTGAGACCTGGGGAACTGCTTCCTGGAGGAGGAGCGAAAGGGAAATTCAGACTTAAAGGACAGTCTCTCACTAGTAGCACCTTTGAGGGAGGAGGAATGTTTTTTCACCTTGAATAACTTATGTCTTTTGTCCTCCAACTCCACCCCAAACACATCAATCCCTGAAAAAGCAACCTCAGCACGGACGCCTTCTGGGCAGAATCTGTTCTCCAGTCCTTAAGAACAACATTCCTACGGCCTCCAGAAAGGACCGAAGCCCTGACAAGATCAAAAGAAATATCCAAAAGATATTCGACTCGGCGTTCTTTTTGGTCCAGCAGACCTGCACAGTGAGAAGCATCGTCCAAGGACCTGAACAGCACCTTGAGATCCGTCAGTAAAGATCCTTGATGACTGCATTTTCCGCCAAGGAGGTCCGCCCCACCACACTGGCCAGAAATGAATCAATGGGAATGGCATCTGACTGGTCTTTCTGCATAAGGGGTACAATTTCGCCATGAAGCGGGGCAACATGATCTTATCGGGGTCCCTTTACACCCTCTTGAGGACCTCAGAAATGTACTGATGAACAAGCACATCCTGGGGTGCCAAAAATCTGGAAGTCCAGCAGCAAGCCCCCCCATGAAGTTGAAGGGATTTCCTCATCTGGGAAACCCATATTAGACCTCGCATGCCTGATCAAGTCCGGCAGCATGTCTGTGGAAACATACTTCTCCCCATCAGATCCTCAGTCCCTTGCCCCTCCTCCTCAGACCCTGAAGAAGAAGGAGACGGAACAAGCCCCATCCCCTTAGGCTTAGTGGAGTCCCTCATCTCCAACAATGTCTCCCGAATCAATCTCTTCAATTTAGCGTCCCCACACTCCCTGCGGCGTTTTGGAGGGGAAGGAGAAGAGCTGGAGGAACTAGAGGCAGAAGAGGGAAACTCAGCTCCATGCTTCCTTTTTCTGGTATGTTTCCCCATGATCTCTTATCAGGAGAAGCCACAGAACACAGTAGTGCAACACAAACCGAGAGTAATAAACAAAACAGCTATGCGGTACTTACCCCAGGAACAAAATCTTTTCAGCCACCAAAAAACACAAAGTAACATGCCCCCCCGGCCGGCCCAGGCACCTCCTCTGTGACCGGCGTGCCTGGACCCAGCCCGACTGTCCTCCATATAGTAAACCAGGCACAGCCGGAGCACTGCTCACCAAGCTCCGATGTGCCAAAACCTCCACCATCTGCCAATCGGGCCCGGCCATCAGGCAGACGTGACCGTGACCCAGAAACACCCCAGCCAACAAGGGCCGGACTTCCATCGGCCGCATCTCCCGGCAAGCCATGCAGACTGGGAGACGCATACTGCAAAGAAGACGGTCGCGACAGGAACCACAGACCGCCGCTCCCGCCCAGCAGAAGCAGCCCAGCAAACCCTCGTTCCATTCTGTCTGAGACACAAAAAAGAACAGAACAAATGCTGGGTAAGTACGGTTTATGTACTCCCGGTGGGAGGGGTGGGTAACCAGCATTCCTTGTGTTCTCTTTTCTGTCAGGAGATGATAAATCTCCTTAAGTAATGAATGGGACAAGAACCTAGGGATCTGGGGGTAATGGAGATTGTTCAACTAATTTACGACAGAGGTCTGGAGAGCTTTTAAGTCGTTACTGCTCAGCATACATGCTGCACACTTGTTGCTCTGTTTCGTGGCCTTGACACATACAGCCAGAGACATGGACACACACACCCTCCTCTGTAGCCTTAGATCAGTAGGGGCCAGGCTTGGCCCTTTTCAGCTTGAGAGCCCCAGAGGACCTCAAGCTGAGCCAAAGCCAAGAACTTGGCTCCAGCCAGGCTCATACAGTGGTGCTTTGTAGTCCATTCTGACTGATGAACAGTGTTAACACTGCACCCACCACACAGCATGGCCCACAAGACAGCCTGGGAGCAGCTGCAGGTCTACGTAAGCAGCACACAAACAGACGCATGTGAAACTTCGGATGGCTCGCAGACCAATGCGACCGAGTGTAGGCAGGCAGGCACTACTGCCTCCAATCAGAGGCAGGCTCCAGCCAGGCTCATTCAGTGGTGCTCTGTACTCACTTTTGACATATGAGCAGTGTTTACACTGCACCCACCATGCAGCATGGCCCATGAGAGACAGTCTGGGAGCAGCTGCAGCTCCATGTAAGCAGCACACAGACAGTCGTACATGAAACTTCGGAATGCGAGCGAGTGTAGGGAGGCAGGCAGTTCTGCCGCCAATCAGGGACAGGCTATGAGTCACGGAATGTGAAACATTCTATAACCAGCCTCCTGATTGGCTGGTCTGTGCTAGAAATCAAACGGGAGAGAGAACTAGTTGTCAGCTTGCCTTTTTAGTGCAGTTGGTTGATGTGACACTCACCCAGTATTGCTATAAAGTGGATATAAGCCTCAAATGCGTTAGTCTAACCCCTGATATGTGACACATGGAAGTGCTGCAGCGGGCCAATGCTAATACCAAAAATGGTGGAAAATTTACTACAGTTCTTATCTCTGTGCAAACAATTATGCTTAGAGTGAGATCTGCTGGAATACTTATTTAGTTTTTATGGCGATTAGCAAAGCACAATCTGTTAATGTCTACATAGTGATCTAGAGGCCAGTGAAGGTTGCTTTGCATTTTATCTTCTGGTTTCCGATACTGATAAATGTTGGGATAGCATATCACTCCTTGTAGGTAAAATAACATGTTTCCAGTCCTGACGTTTTATATTCTCAAATCATTGGCTCAATTTAGCAAATTAAATGCCTTGGCACAGATTTACTAAATTAAAGACCCTGAAACACGATGCCCTGCTTACATGAAGCGATACCCTGGGGGTTGTTCTTATGCAGCTACTTCAAAGAAATCTGTACTACATAAAACAAGACGACACAATAAACAAACATTGTCAAAGCCAATTGTTCTGCTTTTAATGTGCTGACATATAAAAGCAGATGCATGCACAAAGTCGGTTTGCATGTATTAGCACATTAAAGCCAGGACTATTGCTATTGCCTTTGTACATGCTTGTTATCTCCTGTTGAGACAGGACTGTATGCGGTTGGGTGATGGAACCAAGTATGCGTTTACCACGCATGCCGGTTCCCCGCGGTCTTAACCACGCATATGCCTTTACCACGCATGCCTTTACAACCAAATATGCGTTGTTAACGCAAGTATGGCAATGATATATGCGTGGTTAAGGCTTTACAGGTAAGTCTTACCCCCCACCCCTACCCTGAGTCCTAAAACTACCACCCTCCCTCCTGAAACCCAACCCGCTCCCTCCCCGAGTCCTAAAAACTTCTCTGCCCCCCAAGTCCTAAAAACTACCCCGCCCTCCTCTAAGCCCGAAAAACTAACCCGACCCCCGTCAAGCCCTAAAAACTACCCTGGCCGCTACCAAGCCCTAAAACGTATCCAGATCCCTGCCACCCCCCCCCCCGCCCTGAGCCCTAAAATGGCCCCCCAAACCCTGGCCCTGAGACCTAAAACTACCCCCCTCCCTCCTGAAAACCAACCCCCCTCCCCCAAACCGTAAAAACGTCCCTGCCTCCACAAGCCCTAAAAACTACCCTGCCCTCCCTTAAGCCTTAAAAACTACCCTGACCCCCCAAGCCCTAAAAATTCCCCCCCAGCTCTGGGAACAACCCAGACCCCCAGCACTGAAAACAACCCCCAACCCTTAAAAACTACCCCCCCACCCCCAAAATACGCCCCAGCCCCATTCATGTCCCTGCGTTCTCTCTCCCGATCCTTCCTGCTTCCGCCCAACAGCAGCTAGACCGTACACTGCCTTAACCACGCTTATGCGTGGTTAAGGCAAGCATGGTAGCGCCTGCGTTGTTGAACACGTGTGGCTCTGCCCCCGTTGATCCGACTGTTTCCCCTGCATGCTGGTGTGTGGATGTTTTGATAGAAGTTGTTTCTTTTCGTAAGATGCAGTTGTATCTAGTCAGTGTAAACATTTAGTTTATTACTTTCTGACATTACTTTTACTTTTTTTCCTCAGCCAAAAGCGAACAGCAATGGAACACACACCAATGTTTAATATGATCAAGAAGAGATGGCTTTACCTCATAAGTAAGAGCAGCAGTATTCCATGGCTTGCGAAAATAGGTTCTTGTGTGGCCATCAAATACTCTGTCACAGATCCCTTGAAAGTATTCATTATTGAATGGATTGCCTCTCGTGTCCATCCCTAAAATGTTGACTCTGTAGGAACGTCAAAAGCAGGTAAGCCTCAAAAGAAGAGAAATGGTGCAAATTCACTGATCAGAGGAAACTAGTGCACGAGGTGTGTACTGTCATCAACTGAATGCACCAATAAGCGACATGACTGCACTGCAGATACATTAATGCTCAGTGTCATGGGTTCAGAAACAACCTTAGTTACAAAATGCCTGAAAATGTATTTTGAGCCTTTAAAGGTTTTATGTGTCATTTAACTCAGTTAAACGGAGATATGATGTACAGCTAACCAACTGCCATTTTAAGTTCTTGCCTAAAGACACATTTAGCTGTCTGTTGTTGAAAGACTGCCTACCATGTACAATACCAGCATTTACAGTGGGCTTCGGTCAGTCCCTAGCTTAAAATAAGTTGGTTTTCTTGCCATTACATTTGTTGGCTTCTTATTCAGTGGTTTTCCTTCCTCTTCTTTTCTTTGTGTCCCTCCTCCCTCCTTCATTTTGACTGAATATCTAGCATCCTTCCACTGTTTACGCTCAAGAAACTACTGTTTTTCTTTTTCTTTGAGCACTTCATCAGAATGCATGTGTTTCCTTGCTCTCTCCCCCATTTGCTGCTCCTCCCTACATTCCAGTCCTTGTGCTCTCCATGCTGCTCCATCACCTCATCGATTGCTTCTCTCTCCAATGCCCATTCCACTCAGTTTTTCTACTGCCTTTTTTTAATTTCCAACCCCACGATCATCTATTGCTTGATGTAGCTCCACGCTGCTTGGCGGCATCCAGTTGCCCCACCCCCCTTTCGCTATGCCTCCTTGTCCTTATCCTGTTTTTTTTTTTTTTTTCTTTTTCAGAGGGCTCAGAAGCTGCCATTTTCTACTGAATAACCCCTTTCATGATAATGCTCTTTATCACACATTTTTTAAATGTCCTGGCCCTAAATAGGCAGCCACCACGTGGAATTGTAAATTAAAAGTAGGAAAATGGGTGTTGCAGCGTTATCAGACATACATGCACATGTGCGGTCATACAAGTGCACATATACGACATCATGCAGGGGCTGACCATAAAGTTATGAAAATGTGCCCATCAAAGCACCAAGACCCATATGTGGGCATGTGGGTTGATGCATGTGTGCGTATATGTCCTCAAGCTTGGGAAAGCCATATTATATTTTTGCTGATGTTGTTCAGCATTGTCAATAAGCACTAGCAAATGTAAAAGTTAACGAACACTTTTCAAAGCCAAGAGTGTCAATTAGATGTCATGCTGTGCTTTTTTCACTGTTGGCTTTTTAAAATACAAAACCTCCTGGTTACAAACTCTGAAGTCCTCCTTCATTCACGTGCTATCCAGCTCCTTCAGAAACATCAATAGTAGGCCATATCCTTATCCAGACTTTTTTCTCTGATTGTAATTACAATAGACTGGGCTCTCAAATAGTTTTAAAACCAGAGGTTATAAATAACCTGTAAAAATAATAAACATCTACTTTTTTGAACGACATAGACTATCTCAGCCGAGGCCCATTTCGTTATGTTCAATGCATATAAATCGTTGGAGAGGACCATGATCGACCAATGGCACCAGAAAAGGGGACAAGAAATGGGTGTGGCCTGAGTGGGTTGAAGCACTTTTTCTCAATCAGGAAATATGTTTGAGTAGGAAATTTAGCCCAAAATCAGGAATACATATTTTTCTTCTAAAGTATGTTATGTCCAGCTTGGTAATACCCATGGATGTCAATTTGGTGTAGTCACGGCTAGTCCCTGATCTCATGCACGCCCATTGATACTTCTCTTGGTGGTGGCAGCAGCAACGGAATGTAAACACAGCTCTTAAAGCGCTCCTTGGTTTCTCCTTGGTTTCTCAGCCAATGCTCTTCCAAAAGCCTTTCAACAGCAAATATGACACTGGTTAGGGGCTATATATCATTTACAGGTATATTGTTCCATTGAGTGTAGATTTTCTTCAAATAACTTCAATGGAGCAATATTTTTGTAAACATAATTTAGGATATATTCTGATAATGATATCCTGGTACCACACCCTCTGGAAGCATAACGTTCCTCTCTTTTATTTGTATCTCTTAAACAATTAAATGTAGACATTATTAAACAGTATATTTTTATCTTCCCATGACAAAATAAATCTGTTGGGGATTACTTTTGGGAACAGTTTCTCTTCTAATAGGAAAATAGGCCAAACAAAAAGAAGGAACACAAACAAGAATCTCATAATTTTCGACCTACTTCTGGTTTGCACAAAATAATTAAAATTATAGAAACGTTCAATTTGCATGTATTTAGGGGACTAGATGAAAAAGACTTAAAAATAGTAAATATTATAAAAGATGCCAGTGTTTTATATGTATAAAAATCTGAGTATATTTTGGCTTATTCTCCATGCTGATCTATCCTGACCTTTCGGCACTTCTGTTATGCAGCAAAAGCTGTTCCTGAAAAGGTGACAATTGGTCTCAGGCCTGCTGGGTTCTCTAATTTCCCTAAGTCCACCCATGTGGTTGCCCATTCCAACTAGGGGGCCGATTACGACGTCGTCCGGAAAGCATTCCACCGAATCCGTCATGGAGTGCTTTCCGAACGACTCGGTCTGGGGGAGTCCGAACGACCAATTAGGATGTCTCTGGACACCTTTCGTTTGGACTCCCATTGACTTCAATGGGAGCCTGTGTCCCGAATAAGAACACAGGCTCCCAATGCAAAAAGGGGTGGTTGGGGAAACGCATGCACCCTGTTGCAGGCACCCCATGGTGCCTGCCACACTGTGCATGCATGGAAAGGGGGGACCCATGGGTACCCTATGGGACCGATTTGGAGGTCCTCAGGTGAAGAGGGGGCTGCTACGGCCCCCCAAAGTCCGATTCCGGCAGTAGATCTGTCTCAGAACAACCGGCTCGGAAAGGCTGTCCGAATCGGTCATTCTAATCGTTCGCTGGGAAACGTGGTCCATAGACTGCAGCGAATCGCACTCGACCGACTCGGTTGCTTCGAATGCCGTTTGCGAACGAGTCAGACTGTCTGGACGCTTTCAGAACATCCTAATCGGTCGTCCGGAAAGGCGAACGAGTCGTTCGGAAACACGGCTTCTGAATCGGATTCCACCGAATCGAATGCCATTCTGAGCCTTTCCGGATGACATCGTGATCGACCACTAGGTGTTAGCAAAGAGAAACCTCCTCTCATCTTGGCCATTCAAATGTTGAACCATGCTAGGTGAAGGAGCCAGGGTAGTTGGAGAGACCCCTAGACTGAGAATGTAAATTTCAGGGGGGGGGGAGGGGTCTTACTTTATAGTGGTATTCAGCAATGTTTGATGTCAATCTCAAACTATCCTGGCAGTTCGCCCATATTTTCAGCTCACAGCCAAGGCTATCCCAGAAAGCAGTATTTTAAGAATGTGACAGGGAGTTTCAGGCCCACTGGGTTGTCTGAGCACCATATGACCGAGAGGGGTTCAGGTGAAGGCCAACTACAGTGAGGCTTAGGATGTTTAAACTGGTCAGATAGTCCTCAGTTCATAAGGCACAAGTTCACAGCTTTTCTGAAAATCATATCTGTGACATTGTTACTACAAATCTAAGTTTCACAATGGATTAGAAATGTGCTCTTTAGAACAATGTCACAGAGATGAACTCTATACCCAGTTACGAAACAGAGATACACAAAGGTACTATTTAAAAACTCACTGTCAAAATAATTGGCAATGAAAAAATGCCATCAGCCTCGCAAAGAGCAAATTTATTAATAACTACAACTAAAACATGTGAATTAGTCCTTATGTTTCATTTCTGAACATTGTTCACCCGGGCGCTGGGTATTCAATGCAGACTTTACAAGTCACTTCAAAATGATAGAGAGGGGCTCCACATGGCAAAATAATTGTATTCTGACATATTAGCACTACAGCTGGGCCTGCAGGATTATATAGCGGGTTCATTTTAAAATCCCACATGTTGGTATTGTAAGGTATACCTGCATCCTACGTTGTGCATTTTACATGTATGCCACTTGCTCACATTTTGCTCACGTTGACTGTTGCTTACCTACAAAACTCAAACAAAGCCAATTGGTGTTTGGCAATTTTAGGACATGTTATAGGGGTAGAGTATTTTGGCCGTCCCCTCACTGTTGAAAGTAAAAATATACCAGCTATCCACAGCCACAAATTATCAAGGAGACCAGGTAAAAAAGGCAAATTTATACACAGACCTATAATATGTAAAAGTAAACAAGATACCTTCCAGAGGAGGTCACATTTTGTAACCAGATGTCAAAACAAGTTGCACTACGATCTTCCCATTCTGAACAATTAAAATCCAGACATATTTTCCACAAACTAAAGCACCGCAAATCGGGAATTAACCACAGTATTAAATTGCTCCAGCATCCAAATACATGAAAAATTGGCTTCTATGCAAGGTCTATAAATTTCAACAATTATCCTTGAATTGCGGCATCTACTAAAATAAACCATGGCACTGAAAATTAATCCTGGGAAATACAAATCTATATTGGGCTTGTAATTTGGAAATACTATGTTGCACATTTGGAAGTGGGCATCAGTCGATGCTTGTTCTGCACTGAGAAGAGCCCAGACAAAACTAGTAGAAATGCTGGAAGTGACAATGTTTGCAAATATTATGGACCAGTAGCCTGAATAATGATTGTTTTTTAAGGTCTTTATTAGCTTTTTATATCCTCAAACCATAGGCTGAAAATCTAAATAAGTCATTTGAAAATTCATAGAAAGACATTCTTTCGATTATCCTATAAAGTCCCATTCAATATAATAAATCATTTGCCAGTTTGACGATAACTCTAAAACTGACTCTACCGCAATGAGCGTCACATCAGTTTCCTTTACCCATCACTTTCAACCACATGAGAATGTCATGTTGAAATGTAAATAAAATGCTCAAGTTTAGAGTTAGGCTTACACTTGGATATCTGATTTTTAGATTTTCATCCTTGGGCTATGATCTTTTTAAATACGCCAAAGAGACTAACTTTAAAAAAAATTAAGACCGCATGAAGACCCCCACATCATGTTTAATGTCCAATTCAATGGCAGAACAATCAGTTCATGTCATGAAACTGCATGTTACGTCTTTGATGGGCCAGGGGATAATGTAAGGCCTGTTTATTGTATGCTTTTATGAAAGGCTAAAGTTACCCATTTCCAGCTGTTCTTCCGAACTCCGACACCTGCAGATCAGGATGAGCACGACAAGGGGATTTGGGTTCATCATCACAGCTTTCATCTGAGTAGTCGCCACAATCATTGTCACCATTGCACACAAGTCTCTTCTTTATACACCGACCTTAAATTAGACAGAGAAAAACATCATAAGATTATTTTCTTGTTTGTTAACATTAGTTTGTATTCCCTAAATGATTTAGTAGTTTTTCAATGTAATCGAAGCCAGTATACCTTTTGTATCATCAGTAGAGCATATCTTCTTTGTCTACCGATAAAATTAATATATATTAAATGTCAAAATTATTGTGATTCAGAAGTTGTAATAAATAGTATACAGCAAAGTAACATTAATTAATTCAGTTGTTCATGATCACAGAAAAAACACATAATCACCATCTAAAAACTAACCTTGGGATTTCTTTTTAGGGATAATCTGAAAGCAAGCAATCCAGAACCCCAACACTCCAATTCTAAACATGTTCTATGAAGGAAATCACTAGAGCAGTTCATTCCATGAAGACTACACTGTTGTAGGATGATTATGTTGGGCCTTTATGCGGAAAAGAAAGCACATAAGCTCTACATCTGCCACAGAGTCAGTCCGAGTAAGTATTAGGACATTTTACAACATAACTTTAACACGTGGTGGTCCTCTCCTTTATTTAAAAACCTGATTTAGAAGCTTGTCCACTGGGATTACACAGTCACTGTTGAATTGATGACATTCTGCACAATAGTAGAACATATGACTTCAGCCCTTAAAGAGGGAATGAAACAAGCAGAGAGGACCTGCCTTACAATATTATCTGGTTAACATAGCAGTCGGCAGCTTCCTGGAGCCATCCGCTGCGTATGAAAGAATGGACCACAACACATTGGTACAATCCCAGCATATACAGTGACTAATCTGCCTCTGTTCACACTTGAACACAGAGCCAACAAAGGAAGATCCTATATTGTCTGCACACTGGCTTATTGCAACACTGTGTGTGTAGGCCTCCACTGGTTAAAGTTCAGTGGTGAAAGAATGTGCCCTTGAGGGATCCTCCGGGAAGTGCATGGGGGCTGGAGGTCTCAACCAACATAGATAATTGCTTCTCTCAGAGAAACAAAGAGATGACTAGTGATCTGTGGTAATCAATTGCACAAGAAGTTGACGAGAATCAATAGGTAGAGGTCTCCTTTGTGGGTAATTCAGAGTATGAGTAGAATACCACAGTTCTAACTATTTCAGACTTGCACCGAGGTGGGATCTCAACTAACGACCCATGATTATTATATTATTATTTATTATGATCTTGCCAATCAATTACTTGGGTATTAGAGTGATACTGTGATAATTTACCTGAGATGAATTACAGTTTCTTCAATAATGGGGGGATCTGACCAGTAGTACGTGAACTCCCTCTGTGCGGTTTTAGTGATGCACGTGCTCTATCAAATGGTCCTGATCTAACTGATTATAATGATTCTTGAATACAAGTTGTAAGATGGAAGAGAGATAATATTACTTAGACCTGCTAGAAGAGGGCTGTGCTTTTATCTTAAAAATTATAATATAAAATAAAAAATGCCGTTACATATCCATTTAACCTTGATGCAAAGTGTGCCCATGAAAGCAAACTGAATTAACTAGGTAAGTAATGATAACAGAATTCCATGTCAGAGGCTAAACAATCCTACAACGGAAGTAGATAAAAAGAAAGAGGCTTTGAAGACGGAGAGGCACTCCCTAACATAAAAATGTGGGAACATTTTCAGGAGTCCCAGGTTACTCAGGTGTTACTGACTTCCAGCTGTAGCAACCACAGGCCTTTATTGTTGGTGGTTTGGGGCTTTATCTTACAATTTACACCAACACAGCCCCAGACTACCTGACCCTCAGGATAGCACAGTCTGACAATCCAAGGCTCAATGAGACAAATAATATCAGTCAATAATTTATTGTCCAGCCAGTGCTCTTACTTAGAGAAAAAAGTACTTTACCCTAGGCACACAATGCAATATTATACAGAAATGTTACACCGCAATACTATGGTATACAGTTAGTCAGATAACTCTTAAAAAACGCGGGGGCAGCTGGTGCTGACTTAGGCTGCTGCCACGAGACAGGTATTACTTTTTTCATTGCAAGTCGAAACATGTTGCCCTCACAGAGAAAAGGATAGTGGGTTCTATTCAGGTCTCTGTACACCTTTCCCAAAGGATAGTGATTGAGTGGAGGGTGAGCCATCCAAATATTCCTGCAATGTCCTGTCTGTTCACTGTACATGGTCTTTACGTCCCTGCAGGCTGTGGTTACTGTTGCCAGCTGGGGGAGGTGGACTTGCCTGCTTCTGGTAGTGAGTTTTCTACACAGCCCACCAAGTGGAATTCCACTGACTCTTCCCCAGCCTGTCTGGCACATGTGCAGGCCTCTGGTGGAAAGAGGTGGGCCAGTATGGGCGCTGGTGGAAGAGGAAACGGCGCTCTCCTGTATCCAGTAGTGATCAGGTGAATCCTCACTGTGGAATCTTCCTCTGGTTTAAACAAAAAACCTCCACCCAATCAAAATGAAGAACCAAGGTCATAGTGATGATCCAAATGGAGGCTTATATTATTTGATAGTGGAGAGTGATCTGGGGCTAGTGCAAAGGCTCAGAAAGTGCTGTGGTTTCTACTGAGGTGACCTCGATACTGACGCGACCTCCAAATCTACTAATGACTTTCTTAGTGCCAAGTCACCTCAGGCGCTATTTCTTTCCTGAGGGAAGACCATGGGATTAGACAGAGCTTTCCATGACTGCTCAGCTGTCACAGGTGCTTCTCAATCTGGGCACACTGCAGGGGCACCTGGGTCTTAATGACCCATCAGACAGCTTGGAGGTACAGATACATCCCTCAATTGTCGTGGAAACTCTTGCATCTTTCCTGCCACAACTGCTATCAGTTCTCCTTACCTATAATTTCAGGGGACGTGCAACTCATTTGTGGGCCCATGATCTTCGGCCCAAATACTAACAGAAAATGAGCAAACAATGACTAAAACTGTACCTGAATCACATTCAAAATCATTGCCGCATTCAATTGGCTCTTTCTCACAAGGTTTGGTAGGTTTGCAACTTTTTGTTTCGCCCAAAGAATCAAGACATCTTCTGCCACCATACTGGCCAAAGCGTACGATGCTTCTGGAGCGGAACTTAGGGAAGAGAAAAGGCTTATTTGAGTATTAAGCACTTGTTGACATTTTTATGAAATCTCTGAGAAACAAAGTGTGGAATACAAATGTGAGAAGGCCTTTCAAGATGAATGTCATTAGCATTTGCTAGAAAACAATTCATAGAATGTTTTTGTTTTATTTTTAACTGTTTTTTTAAACTGACTTTTACACAGTTTTTTTCCAAAGGCTGACATGATTCCTGATTTTCCCTTTTTCGTATTTCCTCTCCTTCCCCCCACTGTAC
This sequence comes from Calotriton arnoldi, assembly GCA_963921515.1. NCBI lineage: Eukaryota > Metazoa > Chordata > Amphibia > Caudata > Salamandridae > Calotriton > Calotriton arnoldi. The sequence continues at coordinate 649,064 of CAWUFW010002734.1, read as the reverse complement.
TGTTACTCCATGTTTCTATGCTTCCACTCACAGGTAACCACCCTAGTACCCCCAGAGTTGGTTTTTTTCTTGCGTCTTACTGCTGCTTCTCTTTTGGCCCTCAACTCTTCTCCCCTTATGTCCACCTCCAATCTCCTACCTTCTCCATTTAAAAAGAGAACTTGGTGTGAACTCCACAAACTTCCCTCATGTAGCAAGTCACCCAATCGTTTTTATTTTCTCTCCTTTCTCTGCCCGTTTCTTTCATAGCGGTCTTTTTAAAAAAAAAAATTTAAATAATGGACAACCACTTCCCTGTACTTAGATTATTTCCCCCATCCATTGTACTCTCTTTTAACACCCACGTCCACTGCCCCTGCTCCAATTTCTTACGTGTTTTTATTTTGCATTTACCGCCATCCGTGTTCACTCTTTTTGTAGGGATTTGACTGAAACTGAAAAAGAAACTAATGCAACACTAAGGGGCATATTCTCAAGGAGTCATCGCCGATTTATCGGCACTTTAGCGCCGCAAAAGTGGCGATAGATTCATCGCCACATTCACAAGCTGGTGCAAACTGCCGACATCGCCAGTTTTCCTGCGATAGCAATCGCAAAAAACATCGCCACGGATGAGTGCGACAACTAACGCTAATGATATGCAGAGTAGGCGTTCCCGTGCAAAAACACACGAAAACACCACTTCGCGAGATTCTCAACGACCAGTCAGATCTGCGATGCGAACCAAGAACAGGCGATAAGGCGCGTTAGCAGCAGGGATTTAACACCTGGCCTTTGCTGGTGTTAAGCAGGACGACTACCTGCAGTATGAAAGGGAGCCCAGCCCAGAGCCACATCTGAAGACCAACAGATGCCATGGAGCTACTGATCATGCAGCTCGGAGAACCAAGAGGGCCACAACACCCACCGCAACCATCCCAGGACCCCCCCCCCCTGACCAACCCCCCCGGATTACCACCTAGGCAGTGCAGGACAGCGGACGACCCTAAAACGCACCAGCCCCAGAGACTCAACGTCAGAGGAAGCCATTGGCCAACACAGGCTCAAAAGGACAACCATCCTCCGCATCCTGACCCACATTGCCCACAGGCTGACGGTACCAACACAGCGGACAACCTACATCCCCCGCAGACAAAGCTGCTGGCTGTGCTGCACCTGTTGGCCCCTGGTACCTTCCAACCAACAACTGCCGGAGTCGGAGGAGTCTCACAGCCAGCCCCATCAAACCCCCTCACACATGTCATGGATGCATGCCCACAAAAGCAACCGCAGGCCCCTGTATACACACCACACGATAGTTCCAATTCGTGTGTACCTGCGCAACCAACCCCAACGCCAGCCATGCTAGATGCCTCCGTGCCCCAGACCCAAGATCATAGTAACCGAAATGTGGGTGCGCCAGGTCATGAAGTCCAGTAGTCAACAGTAGTGTAAAAACAGAACTTTATTACAAATACATAAACAAACAAAACGAAAAGCTCAGCCAACGAGTTCCATTCCCAACGGGGAACTTCAACAGGGCAACGTGTCTTCAGAAGCCTGTGGGAGAAATGGTGACAATGGTCAAACTTCCGTATAGTCACATGCCTAATCTGGTACAGTGTACTGCACTTGGACAAACCGGAATACTCACAGGCATGATAAACCATGCATGAGAAGACCATAACAGAACTTCGTGTGGCCGTAACCGTCGTAGGAATGAAGAGGAAGGTAACGACCACACAAACTGCTGTTACGGTCACATCATGCAGGACTCATCATACCTGAAAGCACCACTGTGAGTGTCAGCTCGATACCCCTGCCCCTCACTCCCACCACACTGCGCAGGAACATCTTGAGACCACGCAAGGGAACTACGCCATAGTTGGCATCACACACGTGTTGGGGGCAATTCACAGCACACGTGTACGACTTGTGCCCCCTGCCGACACTGCACACAATCACTGCAACAGCAACCACACGCATGCCATCACTGTGCATACAAAAGTGGACCACCGTGGCCTGTCCACCACTGTCGTCGCAAACTCCCCAGGCAGTGTGCATGATTCCCACATGTCCGCAAGTCCACCACCAAACAGCGCTTTGAGGATGGCCCCCATGGAATTGCACTGCCCATCGGCAAGTACCAACTGAACACACCACACACCTCAACTCCACAATCCCCCAACTCACAACTGTGGGAATGCACACGTCACAAATACACCACCAAAGTGACGACTGCGTGTGTCTCAGTCTCCGCCACAACCTGTCCATAGGCCTACACACACGTGGCCGACCACCTTCAACGGGCACATTCACACTGGAGATGAGGTGGCTACGTCCCAAACCAACCTGCGCAAATCACGTCATCGCATGCAGGTCGTGTCAGCATGGGCGGCGCCCCCCACCCAGCCACGAGTCCGCCGCCGTGACCGGTGGTGCCTGTGCGATCCTGTGCGCCTGCTGCACCCCAGCCCTGGTCCCCAGACCGGTCCTCCGCCCAGCGATGACAGGCCGCCCCTGCGCACCCAGGCCTCAATGCTCACCTGCCGCCACCAGCGTGTCCCCAAGAGGGCCCACCATGTGCCGGTGCATCCTCCTCAGCCAATCGCTGGATTCCGCGCCACAGGCCCCCAGCGCACCCTGTGGCACCGCACCGCGGAGTCATGTGTGTGCTGACTGCTGCCTTCAGCATGCACTACGGTCCAGCAGGACTCACAATTCAAATCGAACCACGATTAGCAGGACGGCTCATCGAGGCCTACGCATCATCGCAGGCTGCACACCCGCTCAGCTCTTCAGGTGCCACTAACCCTGTGCAACGCAAGTCATCGTCACGTGGCGGTAGGCCCCTGCCAGCCGCAGTGCAGCGGGTGCCACTAACCCTGTGCGCCACAAGTCATCGTCCCGTGGCGGTAGGCCCCTGCCAGCCGCAGTGCAGTGGGTGCCACTAACCCTGTGCAACGCAAGTCATCATCACGTGGCGGTAGGCCCGTGCCGGCCGCAGTGCATCGGGTGCCACTAACCCAGTGCGCCACAAGTCATGGACCCTTCATGATTGAGTCTCATGGTGCGGAAGCCATCATGTCATCTCCGGCAGTGGGGAATGTGATGTGCTAGGCCCCTTTTATTGGCAGGGTCACGTCCTGTGACGCCTGTGCTGGATGGGTGTGGTGTGGGTGTTAACCAGTCCTCAGGGAGTGGCTGTGGCATGCTGACAACTAGACCAGTGATCAGCAGATCACTACAGGGAAGACCTGGGACATGTAGCTTTGTCGTCCCCCCTCTGAGCGTTAGCGGAGTGGACTGGCCTGGCGTATGGCAGGCCAGCGTAGGGGTGGGAACAATGAGCCCGGGGCTCTGGGCGTGCTTCAGTTCTGGGCTGGACAAGGAAGTAACTGATGCTTGTGTCTCTGTTGTAGTGTCTACGCCACCCGGACCGCAATCGGCATTGTTGCACCCTGTGACTTAAGTCCCACGACATGAGCAACATGGACGTAAGGGGGAATCACTGACCCTACATTCATCCATACTCTCATACTTCAATGATCAAAGACATGAAACATCTGAGCGATTCTGAATGTTTAATTCACATCCAGTGGAGTGTTGCAGCTGGAGCAGTACAGGGCCATACAAACCCCACTTCACATTATTGGCCCGTGGAGGGCCAGCCAGAGTCCTTCAGGGAATGACAAGTACATCGGAAGAGGAAGAGTTCAGTCCGCAGTCTGATCGCTGAGTCATTGGTAACCAATCAGAAAATGGCAGTCCATGTCGAGGTCCAAGGTGAGTGTCGTAGAGTGTATCGGGGGACAGTGGAAGGTGATGATGCAAAGGGCAGAACCAAGCAGATACAGGCCATATGGCAGAGATGAATGCTACCGCCTCCTCCTTACCAGTAAGGTTGATTCCTCCGCATCTTCGTCCTCTGATGTCACATGTGCCTCACACGTGGGTGGTGGTGGATTGCCTGCCGCACTGTGTGCCACTGACACATCGGGGGCAGGAGGTGAATTGCCTGCCGCACTGTGTGCCACTGACACATCGGGGGCCGGAGGTGGATTGCCTGCCGCACTGTGAGGCACTGACACATCAGGGGGCAGAGATGTGGAAGTAGAAGCAGCAGCAGCATTCATCTGCGCAAGGCCTTGAGGCAGCAATGCCATGACGATGTGCTGCAGGGCATGGAAGGTCTCATCCACATCTCGCTGGTGTGCAGCCGTGGCAGCCATTCTTTCCGCCGTCATCCGCTCCATGTTCTCCATGAGCCCCCGCATCTGTCCCAACTACCGGCAGACATCGCTGGAGCCACTCTGACTGGACAGTTGTTCTTGTCTCGGTATCATGACTCCAGCGATGTCAGCATGGATCGCTGGAGAGCATGGAGCGGACTGTGGGTGTCCGTTAGGGACTGTAAGTGGTCCCTGATGGGAATCAGACACCCATGTATGGCATCAAGTTTGGCTGCCATGAGGTCGAACACCACCCGCACCTGATCAGCCATCTTCTCCTGGACCTCTAACACACGGCGTTGGAAGGCCATGTGTTGTTCGTGGGGGTCCTGGGAGACAGCCCGGGTGGTAGGTGCTTCCTGCTGTGTGTCTGTGCAGGGGGTAGGGTCTCCTCGATGCAGCTGGGCTGCCCTGCTCCTGGAGGAGGGGTGCCGTAGCTGTCAATGAGGGTTTGGAGGGCTTCGGTGTCGATGTTGGGGATGTCCTCATCGTCATCAGTGAAGAGTTGTTGGGGCTGCTCTGCAGGAGGTGTTGATGCGCCCTCTGCAATGTGAAGGGGAGATGCAGTATTACATTGTGTTCACATGTATGTTGTCGCATTGTACAAGTTCACACGCAGACTGCATGACAATGTACATTGTGACTGTTTAGGAGGAGCTGCCTATTTGATGCGGGACAGTGGACATTTCGTCAACATCACCGATATGTGTTTGTACTTGTACATTGGACTCAGGTACGCACAACTTAAATTGATATACAGTCCATCATATTTGAAAACTTAACATTCAATACTTTTTAACCAAACAAACTTTTAATGTTGTTCAAACATCAGGTTTCTACCAAGAAAATTCCTTATTTTCTCAACAATACATGATAATGCTATATTGTTATTACAATAACTTTGCAGTAATTAACATTACTATGACAACATCATTACAGCAATACAAAACTCAAAGAAGTAAGCCCAATGCATTTCGGGACTACTGTCCCTTCTTCAGGGGCATCACTGCAAAAACAAAAAAGATTAACGTTATAATGCTATAAATGTACATTCCTGCGGATCTGCAAGCCACCTTTTTGCAACATTCCTTAGTGCAATGTGTAATCCTTCTCCAAACGTGTGACACATATGTAGTGCCAGAAACACCATGTTCAGAATGTGCATGTGTGTGCAACAATACGTGAGACAGGAAAAACAAAAGAGACCAACATAAATAGCGCAAACAGAGAAAAGAAAAAAGAAAAGAAACCTAATTGCCCAGTAAAACCGAGTTGAGACTCATTGCAAAGAAACTATACTCACTAGATATGTAGTATGTTGTCATGTTCAACATAAGGAGTGAGGCTGGCCCGTTGAACTAGCACGCGCTAAAAAGATCCAAGATTAAGTGTTGGTAATGAACCAAAAGACTACGTGCAGCAAGACACTTTCTAAAGGTGCTGTAATTCATACCTTCTAATAACGGGATGAAGCAATCAACGAATTATTCAGAATCAACGAATTATTCAGAATCCTCTTTTTACCTTTAGGTGGAGAGGTGTGGTGCAGCGGCCAGGGCAGCTGACTTCGGAGCACAGGGTTCACGGTTCGATCCCCGGCTCCGGCGGCAGCTCAGCTCAGCACCATGTGACTCTGGGCAATAGCTCACTTAATTTCCACTACGGCCCCCAGCGCCTTGAGACCCGTAAGGGTGAGTAGCTGCGCTATATAAAAACGGACTTACTTACATTTACTGTGTACAGAGCTGACACCCTTCACAGCGTTATGTCTCTGTGAAAATAACCAACAAAAACCAAATCTCCTAGTTATTCAGTGCTATGAATAATCCTTTATCCTCTCAAAACGTCCATGCAACTGTAACACCAACATCCTGCTTACCGCTTTATTCACGGAGAACCGCGTCCCTGCAACAGAAATTACCATCATCAAAATCAATTTAGCGTAACTGGCAATGTGATCACGATCACATAATTCCAACCACAGCTTACCGCAAACTCCGGTGTCCAGCAACTCCACTAACGAACACGCTCAATTCAGAAGAACGCCGCCATGCCGTAAATAAGGAAATGAACCCTGTCACGTGACGGGTGAAATGCGTACTTCGTGATCAGCGCCATGTTGAAGTAGTGAACTCTCAAATTCTGTCTATTATGAAAACACCCGACACCGTTAAAGAAAATAAATACTCAAGATCTTACCCTAAACAAAAGGATAATCATTCAACTATAAATTCAATAATAAAAGGGATGCTACCCATGGCAATTCAAATGATTTAACTTGCATCTGATAGCGACCATTTTATGGCATTGCAAGTAGTTCCATACATTACATCAATATAAATATATTCACCATTCAATATCAATATTAGAATCAATGAAAATAGACTTGCTCAATTAATTAAACGGGATCTTGTCTGAAATGCTAAACATTCACTTCGATGCGCAATGATCTTAACAATACTTTTGTAGGTAAACTACTGGTAAAACTGACAACTCGTGGCAGCCATCTTGGAGCAGTACGTCACATACCCTACAGTAACCCACTATGAATGAAAAATTAATAGTGAAGCAAGACAAAACAACATGAAATCAGGAAAGAATCAAGTAACCCCAGATGTGTCAGAGAAAAAATGTAAAGATGAAAAGTTAAATAGTTCCTAAACATGAAAATCTGTTGGAAAATATACATTGGAGAAAAACAAGAATATATTAAAAACACATGTACCCATCTTGATTTGCATGTAGAGAACTGCACAAAACACTAACTCAGAAGGAGCCTAAATACTATCTAAAGGAAACAGCTCATCTCGAGTCTATCATTGAGCACCCCCAATATACAACAAGCCACACGGGCATTTGATGGAATAAATTACTTTGTTGGTATTGCAATCAGCTTTGAAAAATAGGTTTGATGCAAAAATATTTCTGAAATCTGGCTCTTCCTGTAAAAGTTCCCACCTTCTTTTGATGATATTGCGTATTTTTAAGGAGTTGGTCGAAAATTTTGATATTTTTGCATCAAAACCCGTATTTGCACATACTAGATCGAGAAATATAAAGGAACTTCTTGCCACTAAAACCTCTGCCATCAGAAAAGACACTGTCGGAATGCGCATATGCCTGAACTGCATACACTGTAACAATGTTATCATGGGAAATAATATTTCTCATCCACATACAGGTGAAAGCATCAAGCTATTTTTCAAAGGTGATTGCACTACCAACAACGTAATTTATTCCATCAAGTGCCCGTGTGGCTTGTTGTATATTGGCAAGACAGAAAGGAAACTGAAGATTCGGATTTCAGAACATAAAAGCCGCATACGCAATAAAAGCGCCACGTCTTGTCTGGCAACACATTGGATGGCAAACCGCCACACTATAGCACAGATCAAATTCCAAATCATTGAGACAATAGCAGAACAAACGGGTTTTGATATCAGTAAACGTTTATTACAAAGGGAGATATTTTGGATTAAGCGTCTGGGCACATTGAAACCACGGGGGCTCAATGATAGACTCGAGATGAGCTGTTTCCTTTAGATAGTATTTAGGCTCCTTCTGAGTTAGTGTTTTGTGCAGTTCTCTACATGCAAATCAAGATGGGTACATGTGTTTTTAATATATTCTTGTTTTTCTCCAATGTATATTTTCCAACAGATTTTCATGTTTAGGAACAATTTAACTTTTCATCTTTACATTTTTTCTCTTTGACACATCTGGGGTTACTTGTTTCTTTCTTGATTTCGTGTTGTTTTGTCTTGCTTCACTATTAGTTTTTGATTCATAGTGGGTCACTGTAGGGTATGCGATGTACTGCTCCAAGATGGCTGCCACGAGTTGTCAGTTTTACCAGTAGTTTACCTACAAAACTATTGTTAAGATCATTGCGCATCGAAGTGAATGTTTAGCATTTCAGACAAGATCCCGTTTAATTAATTGAGCAAGTCTATTTTCATTGATTCTAATATTGATATTGAATGATGAATATATTTATATTGATGTAATGTATAGAACTACTTGCAATGCCATAAAATGGTCGCTATCAGATGCAAGTTGAATCATTTGAATTGCCACGAGTAGTATCACTTTTATTATTGCATTTATAGTTGAATGATTATCCTTTTGTTTAGGGTAAGATTTTGAGTATTTATTTTCTTTAACGGTGACGGGTGTTTTCATAATAGACAGAATTCGAGAGTTCACTACTTCAACATGGCGCTGATCACGAAGTACGCATTTCACCCGTCACGTGACAGGGTTCATTTCCTTATTTACGGCATGGCGGCGTTCTTCTGAATTGAGCGTGTTCGCTAGTGGAGTTGCTGGACACCGGAGTTTGCAGTAAGCTTTGGTTGGAATTATGTGAACGCGATCACATTGCCAGTTACGCTAGGAGATTGATTTTGATGATGGTAATTTCTGTTGCAGGGACGTGGTTCTCCGTGAATAAAGCGGTAAGAGGGATGTTGGTGTTACAGTTGCATGGACGTTTTGAGAGGATACAGGATTATTCATAGCACTGAATAACTAGGAGATTTGGTTTTTGTTGGTTATTTTCACAGACATAACGCTGTGAAGGGTGTCAGCTCTGTACACAGTAAAAAGAGCATTCTGAATAATTCGTTGATTGCTTCATCCCGTTATTAGAAGGTATGAATTACAGCACCTTTAGAAAGTGTCTTGCTGCACGTAGTCTTTTCGTTCATTACCAACACTTAATCTTGGATCTTTTTAGCGCGTGCTAGTTCAACGGGCCAGCCTCACTCCTTATGTTGAACATGACAACATACTAGTGAGTATTGTTTCTTTGCAATGAGTCTCAACTCGGTTTTACTGGGCAATTAGGTTTCTTTTCTTTTTTCTTTTCTCTGTTTGCGCTATTTATGTTGGTCTCTTTTGTTTTTCCTGTCTCACGTATTGTTGCACACACATGCACATTCTGAACATGGTGTTTCTGGCACTACATATGTGTCACACGTTTGGAGAAGGATTACACATTGCACTAAGGAATGTAGCAAAAAGGTGGCTTGCAGATCTGCAGGAATGTACATTTGTTTTTGCAGTGAGGCCCCTGAAGAAGGGACAGTAGTCCCGAAATGCATTGGGCTTACTTCTTTGAGTTTTGTATTACTGTAATGATGTTGTCATAGTAATGTTAATTACTGCAAAGTTATTGTAATAACAATATAGCATTGTCATGTATTGTTGAGAAAATAAGGAATTTTCTTGGCAGAAACTTGATGTTTGAACAACATTAAAAGTTTGTTTGGTTAAAAAGTATTGAATGTTAAGTTTTCAAATATGATGAACTGTATATCAATTTAAGTTGTGCGTACCCGAGTCCAGTAGGCCCTTTGGCTACTGGCCCCCCCTCCCTTTTTCTTAGTCAGGTGTGGTAGGTACACACCATCTGGCTCAGCACACTGATCACTAGATCATTAGATTTTTTGTTTATAAAGTCATAGCAAGGAGTGCGTAGTCCACACTATCAATTTAGTTTTGTACTTGTACATTGACATCTCACATTTCCCTGCTATGCCAAATGTGATTGGCCAGTTTCTACACACAAGCGGCACCTGTTGTGTCCTCTGTCCTGTTGTAAACGTGTTGCAGTTTGTACCACATTGTTGTCAATGCTGATGTGCTCTGAATGTCATGTGTGTGTGCTGCATTTTGGGAGAGTCGCCCCTGCAGCTCTGATTTAGCTGCCCCTTGTCCCTTTCAGGCGGTGTGCCTTTGACTTCTGTGCCCATACAGTACTGAGATGTCGCAGACTTGGGTGAATTTGGGTCTTGGTGGGAGTTGGGGCTCTGGGGCATGGTTTGTCCGCAGATGTGTTGTTGACGTCAGGGGTTGTTTGTGCAGGTGGATGTCTCAGAGTGTGACCTGCTCCTTTACGGATGTGGTCCACACTCCGCCACCTCAGTGTGGTGGCATGCACTGTGTCATGATGATCGGACTGCAGCCATGCTAATCGTCATGCAGTGTCACTTGCATTGTCAGTGTGGCTCACGGACCCGCAGCTTTGCTGGGTTCAGCACATGTGCATAGGTTGGTTGTGAGATAAGTGATGTGTGGGCGGGCCTCCTCTGGGCACATAGTCGACGGGGGCCTACGTGCTGTTTCTATGTGTGCTGCAGTGTGCCAAGGGGATCAGGGACATGATCCAGAGTCATTGTGGGTGTGCACTGTGCTCCGCTTGATTGTGCATGTGTGCCATTGTGCCCATCTCCCCCCGTCCCCCCAGTCCCTGGTCGTTACTCACCCTGTTGCTGCTGTGTCAGGTCATGTTGAGCAGTGTCCGGTCCCCCAACTCCTGCCACCGTCTCCCCACTGATGACTGTGGACACCATTTCCTCCATCTCATCCAGCTCGTCCTGTGGTGCTGGACTCCCACCTCCAGTCTGCATTGCTGCCTCCTGGTTGTTGGCGAGTTTCTGCTTGGTCTTGCGCTTCACATCATTCCAGCGCCTCATGAGCTCTTCCATTGTCCTCCTCAGCACTCCGACTGCATTCACCTTATCCACGATGGACTGCCATGTTGCATTTGTTGTTGTTAATGACACAGTGGAGGTGATGAACAGTTGTTGATGGTGTTCTATCACCTCCGTGATCAGGATCCTGTTTTCCTGTGGACTGAACCGCGTCTTCATCTTCTTCTTGTCCTTGCCCTTCCCTGTCCCCGAGGTCCCAGGCTGCTCCTCCGGGGGGCTTGTGGGGTTCTGGCCGTCCTCTGTACCTGCTCCGGCTGCCTCCATTGTGCTTCGCTGTAGTTTGGTTTTTGTTTGTGGTTTTTTTTTCTGCTTTTGTAGTGATTTTTCCCACCCGACGTGTGTGATTTGCAGGCCTGGCGCTGCTTTTCGCTGATTGTCTTATCGCGATTAGGCCCATCGCAACTTTTTTCGCGTTCGGGTTTGGATTTTCATCGCCGTCCCGGTAATGTTATCGCGGACATTTGACGCGTTATCGGGAGACTATCGCATGTTACCGCCGTGTTGAAAATACGACGTTAACACAGAGTTATTTTTCCGCGATAGACGGCGATATGAAAATTTGCGTTAACCTATTTTGGTGATGTTTATTGCACGTTCTTGAGAATATCCCCCTAATTGTCTTATTATCTTCCGGAGCAACATTGTACTACCAACGCTGGATAGTAAAGAGCTGGAATGATACAGGATAGGCATGTAGCAGGTGCACAATTACTCTATTCCGAGTTTCAACCCTCAGCTTCGGGAGTACAAAGCACACATTGTGTGTCTTTTCCCCGGTCTTTGCAGGGCAACATCTAAATGTCCTGTGTTGGCATACAAGATTTTCACCAGGTTTTCTCCTGCCACCTGTTGTAATCTCCGCTAGAGGGATACTCCTATATTTACACAGTACTTGGACTTTGCTCCTTGGGGGGTGTCCAGAGGTTTTCCTGGATTTTCAGCACACTGTTCGCTCACTTTTTACCATGTGCAACCAAGGATGGAGAAGTTGGAAAACAAGTTGGAGTTGCAGACATGGGTGCATTGATCACCAGCAACCGTGGACTGTGGAGATCTTCCACGATTCATAGTCATTTTATGAATGGAAATGAGAATAACACCACAATACATTAATAGATGGTTTGCCATACATCTCACTGTATTGGTCAACTTTATAATAGATCTTTATATCGCTTCTTCATTATGTATACCTTGATCTCCGGTCACATCTGGAATTATCGACATAAAGTCTATAATTGTGTCAATCTTTATATTTTTCCACAAATTTGGCATACACTTCATAGCCTCCTCACGGAATATTTTCTTAAGCACTATTCTTTCTAATAGCGTTTACATTTAACTGATGGACTCATTGAATAATCTACAATTACCTTTTCTTCTCTGCATGGGTCACACTCGCTCCATTCGCCCCACCCGCTGAATTGGCAGTCTATTGGAGAAGGAGCGCCAACTTCTCTTTTCATCCTATCCAAATGCTCATCTGAAAAGCTAACACAAAAGGTTGCTTAATTAAAACACAATTGCACATTACAAACTTACAATAAATGATCACAAAACGACTAATTTTATAACAATTTCCAAACAATACAGCTCAATGCATTTAGAAGTCTGGTGATAGGATAATCATTAATAAATAAAATGGTAATTATTGATCGGATCAAGGGGATTTTGTGCCACAGTCACTGCACATTTGCCCCAGTGACGTATAACTGAGACTTACCGTACTGGTTTATTGCACGTTACGTGGGGTTTTAAACATGGCAGCAATAAAGGAAACTTTTTTGTAATCCCTGCGGCATACTGTGCTGACTGTATTGGACAACGAGCAACTCACAAAACAAGACAGGCATTAGCAAAGCCAATAGGTCTGGTGCTGGCTGTCAGCCCTCTGGCTTTGCCAATGCTTGTTTTGTTATGATTTTTGTAAAACGTTATTGTTAGGCCACTGTTGGGCACTCTCCGGTGTGTAAGAAAACATTGGCTAAAAGCAAAAGCTAAAAAGGCGCACGTTGCCATAATAGTTCTTGGCACCGAGGTAAATACTTTTTGGCAGATATGCGCCTTGTGAAAGAGCAGAATGCCATAACTCACAGCACTGTTAGCCAATGGCTGAAGTGGGCTGGCCTATTGCATTCCTAGGGCCTGATTCACAGAACTAACTTACGTCAAAAACGTAAAGTTAGTACTTTTTGGTATTCACAGAATACACTTACTCATTTTGGTATTCACAGAATGAACTTACTCATTTCGGTATTCACAGAAGTTAGTAGTCCTAACTTTAGGACTCCTAAATGCCTTCTGTGAATACCGAAAGTCTTAAAGTTAGGATTTTTCTCAGTTTAGGAGTAGTAAAGTTAGGAGTCCTAACTTTACTACTCCTAAACTGAGACAAATCCTAACTTTAAGACTTTCGGTATTCACAGAAGGCATTTAGGAGTCCTAAAGTTAGGAGTCCTAACTTTACTACTCCTAAACTGAGACAAATCCTAACTTTAAGACTTTCGGTATTCACAGAAGGCATTTAGGAGTCCTAAAGTTAGGAGTCCTAACTTTACTACTCCTAAACTGAGAAAAATCCTAACTTTAAGACTTTCGGTATTCACAGAAGGCAATTAGGAGTCCTAAAGTTAGGACTACTAACTTCTGTGAATACCGAAATGAGTAAGTTCATTCTGTGAATACCAAAATGAGTAAGTGTATTCTGTGAATACCAAAAAGTACTAACTTTACGTTTTTGATGTAAGTTAGTTCTGTGAATCAGGCCCATACCGTTTGCTGAGGTGAGCGGACGATAAATATGAATGACACAACAGATCAATGGATGAAGAGGGCTTACTGGAAGCCCCTATAAGTATATAATATGCTTCAAAGATCAAACCTGCATAAGACATTGCAGGCTATGATGCATGAGCCGCCCCCAATTTAATCAGTCAGATGTAGCAACAGTGACATTTATTTTGATGACTCTTGCAGTTAATGCATTAGGAACTGAATCATACTCATGGGTTATGGAATACCCTAACTGCATTTCTTTTGTAAACATGTTTTTCTTTATTCTCAGGTATATGAACAAAAACACAGTTGTGTCAAACTTACAATGTTCTTACATTTGCAGTGTCACACATTCCCTCCGGAACAGTCATGGGAGCTCATACAAAGATGAGCGGGAGTGTGCAGCCCCATCTCAATGACAAATAAAGTTCAGCCAGTATTAACAATCAAACAAGTGTACCCACTCTCGTCTTATAGGGAGAAGCTGGCCCCAAGTCCCCTGGGCGGGTGCCCACCCCCACCATATGGAAGAGTACATACAGCATGCTCAACGTGCTGCCTGTAAAGTACCAAAAACAATAAACTCCGTGTGGACCCTACAGGGCGTACAAACCAATGATACCCTTGTTCGGGGAAATATGTTGTGTTGACAGGAACCGTGACTGTGGTCTTAGAAAGGTAACATTTCCATGTCCCAGGCAGTGGCCCTCGGACTGAGAGGTGGACTACCCTCGGCCCGTTGTGGTCCTATCGGCCAAGTAGCATACAGGCACAGGGCCATTTGATTCTGGTGTGTCCTACAGGCAGTGTGCGTGTGATATGTCCACTGATGGAGTTGACCCCCTCTCTGTAGAACATAGCCTTACGTGAGGGAAGCAAGAGGCTGCACCTCCATGATCGAGGAAGAAGGCTTCTAATGAATGGACCCTCTAGCAGTGTCGTAAAAGGTGGGCCCTGGTCAGGGGCTGGAATATTTCCTGTGGACAGGGAATTGCCCCATACCTTTTCCAATTTCTCCATTTGGTCATTAAGTTGATGTATGTATGTGCTCATAAGCTGCCATGTTATGCCTTGCCTGATGCTGTGTGTGAATATTTGATGCAAGTACAGACCTCCACAGTCGCAAGACACACTTTAGCTACCACTAGGGCAGTGGCAAACCAGCACCTGTATTGGTGTGGGACCTCAGCATAGAGGGAGTCATCATGAATGCGGGCTGTCTGACCTGTCAATTGTGAGTGCATCCCCACGTTATTGAAAACCTCTGTACAACATGAAATAAATAAGGAACATTTCCATGGAATATGCACTATGCCACAGTTGGTTGCAGCACACTTCCAGCATGTTGCATCCAGTAAGAGACTCATGTTGTGCAATCATTTCAGAGACACAGTACTTCCTATGTAGGATTTTGTAATAGCTCACTTTTAGACGCCATTCCCTCAATGCTTTGTCATGCCTCACTAAAAGCTCTTCCCAATCCTCATTCGAGTGCTTAAGGCTGAGTCGTTGAGACCACTATTCTGTCGGTCTCACGAGACAGGGGAAGAGAATATGTGCCTAGTGAGTAGATTCCTGACACTGCCCCCTTGAATATTCTTAATTCTCTTAGTTATTAGAGCAGTGAGGATTCATGCAAAATAAGAGGTGTGTGTGTAAATAGAGCGGCTAGACAGTGACACAGTCTTTGGTAGTCCCAGGAGTAGGTTGTACCCAATTGGAAGTCTGCCTGCGCTTCAGTGAAGGTATTCAGGCGATCCTCTGTGGCTAAGTGGTCTAAGACTAGCATCCCCCTGGTGATGAAATGCTTACAGTTCAGTTCTTTTCCCCAATACAGATGTGACCATTCCCTCATAATGGGGCTCCTTTAGGAAAATGCTCTCGACTAAGAGTGTAGGAACGAAGAGGAGGCGAACATAAGGGTTCAGAAGCTTTATTGTACAACAGCCCCAACACTAGTGTGCGGTTCAGACAGGAGGGTCCGCTCTGACAGTTGGACCCGTTGGGAGAGGCAGGGGACTCAGGTAATGGAATGTGGAATGTGGGGGGACCAATGAGGGGACAGGGATGACAGGGGCTCTCGCGCAGGAGAGCAATAGAACACTTGCTGTCACGCGCCAGGTGCTGGCGCGTGGCATTAACCACAAATACAACACATCTTCCTCTCTTGAATGTTTAACAACAATGCAGTTACTCGCAAACAAAATCATCTAGTCGTCTGGGTTTGTTGATGGTTCTACCAAACCTTCCCCTGAGACCGTGATTGTCAGACACAACTTCAGTATCAGAATGTGAATCTCCTTCATCGCTCTGATGGAGCGTGGGAGCGTGAGGACTGACTTCATCATTCTGGTCCTGTGTGCTGCAATCAGTGGCCTCAGCGGTGGGTGAAGGATCACTGTCCTGAACATCTTCATTTCTTGAACACATTCTATTGTGAAAAAGCATGGAACTGTGTCCCCTTTCAAGTTCATCATAATCAACCCACAAATCTTTATTAGCATTATTGGGCTGACATCGACTCGACTCTTTTCCCACTGAATGGCATTTGGCCAACCTGTTCATATGCCAAACTTTGCCATCACTGAGTCTGGCAGCATTGTTATAAAGTTTGCTGATGCGAAGGGGAGCGGTGAATCTGCTTTCTCCCTTCCTGACTTTCCTTTCAAGGCGAACTTTGACCAGATCTCCGATCTTGAATGAGTGATCTTTGACACCATGTCTTGTGTCGTACCATTCTTTGTAACACGTTTGTGCTTTCTCGATGTTGCTCTTTATGGTTTCAGGTGACCATTCTACCTGTTTGGATGTGGGCATCCATCCTAGGTCTCTGCTCAAGGGTTGTCTACTTCTCATGAGTACGAATGGTGACTTGGAGGTATGGCACAAGGAGTGATTCTGTAGGCCCAAATGAGTTTGAATATTTCTTCTTCCCAATTGAGACTATTGTTCCTGGATAATTGTATGTTTCCTTTTAGAACTCGGTTGAAACGCTCAACGAGGCCGTTTCCCTCAGGGTGATAGAGCGAGGTGGTGTGCTGAGTGATGCAATTTCTCTCCAGGAACGACCTAAAGGCATCGGAGGTGAATTGTGGTCCATTATCGGTCAGTATGTGCTTGGGTAGCCCTTCACACAAGAAGAGTCTGTCTAGAAACGAAATGACTGCAGAGCTATCTACACTATGGACAATTTCAATTACAGGCCATTTGGAGAAGTGATCGACAACCACCAGGATGTACTTGATCACCCCATCGTGGCCTTCAATAGGACCGGTTATGTCCAGACCTATCCTCTCCCAAGGCATGCTTGGGGGGGGGTAACGGAGACAGGGGAACTCTAGAGGTTTTGAGGCCCTTGTCTGAGTCATTGCAACTAATGCAGTTTCTAATCATGACCTCAATCTGTTTATCAATACCGGGCCACCAATAACTGTTTCTGACTCTTTGCTTGGTTTTAGAGATACCAAGATGACCAATATGGCATAGTCTTAATATTTTACCTTTGAGCGTGTTGGGGGGAACGGCCTTGCCTATTCTGTACAGCACTCCGTCTTCAACACTTAATTCATTCCTTATCTCCCAATAAGTTTTGATTCCTTCATCAAGAAGACTCTTCTCGGGCCAGGAGCCATTGATGTATTTGCACACCTTGTGTAAAGTGGGGTCTTTAAGCATGTGTTCTTTCCATTCAGCACCTGTGATACCATCCATGTCGGTGTTGAACAGTAATGCCACTTTCTCCACATCCATTTGCTCCTCTGTGACCTCTTCATTAGGTAAGGGAAATCTGCTTAAGAAATCAGCAACCTTGTTCCTAACCCCAGGCCAGTATTCAACAGTGTAATTATAGTCTAAAAGCTTGACTGACATTTTGCTGAGTCTGGGGGAGGCATTTTGTAAACCGGATGCTGAGAGGATTTTGATTAGCGGTTTGTGGTCTGTGCGTAAGTGGATGTTGTATCCCCAGATATAAATTCTGAAATAGTTTAGAGCCCAAGAACAGGCAAGCATTTCGCGCTCAATCACTGAATATCTTTCCTCAGCTGCGGTCAGTGATCGAGAAGCGAAGGCTACTACCCACTCATGGTTGTCCGAGTCTTTCTGTGCAAGGACAGCACCAAGCCCCTTGTTGCTGGCATCCGTGGTGACATAGGTCTGAGCTTTGGGGTCAAAACCTTTCAGAAAAGGCGCATTTCCAATATCTTTCTTGATGCGGTCGAAAGCCTCTTTACATAACGGGGACCACTCAAATTTGACTTTGCTTTTGAGCAATTGCCTTATGTTGTAGGTTTTTTCTGAAAAGTTGCAAATGAACTTCGAGTAGAATTCTGTCAGACCGAGAAAAGCTCTCACATCATCCTTGTTGGAGGGGGGGAAGCTTTCAGAATGGCATCGACCAATCCCTGCTTGGGTTTAATGCCCTCCTGACTGATGGTGTGACCCAGATAAACAACTTTGTTCTGAGAAAATTTACATTTATCTAATTCAACTGTCAGCCCATGCATTTTCAGAATCTCAAACACCTGCTTTAAGCGTGCATCATGTTCCATTTGGTTGCTGCCCATAATCAGGATATTGTCCTGGAAGGACCTCACCCCAACAGTGCCCTCAAAGAGAGATGTCATTATTCTCTGAAAGAGCGCTGCGGCGGAGGCTAATCCAAAAGGTACCCGTGTGAAGCGATAGCAACCAAATGGTGTTATGAAAGTTGTATACTTTCTGCTCTCCACATGCAAAGGTACCTGATGGTACGCAGACTTTAAATCTATGATAGAAAATACATTCATATCTTTTGTAGCATTGAATATTTCGCTTATGCGCGGCAAGGGGTACTGATCAACAATAATGTTTTTATTCAGGTCTCTGAGATCTATGCAGAGTCTAATTTTTCCATTGGGGCGTTTAACTACTACCAAGGGAGAAACCCACTCAGCGGATTCGACCTTTTCAATTACTCCATTGGTGACCAGTCTGTTTTGTTCCGTTTGGACATCATCTCTGACAGAGACGGGTAGATGTCTGACCTTGTGTACGCAAGGGGAGGCATTGTCTTTTAACTGAATTTTGTGTTTGAAGCTGTTGAGTAGGCCCACTTTTCCTGAAAGCACTTCGGGGTAGTCTCTGATCAGGGTGCTATTGTATGCATTGACGTCCTCAATAGACATAACAGGGTCATCACTGTTGGGATTGAGAATGATCCCTAGGTCAGCCTGATCATTCCATCCCAAGACGGAAGGTCCTTTTTTAGCCACAAAGAGTTTGCAGAACGCCTTCCTGTTTTTAAATTCAAACTCCAGTTCACGAGTCCCTATGAACTCTATGTTATCCCCTGTGTAGCTCTTAGCAATGACATTGGATTTTTCGAGGGAAGTACCAATTCTACCCACAAAATGCTGCTTCCAGACACTTTCATTTACAATAGTGAACGGGGAGCCAGAGTCCGCAACTATGTTTATAGGTACCCCACCCATTCTGATTTCACAGATGGGTTTCTTGGCCCTAGTGGGAGTAAGCTCCAGAATGTCATATTCAATTGAGAACACATAGTTGACCTTGTCTGACCCCGAATCATCGGACTCCTCCGACCTGGAGTCGTACTGGCCCTGAATGTGTCTAACCGGCCTGCTACGTCTGAAGAATTTCCTGTTACATGCTTTTGCAAGATGCCCCGTCAGACCACAAGACGTGCACTTTTGAAATCTGGCCGGGCACTTTTTGAAGTCGGCTAGGTGAAAAGAAGACCCACAGCGATAACATTTTCGTTCAGTGTCTTCATTGTATTTTTTGGTGTACACCTTTTCGTTATTGATTTTTTTCTTGTTAAACTCACTTTTCTTGTCACCCTCACTAGGATTTTGGCGAGTACTCTCCTTGGACCTGAATTTGCTTGCATTGGATGTATTGACTGCTTTTACAACATCGGGCTCATCTAGAACAGCTTTGGCACACCTGCCCGTAAGCTCCGCTTTTTTAACCAAGGCAACTACCTCTTTCAATGGTGACTCACCAATCACCCATAGCTTGTCTTGGATGTTGGGGTTACTGGCGTGCATTATAATTTGGTCACGTATGAACTCTTCTTGTAACTGCCCAAATCTGCATGTTAGGGCTAAAGTACTTAAAGCGGATACATATTCATCAATGCTCTCATTTTTACCCTGTTTTCTCCGTGAAAATTTGTAGCGATCGACTGCAACGCATACAATCGGTGAAAAATGAGCATCTAAATCATCTAAGGCGTGCTGAAAAACATTATCACCCTCCCTCACTTTTTTCTCAATCTGGTTGTAAGTTTTTAGACCACCTGGACCAAGGCAATATAATAATACTTTCTTCTTCTTTTCAGAAGTGAAATCCTCATCTTCCACAGTTTCAATGTAATTGCAAAAATATTCCTTCCATTCCTTCCATGGCATGCATGGTTCTCCCTTGAGTGGAAGGAACGGCTGTGGCTGAGAGAGATTCAACGAGCTTAAGGCACACATGTTGCACTGGAGTGCTCTGAGTACACAGTGGAAGGTGCGGTCAGAACTGAAGAAAGTGTGCGTGTCACTGTGGAAGGAAACGCACTGTTGACTGGTGAAATGTGCGTATCACTGTTGGATTGGATGCACAAGGTGGATAATTGCGGAACTCAATGTAAAAGATTTAATAGATCTGAACTGGACCACTGTAACTCCTTGGTTGGTCTTGGCTGGATAAGTGTGCAAATCACTGTACACAAATTCTTTTGATCTGCACTTATGTGTGACAATAACACCCCCAATAATGCCACAATAATTATATAATCTGCACTGGAAAGTGTGTAAATCACTGAAACCACAGCATTCATATGTGCCAGATAGATATGCTCATCAGCGTGCCTGAAATTATCTCTAAAAGTCCCAGAACACTTTAAAAATGTAAAGAGCGTGAGCGCACTCTAGTGGTGACATGCGTGAGAGGATATTGTAATATGGACGATGAGATGACCAGTAATTACAGTGTGCGCATCACTGAGGTAGGGAACGCACTGATGGGTTGAGCCCAATGAAGACTGTGACGAGGGTGCCACAAGATGGCCGTTGCGTGTGCTGCGCAGCCCAATTTAAAATGGCGGTGGACGTGCAATGACGACATGCGCAGGCTATCAGGCTGTCACTGTGAGGAAGGCGTCAGGTCCGGAGGAAGGCGGGAAATCAGCTGACAGGAAAATCAGCTGCACGCTGCGGGAGGCCAACAGTAGAATTTCAGGAGGCAGACGTAGGTAGTGGCGAGTGGCGTGAGGCGAGCGGCAGCAGCGCCAGAGAATGCTCACGAGTAGTGGAGCGCAGGGAGGCTGTGAGGGGTGCGGCAGATGACGCAGCCGAGGATGCCCCTGGAATGCCAAAACCCCTCAACACCCCCGCAGACAGCGCCGGTCTCACCGTGTCAGAAGAAACGCCTCATCAACTTGAAGGCAGGAATGGTGCAGCAGAACCCCCGGAGAAAACAGGAGACAGCACCTCGCAAGGCTGATCAGGACGTCCTGTAGCTTTGGCAGGTTAGTGAAACATTCTGACTTGCGACGGGTCCCGCAGCGACATCAGGCATACCGCAGTGGGGGCTGTTGCAGAAGTCCGCTCGTCGCCACTTGTAAGAACGAAGCGGAGGCGAACATAAGGGTTCAGAAGCTTTATTGTACAACAGCCCCAACACTAGTGTGGGGTTCAGACAGGAGGGTCCGCTCTGACAGTTGGACCCGTTGGGAGAGGCAGGGGACTCAGGGAATGGAATGTGGAATGTGGGGGGACCAATGAGGGGACAGGGATGACAGGGGCTCTTGCGCAGGAGAGCAATAGAACACTTGCTGTCACGCGCCAGGTGCTGGCGCGTGGCATTAACCACAAATACAACAAAGAGCTTGTGCCCTTTACTTCTTGCATACACCATTGCATTTATTATCGGGTTAGGAGTTCACTGCCATATCTTATTATCAATGTACAGTGGATACAGAGGTCCAGCATCCCACCAGAATTATTTCTCCAGGGATACCCAGAGCAAGTTATCTAGGAAATTATGCATCATAAATTGTATTTGTGCTAGCTGGGAGGCTAACCAGTAATGTTCTCCGCGGGGTAAGCAGAGCCCTCCACTCGCTATGACCGCATATAATATGTGTAACTTCAGTTAGGGTTTCCTTCCTGCCCAAATGTACTCCTTGAGCAAGCGGTTGAGATCATGAAGTATGGGTTTCTGTATATGGAGTGGAACCATAGAAAAAAAGTAGTTCAATTGCTACATTTGACCCCACAAAAAGATGTTAAGGGTCGTCCTACGGGCAAGAACTGGTTGTATGGCAAATCAATATACAAAGAGTATGCAGGTCCTAAAGTTGTCGCATGCGGGAACACCACTAGTGTATACCCATCACAAGGGTGGTCAATAGAATGTGAATCTTCTGGATCAAGAGCCCTCACCCACACAGATGGGTGGCATGCTTCATCAGTGGGCAGCTCCTCATTGGGCCAGCACTGCAATGCCCAACGGGCCCCTCGAGGGGGCTGTTTGCCAGAGACCTTTTCAAATGGGCAAGCCTATGTGAGGGTACTAAAAGTGAAGAATAGAAGGGAAGTGAGTGAAATACTAAAAATTACGCCACCTTCTCACTATTTTATTGTAATTGTGGTTCTTGTCAAGATTAAAACAGAGTGAAATAAGACAGGAAAATTGTTTTCCTTCTTGTTTATCCCAAGGGATAGATTTAAATGTGGGTCAACATGTTTCGTGCCCAATCTGAATAAACCACCTGTGAAGTGTAGCTGTGCCAATATCTCTTACTGAATCTATCATGAAAAGAGGTAAAGAATTCCAACCCTTTCGAAGTAATAATCAGGCCCCTTAGGTATTGCAGGGAAAAACGCAGTGTGTGCAGTCTGGCATCGAGCGCGGTTATTGTCGGATGACCTAACCACTCACTGCAATCAAGGAGGTGCCTCCAGGATTTCAGTGAGGGGGTAGGTCATCCAGCAAAAGGTCAGAACTCTTTACCTCTCGTCATGATAGTTTCAGTAAGAGATATTGGCTCAACCACACCTCACAGGTGGTTTATTCGATTGGGCACTTTACCAATTTGGACACCTGTCCCAGTTCCCTGTAGATTAGATTATTTGATGGTTCTGTGGAATTGTCACAAAACATTCATGACTTTGTTTAAGGCAAGAAACATGATGACACTTATTTAACTCTATCCCTTGAGATAAACAAGAGGGAACATTTCTTTCTGTCTAGTTTCACTGTGTTTTAGTCCTGACAATAACCACCATGACAATAAAATAGCGACAAGGTGGCCTTTTGTCATTTTTAGCATTTCACTCACTTCTCTTCCAATCTACACTTTTAGTACCCTCACTATAGGCTTGCTACTGCATATCATTTATAAGAATCTCTGGCAAAGAGCCGCCTCAAGGGGCCCATTTGGCATTGCAGCACTGGCTCAACGAGGAGCTGCTCAATGATGAAGCATAAAACTCACCTGGGTGGGTGAGGGTTCTTGCCCCTGAATATTCTCATTCCACGGACCACCCTTGTCATGGGTTTACACTAGTGGTGCACCCTCATGCGACAACTTTAGGAACTGCATACTCTTTGTATATTGATTAGTCTATAGAAAGCGTGTATATTGGACCTGAATTGCTTCCAGTCCCTCCTTTTGTTGCGGATGTCTGCCATTTGAAGATGTGGCCAGCAATCGCCGCCATAGTGATATGATGTGTGAGCAGGAGGGCTTTGCATTTGTCCCAGATAATTCTGTACCCAGAGAACCAGGCCAAGTGGGTTATCGTCTGTATCAAGAGAGGAATAGACTGCTATGGGTCAGAATGTGTAAGGAGGAGATAGCTCGCATGGAGGAATACTTTTTGTTTCCCAGCAGATGTCTGTATCCCTATAATGTCTGTGCCCTGAAATGTTTGTGACCCTAACTGAATTTCAATATTTCAATAGTTATTAATGATATTTTCATAAAATTATCACGTTTGTAAAATTCTAGATGACTTTCTGATTTATTCCGACAACTATATTGAATATGGTGGGTGTGCAAATAAAATGCCACCTCGTTTTGAAGAATAACGTTTGTGCCAAGACTTTGAAATATGCAATCCTGAATCCTGATCAGTCATCCCTGAATCTCTCTCTTCCATGGGCACATCAGTGCTCAGGACCCTTCCATCCTCCATCACTCTGAAGCAGCTCGAGAGTATTCCAAACATTACAAAAGGGAGCAACGTGACAATATTAGGCCACCGACCCTGGGACACAGGACACTGGAGCACGGCCATTGACATTGGGATGCTGACACAAACATGGAGGCTGAGTCAATAGCACACTGACGTGGAGATGGAGCCACTGACAACAGCACAGGAACAGTAACATGAGGGCACTGATTGTGGCAATGATACAGATGCATTGGCACTTGAAACACCCGCACCAACGCAGATCCCTAACACTATCGTTGACCGAGGGAATAGTCGACCTAAATAGATGCACTGACACAGGATGAGGGTCCAAGGGAATAGTCGACCTAAATAGATGCACTGACACAGGATGAGGGTCCAAGGGACTAGGAGACCTAAACAGACACACTGACACAGGATGAGGGTCCAAGGGACTAGGAGACCTAAACAGATACACTGGCTCAGGATGAGGGTTCAAGGGAATAGGAGACCTAAACAGATACACTGGCTCAGGATGAGGGTTCAAGGGAATAGTCGACCTAAACAGATACACTGACACAGGATGAGGGTTCTAGGGAATAGGAGAACTAAACAGATACACTGACCCAGGATGAGGGTCCAAGGGAATAGGTGACCTAAACAGATACACTGACTCATGATGAGAGTTCAAGGGATTGAATGCTTAATGCAGCACACATAGAAGTTGCAAAACGTTATTATTTTTTAAATGATTGTTTATGTGCAGGAAGGGACACCTTTCTGCACATAATCAATCAATGGCGTTTTGCTGTTTCCATGTGTGCTGCACAACGCAGCACACATGGAAACAGCAAAAACGAGGAGAAATTAAACATTTCTCCCCGTTTCGCCAGGTTAAGACCAGGTTTTTCCTGGTCTTAATTGTGGCGCTGCCTCCTTTTTATGCCACCCTTGTAAATAGGGGGCAGCGTCAAAATGAAAGGGTGCTGCAGTGGAACGCCCACAGCAACACCCATTGCTCTCCCCTTTCACAATAAGTATAGCCTGAAAGGGTGCCTTATTTACGCGGCAGCATTAAGCCATGTTAAGTGGCTTAACGCTGGCTTGTAAAGAAGGCGAAGCCCCTATCGCCACCACAACGTCCTGAAAAGTGACGTTGTGGTGGCGATAGGGGCTTGTAAATATTCTCCTTTGTCTCTTAAAAACTCTCCTCTGGCAGCTGTCAGTTTGTAAAAAAAAATCTGGTGCATTGGGTATTAGGAGATAATGTGGGGCCTCGAAATTTCTACTACCTAGGGGCCTCCACAAGGTTTAATTCGGCACGGGTGTAGTGGGGAGAAAGCAAAATTGACGCTGACGCAGGGAGACTCAAATTGGCAGTGGGTCTCTGACCTGGGGCGCAAAGGCATTCGCATGGGGACAAACAGTGGCATTGGGACATAGGGTTATTTCTGCAGAGACACTGACGTAGATATATGGAAAAAGGGCAAGGACCCTGACATGGAGACACTGAGAACGCAAACATTAGCATACTGACTGTAGGAGACATTACCATTGACGTTGAGACACCGTCACAGCTACATAAATGAGGGAACATAGACACTAGGACATATATGTGGGGATACCTGACAGCTAGCTATAGCAGTCTCTGGGATCAAGTCATGAGGGCACAGGCAGTGACACAGGGGTCTAGATATTAAGCAACAAAATCAGGGTCACAAAGGCTGGAAGACTACAGACTCTGGCAGGTCATGGACATTGGGGTATTGCCACATTTTAGTTCCCATTTCCTGAAATGTAATGCTCCTCTATCAACCATTTAAGGACCTATTCACAAATCAAACTTTTCACATACACCACTCTACAGACAACTACAAATGCCCTGATATTTCGAGATCCAGGTGTGAAAACATAGCACTTAGTTTTACTGGGAACAAATCCGCATCTGGAGAAACTGCGAATGACTTGATGCATGGAGAGATGCAGCCTGCCCGCCCTTGCCCCTGCTGCACCACACGGGGAACAGATACTACACCCCAGGCTTTGCTCCGCCTGCTGTGCTTCTCCCCTCTCCTCTGTCCCCTGGCCCGCAGCACCCCCCCTGCTCCCATTTACGACCTATTGAAAGTAGGCCGTTAATAGCAGCGATAGAGGACTTGTCGAAGGTTCTAGAATTCGGAATGACATGCGGAAAAGGACCCACTATTCCCAGGTCTTTTTGTTATTCACAATTCTCGTATTAACAGCCTGCAATGCCCATTATTTAGCCATTATTAGGTGTGGGTTTACCAACCAGAATTGGCCAGTTCACACCCCAGATATCCCCACACCAAATAATGCAGCATTAGTAATGAGGCAAATGCGGAAAAAGAACTTACTGAGCGTATTGCACATTCTTTTTCCCCACACTTTATTCCATTTTGAATATTGCCTTCCTATCAAAATAGACAACAAATCAAAACAAACAACCAGATACTGGCAACCCTGCGGAGTGTTAAGCAAAGGAGGGATAGAAGTGAGGAGGAGAGAGATCTAAAGAGGTGGGGGGCTTTGCTGTCCGTTTAGTCAAGGGGGTGAGGGGAGGATTAAGCGATTGTTCCAGACTGCAGGAGCTGGGGAAGAAACCGTGGCTCAAAGTTTTCGCCGTCCTCAGCAACCCCACTAAGTTGTTTCATTGTGGATCTGAAAATTCTGTGGGGCTTTTTCTTTCTCAGCAAGTAGGGGACATGTCTTCAGGGGCAGCTCCTCTGCTAAGGCAGAGGAGCGCCGCCCCACAGGAAAAATACAATGATAATAACAATGTTCATTATTGGGTACGTAAAGATGCGGGCGGGGCTGTGCTTCCCGCAGAGCAGGGGGAGGAGTGGGAGCACTCTTTTAAGTGTGCATGACAGTTTGGCCAGCCAAACCATCATGCGCACTTGGCATGTTCATTATACAGCTTGGTTGGAGAACATGCCCAGACTCCCAGTCCCGTCTAAGCACCGAACCACGGAGCTCAGACCAATCACAACGCTGCTGTAAGGCAGCGTCATGATTAGCTAGGGGAGTCAGGAGCCTGCATGCTTCCTGCTTCGTCGACGAAGAGGATGGAGGAAAGGCGACCGCCGGGAAGGTACGTAATTTCTTTTTTCTTATTTTCTTTTTTTTAACCCCTCCCTGCCCCACCACTACTGCCCAGTAGCAGCAGCTTGCCATTCTCCACCCCCCCCCCCACACACACCTGCTTCTTGATAAAAGGCAAATTATTTCAATTGTAAACACTTTATCAGCCAATATCGCCCTCAATTTTTCCACAGAATAAATGTCAGAAACCACCTGTTTAAACTTAGGAAGTGCTCTCTTTATATTTTATAAAGAAAGTAGTTGTTGCTGCCTCGACCAAATACACTTGCACATCTCTATGTAGCTGTACCAAATTGGGTTAGATGCATGCCTAGAGTTCGGTATAGGCAGGAGCTACCCCCTGAGTGGAGGCCTGCTCATAAATTGTTTAGATAGGTCCGATGGAGAGCCTGTAATCGTTTGAACCTATCTGAATTAGGGATTTTGTATGAGATAAGACATTCATCTATGGCTTTTAAGGTTCCATTTTCATAAAAAAACTTTCAATTCATGTGTACTCGATCCCCTCACTTCTAAAGAATGTGGGTCGTGTGGCACTGGTATAAAGTCCGGATGAAGTGTAAATGGAGAAAGGAAAGATTGCAGAGTAGAGACCCTCCCACTCTGGACCAGGCCCTTCCGGTGATCTAGAGATATTTTAATTGCGTGTGAGAGTGTTCTACTATGTGGTCAGTGATGTGTAGGGAGCAATAACAGGTTCTGTAGATTACAGAAAAATCAATTCTTTCAAATCAAGCTTACTCTTTAAAACATTTGCACTAATAATTTCCTTATTCTAATCTACAAGCAATAACACCTACGACTGACACACTTTTTAAAAATAGTAAAATGTCCGTGTATATAACACTGTTAATAGCAATAGTTCACAATGGGGTGCCATAGATAAGGTAAGATGTTTACAATGTTTAATACTACCCACCTGCACTCAGAGGTTTTAATACCACTTTCTTTTACAGTTGTTTGGAAAGCGTTTTAATAAAGAAATACGTATACTATATGATTGACCACTCTGCTACTGTTTTATATCTGTAAGATAATCACTACACTACACTATGATCTAGAAATGGCATGCCAAAATGTATGCTGGAATGTTAAACACAATATTCATTTATCTGGAGGATCAAGACTGTTAATGAAGTCTGGGGAAAGAATTACTCAATGTCCAAGGGCCCAATTTACAACCCAAAAAATAGACATTTGCACCCATAGGTTTAACCTCAAATGAGTCCAGATTAATGAAATCACAGAGGTTGCCAAGGATAGCCCTAGAATTATGCAAGAGTAGCAGGTTTCCAGACATACTCTAATAAAAATATTGTGAAATTCCGATTATTTGCCAAGAACAAAAAACAAGATACTCCACAAACCTGGCTCGATGACATGAACCATGACGGTTTCAAACCCCAGCGCCCACCAAATGCCAAATCACTCGGATTCACCCTGGACACCAACCTCTCCCTCAAGGAGCACATTACCAAAAAAACAAAACCTACCTGGTGCCAGCTGTATCTTCTAATGAAAGTCAAATTGTTTCTTCTAGAAAGCAACTTAAGAACTGCTGTTCAAGCCCTTGTACTCTCACATCTGGATGGTGGTAAGGCCCTCCCAGACTCAACGCTAGCAACCCATAAGGGCATCCTACATGCTGCAGCAGGTCACCCGACCCCTAATGGATTACCTTTGGCTCCCCTTGCCGGCCATATTCAAAACTAGCTGCATCATATACAAAGCCACCACAACCAGCACACTTATCTTGCAGACAAGCTCACCTCCTTTGGTGATTCTCAGCATACTCGCAGGCAGGACACTAACAGACTACAGACTAAAAAGTGCAAAAAGGAAAAACCATGACCTTTTCCTTCTGTCCCTCCAGGATCAGGAACAACATCCCTGTATCCCTCAGAACTATCCCAATGTTGTAGCAATTTAGGAAAGACTCGT
Organism: Calotriton arnoldi; assembly: GCA_963921515.1. NCBI lineage: Eukaryota > Metazoa > Chordata > Amphibia > Caudata > Salamandridae > Calotriton > Calotriton arnoldi. The sequence continues at coordinate 620,345 of CAWUFW010002734.1, read as the reverse complement.
TTATTTAAACACTACTACATCACAATGCTTAAACCGATCACCACTTAGTTTCATCTCCTATAACTCACCAACTTTCAGCTTACCTTTGACCATGTACAGCGCTCTGCTGCCCTTTGGCTAGGTTCGGGCCACAGAAATACCAAATACATAAGTACATTTGCACTTGCTGCCAGGCAAAGTTTTTTCTGCATTTATATTTAGACAAAGAAATACCACTGCATTTGTGCAATAGCGCTTTTCTTTTTGTATTCTTTCATAGTAAAAATATTTTCCCTGTGTTGACGAGACCCTTTATGCGCACAGGAAAATGTAAACACTAAAAGCGTGATTCAGAGTTAGGTATTAATGGAAAATCCTCTGATTTGCAGAGGAAGTTTTTATTCAGGAAGAGAACTGACGTGGAATTTCATCCCATATAACACCTCTATGGTGACGCAAGATCCTCTGACTGATTATCCTCCAGATTTAGGACTTCCTCTAAAAATTGAAGACTTTTTCTTTACAAGCAAACCAAGGGTAATGACAATAAGAGGAAGACAGATCATAGGGGTTGTTAAGCAGAAGGCAGTAATGGGACTGCTACAAAAAACTGGTTAACCTAGCCATTCATTCATCTCTTGCATCCCTTGCCTCATTTAGAGTTAGGGAATTACAGCTTTCCTAAAAGTGAAGGGACGTTCATCTCCACTTTCAGAAAAAGTGTCAGGGCATTCCAAACATTGGTAATAATGTATTTTTTAAGGCGGTCCTTCTCACGCAATGCAAGCTTCCTTTTGTTACCAAACTGACAGATGATTGTATTCATTCTTCACTTCAAATGAACCAATTGAACAAACATATTACATTTCCATAGGAAATGCCTTTTTTGTTTTGCTAATACTAAACATTGACACCGTTTGATGAATCTTCATGAAACGTTCCGAAAACGTGCTCTTTATTGCTTAGTTTCTTCATGGAAAGTTCAGGGTGATCCTTAAGCGGTGACCGAGAAAAATGGGGGGGGGTCCCAAAAACTCAAAATCTCCATGCATTTTCCATAGACTTTTTTTGAACAGCGCTATCGCAAAATCTACTGAACAGAATTACCTCAAATTTGGCAGGAAGCTGGATCCTGGTTCAGAAAGTGTGCTTTTTGTGATTTGATGAAAATCTGTTCTGTAGTTTTTGAGAAATTATCAAAAATATTTGTATATCCGGAAGGTTGGGTTTGAGGAACTCTCACGAGAGTCACTCGAACCCAATTTCATAAAATAGATAGATGGGATTGACCTACACAACTATTTTCCCTTGGGCCAGCGTGCTCCCATGGGAGTAAGGCTCCTGTGGGAGAGAGTGCTCTGATTGACTGGCCGCAAATGTTGAAGCAGCCATTACAGGTCTTGGGGTCTTAGTCACCTGTCCTGACCTGAGATTGTTATACAAAAAGGTTATAAAAGGGCAGGGTAGAGATACCCTGTCCCCGAGCTCTTGTGATGGGGGTTGGGTGTCCCAGAGGGACCAAGAAAAAGAAATATTTTTTAATGCTGCAAGCCTGCATTTAATTAAAAAAAACACAAGATAATATTTTCTATTTATATTTAGTAATCCTGACTCCTGGGGTCAGGATTACTAAATATTTGGGGAGGGGAGCATGAATGGAGCCCCCCTCCCTGAGCAAATATTTGGGTCCTCGGGTTCGCTTGCCCTAGGACCGAATATTAAAAACACAAGCGGGGGGGGGCATGTGTCCCCTCCCGAGCCACTATTGGGCCGCAGGGTCCCGATCCCACAGGGCTGATTTATATATAAAATGGGAGGGGGCACTTGGCCTCCCTACCCGAGCTGCTATTGGGCCCCATTCCCCAGGGCTGACTATTAGATAAAGGGGAGGGGGCGTGCAGACCCCTTTCCGAGACACTTTTGGGCCCAGGTTCCATCCCCCAGGGCCAAATTTCTTCGAAACGGAGAAGGGTGCCACACTCTCCCCTCCCTGTGCTGGCATTGGCCCCACCCCCCGGGATGCAATACTTTACAGTATCCCTGGGAACCCAGCCCGGGGACACTGAAGTTTCCTGCCCTGGAGTGCGGGCATACCCTGTCCGCACTCTCTTGAGCAGGGAGATTGATTGATTGATTAGTTTGTGTCAATTAATAAAAATTGTTACAAAAAAACAAAAAGAAAAAGAATGAGCAGGGAGCTCCACTGTGCTCCAGCCCGGGCGGGAGCAGTTAAAAAATGCTGCTCTTGTCTGGGTGACATATGCAAAAGAAACAATTGATGGACGGAATGCTGGACAATGCAAACATTCACCCCCAGTCACAAGGATCTGGGTTTAATCCATCATTCTTTTGCTCACCACACCACCCCAGTTTGAACCCAGCCATATGCAAATCAGTCTTGACCCTGTTCCTTGTGGGAACAGTCCAGCCCGAACTGCCAAGCCAGGTCCTCCCTGGATTGGAAACAAGCATCCTGGGACCGGTTTCAGGGCATCACCCTTCCTCAGCCAGGCTAGCTTGAATCCAGTGGTGTAGTGAGCACGGGACCCACGTCTGGGCATACCCTTCCCACTTAGGGCGACATAAGCAAAAGAAACAATTGATGGACGGAATGCTGGACAATGCAAACATTCACCCCCAGTCACAAGGATCTGGGTTTAATCCATCATTCTTTTGCTCACCACACCACCCCAGTTTGAACCCATCCATATGCAAATCAGTCTTGACCCTGTTCCTTGTGGGAACAGTCCAGCCCGAACTGCCAAGCCAGGTCCTCCCTGGACCGGAAACAAGCATCCTGGGACCGGTTTCAGGGCATCACCCTTCCTCAGCCAGGCTAGCTTGAATCCAGTGGTGTAGTGAGCACGGGACCCATGTCTGGGCATACCCTTCCCACGTAGGCCGACATATGCAAAAGAAACAATTGATGGACGGAATGCTGGATAATGCAAACATTCACCCCCAGTCACAAGGATCTGGGTTTAATCCATCATTCTTTTGCTCACCACACCACCCCAGTTTGAACCCAGCCATATGCAAATCAGTCTTGACCCTGTTCCTTGTGGGAACAGTCCAGCCCGAACTGCCAAGCCAGGTCCTCCCTGGTCCGGAAACAAGCATCCTGGGACCTGTTTCAGGGCATCACCCTTCCTCAGCCAGGCTAGCTTGAATCCAGTGGTGTAGTGAGCACGGGACCCACGTCTGGGCATACCCTTCCCACTTAGGGCGACATATGCAAAAGAAACAATTGATGGACGGAATGCTGGACAATGCAAACATTCACCCCCAGTCACAAGGATCTGGGTTTAATCCATCATTCTTTTGCTCACCACACCACCCCAGTTTGAACCCAGCCATATGCAAATCAGTCTTGACCCTGTTCCTTGTGGGAACAGTCCAGCCCGAACTGCCAAGCCAGGTCCTCCCTGGACCGGAAACAAGCATCCTGGGACCGGTTTCAGGGCATCACCCTTCCTCAGCCAGGCTAGCTTGAATCCAGTGGTGTAGTGAGCACGGGACCCACGTCTGGGCATACCCTTCCCACTTAGGGCGACATATGCAAAAGAAACAATTGATGGACGGAATGCTGGACAATGCAAACGTTCACCCCCAGTCACAAGGATCTGGGTTTAATCCATCATTCTTTTGCTCACCACACCACCCCAGTTTGAACCCAGCCATATGCAAATCAGTCTTGACCCTGTTCCTTGTGGGAACAGTCCAGCCCGAACTGCCAAGCCAGGTCCTCCCTGGACCGGAAACAAGCATCCTGGGACCGGTTTCAGGGCATCACCCTTCCTCAGCCAGGCTAGCTTGAATCCAGTGGTGTAGTGAGCACGGGACCCACGTCTGGGCATACCCTTCCCACTTAGGGCGACATATGCAAAAGAAACAATTGATGGACGGAATGCTGGACAATGCAAACATTCACCCCCAGTCACAAGGATCTGGGTTTAATCCATCATTCTTTTGCTCACCACACCACCCCAGTTTGAACCCAGCCATATGCAAATCAGTCTTGACCCTGTTCCTTGTGGGAACAGTCCAGCCCGAACTGCCAAGCCAGGTCCTCCTGGACCGGAAACAAGCATCCTGGGACCGGTTTCAGGGCATCACCCTTCCTCAGCCAGGCTAGCTTGAATCCAGTGGTGTAGTGAGCACGGGACCCACGTCTGGGCATACCCTTCCCACTTAGGGCGACATATGCAAAAGACACAATTGATGGACGGAATGCTGGACAATGCAAACATTCACCCCCAGTCACAAGGATCTGGGTTTAATCCATCATTCTTTTGCTCACCATACCACCCCAGTTTGAACCCAGCCATATGCAAATCAGTCTTGACCCTGTTCCTTGTGGGAACAGTCCAGCCCGAACTGCCAAGCCAGGTCCTCCCTGGACCGGAAACAAGCATCCTGGGACTGGTTTCAGGGCATCACCCTTCCTCAGCCAGGCTAGCTTGAATCCAGTGGTGTAGTGAGCACGGGACCCACGTCTGGGCATACCCTTCCCACTTAGGGCGACATATGCAAAAGAAACAATTGATGGACGGAATGCTGGACAATGCAAACATTCACCCCCAGTCACAAGGATCTGGGTTTAATCCATCATTCTTTTGCTCACCACACCATCCCAGTTTGAACCCAGCCATATGCAAATCAGTCTTGACCCTGTTCCTTGTGGGAACAGTCCAGCCCGAACTGCCAAGCCAGGTCCTCCCTGGACCGGAAACAAGCATCCTGGGACCGGTTTCAGGGCATCACCCTTCTTGTCTGGGTGGCAGCAAAGGAAAGGTGCCTGCTCCCCAGCCAGCACCTAGTATAGTGCTGACTGGAGCCTTAGACTCACCCCTTGGCCCCCAAATGACTTCCCACATTGTGGGTAACCTGGGTGGGCACCGGGGCACCCACCTATAAAAACAAAGTTGCTGGCTCCCAGAAGGGGTGCCGGCTGGGGCCATGAGGGTCCTAGGGCTACCCCTGTGGCCTCCAAATAAAAGAAAAGGAGTTGTGGGTGCCACAGGTGGGCGCCGGGGAACCCAAGTAATAAAAGATGTGCCAGCTCCTGCCGGCATACAGTATGTGTCAGCTGGGGAGCTGGCTGGAGCAGCGAATGCCCTGGGGCTCCCCCTGCAGCCCACAAATAAAATAAAACATGTGGGTGTCTTGGGTGGGCACTGAAACACCCTCAAAATTCTTTGAAAAAACAAACAAAAAATGAATACCAAATGAGTGGCAGGAGCCACTAATTCATCATTCTCTAATCTGTGAACGAGCACCCCATAATGCCTTGCGAGAGCTATTTACATTTTAACATTAACCACAATAATACTCCTGACTGAAGGAATCCATGACCCGAGGAGTAATTACCATAATTTCTTTTAGCTCTATGCTCTTCAACTGAAGTGCAAGGCCCGCTTGTGGTTGTTTTTATGATTGCGTTTTGTGGGCTAAAATGTTAAAAGAAAGTTTTAGAGACATGTTGGTTTTATTGATTTTTAAAAAGCAACACATCTCTCAAACTTTCTTTTAACATTTTTCACCTACAAAATACAATAATAAAAACTATGTTAAAAGAAAGACTCACAGACATGTTTTTTATTAAAACTTAATTAAACATTTTTAGTATGATCACTATTATTCAAGATTGCTTAGTGTAATTATTTAAATAAATATTAGATTACAAAGATTGGTGATTTTTGGAGAAAGATAATAGATCTGCTATATGTATATTGATATTCTCACCCCTTGAGAAAGCCAATATTCTCACCTTTTATATTTTGGTGTTATGACTCTTTGACAAAGTCAGTAAGTCTGCCTGAGTGTGGCTAGGACCTGCGAGATCAAGCACACGCTGTGCATGCATACTTTACTTTAAAAAAAACTAGAATGAAAAAACACAAAGGTTAAAGTGACATTATAATTAGGAATATCAATTATATCTTACTTTGCAATAAACCCCCCCCCACTAGAAATTCACTGAAAAAAATAAACATTAAAGTAACTTTATAGTTAGGTGAAGTTTCAGTGACAAGGTAACATTTTAAACTAAAAAAACACTGTAATCCACCAGTTATAGTTATCTCTGGTAACTATACTCTATGTCCTAAATTAACTATACCTTGCACCCTCGCTTTGCATAGCTAATTACCCCACATATTACATCATTTATGACACGATATATGACATCATTGATACCATAAATGAAATGACATTGTGAATGACAAAACTGTGCATGTGGTGAGTGCAGGTTATATTTATTAAGGATAACTATAACTGGTGAATTTTAGTGTTTTTTTTTTTTGTTTGAAACGTTATGTTATAACCCACATTTCCACTTTACCATAACGTTACATTAATCTTTGTTTTCTTCAGTGAATTTTTTAAGGTTTTTAATGTAAAGTTAGATATAATTACAAGTCCTAACTATACCATCACTTTAACCTTTGTGTTTTGTCTGTGAAAAAAAGTAAATATATATATATGTATATATAAAACCAACACGCTACTGCTTCTGCCACGGTGATCCACACTTAGGGGGCATGTCGGAAGTACGGTGCCAGCAACTCTGTGCAAATATTATCCAAAGCAAGGTTCCGAAGCTCCTCTGGGACTGTGTGCAAATCATTTATTGTGTGTGGCCACCATAAACCATTTTGGCCAGTGAAACGACCTTGATCACATAAAGAGCGCCATATTAGTACTACTGTTTATACAACCATGTACATTATGTGCTTAACATAAAAGAAATACTTTGCGTTTCTTTGAATCAATACTTTCTCAGTATGTCGCTGAGGTAGTCACACAATTTACATTTTGCATTACACAAAATAAAATTAAAATTCATCGGCATATATGAAAAAAACCATCAGCAGCTATTAACCCTTTTGCTTGTTTCACCCCATAATATTAAATCAACAAGCTGCCTGCTACAAAAATCATTTAATTCAGCTGCATCATAAGTTCAAAATTGTGCCCAAGTGGGCACATAATATAATTCATCAGCATTTGTGTCAATTTATTTCTACCAATCATATGTCGCATAATGCGCTCCATAATGCAGACTCAACACCGTGCATGCTGAAAACTTTCATACATTCAACTGCATAACTAGTCCAGAATCATGCCGTAGTGTGTGAATGCCTATGTATAAATCCAGAAAATGCAAAATAATAAGTAAATGCAATCAATAAATTTAAATTAAAGCAGAATAAAACAAAATTCAAATTGTTGACACTAAGAGCCTTATTACGAGTACAGCGGTTACAGTGGTGGTCTGACCACCGCCACACTGCGGGCCTGCCCGCAGTATTACAAGTGTAGCAGTCAGACCACCACAAGACCGCTGCGTCTGCCGGGGATCCAGGATCCCGCGGTTGCGCAGCGGTCAGGTACTTACAATATGCTGCTGGTGCCGCTGCAGCACTGGCGAGCATATCATGAGTTGGCTTTCCATTGCCCCTTTCTTGGCGGTGAGCCCACCATGAAAAGGGTGGCAGAGAGGCAACTAAGGGAGCAATAACAGGGCCCCCTGCTGCCACTGGCCCTCAGGGTGCATGCAGGGGGGCACCTGTTGTGCCCCCTGGATTTTCACCCCCAGTTCTGCACAGTGTGGCATGCCTGCCACACCGTGCAGGAACATGCAGTCGGTGCTCTCACAGTGGTGGTCTGCATGTTCGGCTCTCCATTGAGCCTAATAGACCACGCCGTCAGACTGCCACTTCACTGCGTTCCTGTCATGGATTACAATAATAATCCTGCAGTCGGCCGCACCACTGCCTTGGCCGTCCTCCAGCAGATGGCGCGGTGGCGGTGCCGCTGGAGGACTGCCACTATCGTAATTAGGCCCTTAAAGTATTGATGCTGATAAACAATCAACTCTATAGCTGTAGGTAAAGGGAGGGACCACAAATGTATATACAGTTCCTCTTCTGCATTTAAACCCTCTAGTATTCTGTTTATTAATTCCAATATATAGTGGGACTCTAATCTCCATAATTTCTTTTCCATGTTGCCACCTCTTATATTCATTGGTACGGAATCTATTACAAAATTTCTTAGCTCTTAATCATTGCTATTATGCACCTACTCAAAGTGTGTGGCAACAGGATAAGTATGATCATTATTCTTGATAGCCCACACATGCTGTAAGATTCTTTTGTGCACTTGGTGAATTGTACTGCTCACATATAACTTGGGACAAAAATATGTCAAAATGTATACCATATATTCACTTTTACAGTGAAATACTCCACGTATCTTGAGTGAGGCATTGGTTAAAGGTGAAATAACCTCAATTATATTTACACCATACTTACAGGCCTTACATTTGTGGCCTTTTCTGAAGCCCTTACTACTTGTTAACCAATTTTGTTGAATTTTCATCTCAGGGTCGCTCCTAATCAGATTCCAATGTTTAGTATTTTTGTAATTGCCTGATGTTCTGAGCAATATCCTGCAATAATTCTAGTTTCATGACTTTGATGCTTTTGTTGAGTTTTCTTTTGGAAAGCAACAGCTTTTCTCATGTTTTTGCGTTGTCCCTATTCCTTGCAGCCTGTATGATCTCTTGCCTGTAGCTCCTTGAAATAAATATGTTTGTCAATTCATCTTGTGCATGGTTCAATTCCTCCTCATCTAGATATATATATAATTCGTCAGAGCTTTACCATTATCACTTCTACCAGATTTATAAGGCAAGCTTATCTACATTACGTGGCAAGGTATTTAAATTGTGTGGCAAAAAAGGCAACTTAAGCAGCACATTTTCAGACAATATTAAGTTCATCCATTTCAGGAAGAATAAACTTTTTTGTGAAATCTGCAAATTATGTTGCAAATTTCGTGGCAAACTATGTGATAAATGCTGTCAATCCATAGTTATATTGTAAAAATGCAGCTACAGAATCTGATAAATCCGCCGCTCATCACTATTGTCTATTGTTGTATCAATTTTTTCATGGAAAGTAAACAAAAATCAAAAATTTTAACTCCCATCAGTGCCCACTGTTAGCTGCACTTTGCATGACACACCTTTTTTAATATGAATCCCCCAAACAAACATATAATATAAAAATACATATTGGTTAACCCCTTAGCTGCTAGGCCACCCCCCCCCCCCCTCCTGTGCTAAGCCTTTTATTGGCTATATGGGGTAGTTCGCGCTTAGGCCCCTGTAACTTTTTGACCACGAAAGGTATCCATGCGAAATTTGCGTCCTTTTCTTCCAACATCATGGGGATTTTAAAGGTACCCAGGGTTTGTGATTCCCTTGGAGGGGACCCAGAAATTAGCCAAAATACAGCCACATTTTGTTTTTTTGGGGAAAAAAGTGCTGAAGATGAAAGCGTTTGGTTTTTTCCCTGCAAATGGTATCAACAAAGGGTTTGTGGTGCTAAAATCACCATCTTCCCAGCTTTCAGGGACAGACTGAATTTTGTCAGAAAACCAACATTTTGTACACAGTTTTGGCATTTTACTGGGACATAGCCTATTTTTGCTATTTTTTGTGCTTTCAACCTCCTTCCAGTTAATGGTAGAAATGGATATGAAAGCAATAATGGATCCTGGAAAGCTATACATTTCAAACAAGTAGACAAAATTCTGAATTCAGCAAGGGGTCATTTGTGTAGATCCCTCAAGGTTTTTTTATAGAAACTAACAGTTGAAAATCGGAAAAATTGAAAATGAGTTAAAAAAAACAGCCATTTGGGCTAACGTTTTCACCTGTAACTTCTTCTAAGTAAGACAGATTTTTTAAAGCAATATACCGTTACATCTGCTCGACCCTTCTGGTTGTGGGGATATGTAGGACTTGTACGCTCACCAAGAACCTGACGAACCCGGAGCCAATAACTGAGCAGCGCCTTGCAATGTTTTTTTATTGTGTACCGGGTATATAGCAATTCATTTGGAAAAATATAAACAGTGAAAAAGCGGTATGAAAGATGCCTATGTGTTTCTGAAATGGAAACAAAATATAGAGTTTAGAAAACGGTAGCTATTTGCACATCTCCAAAATTGTGAGTACCCATACTAGCATGTGAATTATAGGACATTTTTCAAAGTGATTTCTCTTTTACACATTGTCTTACATGTGGAAGGCAGAAATGCATCGAAAGTCATTAGGTAATAACAGTTGCTCTACACTTCTGTGTTCCCCTAAGTCTCCAGATAAAAATGGTACCTCACTTGTGTGGGTAGGCCTAGTGCCTGTGACAGGAAACGGCCCAAAACGCAACGTGGACACTCCACATTTTTACAGTGAAAACTGACCCTTTTTTTGCAAAGTGCCTAGCTGTAGATTTTGAACCCTAGTTCTGCCAGCACCTAGGTAAACCTAGCAAACCTACACATTTCTGAAAACTAGACACCCTGGGCAGTCCAGTGAGGTATGGCTTGCGTGGATCCCCCAACGTTTCCCTACCCAGAATCCCTGACAAACCTCAAATTTAGCTGAGAAAATCACTTTTTCCATACATTTTTGTGTGGGATCACCGTGCCGGCACAAATGTCCTCCCACCCAGCGTTCCCCTTGTTCTCCTGAGTAAAATGATACCTCACTTGTGTGGGTGGGCCAAAGGCATGTGACTGGGTAGAGCCAAACATATAGGGATTAAAGGTATAGCACCGCGAATTCTAAGTGCTACATTTAAAAAAAAAAACATTTTTACTGGATTCTGCATTGGACAGCCACACAAGTGAGGTATCATTTTACTCGGTAGACCAAGGGAAACGCTACGTGGTAGGACATTTGCCCCGGTACAGTGATCCCACACAAAAATGTGTGGAAAAATGTGATTTTTTTCAGCTAAATTGTAGGTTTGCAGGGGATTCTGGGTAGGAAAGCGTTGAGGGATCCATGCAAGCCATACCTCAATAGACTCCCCAGGGTGTCTAGTTTTCAGAAATGTGTGGGTTTGGTAGGTTTCCCTAGATGGCCGCGAGCCCTGGGCCAAAAAACCAGGTCTGCCTCCTGCAAAACCAGGTAGTTTTATGATGGGTAATTTTGAAGACCCCACAGTACAATTTGGGCCATTTCCTGTTGCAGCCACCATGCCTACCCACACAAGTGACATACCATTTTTATCAGGAGACCTGAGGGAACGCTAGGTGGTAGGAAATTTGGGTCAGCCCGGTGATCCCACAACTTTCTCACACAGAAATGTGAGGAAAATGTGATTTTTTTCAGCTACATTTGAGGTTTGCAGGGGATTCTGGGTAGGGAATCGTTGGGGGATCCACGCAAGCCATACCTCACTGGACTCCCCAGGGTGTCTAGTTTTCAGAAATGTGTGGGTTTGGTAGGTTTCCCTAGATGGCTGCTGAGCCCGGGGCCAAAAACCCAGGAACCCCCCCCTTGCAAAATCAGGTCGTTTTGTGATAGGTAATTTTGAAGTCTCCACAATACGTTTAGGGCCCTTGCCTGTCGCTGGCACTAGGAATACCCGCACCAGTGAGGTACCATTTTTCTCTGAAGACTTTGGGGAATGCGGGCTGGGTGGAATTTTGTGGATCCACGTAGATTCCAAACTTTTCCATCACAGATATGTGAGGAAAATGTAGGTTTTTTTTTACAAAGTTTGAGGTTTGCAAGGATTCTGGGTAACAGAACCTGGTGAGAGCCAGACAAGTCACCCCATCCTGGATTCCCCTGGGTGTCTAGTTTTCAAAAATGTATAGGTTTGCTATGTTTCCCTAGGTGCCGGCAGAGCAAGTGTTCAAAATCCACAGCTAGGAACTTTGCAAAAAAGGGGTCAGTTTTCACTGTAGAAATGTGGTGTGTCCACATTGCGTTTTGGGCCGTTTCCTGTTGCGGGCACTAGGCCTACCAACACAAGTGAGGTATCATTTTTCTCGGAAGACTTTGGGGAATTCGGGGTGGGTAGAATTTTGTGGATCCACGCACATTACAGAACTTTCCATCACAGAAATGTGAGTAAAATTTGTTTTTTTGTTTTACAAAGTTTGAGGTCTGCAAGGGATTCTGGGTAACAGAACCTGGTGAGAGCCAGACAAGTCACCCCATCCTGGATTCCCCTGGGTGTCTAGTTTTAAAAAATGTATAGGTTTGCTATGTTTCCCTAGGTGCCGGCAGAGCTAGGGTTCAAAATCCACAGCTAGGTACTTTGCAAAAAAGGGGTCAGTTTTCACTATAAAAATGTGGTATGTCTATGTTGCGTTTTGGGCCGTTTCCTGTCGCGGCACTAGGCCTACCCACACAAGTGAGGTACCATTTTTCTCAGAAGACTTTGGGGAATGCGGGGTGGGTGGAATTTTGTGGATCCACGCAGATTCCAGAACTTTCCATCACAGAAATTTGAGGAAAATGTGTTTTTTTGACAAAGTTTGAGGTTTGCAAGGGATTCTGGGTAACAGAACCTGATGAGATCCAGACAAGTCACCCCATCCTGGATTACCCTGGGTGTCTAGTTTAAAAAAATGTATAGGTTTGATAGGTTTCCCTAGATGCCGGCAGAGCTAGGGTTCAAAATCCACAGCTAGGCACCTTGCAAAAAAGGGGTCAGTTTTCACTGTAAAAATGTGGTGTGTCACCATTGCGTTTTGGGCCGTTTCGTGTCGCGGGCACTAGGCCTACCCAAACAAGTGAGGTACCATTTTTCTCAGAAGACTTTGGGGAATGCGGGTTTGGTGGAATTTTGTGGATCCACGCAGATTCGAGAACTTTCCATCACAGAAATGTGAGGAAAATGTGTATTTTTTTTACAAAGTTTGAGGTTTGCAAAGGATTCTGGGTAACAGAACCTGGTGAGAGCCAGACAAGTCACCCCATCCTGGATTCCACTGGTTGTCCAGTTTTCAAAAATGTATAGGTTTGCTAGGTTTCCCTAGATGCCGGCAGAGCTAGGGTTCAAAATCCACAGCTAGGCACTTTGCAAAAAAAGGAATCAGTTTTTACTGTAAAAATGTGGTGTGTCCACGTTGCGTTTTGGGCCGTTTCCTGTCATGGGAACTAGGCCTACCCACACAAGTGAGGTACCATTTGTCTCAGAAGACTTTGGGGAATGCGGGGTGGGTGGACTTTTGTGGATCTACGCAGATTCCAGAACTTTCCATCACAGAAATGTGAGGAAAATGTGTTTTTTTTTTTAACAAAGTTTGAGGTTTGCAAGGGATTCTGGGTAACAGAACCTGGCGAGAGCAAGACAAGACACCCCATCCTGGATTCCTCTGGGTGTATAGTTTTCAAAAATGTACAGGTTTGCTAGGTTTCCCTATGTGCCGGCTGTGCTAGGGCCCAAAATCCACATGCCCTGATATGCCCCCAAGGGAGGCAGAAAGACTGTGGCTATTTTTTTGCAGGGTGGGAGCATTGGTATGCCCATTCTGGGCAGCCCCAACCCCCAAGCACAAAAAAAACAGCGTAATCGCTGGGCCTAGTGGGCTCCCTGCCGGCCCCTGGGGGGGCAGATCAGAGGCTATTGCCCCCATCTGTCTCCTGGGAGGGCATAAAGACTGGCATTTTCGGGGGGCTGATGGGGGCATTGGCATGCCCATTTTGGACAGCCCACATCCCTGAATTAAAAATATTCCCTGATGCCTATTGGGTTTTCTCCCCCCTCCCCCCCCCGGGAGGCAGATAAAGGGCTTTTGCCCCTACCTGCCTCCCGGGGGGGCAGAAAGACTGTGGCATTTTTTTTGGGATGGGGGCATTGGCATGCTTATTCTGGGCAGCCCCCACCCCTACGTATAAAAAAAAATCCCTGGTGCCTAGTGGGCTTTCTGCCCCCTCGAGGGCAGATCAGGGGCTACTGCCCCCATCTGCCTGGGGGGGCAGAAAGACTGTTGCATTTTTGGGGGGTGTGGGGGCATTGGCCCACCCCTAAATCACATTTTTTTAAAAACCCTGGCTTCTAGTGGGCTTTCTGCCCCCCCAGGTGTCAGATTGGGGACAACTGCCTCCGTCTGCCCCCCGGGGGGGCAGAAAGACTGTGGCATTTTCTTTTGGGGGGGGGTTGGGCATTGGCATGCCCATTCTGGGCTGACCTCACCCCTGAATTTTAAACAAATATATATTTCCTGATGCCTAGTGGGCTTTCTGCCCCCCGGGGTGCAGATAAGAGGATATTGCCCCTATATGCCTCCTGGGGGGGGGCAGAAAGATTGTGGTAATTGTTTTTGGGGTGGGGCATTGGCATGCCCATTCTGGGCAGCCCCCACCACTACGTATAAAAAAGAAATCCCTAGTGTTTACTGGGCTTTCTGCCCCCCCCCCCCCGAGGGCAGATCAGGGGCTACCTCCCCCATCTGCCACTGGGGGGGGGCAGAAAGACTGTTGCATTTTCTTTGGTGGGGGTGGGGGCATTGGCCCACCCCTAAATTAAATTGTTTTTAAATCTCTGGCTTCTAGTGGGCTTTCTGCCCCCCACCCTGGGTCAGATTGGGGACAACTGCTTCCATCTGCCCCCTGGGGGCATAAAGACTGGAATTTCTCTGGGGTGTGGGGGCATTGTCATGCCCATTTTGGGCAGCCCCCACCCCTACATCACTACAATAAAAATCCCTGGTTTCTAGTGGGCTTTCTGCCCCCCCGGGGGTCAGATTGGGGGCTACTGCCCCCGTCTGCCCCCCGGGCGTCAGAAAGACTGAAATTTCTCTGGGGGGGGGCATTGTCATGCCCATTTTTGACAGCCCCCACCCCTACATTAATAACCCTGGGCGTAGTGGGCGTAGCGGGGCTACGCGGAGGTCCACGGAGTTGCGAACAAACTCCGTGGAACTCCGCTCCACTACGCCACCTGCCTCCACCCCCCCTATATTAACAATTAATTCTACATTTCTTAAAAGTAAATTAAAACCACTTACCTGTACTGCGGCGTCCCCGGGCTGCCCTCTTCCTCGCCGTCTGGATAATCCTTGAGAAAACTGCGCATGTGCGCGCGCCCGCGCATTCACATTTCTTGCAAGAGATGCGCATGCGCGGGCGCGCGCGCATGCGTAGTTTCCTCAAGGTTTATCCAGATGAAGAGGAGGAGGGCAGCCCGGGAACGCCGCAGTACAGGGAAGTGGTTTTAATTTACTTAAGTCATGTAGAATTAATTGTTAATATAGGGGGAGTGGAGGTGGGGGCTGGCCAACTCCGCTCCGCTCCGCCCGTGGAGTGTGCTGAGATTTGCCTTCTCCGCGTAACGCGGAGGAGGCAAATCCCCGCACACTCAGCGGGCGGAGCGGAGGTCTCCGCCCGGGCTTATACATTAATACAAAATAAAATCCCTGGTTTCTAGTGGGAAAGACTGTATTGCCCAAAAGTGTTTGGGGGAGCAAAGGCCCTTGCCCAAGGGGCCGCTCCCCCCTCCCTGCTGTCTAGTGGGTGAATCCCTGCTTGGGGATCGCCCTCCTGGGGAGTTCCGCAAGTAGGGATCCACTAGGGAGGTGTACCATTGGAAAGGGGAGATTCTCCCCTTTCCAATGATACCTCTCCCGTCATTCTACGTGCTTGGGGGGCTGAGATAGACCCCTGAGCACATAGAAAGTGAAACTGAAATGAGCCTAAAGGCTTATTTCAGTTTCGGTTTCTATGAAATGACGTCAGCGCGACGTGTGCGCGGATTGTCATTTCACAGAAACCAGGGGGAGAGCCTCGGGAGCTGGGTAAGCTCTTCCCCAGCTCCCGAGGCTGATGGGGAGGAAAGGAAATCCCTCTGGTGCCTGCCTCAGAGGGATTTCCGGTACCATGTGCGAGGACGGCCGGGAGCCGTCCTGCACACACGAGCGCTGTGGCCCACGACGGCTCCCGGCCTTCGTGCGCACAGAAGGGTTAACATGTATAATATGGTACTATGTTACCATCTTGGGGTTCAGGTCACATTCACAAATAACTCAGCCTTCAGCCTTGTGGTATATGTCACCACAATCCCTCGATGGCATTACTGGACTATATTACACATCTATCCGTAAAGTCTTGGCCATTAATGCACAGATCAAATGGCATTGTTTCCCATTTTAACTCTCATAGAATTCTTTGCTTTCAGCTACAAAAATGTAGTACAGAGTAACACCAAAGTTGGCTTGAATCTAGAACTTTAAACAGAGGAGTGCCTTGGCTTCATTTGGTACAAATCTGTTCAGTACTTTTGAAGAAATTAGCATTATGATAAATGTGTTAGGTGGGCTTCAAAGAGTTGATGCAGTGGCGTAGAAAGGAGGAGAGGGAGGGGGCGGTCTGCGCCAGGCGGCATGAGTTTTGGGGGCGGCAGCCTCCCACTGCTCTTACCCAAATTTTAAAAAGGTCCCTCATTGGACGAGAGTGCTTTTTGCTTCAGTCAACCATTTCAGGTGCACAGGCCCAAACCTCTGCCCACAGTCCCGCAGTATATTGGTGGCTGTAATCAATGGACACATGGAGGGTCATTACGATGGCGGGCAGACAAAGTCCGCCCGCCACCGTAACGGAATGCGGGACCGCCTGCAAGTGGTGCGGCGGTCCCGCACCTGAAATTAGGATGCCACCATGGCGGGGGCAACCCCTATTCCCAGCATTGTGGCGGGCGGTGCTCACAGCACCGCCTGCCACAATGCTGGGAATAGACGTCGTGCATTGGCATGCACAAGGTGACAGGCACCGCGCAGTGCCTGCCACTTTGTCCATGCCAATGCAGGGCCCATGTGCACCCACCCCCCAAGTTTCTGGGGGCCCGCTACGGGCCCCCAAAGGCAAAGACCACATGCCTTTCCATGGCGGCAATGCCGCCATGGAAAGGCTGATCTCCGCAGTCATCGTAATATGGATGGCTGTGTCTTGCAGACACCGCCACCATATTGACCATGTTTTCCGCCGGTCGACGAGGCGACCGGCGGAAAAGCGGCGGACGGTCTTTCCGTCTGCCGCGGACCCCCCAGCCATAATAATATGGCGGGGGATCTTTGAAGTGTGGATGGCGGGCGGATCGCCCCCGCCAAGCCAGCGGTGACTACCGCCGGCCCGGCGGGGTCGATCCGCCCGTCATCGTAATGACCCCCATGGTTTGGTCCCTTCATCTTCTGACCCCCTCTGACCATTTGTTTAAAAGGTTGAGGGTGTGCAGGGGACCTCCCGGGGGTTTAAAATTAAATGTTTTTCTTTTTTTTCACACGGTTCACAAACCCTGTGTCCGGGTTCAAGAACACTAAAACCCCCTGTTAGGATTCCTGAACCTAGAACTAGGGTCTGCAAACACCAACAAAAATGCAAAAAAACCTATCAATTAAAAAACAAATATAAAATAAATGAATGAAAAATAATTCTTATAATAATAATACATAAAGGAAAACATTAAATAAATAAAATGGGATCAAGCTCCACTCCATACGGTTGAGGCTGTGCGCAGCGGGTTGGCTGCCCACAGTAGGCTGGGTATAGGTGCTAAGGGTCATATTTATCAAGGGTTTTGAATCGCCCTTGCACCACACAAGGGGGCTCAGGGCGATGCAAAACCTATAATGAGATTTACCAAGCCACGCAAGGCCACCTTGCCTGGCCCTCCGTGGCTTGGTAAATCTGGAGTAATGCAGGGCACAGCAAGTCGCTGCCTTGAGTTCCTCTGTCCCAGGGAGACTTTCCATGGGTGGAGCGTGGGAATTCCCAAGCATCCACCCATGGATTCTGAAGCATTCCCAGAATGACCAATAATGGCAGACCTGGGAATGCAGCAGAGTGCTACACCTTCCCATGGGAGCCGTAATGAGGAGAAACATCTTTATTTCTCCTAGTTTTTTCCTCTTTCTATATGTGCTGCATTCTGCAGCAAACATAGAAAGAGGAAAAAGTCTCAGAGGATTGTTTTTGCGCAGGAAGGTGTGCCCTCCTGCACAAAAGCAATCCTGCCTGTAATGCACGCACCCTTGCACCATGGTGCAAGGGTGCCTACATTGGTGCTAGGCAGCAGTTTGTGAGCCAGCGCAGACAGAGTGCAGGAATGTAACGTAAATTGATTGATATGGCGCATTCCTGCCCTCTCCCTTTCACGCAGCACAGTGCAGGGCAGCAAGGTATCTTGCTGCGTTGTGGGAAATAATGATAAATATAGACCTCAATGTATTCTTTGAATAAATATATAATTTAGCAGGGATCTTCTTCTCACAGATGTATGCATGCATGTAGGATTTGATCAGCTTTCCTGCTTTGCTTTTTATTATCCACAAAATGAGAAATACAGTCCACTAAAGTAAAGGTGTTGGCTTATGAACAAGGCTTTCAATGGGTCACGATTTAGCTTTTTAGTGGTAAGATAAATGTAACAGCCCTGCCAAGTACCACGCATCAGGCGTGATACTGACGCATTTTTGTGCTGGTGGCCGCATCACCGCACTCAAATACATTAGTCACGCATTTACAAAGCTCCCTGATACACCGGGAGTAGATCATGAGGTGCTCCATCGCCAAATAAAAGCGACCTGCGTGAGCAATTCCTGCGCTATTTACAGCTTAATATTCTGTTACTGAGGCACTCACTCGTTGCCATGGTGGCCCCTGCGAAGTTTAAGACTTCACTCAGAAACATTGTTTCGGTGCTGCTCAGCAAAAACAGAGTGTGCTCTGACGCCCCGCCCCTCAGAGATTCACGTGTGCCACGGTTTCATTTCTCAGGCTGCGGGCTGCTTTATTGTGTCAGAGGGGTCTTCCTCAATCACAAACTATTAAGCGCCAAGCTCACCCAGCCTCACGTGGAGGATCCCTCGTCACTGCAGTTAATTTATCCAACGTGGTCAGCAACATGAGAGTAGGGTTGGGTGTCCCCTCCTCCGCGCCCTCTAGATTCTGGAGAGAGAGCAGGTCAAAGGCTGTGACCGTCATATTTGATACCGGCTTAGTCTCGAACGAAAGTGAAACCACCTGCAGCACTCTGCCTCTAGGTAACTTGATTTAGCAATAATGCCACGTTTTACTGAATGTTGCACTCCATAAATATGCATTTGTTACATTATTGTTTAAATTCCGTAATCTTTTTTCATGCTGCTCGTGTTGTGTATGTGTGTGGCAGGGTTATACACAGCGCTATCTCTGGATCAGATCTCAGACAGATCTCCTCTGCCGGGACCTGCCACCCTGCTCTGAAGCTGCTGTGTAAACCTGTTATCGTGGGCAAAAACAAGAGACTTTGGTTGACTCCAGGTAATAGAGCCACTCCCACGTTTGAGACAGCCACTCTCTCCACGCACAGCATTGGGGTCGGTGTGACAGAAGTAAACACGCATCGATTCGGGCCTGGCAATTTTTTTTTACCTTTGTTTCACAGCGGTACAGTACCCCAGGGTGACGCATAAGAAAATCCATACCCTTAAAACTATTTTGACTTTATCTTACATTCCCTAAAAGTATTTGCATTTTTATGTAGTGTTTTTATGAAACAGATAGGCCTCTTCTACAGTGCACTGAGTTGGTTGGTTATAGTTGTCTGAGTTAGTTGAAACTTATAGGTGAGTGCTTATTATGGGGCAAGATAGAGCGCTCTGTGGCTGAGGCTGAAGGCAGAGAGAGCTTCCCGTAGTGCCTGTCGGTGGGTCAAATAAAGGTGTTCAGACTATCCAACCAGGCCTGCCAAGTGTCACGCATCAAGCGTGACACTATCGCATTTCAGTGCGGTGTTCCGCATCACCGCACTGAAATTGATTGTCACGCATTTTAATGCCACTCTGCTGTTCCAGGCTGCAGCGCTGAAACGGCTGCTAGCGCGCCTGCAGACTTCTTGCTGGCCCGGGCGCTCGCTGAACAATGTATCTAGCCCTGGCTGCAGGAAATTCCCACCCGCTGACGTCACACCCCCCGCCGAGGCACTAATTCTGTGTGCGTTGCAGCGCTGCGTTCTAGTGGCTGTGGCGCCGCGGGGGAATGTCATGTGACCTCACCTCCTGGCTGGTCCTAGAACTGAGGTCCGACTGGATTCAGGAAGCGGGGATAATTAATGGAGGCGTGTTGCGCGCCGGCGGGGAGGCGCGTGGAGAGTGCAGCCCAGCACTGCCGACCAGGCCTCATGGACAGAATCGGGCCCGAGGAGAGTTCGAGACACAGCAGAGGGAGTGAGTGCAGTTGAGTTCCTGACTTGCGGACTTGGTCTTGATGGCGTCCAGCGCTGCTGCAGGGGAACGTCATTGTGAAGGCCCATCAATCTGAGTCATTGTGGCTATCCAGGCGCAGGAGCAGGCTTGCTGGAAGCTGCGGCAAAAGTAAGTGACTGGTTTTTAATCCTAGTTGCTTATGCTGCTATATGTTTTATAAAGCTTTACTTTTAGCGCTGCGGCGGGCAGGGTGATAAATGTGCTCAACAGTTATCAGCGCAGTTAGTGGCAGTGGCTTCAATAGCTCATTTTGGTCGGCTCAGCATTAACTAATGTTTTTTCGTCAAGTGAGGCTGAGCTCACATTTGCACCAGTTTTAAAATCTTCTTAGTTTATCATTGCTCAAA
Organism: Calotriton arnoldi; assembly: GCA_963921515.1. Classification (NCBI taxonomy): domain Eukaryota; kingdom Metazoa; phylum Chordata; class Amphibia; order Caudata; family Salamandridae; genus Calotriton; species Calotriton arnoldi. The sequence goes on along the minus strand of CAWUFW010002734.1, from coordinate 599,964 downwards.
TGGGTGTAATTACTGATATGTATATGTTTCCCCTGCTTCACTGCTTGAGTTTTGCTCGCAAAAAAGTGTCACTCATAGTCGTTGAAATGTCACTCATAATTACACTTTAATTATGAAAATGTCACACATAGCAATTTGAAACCTTGGCAGCTATGTCCAACCCTTGGCCTCTGCAGAGATGTTTACATGTGTGCCAATTGTGATTTCTACCTTATATAAAAGTGTGTGAAGGAGTAATAAGCAGATGTCAAAATATTGATTGCATAAAAAGAAAAGTGTGTTTGAAGGTGAGGAAAGAGAGGGTGGGTAGGTGTGTGGTGAAGGGGGCCATACACGTAGTGCTTGCAGGACACAGTGAAAAACAAGAGGATGAGGAAAGAGATGATGCAATATATGCAGAATAAGGTTTTCAAAAAGATGCGGAGAAAAAGGGAGAACATGTGGCTAATGGTGAAAGACTGCAAATGAAAGCAGTGTGAAGAGAGAACAGGAGCGATCAGAAACTCCGAAGACCAGTAGCCCTTTCACAGATCTTAGTAATGGTTAATTACTGCTTACATTTACTTGCAAGAAAGTATCACTCAGTGTCGCTCATTTGACAGTAGAATTTCACTCATACGCAGGTCCACTGGAATTATGTGGCAGGGGAGGGTCAAATTATGCAGCAGGGTAAATTATGAGGCAAGAAAAGGCAAATTATGCTGCATTATGCGGCACATTTTGTGATGGTACTACTTCAGTATTTTGTCATTTTTAAGCTTGTTAACAGTGTGTGGGCATTTGTTGTGCCTCATTAGTACCAGCTTAACACCCAACTATAGCAATAAACTACATAAAGTTGACCAGTCAACCTTTGCAAAGGGCCTTCCACTGCTCGGCAACACGTGTTGTTGTGTTTTTACTAACTTTTGAACTGTTTGAGCTAGAAACAGTTTTTTTTAATCTGCAGATTATGCAGCAGATGATGGATTATGTGGCAAATGCTGCAAATCTACAATTATGCGAAAATACCAGCACAATCACATAATTCCAGTGGCCCTGCTCATATGCACACTGACACCACCAAAATGTCACACTTAAGCAGTCTGCAAACTTGGACTTGGCAGCTATATTTCTGGTGATTTGCAGCAGTTTTAAAATCTCTTCGAGTTTCTCGTTGCTCAAATTGGTGTAATTTCTGATATTTATGTTTTCCTTGTCTTCATTGCTTTATTTTTGCTCGCGAGTTAGTGTCACTCATAGTCGTTGAATGTCACTCATAATTACACTGAAATTATGAAAATGTCACACATAAGCAATCTGAAACCTTGGCAGCTATGATGTAATACTGTAAGGAGAGAAATACTTTTTTAATTAAAGCTTATATGTAGGTTACCACAATTTTCCTCTCGTTTAGTTATAGTAGTATTAACCATTCCCACTTTACGTTCCGGTCATAAAATATTAAAAGTAATGTTTGTCTAAGTTCTTCAATACATTGTGTTTGGGGTAACCAAATAAGTTTTCGAAAGTTTTCAAACTCTTGGGGGCAGATTTACAAGCCCCTTGCGCCACTTTTGCGTCACTTTCCCCATGTTAACAAGCATTTGCAATGCAATAGGTCTTGCATTTATGCGAGTTTGAGCTATTGCCATTGCAAATAACAGTGCCTTTTATTTTTGTTTTTAAAACATAAATAAAAGGCATTGTTATTTACAATGCCAATAGCTTAAAGTCGCGTAAATGCAAGACCTATTGTATTGCAAATGCTTGTTTTTCCTCTTGTTTGGAAATGTCCCTCTTGGATTTCTCAAATGTTGACAAGAATGGGTTAACCCCAACCGCAGTCTTGGGAAATAACATGTGTTACTATTACCCAACTCGGTGGCACTCCTTTTATCCCCCTGCACCCATGAATCAGGTCGCATGAAATTCGATCCTGCAGATTGCACACAGACTTCTGCAGCAGGCGCAAGAACCCACCGAGGTGCCTTCGGCCTCATTAATATTTAATGGATTATGACAGCCTAATGGCGGTTCACAAAGACGGTTCTAGGCACAGAATAGCTGGAAAAGATTATAATGTGCAAATCACGGGGTGCAACATATAGGTTACCAGCGCACATGAAATATAAATAGATATTTTTATATTTTGCACTTTGGTTTATTTTGTTAAGCTGTGATACGGCAACTTTATCACGATCTACAAGCATATTCAATTTACTTCCATTATTTGTTTCACTGAATATCTAGTCCACTTTTTATTGTACATCGCGTTTTCACTGTTTCCACATCTTTTTATAACCCGTTTTTTAAATGTCCGTTTGTAAAGTTACTTTTAAAGCGCCTTAACGCTTCCATGGTCTACTTCGTGCGATAGAAAACATCAAATAAGCAACAAGTCTGGTATATCACGACATGCACACTTTACGCATAAAACACAAGAAAATGGGACTGAGATCTCAAACAATAGTAAACTACACATGCGCTTAAGAGTCAAACTTTTACGCACCGCGGAATTTACACATCTAATTCCACTTCTTTGTGAATCAGGCACAGTTTTCGTCCAAAATTACTAAAAGGGGCCAAAATATGGGAAGAGATTTAAGGAAAACTCCTGGGTATTTAATTTACATTGAAATTGAAGGGGAGAAAGTCCGAAGTTAGAGAAAGTTCATTTTACGTTACCCAAATCTGGAGTCTATCCACACGTCTTGTACGTCGTGCAACGTTTTTAGGTGAATCTCCTAAGAGTTACCAGGGTCGCCGATTCATCCTTCCAGAGGGACCTGAGCACTGGGCTACTTTTAACGCTATTTTTATTTTGTGCGAGTGCGACCCTCTTTTACATCTGCTACCTTTGAGCAAGTCTTGTAAAAGTTCTAATTAACCGGCATGAAGATTCATTTGCTGACGCCCCATAACACCCCCTCCCCCCTTTTCTGTCCCCTTCAGGGAGAGGAGCTCCCGAGCAGGGTGTTCACTCCAGAGACAACACAGCCAGGAATGTGCCCCTAGCAGTTGCTCCGGGATGTCTGCCCTGCTCAGATCACAGCCTGCCCATAGCAGGACGCATGCCACGACACTGAACCGGGCATTAATACACGATAAATACCCAACACTAACCCCCAGCGCCTCGAACGGTCCCCCGACTTCGAGCTGTGTGCTCCCCGACAGCAGCCGGTGAAGGGATTCGGTGTAAGGTAGCATCCCACCCCCTGCCGCTCCTGATGTCTGTGTCAGAAGAGGGAGTGGGAGGAGGGAGAGGACAAAGATGGGCTTCAGTCGCTAACTTTGAGCGCGCGAAAGTGAAAGCTGAGATCGCCAAAGAGACGCCGGGCACGTGCACATCTCCTGTCCGACGCGAGCGTTACCTGGGGTTCAAGAGGCAAGGCTGGCACCAGCCTGGGGCTCCTCCGGTCTTCGGGACACTAGGTTCCTGGTGAAGCTGCACGGAGAAGGAGCGGGGCAGCCTCATGTTTTGCGGCTGGCGAGGACAGAAGGGGGACAGGAGATGTGCACATTGCGTGTCTGTACGTGCGTGTTCACGTTCACGGGCGTGTTCACAATTGCAGTCCGTCCTGCGCGTGCACATCTCCTGTCTCCCTTCCGAAGCAAGTAGACGACAATAAGTCTCGCTAGCGACAGCGCTTCGCGCTGCGTCGCTAGGCGAGACCTAAAAATGACGCAAAAGTGGCGAAAGGGCCTTGTAAATCTGCCCCTTGGTTTTACCGTCTCTATTTGAAGCATTACGATGGCTTAATCCGGATGATAGAAGATACTGCACTGCAGTTACAATTCCAAATCTACGGTTTACTTAAAAGTAGGTGAGCCAGATTCCACATTTTGTTTTTGCACTAGTGTAAAATCTAACAAATGATATTGCACAGTTTTCGTTTTTTGAGTACTATGGAGCGGAGGAAACAGATTTGAAACCAGTGAATTGTACATGGGCATTTGTGAAACAGCAAAAATTGATCTAAACAGACTGAGAGAAAAGTGAAAAATGAGTACGATACACCTTAGCTTATAAATATTTTCCATGTGGAATTGCGCGTGTTCAAAAGCAAGAACATTTCCCAGAATTACCCTGTTAGAAAATCATCACACTAACTTCATACTATCTATTTGATGTTGTTAAATAGAAACTGAGCAAATTGATGATGGCCCTAAAACAGAGCTTTATCCTCGCGTTTTAAACGTTTTGAAATTTGTACTAGCGCCGGGAAACCTCTGTTTGAGGTAGCTGTGCGCTTTATAAATGTTTTAATATTATTATTATTATTATTATTACTTGCCGCCTTTCATATTATGTACACATAATATAAATATTTAAAAAATCAGTTTACTCCTCCTAGAATATTGAGGGAAAGTGCAATGTTCCCCAAACTATTCCGCTGGGGGTTGGGGGGGGCGTGTATTTACTACTCTAATTACGCTTCTGGAATATTTTGGGGAAAGTTAAAAATTTCGGGAGCATTTTTAGAAAGGGTTGAGAAGTAGGAATTCTGCATCGTGGAAGGTGTAGCCCTGAGGGTGCAACTCCAGGTAAAAAGCTAGGAATACTATTTTTCGCGAATCCTTTATACCACAGTTGCTATTATTATTAAAAAAAATCATTGTCAAGTTCAATTAATCTGCCCCACCGTTCATTTCTACTATTTGTTTTCATGTTGCCGTTTTAAACACCGTTTGGACCTCATTCAGGCAAGGTGCAAATCTGGATTCGGGTGCAGACTCGTGTTTGTAGCGAAATATGGGGTCCAAGTTGGGTGCTAATTGAGCCCCAGCATTTTTTGCACAAGGGATCGTGACGCGTTCCGTGCAGGGAAACAGTGCACATTTCGAGTGTGCGCACTTCAGACCGGGGAACACCTGCACATCGCCTGTCATTCTGAGGTTCTTTGCGCATATTACGCACCAAACCATAGTTTGCGCTATTGGTGCTTACCTGGTGGATACTTTGCACAGGGGTTAGGTGTTAATAGCTGTTAATCTTCTAGAAGCCTGGTTTAAAAGTGTTATATGCAGACTTGAGGATTAATCAAACTCAGTCCAAATATGTAGAATTAAACTTAATCAAAATTAAAATTCCCTTTTTGATTATATTAATAACGTTAGGCGAGGAGAATTTACAAAAGCACAAGGCCCAACACACAAAACATAGACGTGACTTTACCTTTCAGAAGCGCGGCTTTGTGCCGTGTAAAACAAACACATCAGCGCGAGGACAACGTGCAGCGTGGCCATTGCTGCTGTGAAGAGGCTGGAGCTCGGGCGCCGAGGCTCGAGCCAAGGGTATTTATTCAGGCTGCTGTCATTCATTGCAAGAAACACAAACAAAATCCAGTCAGTCCGAGGACTCTGTGTCGTAACCGCCCAGCTAGCTTTACGGTAAATAGTTCAATTGGGCAATGCACAGATTACTGCAGGAAAGGGGGCGTCCGCAGGGAGGGGCGCTTGCCCCCCCTCGTGTGTGTCAGCCCGGGCTGAGACAGCTTCTCGGGCTGGCGACCGTCTTGTTCGCAGCTGCACCCGAGTACTTCACAGGTCTTTAAAAGACCATTTACGTGTTAACGAGGCTTTTTGTGAGGCTTTGTTGTTTTTTCACCCCTTCATCTCCACTGTGCCTATTGGTGGAAGAAGTAGCCCCCCCCCCCCCGAAATTTGGGCTCTAGTTGCGCCTCTGGTCTGGGACTAAATATATTTTCACCACCCCTTCTGCTGTGCTCCGAATCTGCTCCGAAACCGAAACTGAAGCTACATCCGATGCTTCTACCAGGCCAGAGAGTGGCGTGCGTTGTACACCACGGATCACTGGAATTTTTATGTGAGGCTAACCGGCTATGAGTATGACTGTGATTACAAGTGCAAGTAACATTACTTGAGAGGCCGAGTGGATGTACTCAGACATTTCACGATGATCTGAGACTAACTAACTATATTGTGTACTGCTTACTATTGCCAATGATTTCGTACCGAAGCTTTCTGATAGAGTGGGTGTTCTCTTTTTGTTGAATCCACTGCTCGTGAGTTCTGACATAAGGGCCAAAAAAACTACAGCTGCTGTCTGATTGTGAGGAAGGGGTGTCTACTTTCCAGATCAATCGGGGGTACTTTTCTCCGTCCTTGCACTGGATCTGGCTTAATTACTGTACAATGTGCACAAACTACATAAAACCAGGAAGGATATGTTTCTATCCGATTCTCCCAATCTTCATTTCTCTTTTGGTCTTCTTATAGTACTGTTTCCAGTGCTATTTCCAGTACTTATTTTGTAAAAAAGTAAATAAATAGGTTTAGGGACCCAATGTTTTTTTCTTAGAAGCTGCCAGCAGCACTGCTGAACACCAGGGTGGCCAAATACCAAGGCTGCTTACTCTTGATTCCAGCTCACACCTCTTCTGTTCACCACCTTACACTTCTCTCTCTTTCTCCGAGTCTTGCCCATTCTTTTTCATCTCTGCTTCATGAACCCAGTTCATAAGTGGGGCCTCTTATTTTGGTATCCGGGCCTTTTCTACTCCAGTCTGACACTGACTGAGTCTCCCAACACTTCTCCCCCTCCTTAGAATTTAGAGAGGGATCTCCCCTCAACTCTTAAACCTCCAATAAGTTTTGGGTTTTGTCTCTCCCTTGTCAGTTGAAAAATTAGATCTGTTCTCTGTTACTACAGATGATTCCAGTCCTGCAGTTATGGTAAGTTGACACTCACTTGGGCCATGTGCCACAAAGTCCACTGTAGAACTACAGGCTGGATGGCACTAGTCACGCTGGTCGCAGAGGCAGCAGTAGATGGGCTAGCTAAACAGGTTTTTGTAGCATCAGCCAGTCAAAATCTATTTATAGATGTTAAATCACGCAAACAACCACTATATGGTGGCAGATACTGGAGGTGCCTGCATTCTCTTTCCTCAAGGACATTTTATTAACTTACAAACAGGTGCTTCTGAGTCCCCTCTGCCGCTCATGGTCCAGGTGATGCTGTCTTTCCTGAGAATGTTTCTAAAAGGCAGAGCAACACCCTGATGATCAGACTAAAAGGAACCATTAACTGAAAACAAGCTGAAAAAGATAGGGCGCTATGGGGTCTTACATACAGCATAATTGCGCTGTGCAAATGTTGATGACCTAGTGTCCTTGCACTTTGCTATCAAGAGGCCCCAGTTGAGAGACTTATCACTGTGAGTCCTGGCGTTTTAGCCAACAGCAGTTTGGATTCTGCAAATCTGCTGTGATGCAGGCAATTTCAGAGTCTTAGGCAAAATTACATTTTATCTTTTGTCAAAGTATTTCCCATAATAACAAGGCAAATTTAGGCCATTTGTTTTAGTTTTTCACTTCCTCCTGTTCATTTGTGATAGTGCTGTCAAGTAACTGCCTGCAACAGCCTTAATTTATATCCGGCAGCCGCAGCCTGTGCAGGTAAGAGCGGTGGGGGATTTCGATGGGCAATGACGAGTGAAAATTAATTATTTATTTAATTTTCTCTCGTGATCATCCGTCGAAATAACCCCCCACCGCTTTTACCTGCACGGACCGCGGCTACATGCGGCCCATTAAACCCTGATAATCCCAGCTTTAGTCCAGAAGGCCATTTTCATTGCTTGCACCAGGGCCCAAGGCATCTATCTATACTGCTTTAGTGGGCTAATACAAAATAAACATATATGGCAGTGGGAATTTCCATAGATTGAGTTGTATCTTCAGAGCAGAGACCTTGCCCAGAGAATGATGTGGTTGCCAAGTCTGCCAACATTCTGATTATTTGCTGGATCGGGCTGCACAGTACTAGATGGGGTCCTGAAAGTTGGGGTTGTATGCTCTGACCTTGTGGCAGTTTTCACTCAAAAGAAAGTTTCCCGTTAAATGGTGTTGCATGAGTTCTGTGATTTTTGGCCAGATTTACAACTCACAAATCTTAAATTTACAAAACACTGATAATGTTGTTTCGAAATTGTGAAAATTAGTTGTCAGATAACGCCTCGGGTAAAAATGGTTGCCAAAGATGCTAAATCCCAACTTCCAGCAATTTAAGTGATTGGGGGGCCTCCACTCCTAAAAAATATTGTCAGGGGGGCTTGGCCTAAAAAAGTTTGAAGACCTCTGATCTACACAGTGAGACCTTCGGGAGGGGCTGGATGCCAGGACGACAGTGCTGCTGATCAGCCCGACTCCACTGAGTAGTATCAGAAGAGCAGGCAGCAGTTTTTAAGTAAGTTCCAGTAACTTTAATGCATTCTACAGCATCAGCATTACCTACTGGCTGCATATCTAGGTTACTCTAAGTGAACAGTGTTCTAGACTTACATGCATGGAAATGTCAAGGAGGACAGTCCCCTCCAAATATGCAAATGTAGTGTGAGCTTGTAGTGTTCAGCTTTTGGGGTGCCAGGGGGTAACTTTAGGGTTCAGGTTGGGTGTGGATTTTGGGGTACCAGCTGCCAGGGGGTAATTTTAGGGTTCCAGGTGGGTATGGGTGTTGGTGTGCCAGGGGGTAATTTTAGGGTTCAGGGTGGGTTAGTGATTGGGGTGCCAGGGGGTAATTTTAGGGTTCCAAGTGGGTATGGGTTTTGGGGTACCAGCTGCCAGGGGGTAATTTTAGGGCTCTAGGTGGGTATGGGTGTTGGTGTGCCAGGGGGTAATTTTAGGGTTCAGTGTGGGTATGGGTTTTGGGGTGCCAGGGGGATAATTTTAGGGTTGTGTGGGTATGGATTTTGGGGTACCAGGGGGGTAATTTTAGGGTTCAGGGTGGGAATGGGTTTTAAGTGGCCAGGGGGGTAATTTTAGAGTTCAGGGCGGTTATGAGTTTTGGGGGGGCAGGGGTAATTTTAGGGTTCAGGGTGGGTATGGGTTTTGGGGTGCCAGGGGGACAATTTTAGGGGTCAGGGCGGTTATGGGTTTTGGGGCGCCAGGGGGCTAATTTTAGGGGATCAGGGAATGTATGAGTTTTAAGGGGCCAGGGGGGGGATTTTAGGGTTCATGTGTGCTCTAATTGTTGTCCAGTTTCAAATGCAGAATTCACCACTTTTTTTTCTCAGCTTGGCCTGAGCATTACCCGATCCTGATTGTCTGCCATTTTAGCCCCGCCCCTATTGATTAACATTAGCCACGGCCCTTCATTTGCCAGGTTAGCCCCCCCTGGAAAAATTTCTGCGGACGCCCATGATTAAAAGGCCAGAACAAATTAAATTAAGTCTCCATTGCATTAAGCAACGAAGTGGAAGATGTTTGTGGCAGGTTTTGGCTCATCGTGTGATCAGAGGTCGCTAGAAGAACCTCTGCCAATCCAGAGCTTTCTTTTTGTTAGTTATTCCTATCGGTTGTGTTGGTCTAATTAATTCAATTGAAGCAAAGCAAGACTACAGCTCGCAGAACAGAGCGACTTGTGCACTGATCTGTTAAAATTAAAGCTCAGGAGGGATCGAAGTCCAGTATGTCCAGTCCACATGTAGAACCTCTCCAAAAAGGCGGAGTCACTAGGATGCAATAAATGTACGCAGTTCCACTAGTTGGACCTGCGAGTCATGGGAGGGGGAACAGGTTGTTAGTGAAAAAGTTGTGCCAGTGGAATATACCTCGTTATCACGCAGTCTTTTTCCCCGCAGGAATTACAACGCCGTTGTTACAACGAACGCGTTGTAATTCTGCATACCATTACCCCACAAGTCGTAGCTACGACTTGCAGAGGGGGGGCGCTGGATGTTGGAATAGTATAATTTACTATTCCAACTCCAGTCGGTGCGGACAGTAGGGAAGGTGTTGGATTTTAAATCCAACACCTTCTCCCCCCTCCGCAAGTCGTTGTTCCGACTTGCGGAGTAATGGTATGCGGAATTACAACGCGGTCGTTGTAACGACCGCGTTGTAATTCCCTGCGGGGTAAAAGTTTTGTGGTAAACGTTGTTTACCGTGCCAGTGCTGTGCAGCGCCACCTCCACACTACGCTGGTATGAAAAACTAAGCATCAAGCGAGGGCTGGTCACTTACAGCCTTATTTAGAGTTTGACAGACAGGATACGCCATCATGAGCATGGCGGTTATACCATCCGTCGTACTACAAGTGCCATAGGTTATAATGCATTTGCGATTTGGCAAACTGAATATCCGCCACGTTTGTGACAGAGTATCTCGTCCTCCAAACTTTTATTAAGGCCCTTACTTTTTCATTGGTTTCCCTCATCTGCGTCGAAGGGGGGGGGGGTGACAAAGGCCTGTTCACACCCTCATGACCCTTAGCGTGTCCCGATGCGGGTCATGTAAGCGCATAGTTTCAAAGGGAAGCATGCATGCTCAAGTGCACAGGTAGAGCCTTAAAGGACTCTGCAAAACTGTTAGGCATTAGATGTGACCCGGGTGTGCCTTGTATATTAGACTACATTTGGTCTATATCTGCTGACACCTGCCATTGGGGCAGGAGGGTGAAGGGGACTGCATTTGTGTGTACTCATGAAGGCGCTTGAAACATGAAATGGCATAACTTCTTCCTGGGCAGATATGCAAGACCGAGGCTTGTGGCAGTGGCTCATGCTCAGCATGCACTATGCACGTGTAACTGGGCCTTCTTTGGACTTGTGCATTAAGACTGCATGTGTGAACTCCTAAAAATGTAGACCCGTGATCATGCTGGCGCTAGGAAAAGACAAGTGCAATCAATTGTACACCTTACAGCAGAGGTCTTCAAACTTTTTGATGCCGAGACCCCCCTGTCAAAATTTTGTAGGCGTAAGGACCCCCTCCTGACAAATATTTCTGGAACCTGGTACTCCTCATCCTCGACAACCATAAACGTCCCCAATTCCCACAGCAAATCAATTTTATGGTGGGGAAACAATATTAAACAGTGTTTAGCAAACCAAAAGTTTGTGGGTGACTGTGGATTGGTATCAGAGGCTTATTACACAGTTCAAAAAGAATTACCCAAAAATTCACAATGGTACTTTTTCACAAATAAAACCTATTTTGGCAAAACTTATTTGGATGATAACACCTTTCTGAACTCAAGTGATGAGTGTGCTTGTTTTTCTCCAGAGAGACGGTCAATCTATGATTGCACCTTTTAAATACAAGTTTAACACCCAAATATAGCAATAAGCAACAGAACAGTGACCAGTCCCGCTCTGCCAAGGGCCCTTAGTGCGCAGCAACACGTGTCGCAAATTTTTAGTAACTAGTGAACCGGTTGAGCTATAAACACATTTTTTTGTTAAAATCAGCAGCTTATGTGGCAGATGATGGACTGTGACTTTTGAAGGTTTGCTTGTTTTGTAAAAAAGTGTTCACTGATTCAGTGTTGTAGCGGTAGCGCATGGTCCCTTAATCTGCCTCATATTTTAGGCAGCAGGCCTCGTATTTATGACTTATACAGACTATAAATGCTGCCTTACCGAGAGCAGCACAAACAGCCTCGGTGCACAGATCTGCGGAGCCCTACGCAAAATTACATTTTCCCGTTTGAGTGCTCATTTTTCCCTAACAAGGGCTTTTGAGGACACTATTGTTATATGGCCCCCTTTTGGGGTCATTTGTTTATGCAGGCCATAAGGCAGCTATTTTCAGTTGCCTTAGTCAGGGCCACTGGAATTATGGAGCAGGGGAGGCCCAAATTATGCAGCAGGGTTGGATAAATTATGTGGCAAGCAAAGGCAAATTATGCAGCACATTTTGGGAAAGTATCACTTCATTATTTCGACATTTCTAAACTTAACACGGTCTGGGCATTAGTTGCAACTCATTAGTACCACTTTAACACCTAAACACAGCCATAAGTTACAGAATTATGACCAGTCAACCTTTAAAAAGGATCTTCCACTGCGCAGCAACACCTGTTGCTTTGTTTTTAATAACTTTTGAACCGTTTGAGCTCGAAACTAATTTATATTAAAATCTGCAGATGATGATGGATTATGTGGCAAAAGTAGAATTATATGAAAATCGCTGCAGCCGTATAATCACATAATTCCAGTGGCCATGGCCTTAGTGTTGCACTAGCTCTGAGCACAACTTCACTGCCAGGCATCCCTGCTACTGACCCATATGGTAGTGCTCCGCCCCATGTGTGTCGTCTGACACGACGCTATGCTCCACGTTGAGCAGAGCAGATGGGTGACGCACTGGAGGACATGCAAGACACCACGCATCTCTTCCCTAAGCCTAGACAGCAGACTTCAAAACACCCAAAGCTCTGGCCGCCCACCCAGATTTCAGAAATACTGGGAGTACTTTTATTTATTTTAATTATGTGGTATTTCAAACTCGAATAACTGCTACAGTTGGTAAGTAATATACTCGAGGAAAATTCCTTGACAGAAATGTGCTTGAGAATAAACGGGCCACAATGATTTACAATAGATTTGCAATGCAATAGGTCTCGCATTTAAGCGAGTTTAAGCTATTGGATTGTAAATGACAATGCCTTTAATTTGAGTTTTAAAACCAAAACATAAATAAAAGGCAGTTATTTACAATGCCAATAGCTTAAACTCGCGTAATTGCGAGACCTATTGCATTGCAAATGCTTGTTTTTCTTGCTCCTTACTGGCCTTCAACACCTCCTCCAGGATAGTAAGCGCTATGTAAATATATTTACAATAAGAAGCGCGCACTTCACAGCTCATCCCAAAGCTTTCAGTGATTTAATCAATGAAAGCCAGTACCGGCTCCAAAGCATTCTTTACAGCTGCAAATTGCCCTTTACGTTTTCAGATTAACTCGTAGGGCATATTTCTATTCTTTTCAGGCAAGCAGGCATCCTGGAAGGAAACCTTGTTTAGCTGTCTGATCAGCTCCGGTTTCACATCACAAGAAAACACTCCCTGAATGGCATCGCAGCTTTTAGTATTTTAATTTCACAATGAACTGTCTGGGGACTTTTTTTTTCCAGAGTTCAGGCAGAAGTGAGGCCCGGGAATGTGCGACCCCCTTCCCATGACTCCACGACCCCCGTGGGGGTCGCGCCCCACAGATTGAAGACCTCTGCCTTACAGCATGTGATGATGTAAATGAACCAGGTAATTGTTTTTCTATTCAAATTGTTATTTTAGAAGACTAGGTTACTTTCAAAGCATACCTGAAATAATTTCTTATTTTGCTCATACACCTTTTGACATTACATATTGTGTCAAAAAAATTAAAACACACACTTGTATCCATTACAACTTTCTCATTTTGAATTATGAAGGAAAAGGGCATGGAAGTTCGTAGGGTTCTGGAAGATTGCATGAGACAGGAAGGCAGCATGGATTCTGTTGTCAGTTGGGGGTGCCATTTCAAAAGAGAAAGTTTTTTATTTTAACAAATTAATTTGCTTCAGACATATAAAGTTGTGGCTTCTCCTGCTAGTCTTTTCTGTGCTCTTCATTTATTTCATGAGACTGGCTTGTCATCTTCTTTACTAGCTTCAATTTTGATCTTGTTGTCCGTGTTGATCTGATAAATGTGGTCACTTTTAGTATTATTTTCTGATTTGTCATGATTCTGCCTGTGAGAACCTGTAAGTTCCTGCATTCAGACCTGCTTTCTATTATACATTATCTGACACATTGAAAGCCTTGCTTCAGTTTTCATCCCTTTTCAGTTATTCATCCTGGCATAATGAAGTAGTCTGATCCTTTTAGTTTTTTCCTTCCTTAAATCTTTTTTGAAGGAGAAGCCATGTCTAACCTGTTTCCTGATCCCTTTAGATTCACTGGCACATTCATACACACTTTAATGAGTTTTGTCTCTGCTTTGATTCGTACATCCCACTGATTTCCACATCTCTCTTCTCATGCTTTCTGGCTCCTTTAGTCTTCCCCTTTCTCAGTCAGTTTGGCCCACATTTATAAAATTTTGATGCAGCGCAATGCAGCAAATCAATTTGTTGCGATGCCCTGCTTCAAATGGAGAGGGCAGGAATGCGCCATACCTTGGTAGATTTCTATCAAGATATGGCCCATACCTACTCTCTCCTTTTTTTCTAGTGCACTCAGTGCAAAGTAGTACCAATGCAGGCACCCATGCATCATGGTGGGTGTTTGGACAAAATATTGAGGTGTAAATATCAGGCAACAGAAATATTGGGGAAAAATACAATGTTACAAAAATATTGTAATGCAGAAATATCGTTGTCAAGAATATTGTTTTTTCAGGTAAGTAATATCATTTTTAAGAATATTGTTGTTAATATCGTTTTCAATAATATAGTTGTAAAAAATATCGTTTTTGAAATTATTTATGTGTTATTTTATCTGTTACTATTGTTTGCATAATTGTTATACTTTTTGTAATATAGTTTGTAATTTGAAGTGATTTCGAATTTTTAATGTAATTGCTACTAGTAATTTATAGTGCTGTAGCAGGTTGTTGGGTTTGTAGGGGAATAGGGTGGAAATGTAATTAAGTTATCATTCGTTATTAAACAATAATTTATAAGTAAGTATGTGATTGATATACATTATGTACATAATGTAATACTGATTTATTTTACTTATATATTAGTTGCTACATTTGTAGGTTTATAGGGTGGGAAGTTAATTAGGTAATAAATAACAATTTAGGGGCCGAATCCGATGTCGGACGGACCAGAGTCCGTCCGACATCGGTCAAGAACTGGAACCGAAAGACCTCTTGTCGTCGGTTCCAGACCTGCAAGTTGGATGCGACCGAACCCTGTTCGGTCACAATCCTATACTTAACAATGGGAGCATACATTCCGAACAGAATGTATGCTCGCATCGTTAAGTGCAGAGGTGCAGTTCATCCCTGCACCCAGTGGCAGGAACCCCAAGGTGCCTGCCACCGGGTGCAGGGATCAACAGGGGGGCACCATCGGTGCCCCCTTGGCTGCCATTCAGCGGCCTCGCACCCATGGGGGCCCTGCTGGGGGCCCCCAAAGACAGTTTCCTACTGCCTTTCTGTGTCGGAAAGGCCAGCACAGAAAGGCAGTTGGAAACTGCCATCGTACTCCGTTGGCTGGAAAGAGCCGGCCGGGGGAGTACTGAAGGGGTTCTGGATGGCGGACGGGCTCTCCGAGCCCGTCGGAAGCCATCCGGAAAACCGAGTCGGATTCATTTCCGACCAAGCCCATCGAATGGCTCAGTCAGAAAGGAGGGGGGAGGGGCCCCTTGGGCAAGGGCCTTCTCTCCCCCCCAATGATTTTGGGCATTTCCAGTCTTTCTGCCCCCGGGGGGGGGGGGTAAAAAGCACACTAGGCGCCAGGGATTATTTTAATTTCAATATGTATGGGTGGGAGCTGCTCAAAATGGGAATGCCAATGCCCCCACCCCCCCAAAAGATAAAGGTACAGTCTTTCTGCTCCCCTGGGGGGGAGATGGGTGCAATAGCCCTGATCTGCCCCCCTTGGGGGCAGAAAGCACACTAGGCACCAGGGATTTTTTTGTTTTCGATATGTAGGGGTGGGGGTTGCCCAAAATGGGCATGCCAATGCCCTCACCAAACACTCATGGGACAGTCTTTCTGCCCCCCCCGGTGGCAGATGGGGCAATCACCCCAGATATGTCCTCGGGGGGGCAAAAAGCACACTATGCACCAGGGATTTGTTTGTTTTGAACATGTAGGGGTGAGGGCTGCCCAAAATGGGCATGCCAATGATGCCCCCACCCCACCAAACACTAAAGGTACAGTCTTTCTGCCTCCCCCCCTGAGTGGCAGATGGGGCAATAGTTCCCAATCTGCCCCCGGGGGGCAGAAGCCCACTAGGAGCCAGGGATTACATTTTAATGTATATGTAGGGGTCGGGCCACCCAGAATGGGCATGCTAATACCCCCATCCACCCTAAAAATAGCCACATTCTTTCTGCCCCCCCAGGGGGCAGATGGGTGTAATAGCCCCTGATCTGCCCCTGGAGGGTAGAAAGCCCACTTGGAACCAGGGATTCCATTTTTATGTAAATTATGGGTTGGGGACTGCCCAGAATGGGCATGCCAATGCCCCTACCCCCCATAAAATAGCCACAGTCTTTCTCCCCCCCGGGTGGGACAGATTTGGCAATAGCCCCCAATACGCACCACCCGGGGGGGGGGGCAGAAAGCCCACTAAGCACCAGGGAGTATTTTCTTTAGCCAGAGTAGGGGTGTGGGCTGCCCAGAATGGGCATGCCAATGCCCTCGCCCCACTGAAAAACAAAGGGACAGTTTTTCTGCCCCTGCTGGGAGCATATGGGGGCAATCAACCCCAATCTGCCTCCGGGGGGGGGGCAGAAAGCCCACTTAGAAGCCAGGGACTATTTTTTTTAGTAGATCAGGGGTGGGGGCTGCCTATAATGGGGATGGCAATGCCCCCACCCCCCAAAAATAGCTACAGTCTTTCTGCTCCCTCTGGGGGGCAGATGGGGGCAATAGTCCCAGATCTGCCCCCCAGGGGGCAGAAATCCCACTAGGCACCAGAGATTTGTTTATGGGCATGTCAGGGAGTGGCCCTTTAAGCAAGGGTCGCTCCCCTTTTTTGTTGTGCACACATTTTGGCCGTTTCTGCCCACCTTGGAGGCAAATCAGCAATATTTTTAGGCTCATCTGCCCCCAAGTGGGGTAGAAAACCACAAAGTTTCTGTGTGTGTGTGTGTGAACTGGAGTCGGCTGACAGTCTGTGTGTACTGTCGTTTGGCTGGCTGTGTGTGAACCTGCATTTTTCTGGTGGTGTGTGTGGACTTGCGCTTAGCTGGCAGTGTGTGTGTGGACTTGCACTTCGCTGGCAGTGTGCGCGGACTATCGTTTGGCTAGTGGTCTGCATGGATGGCACATGTTTGGCGGTGTGCGTGGACTGTCACTTGGCTGGCAGTGTGCGTGGACTGTCACTTGGCTGGCGGTGTGCGTGGATTGTTGCTTGACTGGCAGTAGCGGCTCCTCGAGGGAGTGCTGCGGGGCGGGGGGGCAGGGCGGGGGGTAGTAAACTACGGCATACGGCCGAACAGAGTTGAGTAAATAAATAAATAAATAAAACGAATTACATTGCGCGCGCAGCATCGCCATTTGGCCAGGTTGTTTTGTGATAAATAATTTTGATTTCTCCACAATACATTTTGGCCCATTATCTATTGCAGGCACTAGGTCTACCCACACTAGTGCAGTTCCATTTTTATTGGCAGACTTGGGGGAATGCTGGGTGGGTGGAAGTTTGTAGCTCTCCGCAGATTCCAGAAGTTTCCATCACAGAAATGTGAAGAAAATGTGTTTTTTTGACAAAGTTTGAGGTTTGCAAGGGATTCTGAGTAACAGAATCTGGTGAGAGCCACACAAGTTACCCCATCCTGGATTTCCCTGGGTGGCTAGTTTAAAAAAAAAAATACAGGTTTGCTAGGTTTTCTTATGTGCTGGCTGAGCTAGGACCCAAACTTCACAGCTAGGCACATTGCAAAATAAAGGGTCAGTTTTCACTGGAAGAATTTGATGTGTCCACGGTGCGTTTTGGGCCATTTCCTGCAGCAGGCACTATGAATACCCACATAATTGAGGTACCATTTGTATCAGAAGACTTGGGGAAATGCTGGGTGGGTGGAAGTTTGTGGCTCCCCACAGATTCCAGAACTTTCCATCACAGAAATGTGAGGAAAATGTTTTTTTTAAAATACATTTTGAGGTTTGCAAGGGATTCTGGGTAACAGAACCACACAAGTCACCCCATCCTGGATTCCACTGGGTGTCCAGTTTCGAAAAATGTACAGGTTTGCTAGGTTTCCCATGATGCCGGCTGAGCTAGGGCCCAAAATCTACAGCTAGGCACATTGCAAACAAAGGGTCTGTTTTCACTTTAAATATGTGATATGTCCATGTTGCATTTTGTGCTGATTCCTGTCGCGGGCACTAGGCCTACCCACACAAGTGAGGTGCCATTTTTATTGGGAGACTTAGGGGAACACAGAATAGTAGAACAAGTGTTATTACCAGTTGTCTTTCTATGCATTTCTGCCTTCCAAATGTAAGATATTGTGTAAAAAAGAAGTCATTTTGAACAATATCCTCTAATTCACATGCTAATATGGGTACCCACAAACTCAGAGATGAACAAATAACCACTGCTTCTAAACTCCTTATCTTGTTCCCATTTCAGAAATGCATAGGTTTCCTTGATACCTATTTTTCACTCTTTACATTTTACCAAATAAATTGCTGTATACCCGGTACACAATGAAAAACCATTGCAAGGTGCAACTCGGTTATTGACTCTGGGTACCTCGGGTTCCCTGTGAACCTACAAGCCTCATATCACAACCAGAAGCGTCCCAAGGATGTAATGGTATATTACTTTAAAAAACCTAACATAGAAGAAGTTACAGGGGAAGATGTAGGCACAAATTGCTGTTTTTTTCCAACTAAATTTCAATATTTTCTTTTCAACTATTACTTTCTATAGGAAAACCTTGAAGGATCTACACAAATGACCCCTTGCTGAATTCAGAATGTTATCTACTTTTCAGAAATGTATAGCTTTTTGTGATCCATTATTGGTTTCACACCCTTTTATACCAGTAACTGGAAGGAGGTTGAAAGAACAAAAAATAGGAAAAATAGGAAGTTTTTGCTCCTTGTGGGGTCGACGCTGCAACACCGCATGGGCCCCGCAAGAAAAACTTCCTAAATCTTAGTCTAAGGAAGACTAATGATCATGGTGCCGGAAAAAATACTAATATGTCATCAGTCACCCCAAAAAAATAATCCAACCCTTGAGAAGTGAAGGGGAGGGCCTCTATGGTAATAGAAGGCGTACGCTATGGGCAACAGTGACCCTTGGGAGCATAAGGCTTTCTCACCTACCCGCATCTGCTACAACCGGTTGTTTTTTTTCAAAACAGCTTTGGTTCAAATTAATAATGTCTTCACATTATACCTGGTCCTGATGAAACACAGAGGATCCCTTCTGGAACAATAGGGCGTGAAACATGTCGACCCCATTCACTGCACATACTATCTGAACCAAACTATATTTCCTCATTATCAAAAAATCACAGTTTGGTTTCTGTTTTTACTCTACCCGGTGGACCCAGGAATAAAGGCCTTCTTTTTGGGCACTACTGAGGTATTTTTAACTCACTTATTCAGCAGCTCCACACACCCGCACTCACCGAAACTGCATTTTTTGCAAAAAGATCTCCACCAAAGAGCCCTCTCGCGGGGCCTGTGGGATGTTGCAGCGCCGCCCCCACGAGGAGCAAAAACGACCAATGATGAAGCATGACACCTTCACGGGTGTGTGAGGGCAACTTTTCCAAATAAGGAAATTCCCCTTTAATATACATCCATCCTGAGATGGTTTATAGGAAGTAAATTTCACCCATGAACAAGGCAATTTCCACCAAAACGTGTCAGGTGTTTGTTCATGCACGACATTCTGGAATAAATTTTCATCAAGCTACTTCCTTCTGAGTGCGTCTGTCCTTGGAGATTTTTCCAGGTTCTGTGTTTGGAAGATATAGATACGTGTGTGTGTGTGTGTGTGTGTGTGTATGTGTGTGTTCATATATGTATATATTTATATGTATGGTATTAAATATTAGTTAGATTTAATTAATTATCATTATATGATAATTATGTATATATAATGATATTTATTAAAATATTTAAGGTCCACTACTTTAAACTATGTATATATCAATGTGTTTTTAACAATAGTAGTGTGAAATAATATTTTTTCCAGATGTTTTTGTACTTACCAATATAAGGATAGGAACTCAATATTTTTGTAAATGAAATATTTGGCACAATATTTGTGTTACACAATATTGTTGATTTTGATATTGTGTCAGTGATCCATCATGGTGGTTTACTGGTAGGATTGTTTTTATGCAGGAAGGGACATCCTTGAGTAAGGCAAGATGGCGGCTGCGTGAACGCTGCTGAAAGCCACTCATCAAGCGCTCCATGGCTTAAACTAAACCGCCGACTCTACAGATGATTATTCCCCTGATAATAGAAGGCGGACGGCGAGTGCACCGAAAGAGGTTGTTAAGTGAAACAACCTGCTTTACTTATCTGCTGGTGCTGGTCCGAGCTCTACTGAAACCGCTTCTCCGTTGGTGCGGCGTGGAGCTTCGCACTTGGTCTTCACGTAACAGGATGCCTCCCAAGCCATCGAGGCCCCCGCGGGAACGAGTGGAGAGCGGCGCAGTGATTGTGAATGCTGCAGGGAATCTCCGAGGCCCACCGGCTCCGCGGAAGACTCTGGCCGGGAGAAAGGCTGGGGACGCTATTCCCTCGGCAGGCAGTAAGGAGGCGGAGTCAGCCAAAACCTGCAACAAAGAACAGCGTCCTGGGGAAGCGGCAGAACTAGTCAGACAGCGCAAGGTGATTCCTGGCATGTTTGCTGGACTTGGGAAACTGAAGGAGAAGACGAATACTGCTGGAAAAGCGGAGACTTCTTGTTTGAATGAAGGAACTTTGACAGTGCTGGCAGAGGTGAACATTGACCCCAGAGTGGATTTTGTGAGTACCAGTCTGGCTACATTGGGGGTTCTGGCTCCGGTACAGGGGGGTTGTGGATCACTTGAACCTATAACAGCTATAACTGGGGACAATCTATGCAGTGAGGAGCTAACGGCGGACAACTCAATAAAAGACCCTAAGTTCATTGCTACTATGGGGAAAGTGGAGGGGACCCCCGAATGTGGAGAGAAATTCTTCTCCCTAAATGAAGAGTCTGAGCTATCCAACCCCAGCGAAGGGGAGACCTCTGAAATGGACAATACAGGTTCAGATACAGATAGCGCCCTCTCTAACCCTAGCACTCAAAAACGCCTGCCTTCCCTAACCAAAAGAAGGAGGAGAATTCATAGTGGGGAAAAACGTGGAACTGGTCAATCTGGCTCTGATAATAGTTCCAGCCAATTAAAATGGGACTACTCAACTACTCAGCTTTTGACGGAAGATGGGGGATACGATGATGTAGACCTGGCAGACAACCCTAAAAGTCAGTGTGAATACCCCCCGGCGGAGGCAGAATCTTCCCCATCAATGAGTCTGATATACTCAACTCTCAAGCAGATGCAGGGGGAAGCCAGACAGGAACATAAACGAGCTCATCTAGCTACAAAGAAGCTTCAAGGTGCCATTAGAAAAGTAAATAAGTCGTGTGCCGAGATTGCAGAGAGAACTACAGCTCTTGACGAAGGGGTGGTCGCTTTAGAGGTGGAAACTGAGAAGTCAACCCGACAAGTCATGTCAACGGGATGAAACGCGGATGACGGACGTGATGTGGAAGTTAGAAGATTTTGAAAACCGCCAGCGGCGTAACAACTTAAGACTGCTTGGCATTCCGAAAAATGCAGAGGGTGGGGACATTAGAGGCTTTGTGCTGCGCTTACTGAAGGGTGGCTTTCCCGAACTCTCACATTGGGACTGGGATACTGAGGTGCAACGAATACATCGCTTACCACTTATGCTTAAGAAAAGGCAGGGGCAGAATGTGGTGACTGACAAACCCAGAGCTATACTGATTTTTTGGGGAAATTTTCTCCTTTGGCAGGCAGTGTTTGACAAAGCCCGACCAGAATCAAGACGCTCGGCTGAAGGCCACACCTTCTTTGTCAGGCCAGATTTCTGCCATATTACAGTAGAAAGAAGGTGGAGGCTTTGCCAGCTAATTTTACCATTTCAAAAGAAGGGTTGCGATGCCTATTTACTCAGTCCAGCACGACTTAAAATCATATGCAAGGGAATTACCAGAGTATTCTCCTCAGAAATACAGGCTCAAGACTTTTTGCGGGAAATCTCTGAGAACAGGGGCATGAGCGGACCTGAGTGATAAACGGGGATGTCAGTGGGATGAATTTGGTTTAAACTGTTCTAGTCTATTTGTCTGCTCTATATAATCACTTGGGGGTTAATTCTTTTTTTTTTGTTTTTTTTTGGGGGAGCAAGATGAGTGGCGAGGGGTGGCAGCTTTATGCAGGAGGCGTCACAAGGGTCCATGGACCTTTTTGCCTAGGGAAAGAGGAGTGGGGGGTTGAGTTGGGGAGAGGGGTGTGGGGTGCAGGGGGGAAGGATCCAGCCAATTAAATTTGTTGAATTAGTATTAACAGGTAATAGGAATTGGAACAGACTGGACTTGTTGTGGTCTATAAATGGTACTGGGTAAATTGCGGATAGCCTCAGTTAATATATGTGGCCTGAATAATCCCTCGAAAAACGTAGGATTAATGAAGATATGAAATATCTAAAGGCAGACATAGTTTGTCTTCAAGAGACCCATCTGGAAGCTGGCAGACAAAAGATAGCAGTGTTAGATGGATACCAATTGGTCTCTGCCACGACTCAGGGAACACTCACAAGAGGTGTTGCGATTCTGGCCCGCAAAAAAGGTTTTAGGCTCCCACGCTCGAAAGCGGACCAATACGGTAGATGGGCTATTACTCACTGCTGTTTGGATAACTATTCTTTTACACTATGTTCTGTCTACGGATCAGTGCTGGATGAACCGGCTTTATTTGACTGGTTGAATGTGGAGTTGGTTGGTTGGCCGCTGCCTGTAATCTTGGGTGGGGATGCTAATGATAATTTAAACAACGAGAATATGAAATTAGGTGTGCAATCATATCGGGGTCGCAAACCTAAAGTTTTTAATGCTTTGTTTAATTTATGTAACATACATGGATTGTTTGATGCATGGGCTACATTAAAACCTCAAGATGTGGGATATACATTTTTTTCTGCCCCTCATTAAACTCATGCTAGGCTAGATTATTTTTTTGTATCCCAGGAGATGTTAATTAGGTCCGATATCATAAAATTCCCCGAGTTATGTCGGATCACAATCCGCTTGTATTAGAGATCTCACTTCAAACATCAAAACCTTCTATGTCTCATTGGACTTTTAATAGAGCACTTTTATATGAGGAAGATTATATCCAACATATGATGGATTGGATTCCGAGATTCATAGACGAGAATAGAGGCAGCGCAGAGATAGGGATAATTTGGGACACACTCAAAGCTGGGATAAGTGGGGAAACACTGCGGTATGGCTGGGCCTCGCAGGCAAAAGAAAAAAGGTATCTCCAAGAACAATACCAGGCACTGAGTGAAGCAGAAACACAATTAATACAGGCACTCATAAGTAAAGGAGAGGTAGAGCAGGCACAAATTAAGGTGGCTTTAGTTAAATCTACAATTATGGATCTTTCGGCCAACAAGGCGGCAAGTAAATACTGTGCTTGGCGATCCAAGATATATGAATGTAATGAGAGAGTCGGCCACCTTTTGGCGGTGCGGACCAGACAACGAATAACTCAGGGGGGGATATTAGAAATAGGTAATCCCGGGGTAGGGTTAGTCAATCAACCTCTAGAAATACGTGCCGCTTTTCAGCGGTTTTATCAGAAACTTTATATGGATGATATCACCACTGAGGAGGAAGCCATACAGAGTTATTTAACAGGGATTCCTTGCGAGAGTTTGTCAACAGAAGAGAGGGATGTGCTTGATGCACCTATAACAGCAGATGAAATTCAAGAAGCTATTAGGTCATTGGTAAATGGCAAGGCGGTGGGTACGGATGCCATTCCTGGTGAGTTCTACAAAATCTTCACCTCCCCGTTACAGGAACTAATGAAGGAGGTGTTTTTGGAAGCTCAGGCAGGAAGAGTAGCTCCTGGTTCTTGGAAATCCGCTAATATTATTATTTTCCCTAAGAAAGGGAAATCGGTGAGAGAGATGGGGTCTTATCGACCTATTACTTTAATAAATAGCGATGTCAAAGTATATGCCAAAATTCTGGCTAAACGACTATCGGCAGTTATTAAAAAATTGGTTTCTCCAACCCAGCATGGATTTGTACCTGGACGGAGTACAATTGACCACATCCAGAGGATAATCGTTCTTTTTGACGAGGCAGGAATCACCGGGGACCCTATTGGGCTTATCTTGCTTGAGGCGGAGAAAGCCTTTGATAGGGTCTCCTGGCCGTTCCTGTGGGCAACTCTGAAGAGCAGAGGGTTTGGGGAATGTTTTATCACCGCCATCGCGATAATGTATAAAGACCCTGCGGCAAGAATATCAATAATGGGAGAGATGTCGGATCCTGTTTTTATCAGCAGAGGGACCCGTCAGGGGTGCCCGTGTTCCCCCTTATTGTTTGCTTTGTATATTGATCCGTTAGTTAGGAAGATCGAATATAACAATCGGATTCCAGGAATATAGGGGGGGGGAGCACCAAGATACTAGCTTATGCCGATGATCTCGCGATTATTACTTCTAATCCCATGACGAAATTGAGGGAGATTGAAAAAGAAGCAGATATTTTTGGGCAACTCTCTGGTTATCGCCTGAATTCAACTAAAACTCAGGTTGTGGTCGGCAAAGGTATTCAGATGAATGATTCTTGTGTGGTACAGAGTGCTACTTACTTGGGAGTAGAAATCACGGCAGATGTTGCGAAGATTACAGGAAATAATCTGAACCCGCTGCTTCTCAAATTTAAAGCTGAATTTAATAGATTAGAAAATCTCAAACTTACAATGGTAGGAAGATGTAATGCTATCAAAATGCTTTTTTTACCGAAGATTTTGTATTTCTTTAGGGCTATTCCTCTGAATATCTGTAATTCTTGGTTTGTCGCTATGAATAATTTATTCTCTAGGTTTATATGGGCTAACTGTCGCCCTCGGAGAGCGCTTAAATTGCTAACATTACCAAGAGAAAGAGGGGGGTGGGCAGTACCCAATCTTCAGCTTTATCATTGGGCATCAGTTTTACATATAGCGGGGACATTGCTTAACGAAAAAGCGGAGACCACGCCGATTGGGGCGTCTGCATCTGTCTTTGAGTTGTTATTAGGGGATGAAGCTCCGGGGTGTCTTCTAAGACATATAGAATTGAATTATTACAAAAGGGTTAAATTTAAAATTTTACTCTGTGCATTTAAGGTTTGGACCGCGGTCCGGAAAAAACTTGGCCTCGGGCGTATTAATGCTTATACCCCAGTATTTAAGAACGGCTGTCTTCCAAATATTTTTAATGATGGGCACATGTGGTACTGGTATGATAAATGCGTCAGGGTGGTGGGTGATGTCACTAAAGGGACTGAGGTGTTGCTATTCGAAACTATTAGAGATAGATTCGGGTTAAACAATCGGCAGTTTTTTAAATATCTTCAAATAAGAGATTTTCTAGTTAAGAAATCTGGGGGTGCCTGTGGTTTTTCTGGGGTGAAGTTGATTGATGGATTACTTAAGGGCTCTTTCACACTATGGGGGATTTATAAATTGCTGAATGAGTTGACAATGGATGATTTAAACAAACACGTAGATCGATGGCAGGTACTCTTACAGGTGGGACTAGGAGAAATTGAAGATTCACTACACCTGGCCCAGACAACATTTATCGCAGCTAATCTTCAGCTCCAATGTTTTAAAACATGGTTTAATCTCTATATTACACCTGCTAAAATCGCGAAATGGGGTCGGGTGGCAGGATCAACATGCCCCCGTTGTAACTATCATGCGGCTGATATCATTCACATGTTTGCCGATTGCCCCGTGCTAGACGCTTTGAAACAGGATGTAAGCAACATCCTGGGAATCATGCTGGGCTGTGAAATTGTTTTATCATCTCAATTGATTGTACTGGGGGTTGGACATCCTGTATCTTCAAATCAAAATCAGTCCTTTCTTTTTATTGCCATGACAGTGTTTAGATTATGCCTGGCTTCACACTGGCTTGATCCCATCCCTCCGTCTGTCCAACAGTGGTTTGGTAGATTTCTTGCGGTGCACAGGATGGAGAGAGCTGTTTACGCCAGGAGAGGTCACAGGGTAAAAGCCAAAGGGCTAGCTATTTGGGCTCCCTTAATGGATTGGTCCCAGTCGTACAGTGAACAGGAATAGGATGGGAGCAAACGGGGGGGATAGAGGGCTATTCTAACCGGTATATTACTAATTAGGATATGGCCAAGACTGGCACCCTTGTTTTCTGTTTCTTTTTTTTTTTTTTTGTGTGTTTTGTGGGGGGGGGTTTCCCTCTTTTTCTCTTCTGCTATGTAATTCATGTTAAATGTTCTGTGAAATGGTTATAGATACTATTTTGTCTGGATCCGCTGTGGGGTGGGTGGGGGTGGGAGGGAACGGTGAAGATTATTTGTTTAAAATTATGTTTTCACTTTGCTGTTAAAAAGAAAATTGAATAAAGACCTGTTTTCCTCTTTCTTGCGTGGCTTGGTAAAACTGACTTGAGGAATGCATTGCCCTTACATCACCTTGTATCTTAATAGTAGTTGAAGAGCTGTTGTTTTGCTATTTTACCACCTGAGGGGCCTGATTACAAGTCTGTCGGTATATTCCCACCACACCTGTTCCCTGTTCACGCACGGGTTGGAATTAAAAGTTGCATGGTATTTAACATATCCAATAATTATCGAATACCTCACCCTTCATTACAATAAATGGGAGATAAGCATGTGGTATTTACCGTATCATGCAGATTTTGGCGCATTAAGCACCAAATCCACATGTTATTCTCCACAAACTCGTAATAGATACTATTTATCACACACAGTAAATAACGTACCCCGTGGTATCATTATTTAATAGGTGCAATAAATAGAATCTATACTTTTAATCAGGGCCTAGGCCTTGACTACAAGTTCCCTGCACAAATACCTATTGCACAGAGATCAGAATTATGAGTTGTGTGATAAATATCACATCCTCGCAGTTTTCCCATGATATATTCCAGCAGGTCAAACCGGCTGAAATGTATCAAGGCAAAAGGCACAGAAATAGGCAAAACATGCAGTATTAAGTATGTTACAAAAGGATTGTGCATGTTATGCCCCATATTCCTTTTAACAACTCAGAATAGGAGGAATTTACCACATATAGTAAATACCTCACTGTGAGGTGATGGTAATTACCACATGTGGTAAATACCTTATCCTATTCTGACAAAATTGTAATGATGGCCTTAGACAGTGGTAAATAGTTGCTTCTCACAGGGATTTTCAAAGCATGTGCTGCTTTTGGCTGGAAATGTAGTAGCATTTGTTGACATTTCTGAAATAAATGAGAGAACATAACAAAATTACATGCACAACGTAACAACATATTTAAAAGATAACAGGGCACATCACAACAAAACAGTAAAAACAGAACACGACACAACAACAGCAATATAACACAACAAAATCACATTGTAGTAATGCAGCACATAAACACAGCAGCACAACAACAGAACACATCACAACAACAAGATTACCATCTTCAGTATCCTATTTTCATAATATGGTGGTAAAATGGTGATTTAAGGAAGCACTGTGTGAGAAATGTAGTTATTGGCGGAGGGGGGTGTGAGCCCTTCTCAAGCAACAAGCACAATCCCCATCAGGGTCAACCACCAAAGTCACTAAGGGCTCGATTATGACTTTGGCAATGCGGTGCCGGTTCTGCCCCACCACCGCACCACCAAAGCTGTGGTCAGACCAGCCGCCAAATTAGGAGTTTCCTCCTGTCTGGAGGGCTGGATTTTAGCGTTCCCAAGGCGGAGCCTCTAAAAATGGGCACCACAATAGGAACACCAAAAATAGTTCCTGCACGGCATGGACTGAAAAGTCCATGCCCTGCAGGAACTCAGGCCCATGCACACAGGGGCGGCACACGTTGTGCCCCCCCTGTGTGCATACCAATGCGGAAGAGGCACAGGGGGCCATGCAGGGAACCTCCATGACACTGCCAGAGAGGAAACCCATAATATGCTTGGCTGGCCACAGCAGTCCTGCCAAGCATATTGCAGCCTCCTGACCGACGCAACGGCAGTTCCCTGGCGGCTGTGACGGGGCTGTGGCGGTCCCACCGCCCAACTCATTATAGGGCAGTCGGGAAACCACCATCGCCAATCCCACATGAGTCTGGCGGTCCATGGACCGGCAGACTCGTAATCGGGCCTTAATTAACCTGTGCTTGACCGTCTGGTAGCTTTGCACAAAAGCAGTCAGGCTTAACTTGGAGCCAATGTGTAAAGTACTAATGCAGCACACATACAGTAATAAAGTGAAAAAGCAACACAAGAAAGATCCCAAACCAATTTAGAAAAATAGAGTAAATTGTAGTAAAATATTTGGCACCAAAAAAGAAAAAAATCCAATGAGTAGAACCGGAGTTATGAATTTTTAAAGTTTAAAGTGAAACCTAGTGCTTAAAAGATGAAAGCACCAACCGTGGACATTTAGTCAAGCGAGACTGGGGCAAAGTCGGAAGTTACAGCTGACCGCAATGGAGAGCAGTTTGAATACATTAATTGGATTGGGCCCAGTCTCCCCTTACCTTAGGACTTAGAAGAAATTTCAAGGAAAAATGTCAGAGAAGGTAAAGTTCAGCAGGGCAAGGCAGCTGGCGGTGTCCGAGGAGGAGGCGTTGTCGTTGGGGAGCAGTTGGAAGAAGTTGCGGTGAAGATTCCTTCATTCAGACTTAGGGGCTGATTATGACGTAGGGCGGAGATGCCTCCGCCCAACATCGTCTCGGTCATGGGACCAACCGACACCCGGTCGGCGGTCCCGACCGGCCCATTAGGATGCGACCGAACTCTGTTCGGTCGCATTCCTACATTTTACAATGGGAGCATGCATTCAGGCCATAAACCTGCCGTAATGCAAGCTCCTATTGTAAAATGGGAGGTGCAGTTCATCCCTGCACCCCGTGGCAGGCACCTTAAGGTGCCTGCCACGGGGTGCAGGGATCAATAGGGGAGCACCATAGGTGCCCCCTCGACCTCCAACCGAAGGAGCTACCGTCAAGTAAGGCTGACCGGTGATGCACCATGGGCGGATCGACAAGCAGGTCGTTTCTGATCTTCTATTGGTTCTCAGAGCACTTTTTGGCCAGATATGTTCTAAGTCCAACATTTTGGATTTGGGCACCTTTAGCACCTTTTCCATGGGCCCCATACTGGAGAGACATCACTTGAGAGGTCAGGACTCACTCAGGCAGATTCCAATTGCTGGTCCAAATGGTTGGAGATTTTTCTGTCCCTGAGGCTCAGCCCTTGGAATCACTTCTGGAAGTCCTGGGTTCAAGGAGAAGAGCAGGGCTCAAACAGCAGGGCAGACGTCTGGGGCTCAGAGGAGGCTTCAGGGAACAGAGCAGTCCTTCTTGGTGCAGCAAAACAGTCCCTCTGAAGTACACAGCAGGCCACAGCAGCGGCCAGCCCTCTGAGACGCCTCTGCAGGTCCAGGAGTGAACTGAAGAGTGGGTTTAAGAGTCTCTTTGATATGGGTGAAACGTCTAGAGGGTTACCCCCACCCAAATGTATGGAATTTCCAGCCTCCCTGCTCTGCTCCAGTCTGGCTACTGGCACAAAAGGCTGGTGTGAAATTCTTTGAATGAGAGCAGGGCTCAGGCTATTGATGTGCAAGTGGAGCTATGCCCGGATCCCCTCCACCATTGTGCCAGTTAATGCGTATTCAGGCACGCTTAGTCTCTCTATTGTGTGGCTCTCTATTGTGTGGCTATACAAAGGCCAACTGCCAATCACACCTATTCATGTGACTGAGGAACAGGCTGCAAGCACAAAATGGTTAGGAAAAGAAAATGCCACCTTTCTAAAATGGGATTTTCAGAATTGTGACTTAAAACCTGCTTTTACCATTAAAAAGGATTTAAAATTACAATTCCTCAGATTTCAAATATGAGTGTGCCACCTGCTCCCAATCTAAAATTAGCACTTATTAAAAGTAGTAAGGTAACACAATGTTATCTGGTGGGAGAGGTAGACCTCACAGTAGTGAAAAACACATTTTTGAGTTTCTCACTACCAGGACATGTAAAACGTAAAAGTACATGCCCAACATTTTAATTAGACTGCACCCTGCCCAATGGGCTGTCTAGGGCCTACCTTAGGAGAGACATATATGTAATATAAATGGGAGTTTTTGGCTTGCAAGGGATGTATTTGCTAACTCAAATTGGCAGTTTAAAACCACATACAGGTTGCACGGGCTTGCCTGGGGCAGGTTTTAGGGGTTATTAAGTGGGTGGCTCAATAAGTGCTGCAGGCCCACTACTACCATTTGATTTACCAGCCCTGGGTATATTGCATACCATTTTACTAGAGACTAGTAAATTAAATAGGTGTAAGCCAATTGTACAATGTTTTAGGGAGTAAACACAAGCACTTTGCCACTGGTTAGCAGTGGACAAGAGCACAAAAAGGCCAACAAAACCATATTCTAGTAAAAATACAAGGGTGATGGCAAAACATTTGGGGGAAAACAACCCTAAGCCTGACAGGTCTAACACACTGCCTTCGTTTTCCATCAAAGACATGAAAAATGTCTTGGGATCCAAACCCGGGTTTTTTGGTTAGTCCCTCTACTGAATCCCATTTTGGTGCTAAACTTCTTTTCATTCTAAATTTCCATGCAGATTTCTAACTCATGTATCTTTGATCCTGTGCTTCCTGTAAGCTGATTGTTTATCTTGTATTGAGAGTACTAAGCTGTTTCTGCATACTTCCAGTCTATTATTTGATTTATTCCCCACTCCTTAGATGGCAGTCCTACTTTTTCCCCAGACCTATTTCTGTGTTGTTACGCTTCATTTGAACTGTGCTTCTTAGAAACCAGTCTTGCCTATCTTTGCCTCCTGTTACTTTATTCTGTCACTCTAGCAGCAGTACCCTTTCTTAGAAAATGGTCGCACTTTTTCCTGAGGCCTGCTTCAATATTCTTTTCTCCTTGCACCAGTCTCTTTGGTGTGTCTTTTGTTTGTGTTAATATCTGGATATTATTTTCACAGGGTTCCAGAGAGCTCTAACGCCGAGTGCCTCAGGCACAGAGCCTCATTTTAGGGGTCTTATTCATTAAGGACTGGATAGGTGCCTCCTATAACTCTTTGGGTCCTCTCAAATGTAATTTTGGCTGTACACATATGTTTATGGCCAAACATTCTTCCATTTTCAACTGCCAGGAATTCACAAAAATATTCCAGGCAGGCATAAATGATATACTACTGCAGATTTCCCCACCTTGAGTGTGTATAATTCCACAGCTGTAAATGCCACTCAAGCAAAGGGAACGGCGGCAATACCAGGCGCAGTTTGCCAAGGAATTTTAAGAATGCCCACTAAAGTACATTTGCAGGCATTCTCAAGCTCCAACCCTTTCCCACACTGGAATTGGTCATAAATTTACTTCAACCAAGAGCTTGAGGCACTGCTCTTTCAGGATGGAAAGGTAAAAGGATCACCCTCAGATTTACTAGAAGTGTAAAAGATGGCTTTCTCCACAGGGACCTTTTCCCCATATAGAAAAAGAAGAAAATAACCTTACATTTGTACAGGAAGCGTCATCACTCTCTGTGAGCAATCCTGGCTATGTAGAATTCTGCATTTGTCTGGTAGACTTCATTCTCCCTGTGAGGAATTCTGCCTAAAATCGGTCACCAATGATACGACATTCCCAGACGTATGCCTGGAATCCTGACCCTAGTTCAGCTTTAGAGGAGTAAATTCGGCCCTGTTTGTGAAAATTAAAAAACAGTAAAAGCGTGAACTGGCTGAGATGTACCTATTGTGTTTATGAACTGTACCCTCTAATAATAAGCGGTAGATACTGATGTGATCAGATATAACTTTTTCCACAGGGTATAAAAACTATATTAGTTAGCCCATTGATATTTAATCAATTTCTGAAGCACACACACACAAAGGCTTCATGGCATTGCTAAGTTATAACTATGTATATGATTCGTCTTCCTAAGTTTGAATAGTGAAAACAGAACATAGTTCCGACTCAGACCTGAGACGCCTGTCTGCCTGGCCTTTAGTTAAAAATCAGTTCCACCCTACCCTGTCTGAGGCTTCAGTCTCTCCTTTCTCTTCCAGACTTCAGGTACTCCCTAGTATATATGATACAGGCCCTCCTCCTGAATTCCTTGATTCTTTTCTATATTATCTAACTCACTCCTGGTCTGAGAGGGTGTCCTCATAAGATACTTAATAGCTAAAGGAACATTTTCCTTGCTGATTGAATACTTTGAATTTCTAAAATCTCTAAAAGATTGTCAGAGCAGTCTTCATGTGTTTAGCAGCAGAAAATTAGTTTATATGGAGGGGGAATGAGCATATGCCATCCACGCTCTTGCTATTCCGGTTAGGCAGGATGTAGCGAATCAAACACTTCATTGCTGAAGACTACAACCCATAGTAATGATATCCATTTTCAGATGAATTTTACTTCTTTTTGTATTTCCAACCAAGTTTTTCAGCTTTTTATTGTCTTTTTTAATAGGCAGAGGCAGCATTTGGGTTCAGAAATCAAGCTACTCTAGATAATGTAATTCCTTTTACAACATGTTGGTTTCCACTTTTGCAATGAAATCAGTCTCATAGTATTCTTCCCAGCATACCTAAATGAAAATGCCTCTTGATGGCATAATACATCAGTTCCCTTTGTGTGTTTAATTTATAGCTCTGTGTTCAAGGTTTCCCTCTACTTAAGCAGTGTGCAAGCATTGTGGGACACAGAGATGTATATCTACATTTTCTTCTTATGTTTGAACATTTTGACATCATTGTCTTTATATAGAGATAACACTGAATTGGGACACATCCGCTGGGAAATTCTGGTCACTCCTGTTTTTGATATTTTACTTTCCCCAGGCTGAGCTCGATGTGCAAATATATCACCTTTATCTGCTGTTAATGAGTAAGCACTGTGAACATCCGTATTGTGCCACTGATATAGAAATGCAATAGAGGGGTTGGGCGTGCGCAGGTGATGAAGTCCAAGAAGTCAATATTTAGTTTTTCAAATGAGTCTTTATTTTCAATCAGTTAGTTCTCACAGAATTGGAGATTTTACGGTCAGCCAACGCGTTTCGTTCTCATGATGAGAACTTCGTCAGGGCTCAGTGATCGAGTTTCTTTCCTTTGAAGTAAGAAGTATATATTGTGAATTCCGCACTTCACAGGTATACTAGGTGCAATGTGGCCTAGCTCCAATGTGACCTTTCGTGTGGAAATCGAATAAGCGATCCCTCAACCAAGTCAGTGTTCCAGGCAATTACTTTGGAAACACTCAGGATATCGCAGGGCCTCAGTCGGCCTAAGTAGCAAATCTCAGAAATGAAGTTCTCCAGCCAGAATGAGCACGCCCAACCCCTCTATTGCTTAGGATCAGATCTACAGAGGCATCACCCGACGACTGGTGCTAGTGCTTGTTGCGCAAGGAACCTGATTCAATTGAAACTAGTGTGAGGTGCGGAAACAGCAGTCCGCCGTCCAAGTTTCTTTATTTTTTTTAATTTTTTATTTATATAGAAATGCAGTTGTCAGTCAGCTTTATTCTTCTTCACCGAGGCAGAGTTTTGTATTTTTTTTCTGTCACTGACAAAACTCTTAAAACTTTTCAGTCGTTTCTAAAAACATACATAATCATGAGCATGGACAATGGTGATTTTACGGCAATGCACAGAGACCAATATTATGCATGCCTTCTTTATTGCTTGCAGCAAAGTAAGAACACACATATGGAAATAATTAAAACATCCAGAACATGCATAAAACCCTGAAATGATCTTCCCTCTTTTGTTAATGCTCAGGAACAGGTAAGTACAGTGCTGGCTAGCACCTAGTGGAGCGCGTCCAGGGCATTATAAATGTTTGGAATGTTGTGCCTTGGAGCATCACGCGTGTTTAATAGGTGGAAGTTGGGCCTGTAGGAGACAGAATGATAGGTTAAAGTATTTATCAACCTATTCTGTATGTAGGAATTTAAAGTAGGTAAACGTCCCTGTGTTATGTGTTTGTTTTATCTAAAGTATTGTCTCGTTGTTTTTCTTGAGTGTATATAGCAAAATGCTTTGTATCTCAGTTCTGGTTTCAAAAAGCTGCACACTGTCTAAGATGATCAGCAGTGCCTGAGACAGTCACCGTTGGCCATTGTTGGGCAGGTTGGTATCCAAGTGTGTTAGTCATGCACAGCAGGCAGCAGCAGGTTGTTCATGATAGGATGGAGGCATTTGGGTGCGCAGCATGGTGGCGGAGAGCAGAAGAACCACAGTCATGAAAAGTGACTTGACCCCGATGAGCTGCCATACGCATGCAGAGCTGATTTGTATGCTGAAGCCATTTTGAAAGGTTGGGAAACAGTGGCTATATGTTTAGGAACAGGTGGACGGCCATATTTTCGGAGCAGATCTTATGGAGCTCTGTCAGGGGAAACAATCGAGTGATGGTTGTACAAGGTGGAGCTAAAGACAGCAATATCATCTAGATAAGTTGCAGTAAAGGATTCCAGCCCAGCAAGGACAGTGTTCACCTGGTGACAGGGGCATTCTTTAATCCACACAGTGAACTGGAAGTGCCCATCTGGAGTGGAGAATGCAGATTTCTCTTTGCCTCCAGGGGTCAGACCTATCTGCCTGTACCCTTATGTAAGATCAAAAGTACTCAAACTCTTGGCTGCCCCCAACCTGTCAATTCAATCAATTGGATGTGCATCAATTTTTGTGACTGCATTGAGGTCCGTATAGTCCACACAAAACCCAATTTATTTATTTCCACCTTGGGAATGAGGTTTGGGGACTATAACAACTGGGCTGGCCCAGGGCCTCTTTGAGGGTTCAATGGCACCCAGTTCCAGAATCTTGCTTACTTCAGCCTTGATGCTCTCCTTGACATGGTCAGACTGCCTGTAAATTGTATTTTTGACAGGTAGGCTGTTACCAGTGTCCACATCATGTGTGCACCAGTCAGTCTGACCAGGGGTCAGGGAAAAGAGCTCAGCAAAGTGATTTAGGACTTGCCTGCAATCAGTCTGCTGTTGGTGCCTGACAAGGTCACTTCAGCAACTGACCCATCTTTAGGGTTGTGAAAGAGGAGGTCAGGGAGAGGTTCGCTTTTTGCTTCCTGATCCTCATCTGTGTCCATGAGCATGGTCGGTTCAGCCCTGTCATTATAGGGCTTCAGACAGTTTACATGGATGACCGTCTTGTGGTCCTGTATGTGCCAAGGTCCACCAAATAGGTGACCTTCCCTTTTCTCTCAAGGATAGGGTAGGGCCCAGTCCATTTGTCCTGCAGGGCCCTAGGAGCCACTGGCTCCAAAACCCATATCTTCTGCCATGGTTGGAACTCAACGATGGCAGCCTTTTGGTCATACCACAGCTTCTGGAGCTCTTGGCTGGCCTCAAGGTTTTTTTTTCCATATACTCAGCCATCCTGGAACGAAGGCCAAGCAAATAATCCACAATAGCCTGCTTAGGCTCTTTGAGAGGTCTCTCCAATCCCTCTTTCACAAGACACAGTGGTACCCTTACAGGGTGACCAAACAGAAGCTCAAAACAGGTGCTTCTATGGCACCTCTCTGTAAGCAAAAAGCAGGCAAGGTAGTAAGACATCCCATCTCCTTCTGAGTTTTTCAGGGAGTCCACCAATCATACCTTTTAGGGTCTTACTAAACCTTTCAACAAGCCCATATGTTTGTGGATGGTATGGGGTAGTGAACCTATAGGTCACACCACACTTAGTCCACATGTGTTTCAAGTATGCTTACATAATGTTTGTACCTCTGTTTGATACTACCTCCTTAGGAAACCCAACCCTGGTGAAAATTCCAATGAGGGCCTTCGCCACTGCAGGGCCAGTGGTGGTCCTTAGGGGAATTTCCTCAGAATACCTGGTGGGATGATCCACTACCACCATGGTTAATCAGCTTCCTGATGCTGTTTGAGGGTCAAGGGGACCAACAATGTCAATCCCAACCCTCCCAAAGGGTAACCCAACCACTAGAAGTGGAATTAAGGGGGTCTTTAGATGTCTACCTGTCTTGCCACTGACTTGACAGGTGGTATAGGAGTTACAAAACTCCTTCACCCTCTGGGACATTTCTGGCCAGTAGAAGTGGTTCACCAACCTACTCCACGTTTTGATCTGGCCCAAATGCCCAGCATAGGGAATGTCATTGGCCAATGTTAGGAGAAGCTCTCTAAACTGCTGAGTCACTACCACTCTTCCAGTGGCACCAGGTTTGGGTCTCTCACCTCAGTGTTTAGGAGTCCCTCCTCCCAATAGGTCCTGTAGGAACCACTGTGACTTCCCTTTTCCTGATCAGCAGCTTGCTGCCTCAAGCTTTCAAGAGTGAGACAGGTTCTCTGCCCCTGGCACAGATCTTCTCTAACGGGTCTCCCTATGCCCAAAAACTCTGACGTGTAAGGTCCAGGCTCCTGGGGCTCAGTTCCCTCTGGGGCTGACCAATCTTCTCCCTGAGGAGAGGGGACTTCATCTGGTGTCTGAATAGAAACTGGCTTCCCAGACTTGTTGCCCTTTCTCTTGGAAGGTTGGTCCATAATTTCAGGCTCCAACACTTCTTTTTAGGTCTCGTGCCTAGCGTTGCAGTGCGCAGCACTGCTCGTGCAGCGCGAGACTTCATGTAGGGGCTTCAGAAAGCTGACCAGACGCTCGTGCGTCATGGCCTTTTCTGTGCGGTTACCCGCACGGCCGGCATCTGTTTCCAATTATCGTGCCCAGACGCGGGCGTGATAATTGGAAACACATGGCGGCCGTGCGGGTAATCGCAAGCAAAAGGCCATGACGCACGAGCGTGTGGTCAGCTCAGCAGGCTGCCGTGCTCGCTCGCCCCCGCTCGCCATTTTAGGTGTGAGTAAACATGGCCCATTTCTTCTGGAGGGGGCGTGGCCAATGGGAGGCTTGTCTGCTCTGGTAAAATAGGGGCTGGTTTGACCTTCTTTCAACCCGGTCACTTTCGAAAACTCCCCCCGCCCACTTCAACGTTCTATAGGTTAATTTCCACTAGACTACTCTCATTGGTCGGAACGAGGGAGGCATCTGTGGCTACGTTTTAGCTGGGTTGTGCCCCGAGTGAGTGGCTGTCAGTGAGGTTTCGCATTGCTACCTGAAGTGAGCATGGCCCCCCTCCGAAGCCTAAGTTCGCCGGTAAGGCGATCGCTGCAGGTCAGTACAAGTGTCATCAATACTTTATGTGGGTATGGGGCTCTGGCAGTAGTGCTCATTGGGTGCCCTCAACTCTCTGTTCATTCGAAGTTTGATTCTTCTCCAGCTCTCCCAAGTTTTGACTGAGCTCTTACTCTTCATTTCTTCTTTCATCTGCAGTGTCCTGTGTTATAGAATTATGGAACTTTTTGACTTGTGGGCCACCAGGTTTTCTTTTTGACAATCTAGTCCTTTTGCCTTTATGCATCGTGATGCCCAACGAGATTAATACGTGTTCCCAGGCATCCTCCGTGTACTCCTAGTTTGCTTCCTTTCCTATTTGTGCAGTGACATCTGCACAGGGGAGAAGTGTGACCTGCTCAGCATAACACCTGGTGGAAAGCCCGACCTCCGGCTCCTGCTGACTTGGCCTTCTTGGTATCTCTTGGTCAGTGTCATCTGCCCAGATGTTCCCAAACAACCTGGTCGGGTGTTTGTTACTACAATTGCACATAGAACTGCCTCTTGTTCCGTCGCTGACCCAGTACCATGCCTTAGTCCATCCCCAAATTATATTTCCATGTGACCAGGAAACGTTGCTCTTAGTGCTTGACGATCACCACCATATTTGCCATATCAGCCTAGGCTGGATCGAAGGCTTCTTCAGACACAGCCTTCTAAGCGAAATGTGATTTTGTGGTGCCATTCTCTGCAGAACGGTTACTTTCAGCACTATGCTTTGCTTGAGCTTTTTGGGTGAAGGGGTATTTTGTAGGGCAGATGCAGCTGCCAAGGCTACAAACTACATGTGTGTCAGGCTTGCTTGTACTTTTGGGGCAATTGCCAGTTGAACAAGCAATGGCATAGCCAATAGGTCTCGCCTTTGGGAGCTTATAAGTGTTTAACACACAAGATGATGGACGGAATGCTGCACATTGGCAAACATTCACCCCCAGTCACAGATCTGGGTTTAATCCATCGTTATTTTGCTTCACCACGCCACCCCAGTTCAGACATAGCCATATGCAAATCAGTCTTGACCCTGTGCCTCATGGGAACAGTCCAGACCGAACTGCCAAGCCATGTCTTCCCTGGACCGGAATCAAGCATCCTAGGACCGGTTTCAGGCTATCAGCCTTCATCAGCCAGGATAGCTTGACTCCAGTGGCGTAGTGAGCACGGGACCCACGTCTGGGCATACCCTTCCCACTTAGGGCGCAATGCAAAACACACAAGATGATGGACGGAATGCTGCACATTGGCAAACATTCACCCCCAGTCACAGATCTGGGTTTAATCCATCGTTATTTTGCTTCACCACGCCACCCCAGTTCAGACATAGCCATATGCAAATCAGTCTTGACCCTGTGTTTAGCCATGCAACAGTTGCTGTTGTTGCAACAAGGATATTTTGCTGCATAACTAAATACTTATAAGGTCCCAAAAGCGAGACCTATTGGCTATGCCAATGCTTGTTAATCCTGGGTTCTACACTGTGCTCTATTTTTCACACACACCAATTCAGGTATTTCCAGCATCGCTCCGTTGGTTTTCTTTTCTACCTCAGCCCATGCTGAGTACTCCAAATTGTTGCCGAGCAGACACTGTACAGTGATAGCAGAATATACCACTACCCTTTTGAGGCCACTAACCCCTTCCCAATCTAAGGTCACCAAGGCCATTTGATGCACCTTAACGTGACTGTATAGGTCTTTCCAAGCAGATATTGATCTGAGGACACCGGTTGCTCAGTCAACATGGTGATACTGGCACAAGTGTCTCTCAGGGCTTCCACCCTTATCCCATTGATATTTTACTCTTGTCTGTATCGCTTCAGGTTACTGGATCAGACAGCCAGGGTAGCTACATCTACCTTTTTCCTCTGATACTAGAGTTGCCCCAATGAGCTCCTTGACATGGTTAGGGCTCATCTGTGGTCCCATCTGGAGACTCACTACAGCATTTACTGCAGGTGTGCTAGAGGCATTCTTTTCGTTTTTACAGCTAGGCTCTCCAGTTTGATGTCCAAGGGCTTCACACTCACGACACCAAGCCTTTTTTGAAGCCCAGTTTTTACCCTGGTACCCCCCCTTGGGCTGTGAAGAATTTCTGGTCCCACCCTCCTGAGCAGGGGTTTGGGGGCCTGAAGAAGACTCATTTTTGTTTTTCTCTTTTTGGTTAAAATCTTCCCCTTGGGGGTCTTTTTGGCCTCTTTCTTTTGGTCAATCCCAGTTTTAGTCTTGGTCCCCCTTGTTTTGACCCAGTGGTCTGCCTTCTTTCCCACCTCTAGAGGAGAAAGTGGTCCTAGATCTACCAGATACTGATGTAACTTCTCATTGTAACAATGGCTTAGTAGATGCTCTTTCATGATTAAATTGTAAAGTCCTTCAAAGTCATGCACATTGTTACCAGTTACCCAACCATCTAGTGTTTTCACTGGAAAGTCAACATATTCTACCCAGGACTGACTCTGGGTTTTTCGAGTCTCCCTGAATTTTATCCTGCATTCTTCCGTGGTGAGTCCAAAGCCCTCAATCAAGGTACCCTTCATGAGGTCATAGGACTCAACATCTCTCTCATTCAATGTCAGGAGTCTATCCCTGCATTTTCTTGAGAATTGTTCCCACAAGAGAGGAGCCCAATTTTTTCTGGCTGCTCTTCTAGCTAGGCAGGCTCTCTCAAAAGCAGTGAACCATTCAGTGAAGTCATCACCCTCTGAGTATTTAGGGACAATCCCTTTGGGGAGTTTTGAGTCAAAGAAGTCTTCTCTCTCCCTATTTGCAAAATTGCTGCCACCAGAGATAGGTCCGAGGCCCATCTCTTTTCTTTGTCTTTCTACGTACAGGAGTTGAGCTTCTAATTTCAACCTCCTGGCCAATCTTTCCAGCATAAATTCCAGCATAAATTTCTCCTCTGAGGGAACTTCATCTGTTTCTGAGTGGGGGGGACTCAGCCACCTCCTCAGATGGATCTTCAGTAGCATTCTTGTCCTCATAGGAGGCAGCTACTACCTCTGGGTTATCTCTTCAAACTCTGCCAAAAGACTTCTAAGCTTATCTATGGTAGCATGAGAGCCAGTTTTGATACCACATCCTTCACAGAGAACGCTTAAGTGGTCATAGGTCATGTCCATTTAAGGGGTCAGGTGGAGCTCCTGATCCTGGTTCTCTGTACGACTCATTATTTCTACACACAATTGGGACCTTTTTGGAGATGAAAAATAACACAAGACTACTTTATTCTAAATATAGTAAAAGCTTTTTACATTTCTAATCACTTAGTTTCAGGGACTTAGCCAAGGCCCTAGCAATTAATTCATAAAATTTGGAAAAATAGACCAATTGAACAAAATACAACTGTCTAAAGACAATTTTGTATTTATTCATGTGGTCACTTATTGACAGAGTGGTATCAGCAAATGCAAAGTCGTAAACCCCACAGCTGATCCACCAATGTAGGAAGCTAACTCTCCATATAGTGTACTAAAATGAAGCACACTGTGCAGAGAGTTTAGTGAGTCCCTTATTGGTTTGCAGAGGCAAAAGTAGATAATACCAACGCTCTGTTTGTGGTAGTGTGGGCGAGTAGTTAGGCTTATCAGAGGGTAGTGCTGAACAT
Source organism: Calotriton arnoldi (assembly GCA_963921515.1). Taxonomy (NCBI): domain Eukaryota; kingdom Metazoa; phylum Chordata; class Amphibia; order Caudata; family Salamandridae; genus Calotriton; species Calotriton arnoldi. The sequence goes on along the minus strand of CAWUFW010002734.1, from coordinate 559,501 downwards.
TTGTTGTACTGACAGAGGCAATAAATGAGACACACACTCAAGAACAAATCCTAGACCAATTTATAAAAATAGTATTAATTTTTATGTAATTTTTAAGACCAAGAACTTTGATCTGCAGTAACAACTTTTAAATTTACGATTTTTAAGAGTTCGGAAAATATATTACATTTGTGCGCAATTACGCATCATTGAAGTCAATGGGGAAAAGCAGAAAAATGCATATAAAATCAGGCAATGCTTTCACGAAGTTCACCTTCTTGTTTTAGGACAATAGCAGGACCAGGTCCAAAGTTCCAGCAGCAGAAAATCGGGAGCGTACCGGATTCGGCTGGGAGCAGGGTGCTGAGGATGATGGTAGCTTGTGCACTACGACGAAGGGGCCACCTGGAAAGACACTGCACAGGAGGACTTAAAGGTAAGTCTGGTAGGTCCCACTCTATGGAGGAGGTCACAAGGGTCTCAAGACCTTGGGAGAACAGCTGGGGTAGGTTTACCAGGGCTGGTCGGGCCGGTTGCACAGCAGTTATGTCAGCTGGGCGCCGTGTATCGAGAGGTCCTCGTGGTCAGGAGCAGGCAACTTGGAGAGGCCATTTTGGGACAGCCGCGCCACTCACGATGAGCAGCAGCTCTTCTTTGTCCTTGTCTTCTCCTTGTCCATCGAATCTCAAGTTCAAGGTCCAGGGATGCCACCTAAATGCAAAATGTAGGGGTGTTATAGGGGGAGACAGGTACTAGCCAATGGGCTACCTACCTTTAGGGTGTATACACCCTCTAAGTGACCACTTCCTGTGGGAAGGGGCATTAGCCTAGCTCTGATAGGTTGTTTTCCCACCATCCCAAGATGGTGGATTTTCAGGAGAGGGTTTCACATCGCCTGTCACAACTTAAGGGCGGTGCTGGCTGAATGTAGACACTCCTCCACATCTTACTAATATTCCCGCCTGTCCTCCTGCTAAATGTGGAGCAGGTCAGGGGGATTGGCATGCCTCACTATCTGGGGGAGCCTGCCCTGCACTTCAAAGGCGGCAATGCCTTTGAAGTTTCCCTCTCTGGAAGACCATTCTGGCCTGGAGGTGTGAAGCATCTCCGCCCAGAGCAGGCTTTCTTTCTGGCCTATGAGAGCGTGGGCTCTCACCCCATGAGGTCAGAAGCATGTCTGGTGGTGGCAGGCTGCCTAGGACTAGTCAAAGACCACACCAGTGCTTGGGAGGTTTTCAGGGGACCCTCTAAAGGGTCTTCTGTGTGCATTTATTAATAAATCCAACACTGGCATCAGTGAGGATTTATTAACACAAGATGTTTGGTACGAAACATCTTAGGGTACAGTGAAGCCATCATGGAGTTGGGAAACTTGTAATGATAAGTGTCCACCCCAAGTACTCCCTATGGCTTCCCTGTGCACTTACACTATCCAAGAATGGCTTAGATATTGTAGGGTCATATCTGCTCATGCCGATATGTCCACACATGGGATTTAGTGCACCCTGTCTTAGGGCTGTAAGGCCTGCAGTACGTGTGACTTACCTATATCTCATGCAGTGTATGAGGGCATGGCACACAGGGCTGTGTCTCATGTCGACTCTTTGCTTTTCTTTGCACCAAGACATGCAGCCTGCAATGGCAGCTTGCATGGTCTTGGTGAAGGGTCTCAGGTGTGGCACAATGTGTGCTGCAGCCAAGTGGACCCTCTTCAGTACCCATGCCCTAGGTACCAGGGGTGCAACTTACTATGGACTTACAGAGGTGGCTGAATTTGTGCCAACTGTGGTACAGTTTTAGGAAAGATATCTGGCACTGGGAGCCTGGTTAGCAGAGACACAGTGCACTCACAGTTCGAAATCATAGCCGGTATCAAGCAAAAAGTAGGGGCACTTTCCTAGTGTGTGAGTGGTTATATGGATGATGTCATCAGTGTTGTCATTTGAGATGTCATCAGTGATTTCATCAGTGATGTCACTGACCCTTTCATGAGTGATATAATATATGAGGTCATAAGCAGTGCATTGCGGGGCGTAAGTTATAGTTAAATCAGGTAACTAAAACTGCTGAATTTCTCTGGTTTTGTACGAGTGAAATATGAGCTTAACTACAACGTCTCAGTAACCTTTGTTTTTTTCAGTGAATTTCAAAGGTTCTTTTAATTCTATTTCTGAACTATAACGTCCCTGTAACCTTTGTTTTTTCAGTGAATTTCTACATTTTTAAAAATTATATTTGCTAACCATAACATCACTGTAACTTTTGTTTTTTCGGTGAATTTCAACTGTTTTTAAATGTTATTTCCTAACGGTAACCTGTAACCTTTGAGAGTGGGCGTGCGAGTGGCTGCATAGGTAGGTTAGTGGGTGTTAGAGTCTCTGAGTGGGTATGTGAGTGTCTGAGTGGGTCTAGGAGTGGGTGCGTGAGTCTCTAAGTGGATCTGTGAGTGGGTGAATGAGTCTATGAGTGGGTCTGTGAATGTGAACATGAGTGTCTGAGTGGGTCTGTGAGTGGGTGGATGAGTGTCTGAGTGGGTCTGCGAGAGTCTCTGAGTGGATCTGTGAGTTGGTGTGTGAGCGTCTGAGTGGGTCTGAGTGGGTGTGTAAGTTTCTGAGTGGGTCTGTGAGTAGGTGCAATGGGTGTGTGAGTGGGTCTGTGAGTGTGTGTGTGTCTCTCAATGGTTCTGCCCATTATTTTGCCTCTTTCTGCTCGCTTCTGATTTTTATTCTGCCTCTTTCTGCTCATTTCTGAACTTTATTCTGCCTCTTGCTGCTTGTTTCTGACCTCTATTTTTCCTCTTGCTGCCCATTTCTGACCTCTATTTTGCCTCTTTCTCTCCTTTCTGACCTCTATTCTGCCTTTTTCTGCTCATTGCTGTCCTTTATTTTGCCTCTTTGTGCTTGTTTCTCACCTTTAATTTGCCTCTTTCCGCTCATTGCTGACCTCTGTTTTGCCTCTTCTTGCTTATTTCTGACCTTTCTTCTTCCTCTTTCTGCTCCCTTCTGACCTTTATTCTAGCTCTTTCTGCTCACTTCTGACCTTTATTTTGCCTCCTCTGCTAGTTTCAGACCTTTATTTTGGCTCTTTCTGCTCGTTTCTGACCTTTATTCTGCCTCTTTCTGATCGTTTCTCACCTTTATTTTGCCTCCTTCTGCTCATTTCCGACCTTTATTCTGCTTCTTGCTGCTCATTTCTCGCCTTTATTTTGCCTCTTTCTGCTCGTTGCTGACCTTTATTCTGACTCTTTTTGCTTGTTTCTGACCTCTATTCTGTGCTCGTTTTTCACCTTTAGCTTGCTTCTTTTTGCTCATTGCTGACCTTTATTTTGCCTCTTTCAGCTAGTTTCTGACCTTCCTCCTCTTTCTGCTCATTTCTCACCTTTATTTTGCCTCTTTCTGCTCGTTTTCGGACCTTTATTCTCCAGCATTGCATCTTTTATAGTTTCACATGCTTGAATCTTCCCCGTCGTTATGGTGGGAGTACCAAGGTAACAGTAAAAATTGCAGTGCTAAAGCATCAGCCTTGATCTCCATTGAAAACAATATCATTCAGTAACCTATTTACATTGTTTTAAAACATCCAAACTTCAGCCAATCAGAGCAGAGACCCTGGATTATTCATCCCCTGCAGAGCCACCATACCTCCGATTTCTTACCGCATGTCGTGTGTTACGGAGCCTCCCTGAGCTCTGCCCAGTCACAGTGTTTCTCTATTGCCCTTTTGTCATCTGCGATTTTACTCCCAATTCTTCCTCATCAAGAAGAAGACAGGGAAAGGGAGGCAAGTAATGGACCTCAGGTTACTAAACAAGTTCCTCAAAAATCAACCATTCAGGATGCTCTCACTTCAAGTGATCCTGCTGCTCATGGAGACGGGAGATTAGCTCACTTCCCTTGATCTTCTCGATGCTTATTTTCACATCCCCATATATCCCAAGCATCGCAGATTTCTCAGGTTTGAAGTGGCAGGGTGCCATTATCAATTCAAAGTGCTACCCTTCGGGTTGAAGTCAACACCCAGAGTGTTCATCAAGTGCATGGTCCCGGTGGCAGCTTTTCTCCGACGTTCCGGTCACCATGTATTTCCCTACCTGGACGATTGGTTAATCAAAGCTCCATCCTTCCGAACGGGCAAGAAATCTATACAAGGCTGCCGGCAACTTTTTTAGTCTCTAGGTCTCTGCCTCAACGAGGAAAAGTAATCTCTCGTCTCCTCCAGGTCGCAGATTTTCTTAGGGGCGATCCTCGACACGGATTTCTCAAAAGCTTTTCCTACAAAAGAAAGGATTTCACGTCTGCAAACAATAACACGTCGCCTGTCTGCAAGAAAGTCAGTTTCTATAAGGACATACAAATCCATGCCGGGGATGATGTCATCCTGCATCTCGTTGATCCCCAATTTCGTTCTCCGCATGAGACCGCTGCAGGAGCAGCTCGATGCGCAGTGGGTTCAATCTCAGGGATCGTTCGACAACATAATTTCCATAACCTTAGAAATTTCATTGGCAATGTCCTGGTGGATGGTCAAGGACAACATCTCTCGGGTCTCTCCTTCCTCCAGACAACACACCAAATGGCGATGACTTCAGATGCCTCCATGGAAGGATGGGGAGCCCACCTCCAGGATCTAGAGGTTCACGACAAATGGTCCGACCAGGAAGCATCGTGGCACATAAATCTTCTGGAGCTAAAGGCAATGTTTCTAGGTTTTCAAGCCTTCCTCCCAAGGATCTGGGGCTCTTTGGTTCTCGTCAGGACCGAGTACACCACCATCATATTTTTATCTCCTCAAACAGGGTGAGACAAGGCCCAAGTCCTCTCAGCACAAGCACAACAGATATGAGAGTGGCTGATAACCAATGGCATCTCATTAAAGGTGAAGCATGTGCCAGGAGTACAGAACAAATGGACCGACTCCATCAGCAGGGACACCAAGCAGTGTCACAAATGGGAGCTCAGCGACCATCAACTGCAAAGTGTCTTCCCGTCTTGGGGTTATCCAACCCTAGATCTGTTCACTACACCCCTCAACAAAAAATGCACTCTCTTTGCCAGCAGGGTTCCTCAGCCAGGATCTTGGGGAAACGCCTTTCACTTCTCATGGGCAGGGATGTTTGCTTACGCATTCCTCCATTCCCTCTCATCCCAAGGACTCTGCAGAAAATGAAACAGGAACTGTGCCAGCTCATTCGCATCGCCCCGGCATGGGCGAGACCATACTGGTACATCAAGCTGCATTGCCTATCAGAGTGCTCTCTCATTCAGTTTCCACTGTCGGAGGATCTCCTCTCTATGAACCAGGGCCAAATGATTCATCCATAGATTCACACTCTTCACTTATCGGCTTGGCTCCTCACCACGCTGAATTCGGAGACCTGAAACTATCTGACGAATGCAGATCATAGTTCACAAAGCTCGAGCTTCTTTTTCAAGTGCTACATGGCAAAATGGAAGAGGTTCTGTGCATGGTGTGCTACACTGTCATGGCATCCGTTTTCTTCCACACCTGAGCAGGTATTACCATATCTCCTGCTTCTTGCCAAATCAGGCCTCTCCCATTCATCCATAAAGGTACACTTACCTTCCATTTCCAGATATAGACAGCGTTCTGTCCAATCGTCCTTGTGGTCCAACAGGCTTGTCAAGGAGTTTATGAAGGGTCTCTTCAGGGCTTACCCACCTGTAAAGCCTCCTCCAGCGCTTTGGCAGCTGAACACTGTCTTATCACAACTCATGAAGCCTCCATTCCAGCCTATTCACAAGTGTGATCTAAAATTCCTTTCTTGGAAAGTGGCTTTCCTCTTAGCCATCACATCTGCAAGACTTATTAGCGAAATCCAGGCTTTCACCATAAAAGAACCTTACCTTCAGTTCCTACATGACAGAGTAGTCCTAGGTACTAATTCTTCATTTATTCCCAAGGTACCTTCAACATATCACCTCAATGAACCAGTTGCTCTGCCTACATTCTTTCCCAACCCTTCTTTAATGGCTGAGAGGGCATTGTACTCTCTGTACATTAAGCATTGTTTGAAATTCTACTTGCAAAGAAATAAGGGGCATATGTACAAGCCCCTATCGCCACCACAACTCACTTTTTCCGACGTTGTGGTGGCGATAGGCGCATTGCCTTATTTACAAGGCAGTGTTAAGCCACTTAACATGGCTTAATGCTGCCTTGTAAATAAGGCCCCTTTTCAAGCTATGGTTAGCGTGAAAGGGGTGGGCAGTGGGTGTTGCGGTGGGCGTTCCACCGCAACACCCATTGATTTTTACACTGCCCCCTATGTACAAGGGCAGCGTACATAGGAGGCAGCGCCAAAATTAAGACCAGGGAAAACATGGTCTTAAGTTGGCGAAACGAGGAGAAATGCATTATTTCTCCTCGTTTTTGCTTTTTCCATGTGTGCTGCCTTGTGGAGCACACATGGAAAAAGCAAACTGCCATGGATTGTTTATGTACAGGAAGGTCCCCTTCCTGTACATAAACAATCTGTAAAAATAAAATGCCATTTTGTGACTTTCATGTGTGCTGCATGAAGCCCACACATTCACGAAGCATTACTGACTTGATGGCTGGAGGAAAACAGATGTGCCAGTCGGTCAAGCTTCCCTGCGGCGTCTCTTCACATAAGGTATGCAGCTAATATGCTCAATCTTGTCCATGCTTTAATGTTTTATGACTGCTTTTATTAGGTTTGGTAAAATATATTTCTATGTATCTTCGAATTTTGTGCAATTTTTAAAGTCAAATCCTTGGCTAGTTGTATAGTGTCATGGAGGGATTATTCGCCTTCCCACTGCCATTAGTATTCGGGATATTGCTAACTAGTCTGATTCAAGCATGTGAATCTATAAAATATAAAATACTGGAGAAAAAGTTATTGTGGCTCTCCAGTATTGATATCCTTCATAGATTCCCATGTGATGCTCCCTCCTCCCCGTTCAGGTTCACCATTGCATACCTCTATTATTTTTTATTTTCAATCGTGCTCGAAATCTGAGATAGGGTGGCTCTGCAGGGGATGAATACTCCAGGGTCTCTGCTCTTATGAGCTGAAGTGTGGATGTTTTAAAACCATGTAAATAGGTTACTAAATACTATTGTTTTCAACGGAGATTAAGGCTAATGCAATAGTACTGCTATTTTTACTGTTACAGTGGGACTCCCACCATAACAATGGGGAAGATTCAAGCATGTGAAACTATAAAAGAAACAATACTGGAAAACCACGGTGTACAGGTAAGTAACTTGTTTTTTCGGCCTCTTGCTGCTTGTTTCTGACCTATATTTTGCCTCTTTTTGCACGTTTCTGACCTCTATTCTGCCTCTTTTTGCTCGTTTCGGACCTTTATTCTGATTCCTTCTGCTAGTTTCTGACCTATATTCTGCCTCTTTCTGCTCGTTTCTCACTTTTATTCTGCCTCTTGCTCATTTCTGACCTTTATTCTGCTTCTTTCTGCTCGTTTCTCACCTTTATCTTGCCTTTTTCTGCTCGTTGCTGAGCTTTATTCTGCCTCATTCTACTCGTTTCTCACCTTTATTCTGCCTCTTTCTGCTCATTTCTCACCTTTATTTTGCCTCTTTCTGCTTGCTGCTAACCTCTATTTTGCCTCTTTCTACTCGATTCTCGCCTTTATCTTGTCTTTTCTGCTAGTTTCTGACCTTATTCTGCCTCTTTCTGCTCGTTTCACACCTTTAACTTGCGTCTTTCTGCTCGTTGCCGACCTTTATTCTGCCTCTTTCTGCTCATTTCTGACCTTTATTCTGCCTCTTTCTGCTTGTTTCTCACCTTTATTTTGCCCCTTTCTGCTCATTCCTCACCTTTATTTTGCCTCTTTTTGCTCATTGCTGACCTCTGTTTTGCCTCTTTCTGCTCGTTTCTGACATTTATTCTACCTCTTTCTGCTCATTTCTGACCTTTACTTTTTCTCTTTCTGCTCGCTGCTGATCTTTATTCAACTTCTTTTTGCTCATTTCTGACCTTTATTCTGCCTCTTTCTGGTCGTTTCTCACCTTTATCTTGCCTCTTACTTTTCGCTGCTGACCTTTATTCTGCCTCTTTCTGCTTGTTGCTTCCCCTCGGACTGCGGGGGGAACCTCAAAGTCCCCAGGGTCCCATCTGGCTCCCGCCTCCTGTGGGTGCCAGCATTACTGCTGCACGGAGGAAGCTGCTGGAAAGGCAGTTCCCTCTGTGCAGGTGCAATTGTTTCATCTCTTTCCCTGCCCGCATGTCTGCGGGCAGGGAAAGAGATCAAATCTCCGCTTCCAGCAGGCAGGAGCACCTTGACTGCTCCTGCCCGCTGTAACCGGAGTATTTGCTTTGGCTTGGCGGGAGCTGTCACAGCTCCGGCCAAGCTAAAGCAAACAGCTATGTCCCGGGGTGGGCACCCCGGGACATAGCAGGAGCGGGCCCTGGGGAGTGGCAGTCCCAAGGCCAACTATGGCTCCAGGAGAGGGTCGCGCCCCCCACTCCTTTACTCTTCAGGGCTGAACCCGGGGAGGTGGTCGTCTCTGGGGCCCTATGTGGCCCGGAAGGGGGCTGGCCCGTCTTCTGTTTTTTTAAATAAATATTTGGTCCCGGGAAGGTGGTGGTCCCTGGGCCCAGGGGTCCGCAGGGCCACCCATTAGGTGTTTTTAGCCCAGGGAGGTGGTGCCCCCCGGGACTCGGAGGGGGGGTGGGTTCCACGCACCCCCCCATCAGTGTTTTATTAGCACCAAGGAGGGGGCTTAGAGAGCCCATGGAGGAGGGCCCCTTGCACCCCCCTCCTTTTGAACCAATAAAGCCCCGGGGAGGCTGTGGTCCCCGATGCTCCCCTCTCATTTTTTTTAAAAAGTGTCCCTTGGACCTGGCACACCAGGGGCCTGTATTCAAAATAAGCACGTGTTTTAAAATATTTGCCTGCGGATTTGTGGCTCCGTCGGATTTCATGACAAAAATTAAAAAGAAAAGTGTTTTTTGGCCCTGTCAGGGTCTTTTTGGGACCCCATGACCAGAGCTAAGGGGTCAGGATATTCCTATCCTGCCACCTTTCCTTTTTTTTAAAACTTTTTTTGTGGCCGAGCGATACAGTAATTCAAATTTTGCTTACACCTACCACAGCATTAAGCCAGTGGCTCTCTTGCAGTGTGAGTGACAGCATTTTTCTTTATCATGTTTCCAGGAGGGAGAATACTTTACTTTGTTAATGTTTATCAAATTAAAGACAGAATTATTGGCAGAACTGTGTCTGAATAGAACAGTATTGCCAGAGCTCTACCAGGGAAGAGGTGCATACACACTATCAGAGCTATGCTGGATAAAAGAGTGCTACCGGAGCTTAACCTGGGAAGAGGTGAACATACTTTCAGAGCTGTGCTGGATAAGAACAGTGCTACCAGAGCTTTACCAGGGAAGAGGTGCACAGACACTATCAGAACTGTGTGTGGATACAGCAGTATTACCAGAGCTTTACCTGTAAAGAGGTGCACACACACTATCAGAGCTGTGCTGGATAAGAACAGTGCTACCAGAGCTTTACCAGGGAAGAGGTGCACACACACTATCAGAGCTGTGTGTGGATACAGCAGTATTACCAGAGCTTTACCTGTAAAGAGGTGCACACACACTATCAGAGCTGTGCTGCATAAGAACAGTGCTACCAGAGCTTTACCAGGGAAGAGGTGCACACACACTATCAGAGCTGTGTGTGGATACAGCAGTATTACCAGAGCTTTACCTGTAAAGAGGTGCACACACACTATCAGAGCTGTGCTGCATAAGAACAGTGCTACCAGATATTTACCTGGGAAGAGGTGCACACACACTATCAGAGCTGTGCTGGATAAGAGCAGTGCTACCAGAGCTTTACCAGGGAAGAGGTGCACACACACTATCAGAACTGTGTGTGGATACAGCAGTATTACCAGAGTTTTACCTGTAAAGAAGTGCACACACACTATCATAGCTGTGCTGGATAAGAACAGTGCTACCAGATATTTACCTGGGAAGAGGTGCACACACACTATCAGAGCTGTGTGTGGATACAGCAGTATTACCAGAGTTTTACCTGTAAAGAGGTGCACACACACTATCAGAGCTGTGCTGGATAAGAACAGTGCTACCAGAGCTTTACCAGGGAAGAGGTGCACACACACACTATCAGAACTGTGTGTGGATACAGCAGTGTTACCAGAGCTTTACCTGTAAAGAGGTGCACACACACTATCAGAGCTGTGTGTGGATACAGCAGTATTAACAGAGCTTTACCTGTAAAGAGGTGCATACACACTATCAGAGCTGTGCTGGATAAGAACAGTGCTACCAGATATTTACCTGTGAAGAGGTGCACACACACTATCAGAGCTGTGTGTGGATACAGCAGTATTACCAGAACTTTACCTGTAAAGAGGTGCACACACACTATCAGAGCTGTGTGTGGATACAGCAGTATTACCAGAGCTTTACCTGTAAAGAGGTGCATACACACTATCAGAGCTGTGCTGGATAAGAACAGTGCTACCAGATATTTACCTGTAAAGAGGTGCATACACACTATCTGAGCTGTGCTGGATAAGAACAGTGCTACCAGATATTTACCTGTGAAGAGGTGCACACACACTATCAGAGCTGTGTGTGGATACAGCAGTATTACCAGAACTTTACCTGTAAAGAGGAGCACACACACTATCAGAGCTGTGCTGCATAAGAACAGTGCTACCAGAGCTTTACCAGGGAAGAGGTGCACACACACTATCAGAGCTGTGCTGGATAAGAGAAGTGCTACCAGATATTTACCTGGGAAGAGATGCACACACACACAATCAGAGCTGTGTCTGGATAGAACAGTACTACCAGAGCTTCACCCAGGAAGACGTACACACACACTGTCAGAGCTGTGTCTGGATAACAGTGCACTAGCAGAAAGTCTTGCCACTGGCTGAGCTGTATCAGTGGAGAGGTGTATTAGCACAGCTCTGTCAGAAAGAGGCTTTGGGGCACTGGGTGCTGTGTCGGGATTTTCATGCATTAGCAGAGCTGTGTCATAATTGCAAGGGTTCACTGACGTAGCTGTATCAGTGTAGCGGTGTACTAGACGAGCTCTGTGTTAGGTAGAGGTGCAAAGGGGGGCAATTGATGAGAGGGATAACAGAAGGAAAGAAAATGACATTAGAACAGGGGTGAAGAAGAAAAAAAAAAGGAGTCAGGAAACAAAAGGGTGACAGAAGATAGGTGGTAAAAAATAGAGGTGTTAAAGAACAAGGCAGTGATAGAGTTCTGGAAGAAGGAATGGAAGAGGCCCTAGAGAGAGGGTGATAGAACGAAAAAGGGAATCAGCACATTAGAGAGGTGACAGAAGAAAAGGGGGAGGCTGCATGATAGAGAGATGGCATATGGGTAAGAGAGGCAGTCACATGAAATGGTACCAAAATGAAAGAGGGGTAGCAGACTAAAAGGTGACAGAAGAAAAAAGAGTAAAAGTAGATAACGATCGATAAGGGGACGACAGAAAGATGGCTGACAACGAAAGACAGCGAAAGCAGACGGGTGAAAAAAGGATTAAAGGGAAAGATCCTAAAATGCACAGAAGGTTTTTTCTGAATGCCCTTTTTTTTAGCTCAGAAACTGCTTTTGTCAGAGGAATTTTCTCTTTTTGTTCGTCATATGTTCCAGGTGGATACTACTTAAAATCAAACAATGAGGCTGGGACCTTTTAACACGACAAGGAGCTATTGGAAGGAAATCACTCTGACCAATAATGACAGGCAGATGAAAAGCCACTCCATGACCTTTTATTGTGAAACAAGGCATCAGTAATAGCAGTTGCACCATGTGCTGGCTGTCAGAGGCTGGCCTGCCTGTACTTCCCACTAACCTCCAGGCTCTCAGTCTATCCCAGGGGCTTGCTAAAACTGCTGCTACGGAAATGCAGGAGGAAGGCAGGAGAAGGTACAATATGGCCCCTCCTGCACCTTTGTTCCATCTCGAACAATAATCCGGCTTGAGGCAAGGGCAGCACGCAGTTATCCAATCTAGAAGCTCAAAAGTGCACGTAGGTGCAGGGATCCCCTGTGAGAGGAGCCATCGTCAAGGGACACACAGAGATGCAAAGAACCCCTGGGTAGGTTGGTGAAAGTAGAGGACGTATAGAGAGGAAACAGGCCAGAACACTATACTGAACTCTAGAAAGAATGCTGAGTACACAGCCGAAAAATGTCCGTCTCAGATGAGTCCCAAGGGTACAGTGGTGCTGGAACAATTTCCAGAGTGGGGGTGCAGCCGTCAATGTTATGCCATGAAGCCATAGGTGCTGGAAAAATCAGTCACGCCTATTCGGCTGAATAATGGTGAGCCAATAGTGTGTCCCCAATGGTGCATTTTGGAGAATATTGCCTTAAATAAATGAATAAAGCATGGTGTACTAGGGTCCAAAGAGTAGATTTTCCATTGCAATAGCCTCTTGAAAAGGCCACTAAATTTGCATAAATCACGCAGCTTTTTTGTTAAACCTATGCAGGGCACAAAGAATAACATGCTGAAATGGGGTGTCGGCGCATATTTATCATCTGTACATTACACAACTACTGTGTCTTAGTTTGTTTTGATCTTATTAAAATCTTTGCTTCCATCACCTCAAAATCACAAACAAATTGTGCTGCTGATACAGTTTGGAAACATTTGTAACGCTAATAGTATTTACATGTTCTTATGTGTTAGAAAATATATGACATCCTGCTGTCTTTCCTTTCAGATTTCCTGGGCCCAGCAAGAATGTCACTTGGTTCACATTCTACAATTTCCCCACTCTGCAGTCAGGGAAAGAAAAAGTAAGCACCAATCTTCTTATTAAAAAGCAGCAGCTTTTAAAAGACATTGTATGACACTTGCCCTCTGTCTATGAACTTACAGCAAATACAAGATAAAAAAGTAAACTTAAAGGCTTCCTTATTGCTCATTCCTCTTCTAAACTTTTGCAGGGTTATCTCGGTGGTGCTGCAGCACCTCCTGCACCCCTATTTCCAGGGTCTCTGGAGGGGTAGGAGACGTGAAAGGGTTTCAGAACTAAGGCTCGTATAAGCAAGCTCTTTGAGGAGATGATTGAACCTGGGAGTCACTGTAATCAAGCGCAGTGAACGGGATCTGCCATGATAGCCCGTTCGGTGCTTAATTCGAGCTGGTCGTTGGCGGTGGAGGACACAGCACTCATTTTTAGGGACCTGCTGTACTTATTTTTCCTCTTCAGACATTTCCTGAGAGCAAGAGAGGGAAAAACACACCTGGGTTTAAAGAGGAGGAAGAGAAGGGTGGAAAAACAGCCACAAAAGGAGAAAGGGGCAGGGAGTGTCTGGCAGTGAATTAATGAGGCGCAGCCTTGGTATTCGACGCACTGATATTTATTAGCACTGGCCGCGGGCTTCTGAGCAGAGCTTTGGGCACCAGCACTCATCCTTTTACAAATTAAGCACTGCCAGTGCACATGCATGTGTGCAACACAAGAACATGCTCGACATCAACACCGTTGACACCTCAATTGCCCCTCCAGCACCATGTATCATCAATATGCTGGGGCCTCAATGCTTTCTTCCTTCTTACTGCATTGCACAGTTAGCTCCCTGGAAACCCAACTATGTAGTGTACCATGTAATGGCTGCCAATGGACTACTTTTCCTGTAGGTGCTTTGTGGTAGCTGGGTAGCAGCCTAAGGGGAGAGCTATGAGATGGTCATCACCCCTGCGTGGTGTTGGAACACCATGATGTCATCTAATATGTCATACTAGGGGTTGGAATGTGTTGTGGGTGGAGAGACCAGTGAACGTTAATCCAGGGAAGCTGGTGGATGGATGCATGGGATCATCTTATGAATAAACATACTCACTTATAACCTGCAACAACCCTGGTGTTATGGTGGAGTATGTCTATCTTGAGTATCACACTGGCGTAGTTGGCAGGATGAAGAAGTTCCCAACACCTGTGAAAGAATCCTGAAAATACATGGGACCAGATTTGGTTTCAGCTGAAGAGGGAAAGTGGACTCACTACTCTGGATGAGGTGAGATTAGTGGGGTTTGGGACTAGACGCCCTTGTTTCGGTGCTACTGGGTTTCTTTTTATCGTTTAAAAAGGTAAACAGGTTATTTTCCATCACCTTCTGAACAGAAGCGCATTGACCGTGTCACTGTAGGATGACCTGCATTCGTGTCTGCAGTTGACTGCCTGTCACTGTTGGATAAACTGTTCTGCACTGTGTTTTTTTTTTATACATTTTGGTTTATTTGAGCTTGCTCTGAGGACTGCACAACAACTTGAGATCAACTGCTTGTGCTCGGGTTCTTTACGGTGCAGCCGACCAGAGCGGACGTGCAGCTCTCGCTCCTTACTGAGCAGCCGGACTGAGCTGAACACGGAGCTTACGCGCACACACATACACCCAAAAGAGCAGTATTGGCTCTACAAGGCTGCACAGGCGCTATTTTTGTAGTATAAGTACAATCACACTCAACCTTCTAAGGGTTCTACTGCTCAGAAACCATAAATTCAAATGAACAAATATACATAGAAAGGGAGTGTTTAGGGTGTACAAAAAAATATTTTAATCTAAATTTGAATTAGATCAATACAATGTCAGTCCAAATTCTTATTCAAATCATGCAACTTCTTCTTTCAGGCCAGCCAATGCACAAAAATTGCTATAGATAAGGATTCGTTTAGATGGGATTTGGTGCCATTCTGCTTAATGCCTCAAATGTCATGCCCTCCCAGGACCTCTGCAACAAACTCGGCTCCTACTTCCATCTCAAGATCAAGTCCCTCTATGAGAACTTCAACGAACAGATACTAGACACCGAAGCCACACCTACGTCCAGCAACACCTGCCGGCCTACCAATTCCACCTGGACCCCGGTCACTAGAGAAGACACCGCCACGACCATGAAGAGCATTCACTCCGGAGCCCCCACAGACCCCTGCCCGCCACATATCTTCCAGAGAGCCGCCGCCACCATAGCACCCAAACTACGACGCACTATCAACTCCACCTTCGAAACTGGCACGTTCCCCTACGACTGGAAACACGCAGAAGTCAAGCCCCTCCTCAAGAAGCCCTCCGCAGACCCGACGGACCTAAAAAACTACAGACCCATCTCTCTCCTCCCCTTCGCAGCCAAAGTCACGGAGAAGATCGTCAACATCCAACTCACAAACTTCATCGAAGCTAACTCCATCTTCGACTCCTCCCAATCTGGATTCTGCAGCAACCACAGCACAGAGACCGCCCTCCTAGCCGCCACAGATGACATCCGCACTCTCCTCAACCAGGGCCAGACGGCAGCTCTAATCCTACTAGACCTCTCTGCAGCCTTCGACACCGTCTTCCACCACACACTCACCACCAGACACCACGACGCCGGCATACAGGGAACCGCCCTCGAATAGATCCGCTCTTTCTTCACCGGTCGAACCAAAAGAATCAGACTCCCGTCCTTCCTCTCCGAACCCACAGAGATCAGCTGCGGAGTACCCCAAGAATCATCACTCAGCCCCACGCTCAACAGCATCTACATGGCCCCCCTTGCCGCCATCATCAGACAGCATGGACTCAGCATAGTATCCTACGCCAACAACACCCAGCTCATCCTCTCCCTCACAAAGGAACCTGACACCACCAGACTCAGCTTCCAGGAAGGAATGAAAGACGTGGCATCCTGGATGAGCAGCAGCTGCCTGAAGCTCAACTCGGAGAAGACAGTCAATCAATCAATCAATCATGGGTTTGTTGAGTGCGACTACTCACCCGTAAGGGTCTCAAGGCACTGGGGAGGGGGGAGAGGTGCAGGATCTAGTTCATCAAGGAGGAGGTCTATCGAAGAGCCATGTTTTGAGGTTTCTCGTGAAGATGGGGAGTGATGTCGTCTGTCAGAGGTGGAGCGGTAGGGCGTTCCAGGCTCTGGCCGCGAGGAAGGAGAAGGAGTGGCCTCCCGATCTGGACTTCTTGGTGTGGGGGACCACGGCGTAGGAGAGCTGGGCTGATCGTAGGGTCCTTTGGGGTGCGTGGAATTCGAGTCGGCTGTTCAGGTATGCTGGTCCGGTGTTGTGGAGGGCTTTGTGTGTGTGGGTGAGAATCTTGAAGGTGATTCTAGCCTCGATGGGGAGCCAGTGGAGTGTGCGCAGGTGCTGGGAGATGTGGCAGTGTCTTGCCAGGTTGAGGAACAGTCTTGCGGCCGCGTTCTGGATGTTTTGTAGCTTACGGGTGAGGTTTTTGTTTATTCCGGCGTAGAGTGCGTTGCCGTAGTCAAGTCTGCTGGTGACGAGGGCGTGAGTGACGGTCTTTCTGTGTTCGAGGGGGATCCATTTGAAGGTCTTGCGTAGGAGGCGGAGGGTGTGGAAGCAGGAGGATGCGACGGAGTAGATCTGGCCGTCCATTTTGAGTTCGGAGTCCAGGATGATTCCGAGGTTGCGTGCGTGGTCCGTGGGGGTAGGCGGGCTTCCGAGGGCGGGGGGCCACCAGGTGTCGTTCCAGGCGTCTGGGTGTGGGCCCATGATGAGTACTTCTGTTTTGTCAGTGTTGAGTTGTAGGCAGCTGCTTTTCATCCATTTGGCGACTGCTTCCATGCTTTCTTGAAAGTTGTGTTTGGCTGCTTTGGGTTCGTTGGATAGGGAGAGGATGAGTTGGGTGTCGTCTGCGTATGAAACAATGTTGAGACCGTGGGTTCTGACGATGGGGGCGAGCGGAGCCATGTAGACGTTGAACAGCGTGGGGCTGAGGGAGGATCCCTGGGGGACTCCGCAGGTGGTTGGTGTAGGGTTCGAGAGGAAAGGAGGGAGTCTGACCCGCTGTGTTCTGCCGGAGAGGAAAGAGTGGATCCAGTCGAGGGCCTTGTCCCAGATCCCTGCATCGTAAAGTCTGCGAGTTAGGGTGCGGTGAGAGACTGTGTCGAAGGCCGCTGCGAGGTCGAGGAGGATGAGGGCTACTGTCTCTCCTCTGTGCAGGAGGGAGCGGATGTCGTCTGTTGCGGCGAGGAGGGCGGTTTCTGTGCTGTGGTTTTTTCTGAAGCCGGATTGGGAGGAGTCGAGGATGTTGTGCTCTTCGATGAAGGTGGCGAGTTGGCTGTTGATGGCTTTCTCAATGACTTTCGCTGGGAACGGGAGCAGGAAGATGGGTCTGTAGTTTTTGAGGTCGGAGGGGTCCGCTGAGGGCTTCTTCAGGAGGGGGTTGATTTTGGCGTGCTTCCAGTCGTCGGGGAAGGAGGCGTTCGCTAGGGAGCAGTTGATGGTCTGGCGAAGCATGGGTGCGATGGTGTTGGCGGCTCTGTTGAAGATGTGGTGGGGGCAGGGGTCCGTGGGGGCCCCGGAGTGGATTGACTTCATCGTCTTCAGTGTGTCTTCAGTGGTGAGGGCTGTCCAGCTGTCGATCGTTGGCTTCAGGGGGTTGGGGGTGGTTGGTGAGGGTTCAGTGTGTTGGCTGTCTTCGTCAAAATTGTCGTAAATGTTCTTGATTTTGTGGTGGAAGAAGGTGCTGAGTTTGTCGCAGAGGTCTTGTGAGGGAGGGATGTCTGTAGACTCGCTGGTGAGTTGGGCGAACTCCTTGATGATGCTGAAGAGTTCTTTGCTGTTGTGCGCGTGTGTGGAGATTCTGTCTTTGATCGCTGTTTTTCTTGTAGTTTTGATGAGTTGGTGGTGTGCGTTGGTGGCGGCTCTGAAGTTGTTGTGGGCTTCTGTAGATTTGGAGTTCCTCCAGGCCTTTTCGAGACGGCAGCATGCGCGTCTGGACTCTCAAAGTTCGGTGGTAAACCATCTGGCTTTCATGGCGTGTGTGTTGTTGTTCTTCTTGAGGGGGGCTATGGTGTTGGCGCTGTCGGAGATACATCTGTGCAGAGTTTGGGCTGCGTTGTTGGGGACGTCATCTTCCGCGATGGTTGGGGTGGAGTTGCCGAGTGAGGAGGTGAGCTGGTCGTCGGTGATTTTGGTCCAGTTTCTCTGTGGGAGCAGGAGCTGGGTTCTGTGGATGGTGGGTGTTCTGAATGTGAAGTGGATGCATCGATGGTCTGTCCACGGGAGTTCGGTGGTGTGGCTGAAGGTGATGGAGTTTCCTGTTGTGAAGAGGGGGTCGAAGGTGTGTCCTGCTGAGTGCGTGGGTTCGGTCACGATCTGGTGGAGTCCTATGTTGTGGAGGTTGTCCAGAAGGGATGTGGTGTTAGGGTCTAGTTGGTTGTCGAGGTGGAAATTGAGGTCTCCCAGCAAAGTGTAGTTGGTGGATGCGATGGCTTGCGGGGAGATGATCTCCGTGATGGAGTTGGTGAATGGTCCGCAAGGTCCGGGGGGTCGGTAGATGAGGGTTCCTCGGAGGGTGGTGGTAGTGCTGGCAGAAGACAGAAGTCCTCGTCCTCGGACCCACCCCCTCCGCATGGGACAATACCTGGTGGCCCACCGCCCTTGGCAACCCCCCACTCCGACGGGCCATGCCTGCAACCTCAACATCATACTCGACTCCTCCCTCACCATGACCCGACAGATCAACGCTGTCTCCTCCACGTGCTTCAACACCCTTTGCATCCTCCACAAGACCTTCAAATGGATCCCTCCCGAATCCAGAAAGACCGTTACCCATGCACTCATAATCAGCACATTGGACTACGGAAACGCCCTCTACGCCGGAATCAACAATCCCTGCTCTGAAAACTCCAGATCATCCAGAACACCGCGACCAGACTCGTCCTCGGCATCCTGCGACAAGACCACATCACCCAGCACCTACGAGACCTCCACTGGATCCCCATCGAGAAGAGAGTGACCTTCAAGCTACTCACTCACGCCTACAAATCCCTCCACAGCCCCGGACCCCAATATCTCAACGGAGTCTCCTACGCACCCAAGAGAAGCCTCCGCTCCGCTGACCTCACCCTTGCCGAAACCCCCCACATTCGCAGGGACAGAACGGGTGGAAGAGCCTACTTCTACATCATGGCAAAGACCTGGAATAAACTCCCGCTCAGCTTCGGACGTTCACCCACTCTGCAAGCCTTCAGGAAGAGCCTCAAGACCTGGCTCTTTAGGTGAGACGGAGCTGCACGACCCCTCCCCCCCCAGCGCCTTGAGACCCTCACGGGTAAGTAGCGTGCTTCACAAATACCTGATTGATTGAATGTAGCAGGTCTCACTGGGGATACATTCACTCTACGCCTGCATTTTTATTGGATATCTCTATCCAGAAAAGCACTACTAAAAGAGAGAAGAATAATAATTTTTCTAATCACTGATGAAGTCCCTGTTAGGGATGAAATACGTTGGCTGGGCTGCTGTTGGATTTTGGAAAGAATAAAGAATACATTTGCTTTGAAGTATCATGCTTTGGCTCCTGCATTATATTGGAATCTATGAGAAGAATCTTGATGTTTGAATGGTCACTACATCAAGCCAAATTTAGAATAATACTCCCTTCCCAAGCAATTTTTGTGCATTGGCTGGAACTGAAAGAAGTTGCATGATTGGAATAAGAATGCAGACTGACATTGTATTGAGTTAATTTAAATTTAGATTAAGAAAATTTGGAACTCCCTTTTAAGTATATTTGTTCATTTGAATTTACAGAGCTCACGCGTGCCTGCTTGTGTGCGACTATCGGTTAATCTGAGGCTTTTCCCTGACGGAGAGAGATTATTATTGCATGTGGGTCCCACCTGGTGCATAGAGCTCACCATTTTGCTCTGCGGATGCTGTGTGTGGGCTGGGAACAGTTTGCTTTCTCTTCTGGATTGGTTTGCTGGCAGTGCGAGATAGTGCATACGTCAACCCGGAAGCGAAGCTAGAGCACTAACCTGAGCTGTATGTAAAGGCGTATCTCTGCTCGTTTTTCTCAGCGACATGCACAATGAAATACAAGCTCATCCTTGGCATGCTCTGCTCATTTCTTCGCAGTGATACGCACACTGAAATACAAATGTAAAAGTGTGCATCTGCTCATTTCTTCTCAGTGATATGCACACTGAAATACATGCTTATTTGTGGCACACTGAAATACAAGCTCATCCTTGGCGTGCTCTTCTTACTTCTTACTTCTTCGCAGTGACACGTACACTGAAATATAAATGTAAAAGAGTGCCTTTGCTTGTTTCTTCTCAGTGAAATGCACACTGATATACACTCATCCTTGGCTTGTCTCTTCTTATTTCTTATGCAGTGACATGCACACTAGGGGTGCAATTATTAACTTGGGTACAGTGCCACGTGCACTGGATACTTCATAATATTTGAAACATGCTGCTGCCAGTTCATCTTTGACATTACACAGTGACACGCACACTTGTGCGAGGGAAGCATTAAAAAAACACTGTCTGCCTTCCTGTGCACTCTTGCTTCAAGCTGCTGGCCGTAGTGTCTTCAATTTGCTGTTTGCACTTACTACCTAATTTGCTGCTTGCACTTGCTAAGTGTTGGGTAAAGTGTATTAATGCAATTTGTAGTATGTACATTTTGTTGTCTATTTTTAATTAGTTGAGTTTTATGCAACTTTATGGGTCTTCTGTCTTGCCTTTATACTGTGGGTTCATATATATATATATATATATATATATATACACACATATATATATATATATATATATATATATATATATATTAGCCTCCAAAGTGATCCTTTAGTTCGGCGCGCTCAGCAGCTGGTGCTCTGCAAGGGGGCCGGATCCTGGCCCAAAACAATTTTTCCAACAAAGAATGCGGCACTCCAGAACTGGTTTTCAACACAATTTATTCTTGGTAACTGCTCAGACCAACGCGTTTCAGCCCTCTCACGGCTTTTCTCACGGTTAGTGAGTCCTATGTTTATTACACTTATTTATACCCACATGTAGCCTTAATGAGGCATTGTGGGATCTGTAGCGTATTATCTACAAAACTTTATTAACAATAAAAAAGGTGAACATACGAACTTTGCTTTTTATGTCAGGTTCAGTGATCCAATTACTATATCTATTTAAAATACTCATGAGTCGAGCGCTATCTATGACATTTACACTTTATGATTTTGTTAATTTATAACATTTCTAGATCTAGTACCACGTCATGTGTCACATTATAATGGTGACCATATTATGCACATAAGTAATGAGGAATAGTTCCTGCAACATTATTTCTAAAAAATCATTTGATATAATATTATAATCAATGTGCATAAAATCATAGAATTCAAGTTATTAGTATAGTACCATAAAACATTCATTTAGCTTTTTCTGTTCTCTTTCAACTATCAGTTTCTTGCATCTTTTATCCTAGATGTATAAAAAGTTCCTCGTCATTGTTAATGCCCCTAGGAGCCTTAGTTCTTAATCTAACAATGGAACGTGATTCAGTTTGCCTTAATCGTTTGATCCGATCTCCACCACGTTCTCCCACTGGTATCATATGGATTCCATAATAGCACATCTTTTTCCAATCTCCATTCTGGCATTGCTGCATGTGCTTAGCTGTAGCATATGTCATATCTTTGTTCTTTACTGCACATATGTGCTCAAGGATCCGTTTTTTGAGCATACATGTGGTGCTTCCGATGTATTTCATTCCACAGTCACACTCAATAATGTAAATTACAAAGCGAGATATACATGATATACTTTGATCAATGTTCGTCAATTTTCCATTTGTTTCCATGATTGCTCGCATATTTTTGCCAATTTTACAAGCCTTGCATGTGTTACATTTTTTAAAACCTTTTTGTTGGTCCAATAGCCAATTTGTTTTGGGTTTTTCTTGAAAAAGACTTGGGATAAGCATGTCTTTTAACGACCTTGTTTTTCTATAAGTTACCACGGGTTTCTTCCCCAAAATCTTTCCAATATCTGGATCTCCAGAAATAAGGTGCCAGTATTTTTTGATTTTATTAAGTATCATCCCACTTTCCTTACTATATGTGGTAATGAATCTCGGCGCCAGTTGTTTATTGCGTTCTTCTTTCTCAATTTTGGGAATTAATGTCTCTGTTCTTGGTTTTTGGTCAACCTTTTTCTTACATTTTTTCAGAGTTCTTTCACTATATCCTCGTGCCTTCATTCTTACCATGGTTTCTTGTATGTTGTTCTCAGCATCTTCTTCCTTAGAGCAATTACGTTTCATCCGTATAAATTCTCCATACGGAATACTGTTCTTCAAGGGAGTTGGGTGGAAACTTGTTCCATGCAGGACACTATTGGTTGCAGTCTCTTTCCTAAATAGGGTAGTGTGTATCTGTTCATTCTCAATAAAAACTTTAATGTCCAAAAATGCAATTTCTTTCTTGCTGATTGTATACGTGAAAGAAAGCCCAATATCATTGTTGGAAAGTGTCTCATAGTATTCTTTAAAATCCTTCTCTGTACCATTCCAAATTAAAAACAGGTCATTGATGTACCGGACCCATAGAACAGTCTGTTCCAGTGCATCTTGATTGTCCGTACACCATGCGATTGTTTTCTCCCACCATCCCATGACTGTATTCGCGTAATTTGGTGAAAATGAGATGCCCATGGCAGTGCCACACTGTTGTTTAAAGAGCTCTTTATTGAATAAAAATATATTGTTTGTGAGGCAGATCTCAATCATCTTCAATAGCATTTGTGTGTGCTTTAAGTCCATAATGCTTCGTTGTCTTAAAAAATAGTTGCAAGCTTTTATTCCCACATCATGCCTAATGGAGGTGTATAAAGAAACCACATCTATTGTCACCATAAGATATTGTTGGTTCCATGTAATTCCATTCAAAGTTCTGAGGAAATCGCCCGTGTCTTTTATATACGAGCTCATACTTTGAGCTATAGGTGCCAAAAATTTGTCGACATATTGTGATAAATTTTCATATAATGAGTCACACGAGGAGACAATGGGTCTCCCGGTGGGTGTTGAAGAGTCTTATGGATTTTCGGTAGAAAATATATCGTTGGTATTTGAGGGAAATCTTTGATGAGAAATTTCAATTCGTCATTGCTAATGAGATTTTCACTATGCCATTGCTGTAATTGTGTGTTCAATTCCACAGTCATTTTATTAATGGGATTATTTTTCATCTTGCAATAGTTGGTGGTGTCATTTAACTGTCTCATTGCCTCTTTGACGTAATCTTGTGTGTTCATCAGAACAATATTTCCACCCTTATCGGCTGGTTTTATTGTAATCTCATCATTTTCAATCAATTTTTGAATTTCTTCCCTTTCTCTATTTGTTAAGTTTTCCCTTTGTTTTCGATTCCTAATTTTTGGCAGTTTTTCCAGCTCTTCAATTATTGCATCGGAAAATAAATCAAACTTATTCCCAGGAGACAAAGATGGATAAAATTTGGATTTTTCTTCAATCCACTTTCAGGTCTCCTATCTGTTTCAATATCCAGGTGTGCTAATATTTGTTCCTCTGACATATTCTCTTCGTCCAAGTCATATAATAGATCAAACATTGTTTTTAGATCACTCATCTGATCTATCGTAATTGTGGGTTCAGTGGATATTTGTTCGACCGAGTTATCTTTATTACTTCCACTATGCTTTGAGGTATGTATTTTTGCAAGTTTTAGCTTTCTTATATACTTATAGAGGTCAATCCTGACCTGTGTATAATTAAAATGACTCTCCGGACAGAAGGTTAGTCCTTTATTTAATACAGTTGTTTCTTCTTGTGTCAATTCATATTTTGAAAGATTCACAATTAAATTGGTATCCACTACTTCCGGTTGCGTAGTGGGTACTGTCTTCTTTCGCTTTGCCCTTCTGGTTTTTCTCGTACTTGTGAGACATTCCCTCCTTCTTTTCCTCGACCTCGGTTCATACTTCTTCCACGTCCTCTGCCCCTTGTTAATGTTTTGTCCAAATTCATTAGACGTATTTCTTCTAAAAAAGGAACTTTCGTTGTTGAAATAGTGCCTAGGGTAGTTTCGTTCTCACTAATATCAGATTCACTTGTAGTGTCTGCCATTCTTTTATGTTGTTGCATTGGATAGTTCTTTTTAAGTGTGTCAAAACGCTTGGCAAATGTGAGAATCCTACCCTGTAGGTAATCCTGTTCATCCCTTTTAAATTGTCTTTGTTTGCGTTCCTGGATATCAGCTTCATATTTCTCCAATCTACTATCCATCTCTTTCCTTGTTTTTAAGACTTCCTCTTTGTTTGTTAGGTTTTTAATGATTTCCTCCATCTCTTTAAATTTTTGGGTTATCTCGATTACATCTATTTTAGCATGTTTTATCAAAATGCGCATCATGTTAAACGACCATTGCTGATTGTTTTCAACCCATTCTTCCAATAATTCCACTTTAGTATCTGGGTGCGTTGGCATGGTGAAAATACGAAGCCCTCTGGGAACACGTTTTACTTCAAGCTAATTCTCTAATGCTATGATTTCCCAGCTCTTATTTACTTCTTTTTTATACAGTCTTTCAACATTATTAAAATGTTGTCTCACAGAAATGTCTGTTTTTTTTGGCGTTATGTCAGCATTTGGTTCTACATTTTCTGTTCTGTCACCAGATTTAAACATTGTCATTGCCTTTGACGCTCGTTTTGCTGCGCGTACCTCCATTTTGTAATTATACCTGACTTTGCTTCACTTTTGAGAAGTTGCTAGCAATCCTTAAATTATTGCTCTTGGTTTTGTGTCCAGTTCCCGCCGGTTTGTTTTCTTGCCAGCCGGGGCATTACATGTCCGGCACCTTTCGTGAAAACAAAACACGGCCGCTTCAGACCACAGCTTAATCCTTCCACACAACGCCACTCACCTCGCCGGGGAGACTCCCGCTGTGACGGCGTCCTCCGACTCTCGTCCAGCTGCGCTCAACCTCCGGGTGAGTTTTCAATTGCTTTTTCCGACGTCAACACAGTGCTGCGGTCCGGGCGCATCCAAACGTATTTGTAATAGCCTCCAAAGTGATCCTTTAGTTCGGCGCGCTCACCAGCTGGTGCTCTGCAAGGGGGCCGGATCCTGGCCCAAAACAATTTTTCCAACAAAGAACGCGGCACTCCAGAACTGGTTTTCAACACAATTTATTCTTGGCAACTGCTCAGACCAACGCGTTTCAGCCCTCTCACGGCTTTTCTCACGGTTAGGGAGTCCTATGTTTATTACACTTATGTACAAAACTTTATTAACAATAAAAGAGGTGAACATACGAACTTTGCATTTTATGTCAGGTTCAGTGATCCAATGGTACTATACTAATAACTTGAATTGTCTGCATTCTATGATTTTATGCACATTGATTATAATATTATATCAAATGATTTTTTAGAAATAATGTTGCAGGAACTATTCCTCATTACTTATGTGCATAATATGGTCACCATTATAATGTGACACATGACGTAGTACTAGATCTAGAAATGTTATAAATTAACAAAATCATAAAGTGTAAATGTCATAGATAGCGCTCGACTCATGAGTATTTTAAATAGATATAGTAATTGGATCACTGAACCTGACATAAAATGCAAAGTTCGTATGTTCACCTTTTTATTGTTAATAAAGTTTTGTAGATAATACACTACAGATCCCACAATGCCTCATTAAGGCTACATGTGGGTATAAATAAGTGTAATAAACATATGACTCACTAACCGTGAGAAAAGCCGTGAGAGGGCTGAAACGCGTTGGTCTGAGCAGTTGCCAAGAATAAATTGTGTTGAAAACCAGTTCTGGAGTGCCGCGTTCTTTGTTGGAAAAATTGTTTTGGGCCAGGATCCGGCCCCCTTGCAGAGCACCAGCTGGTGAGCGCGCCGAACTAAAGGATCACTTTGGAGGCTATTACAAATACGTTTGGATGCGCCCGGACCGCAGCACTGTGTTGACGTCGGAAAAAGCAATTGAAAACTCACCCGAAGGTTGAGCGCAGCTGGACGAGAGTCGGAGGACGCCGTCACAGCGGGAGTCTCCCCGGCGAGGTGAGTGGCATTGTGTGGAAGGATTAAGCTGGGGTCTGAAGCGGCCATATTTTGTTTTCACGAAAGGTGCCGGACATGTAATGACACGGCTGGCAAGAAAACAAACCGGCGGGAACTGGACACAAAACCAAAAGCAATAATTTAAGGATTGCTAGCAACTTCTCAAAAGTGAAGCAAAGTCAGGTATAATTACAAAATGGAGGTACGTGCAGCAAAACGAGCGTCAAAGGCAATGACAATGTTTAAATCTGGTGACAGAACAGAAAATGTAGAACCAAATGCTGACATAACGCCAAAAAAACCTGACATTTCTGTGAGACAACATTTTAATAATGTTGAAAGACTGTATAAAAAAGAAGTAAATAAGAGCTGGGAAATCATAGCATTAGAGAATTACCTTGAAGTAAAACGTGTTCCCAGAGGGCTTCGTATTTTCACCATGCCAACGCACCCAGATACTAAAGTGGAATTATTGGAAGAATGGGTTGAAAACAATCAGCAAAGCTCGTTTAACATGATGCGCATTTTGATAAAACATGCTAAAATAGATGTAATCGAGATAACCCAAAAATTAAAAGAGATGGAGGAAATCATTAAAAACCTAACAAACAAAGAGGAAGTCTTAAAAACAAGGAAAGAGATGGATAGTAGATTGGAGAAATATGAAGCTGATATCCAGGAACGCAAACAAAGAAAATTTAAAAGGGATGAACAGGATTACCTACAGGGTAGGATTCTCACATTTGCCAAGCGTTTTGACACACTTAAAAAGAACTATCCAATGCAACAACATAAAAGAATGGCAGACACTACAAGTGAATCTGATATTAGTGAGAACGAAACTACCCCAGGCACTAGTAGAACAACGAAAGTTCCTTTTTTAGAAGAAATACGTCTAATGAATTTGGACAAAACATTAACAAGGGGCAGAGGACGTGGAAGAAGTATGAACCGAGGTCGAGGAAAAGAAGGAGGGAATGTCTCACAAGTACAAGAAAAACCAGAAGGGCAAAGCGAAAGAAGACAGTACCCACTACGCAACCGGAAGTAGTGGATACCAATTTAATTGTGAATCTTTTAAAATATGAATTGACACAAGAAGAAACAACTGTATTAAATAAAGGACTAACCTTCTGTCCGGAGAGTCATTTTAATTATACACAGGTCAGGATTGACCTCTATAAGTATATAAGGAAGCTAAAACTTGCAAAAATACATGCCTCAAAGCATAGAGGAAGTAATAAAGATAACTCGGTCGAACAAATATCCACTGAACCCACAATTACGATAGATCAGATGAGTGATCTAAAAACAATGTTTGATCTATTATATGACTTGGACGAAGAGAATATGTCAGAGGAACAAATATTAGCACACCTGGATATTGAAACAGATAGGAGACCTGAAAGTGGATTGAAGAAAAATCCAAATTTTATCCATCTTTGTCTCCTGGGAATAAGTTTGATTTATTTTCCGATGCAATAATTGAAGAGCTGGAAAAACTGCCAAAAATTAGGAATTGAAAACAAAGGGAAAACTTAACAAATAGAAAAAGGAAGCAATTCAAAAATTGAATGAAAATGATGATTACAATAAAACCAGCCGATAAGGGTGGAAATATTGTTCTGATGAACACACAAGATTACGTCAAAGAGGCAATGAGACAGTTAAATGACACCACCAACTATTGCAAGATGAAAAATAATCCCATTAATAAAATGACTGTGGAATTGAATACACAATTACAGCAATGGCATAGTGAAAATCTCATTAGCAATGACGAATTGAAATTTCTCATCAAAGATTTCCCTCAAATACCAACGATATATTTTCTACCGAAAATCCATAAGACTCTTCAACACCCACCGGGGAGACCCATTGTCTCCTCGTGTGACTCATTATATGAAAATTTATCACAATATGTCGACAAATTTTTGGCACCTATAGCTCAAAGTATGAGCTCGTATATAAAAGACACGGGCGATTTCCTCAGAACTTTGAATGGAATTACATGGAACCAACAATATCTTATGGTGACAATAGATGTGGTTTCTTTATACACCTCCATTAGGCATGATGTGGGAATAAAAGCTTGCAACTATTTTTTAAGACAACGAAGCATTATGGACTTAAAGCACACACAAATGCTATTGAAGATGATTGAGATCTGCCTCACAAACAATATATTTTTATTCAATAAAGAGCTCTTTAAACAACAGTGTGGCACTGCCATGGGCATCTCATTTTCACCAAATTACGCGAATACAGTCATGGGATGGTGGGAGAAAACAATCGCATGGTGTACGGACAATCAAGATGCACTGGAACAGACTGTTCTATGGGTCCGGTACATCAATGACCTGTTTTTAATTTGGAATGGTACAGAGAAGGATTTTAAAGAATACTATGAGACACTGTCCAACAATGATATTGGGCTTTCTTTCACGTATACAATCAGCAAGAAAGAAATTGCATTTTTGGACATTAAAGTTTTTATTGAGAATGAACAGATACACACTACCCTATTTAGGAAAGAGACTGCAACCAATAGTGTCCTGCATGGAACAAGTTTCCACCCAACTCCCTTGAAGAACAATATTCCGTATGGAGAATTTATACGGATGAAACGTAATTGCTCTAAGGAAGAAGATTCTGAGAACAACATACAAGAAACCATGGTAAGAATGAAGGCACGAGGATATAGTGAAAGAACTCTGAAAAAATGTAAGAAAAAGGTTGACCAAAAACCAAGAACAGAGACATTAATTCCCAAAATTGAGAAAGAAGAACGCAATAAACAACTGGTGCCGAGATTCATTACCGCATATAGTAAGGAAAGTGGGATGATACTTAATAAAATCAAAAAATACTGGCACCTTATTTCTGGAGATCCAGATATTGGAAAAAGTTTGGGGAAGAAACCCGTGGTAACTTATAGAAAAACAAGGTCGTTAAAAGACATGCTTATCCCAAGTCATTTTCAAGAAAAACCCAAAACAAATTGGCTATTGGACCAACAAAAAGTTTTAAAAAATGTAACACATGCAAGGGGAAACATCGGTTACATCGAAGTGTTTACACCGCGATACCTTTACCACGCAGGTTTTACAACGCAAGTCATTACAATGACTTGCACTGGAGGGCGCTCTAGACTAAGGAATAGTGTGAATTACTATTCCAACACCTTCCCTACTGTACGTAGACTGGAGTTGGAATAGTAATTCACACTATTCCTAAATCCAGCGCCCTCCAACGCAAGTCGTTGTAACGACTTGCATTGTAGTACCTGCGTTGTAAAGGTATCGCGGTGTAAACACCGCGATCTAACATCGCATATTCCATGCAAGGCTTGTAAAATTGGCAAAAATATGCGAGCAATCATGGAAACAAATGGAAAATTGACGAACATTGATCAAAGTATATCATGTATATCTCGCTTTGTAATTTACATTATTGAGTGTGACTGTGGAATGAAATACATCGGAAGCACCACATGTACGCTCAAAAAACGGATCCTTGAGCACATACGTGCAGTAAAGAACAACGATATGACATATGCTACAGCTAAGCACATGCAGCAATGCCAGAATGGAGATTGGAAAAAGATGTGCTATTATGGAATCCATATGATACCAGTGGGAGAACGTGGTGGAGATCGGATCAAACGATTAAGGCAAACTGAATCACGTTACATTGTTAGATTAAGAACTAAGGCTCCTAGGGGCATTAACAATGACGAGGAACTTTTTATACATCTAGGATAAAAGATGCAAGAAACTGATAGTTGAAAGAGAACAGAAAAAGCTAAATGAATGTTTTATGGTACTATACTAATAACTTGAATTGTCTGCATTCTATGATTTTATGCACATTGATTATAATATTATATCAAATGATTTTTTTTGAAATAATGTTGCAGGAACTATTCCTCATTACTTATGTGCATAATATGGTCACCATTATAATGTGACATGATGTGGTACTAGATCTAGAAATGTTATAAATTAACAAAATCATAAAGTGTAAATGTCATAGATAGCGCTCGACTCATGAGTATTTTAAATAGATATAGTAATTGGATCACTGAACCTGACATAAAATGCAAAGTTCGTATGTTCACCTTTTTTATTGTTAATAAAGTTTTGTAGATAATACACTACAGATCCCACAATGCCTCATTAAGGCTACATGTGGGTATAAATAAGTGTAATAAACATAGGACTCACTAACCGTGAGAAAAGCCGTGAGAGGGCTGAAACGCGTTGGTCTGAGCAGTTGCCAAGAATAAATTGTGTTGAAAACCAGTTCTGGAGTGCTGCGTTCTTTGTTGAAAAAAAAAAATATATATATATATATATATATATATACACACACACACACATATATACACGCACACACACATATAGGAAGACATGCAGAATATTATTGCACCTCCCTTCTTTCTCACTAGTCTGGGGATGTCTCCCTTAAATGGCAAAAGTGGAAAAAGGTTTTTGTTAGCTATGCAAAGGTGTGTGGTGTGTCTTTAAGCGTGGAGAGGAAAGCATCTCTTCTTCTTCACTGTTTAGGCCCTGAAGGCCAGCAGATTTTTTGACCATCTTCCAGAACTTTCTGAATCAGAAGCAAATGATTTAAACAAGTATGAAGTGTACATCAAAAAGTTGGATAATCACTTTCTGCCAAAAGTGAGTACTATCATTGAACGATACCATTTCGCAAGAAGATTTCAAAAGGAAGGGGAGTCTATAGAAGGTTACCTGACCGAGTTAAGAAGACTAGCTTCCTCTTGTAAATTTGCTGGGTTCTTAGATGAACTTATAAGTGATCAGTTCATGGCAGGATGCAGTATTGAAAGAGTAAGGGAGGAGTTGTGGTTAAAAGATGAGCCAACTCTTGAGGAGGTTTTGTTGGTTGCAAAATGAGTGGAGCCTTTTATCAAGTGTGTAGAAGTGATTAAGAAGGAGAAAGAACAAAGTGTGAGTGTAGTGAAGGAAAGGTTTATGAAAACTAATTTAAAACAGGAAGAATGGGGTGTAAAGAGTAAGCTTGTAGGATCTAGATGTTACAGATGTGACAAAGCTGGTCATCTGGCCAATGATAAAATGTGTCGGCTTTAAAGGCTGTTTGTGTGAATTGCAGGAAGAAGGGACATTTTGCTGTGGTGTGCAGGATAAGGGAATCTAAACCTAAAGTCAAAAGAGTGGGTGTGGAGTATGATCAGGAGTTTGATGGCACCGACTTTGATTGTGGGAAAATTGTCCTATGGATAGGTAATGAAGGTAAAGGTAGGTCTAGCCCCGTGGATGCAATCTTGGTCGAAGGTGAATCTGCTAAGGTATTGTTTGATTCAGGAGCAAAAACCACTATAATCTCAGACACATTCTATCGCAGTAAGTTGCAGGGTAAGGTCAGTTTATTAAAACTGGATATCAAGCCGTGTGCATATGGGGGTAAGCCCATAAATTTACCTGGTTATTTCATAGGTCTAATTGACTATAAGCAACTTTTGGTTTCGGGGAAAATATATGTGTTGAAGAAAAGGGATAGTATTATTACTTGGATACATCAAGGTGATCTGGGAGTCATGTTAGATGCCAGTAGTGGTTCGGCAATTTGTTTAAAGAAGAAGAGAGATCTCTAGTGCGTTAATGCTATGTCTGATAATAAGAGTTGGAAAAACTTAAAAATGATTTTCCAAGGTTTTCAGTAAGGAGCTAGGATGCTTGGTAAATTATAAGCATGAAATTTGCCTAGTTTCTGGAGCTCAACCGGTGTGTTGCAAAGTGGGGATTCTCCCTATGGCAATCAGAGAGGTGGGAGATAATTAGTAAACTCAAAAAGAGTGGAATAGTAGAAGAAGTTGAGGGAACAGAATGACTGGCACCTGTTATGGCAGCCTGTTATGGCATGTGTGGACTTGAGGCATCTGAACAAAAATGTAATTGTGGACAAATATCCTCTTTCAAACATTACAGAATTGTTGTTGTTGCTGGGTGGGACAAAGGTATTTAGTACCATGGACCCCACCTCAGCTTATCATCAGATTGAATTAAAGGAGTTCTCAAGAGAATACACTACTTTCATAACTTTCAATAGGAAATTTAGGTTTGTTAGGCTGCCTTTCGGATTAGTGTCCGCAGCCTCTGTCCTTCAGCGTGTTATGAAGAGGGTTTTACAAGGAGCTGAAGGGGTTTGCATCTATCAAGATGACATCCTGGTTTTCTGTAGAGATTCTGAAAAACACAATACTCGCTTGAGGGATGTGTTAAGAAGATTAAGTGACTGCATACTCACAATAAAATCCGAGAAATGCATGTTTGGTACCAAAACTATCAATTATTAGGACAAACAATTACTAGAGAGGTAGTCTGATTTGGTTGACACAATCCAGCACATGAACTTGCCTTCATCTTGTGAGAATTGATGAAATTCTTGGGTATGATAGAGTACTACAGAAAATGTGTTAAACATTTTGCTGAATTGGGTGTCAATCTGAGATGTCTTTTGAAGAAAGGTGTTGAGTATAACTGGGATGACATTTGTAAAGGAGAATTCTTGGAGTTACAAAAACAACTGAGTACAGCTCCTAAATTAAAAAATGTTGACCCTAAAAAAAGATCTATAATAACAATGGATGCCAGTCTGAAAGGATTGGGGGCGGTGCTAAAACTAAAGCGGAAGAATGGTATGAATACCATTATGTTTATCTCACGCAGGTTAAAGGATGCTGAGTCTAGATACTCAGTTATAGAGAGAGAAGACCTTGCTGTGTACTGGGCTGTGAAGAAATTAAAGAAATTCTTGTGGGGCTCTGACTTCGAAATTGGGACTGATCACAAACCTCTTTGTGAAGCTTTCACAAAGAAAGGGGTGGATTTGGTGTCAGGAAGAATATCTGAATGGCTGATTTCTCTACAGGAGTACAAGTTTGATATAGAATACTTACAGGGAGTAAAAACTGGCATAGCTGACACACTTTCTAGGCGGATTCCAAAAGGAACTGATGCACCAGATGTGGATGATCAGTCGGATACGGAAACAAAGGGCCTTCTCTGCAAGAAAGCAACTCAGTGCGGCACCGCAAGCCATTTGGCTGTGTCACACTGAGTCACTTTCAAAGCACAGGGATGCGTTATATTTACAATGATATGTCGCATCCCTGTGCTTTCCCCTGCTCCAAATCAGGCACCCTTGCACCATGGTGCAAGGGTGTCTGTGTTTTTTGGGAGACTGATTTTGTGCAGGAAAGGACACCTTCCTGCACAAAAACAATCACAAGAGGTGTTTTCTTCTTTCTATGTGCAGAATGCAGCACGTATAGAAAGTGTAAACAAGCATTGGCATAGCCAATAGGTCTCGCCTTTGGGACCTTATAAGTGTTTAGCCATGCAACACTTGATGTTGTTGCACCAAGGATATTGTGCTGGATAACTAAACACTTATAAGGTCCCAAAGGCGAGACCTATTGGCTATGCCAATGCTTGTTCTTTCTTATGATCGTCTATATAGGTTTCAATTTAAAACATGTCTTGCATACCTCCAATGTACATTGTCTGTCCTCACTGTACCATCATCTCTGAGAAGCAAACTCCAGAGAAAGATATGAGGAAATTATTGACCGGCTTAAAGATCCAGAACGTTGCGTCCGAATTACAGTGTACAATCTATCCTTGACTGCTGTATGTGGCTCCTCTTACAGTGCAACTAAAACAATGGCAAGCATGCAGTGTCTTACCCTGTAGTGTGCGTCCTGTGAAATGTCCTATTCAGAAGAGTATGACACAAGCTCTCTATCTGTTGGGCATTCCGAGTTCAAGTCCACCTACGTAGCGACCTAATTCCTGAGTTGCGACATGTTAGTATAGTGCTGCGCTTGCACGTTGCACACATCAGATACCACAAGCCTTTAGTTATCCAGGTCCCAGTCTTATGGGGTTAGTAATCGTTGTGACTTATTGCGGTGTCTGCTGCGAGGGAGATGTTCCAGGATTCACAACACACGGATGCACGACTACACAGTCCGCAATGTACTCTGTAGACGAGGAAGGCAGGAGGGTAGAAAGGGAAGGGCAGGGAGTGATGAGAGAGAGGCGAGGGAAAGGAAGGAAGGAGGGAGGGAGGAACGATAGAAGGAATGAAGGAAGGAGGGTAGGAAAAGAGGAGGGAACAGAGGGAACAGAGGAGGACAGGGAAAGATGGAAAGAGAGCAAAAACAGGATGGAATGAAGCAGGAGGGAGGGAGGAGCAAAAAAAGGATGGAATGAAGCAGGAGGGAGGGAGGAACGATAGAAGGAAGGAATGAAGGAAGGAGGGAAGAAAGGAAGGAGGGTATAAGTAAAGAGGGAAGAGAGGAGGACATGGAAAGATGGAAAGAGAGCAAAAAAAGGATGGAATGAAGCAGGAGGGAGGGAGGAACGAATGAAGGTAGGAAGGCAGAAAGGAAGGAAGAGAGCAGATGATAGAGAGAAGTGAACAGAGGGAAGAGAGGAGGGAAGAAAGGAAGGAGGGAAGAGGGGAAGAAAAAAAGAAAGGAAGGAAGGAGTTAGGAAGGTGCTTATATGAGGACTCGGGGAGGGAGCGAGAAAAAAGGGATAATGAGACAGAGAAAGACGGAAGACAGGATCGGGACAGTAGGAGCAAGGCCATAAATTCCCTTCTAATTCCAAATAATTCCGATTACACGCATGAGTAGTTTTCAATCAGGAAGATAATCTCAGAGATAGATGGCAGGATAATTGTTCGTCGGCGCCGTGTAAATATTGTGTCGTTTCTATTAATCTCAGCGAATCGGGTGTCAGGCATTCCTCAGAGCAAATTAAAAAATGCATATTAAAAAAGGAGATGTGGGTGGGGATGTTTGTATCCGATGCACTGTTCACCCCCCACCCGGGGTAATGAAAGCCGCCAACGCTAAATCTGTGTTTATTTATTCGGAAGTATTGGCGAGTCCTGCGGGCCTGAAGACTTCATCAGTGCCCGTGGGGAGCTGGCGAAGCCGGGCGGGAAGAGACGGGCACAGAGGAATGGGAGGCACACGGGGAGAGGGGCAGAAAGAGAGGGAAAGGGGCAGAGAGAGGGAGGGAGCCGGGGAGAAACAGAGGAAAGAGGTACACGGGGAGCAAAGGGGCCGACAAAGAGATGCAAGCAGGGACAAAAATAACAAGCATTGGCCGCGCGGCCGTGAAAGTGACGTGGCCGCGCGGCCGTGAAAGTGAAACTGATCAAGATCGCGATCGCGTGCTGTTGCCGTCCCTTCTAGCGCGCGAAAGTGAAAGCAGCTGCAGCGTCACGTCTGGCGAGTGGTGTGCAATGTGCGCGCACCATGACGAGAGAGGAAAGCCAGATGGCGCCTCTGCTCGTCACTGTGCGCGTAACCGCATGCTCTATGCCACCCAAAAAGCTGTAGTCGGCTTTTTAAAGCCCACTCACTAAATGTCTCGCCAGGGCAGCGCATGCGCTGGCTCAGGCGAGACCTAAAAACTAGGAGAAATTAAAAATGTCTCCTCGTTGCGACTCCCTACTCCTCCCCTGGGGAGGCGTATCAATCTGGAACATTCCCAGGTTTACAAAAGTTGTAAATCTGGGAATGCAGCAGAAGCCATGGGTGGTGCGTGGAAACACCCAGAGCAACACCCATGCCACGCCAGTTTCACGCAAAGTGCTGCGTGAAAAGGGGACGTATTTACAAGGACACGAAAGGCCACGCAGGGTGGCTTTACGTGTCCTTGTAAATATGGGGCATCAAAATGTGTACAAAAAGTGACGCATTGGCGGGCTATGGGGCTTGTAAATATGCCCCTGAATGTGTATGTGCGGTGAGAGGCAGCATAATTTCGGAGGAAAGGCGGCGTGAGGAGTTAATCTCTGACAAGGTACTTGACAAAGTGATAGACAATACGGAAAGGGTGGATGAGTAAAAGGCAGAGATCTGATGATTGCAAAGCTTATTGGGGTGCGAAGGATGAATTGAGTACTATTAGAGACTTACAGTGTGATACTTCAATTTCTTTTTCATGTATTTGCCAGTTCGAATTTGCATAAATTCATCGACATGAGCAATACATTAAAACAAGTCTCTCTTGGGACCTTATAAAGTGTTTAGCCATGCAGCACATTATCCTGGGTGTAGCGGCATTGACAAAACACAAGATCATGAGCTAGAAAGAAGCCACTGTGCACTGTCAGTACTCCAGTCACAATATTTTATCATGGAGATAAAGGCACAGACAGGAAGGGGCAGGGAGAAAAACAGGAGCATAGATAGTCAGAGGGACAGGACTGTGATAACACAGAGGGACAGGCCCAGAGAGAGGAACAGGCAAAAAGATGGAAGAGGGCCATAGAATGAACATGTCTTTGAAACAATAGAAATAGTTAATAAGACTTTTTGTCCAGATTATAGAGTATCGGGTTTGAGAATTTACGACCCGTGTTTTATGTAGGTTGTGCACAGGAGAAATGGATTACCCAAAGTGAATAAAAGCACTGCAACCCCCACCCCCCTCAAAAAAGTCGTTGTATGTAAAAAGATGTCGGATAGGTGCTCCGTATTGAGTTCCAAGAATCCGAGTGGAGTGGTCCTGATAGGAGAAAGACATAATGGTTTAAAATGAAAATATCCATAAAACTCTCACGGGATCTCAAGAGCAAGAGAGCATCCTTAATCTACAATACTTTGTATCACAAGCATTACACATTTATTTTACCTGAACCTTTACTCTGGGTAAATAGCTGAAATAGTCGAATTGCTTAAAATGGATAATTTCAATATATTTAGCAATTACTGATGTGCCAGCGCCGCACCCCTGCACTTTACAGTTGATTAACCGGAAAGCAGAGAGAAACCAGTACAACACAGAGCATTGGAATGTTTACAACCCCCACCCCTCCATTACTTGGAATTAAACACATTCCAGAGGACTCACTGACACTCTATTGGCCAGAGTTCTCCAGAGACACAAGGTGAAAAGCACTGTTTTGAAATATGGGAAAAGTGAAGGGAGAAGGCAGGGAGAAATATGGCACTCACGGCGAAAGGCATTCCATTAAGTTACGGTTTTATATTTTGTAAGGAAACAGTTTTCAACCATGATTATTTTCGTTTTTTATTTTCTTCTCCTTTTAAATACTTTAATGAATTATATATTCGAAAACACTTTGTGATCCAAATTCAATGTATAATTAGTAACCATCGGTAAATTAATATTTTTATTTGTATTATCCCATATAATAATCACATAAATAAGCATCACATTAATTTCCTCTGAATGTCTGCGGGAGGCCAAAAATTAGTAATTTGCGTAGATTAAATTACTCAGATATCACTGAGCCTATCAGAAATGGCCCAACAAACTGTAAGCACGGACCGTAATTGGCCAACAAGCGGCAGAGACTGTAGTGACCTGGGTCAGAGGGCACTAGGACCCTGCACCCGAATTGTGGGAGGGGGCATGAACCGGACACCACTTCCGGTCAGGGAGTGGGAAGGGCATTCCTAGGGACAAGAGGGCACGGAGACAGACATGCATGTGGGCACCGGAACAAAGAAGAGAAATAAAGTATACTAAACCGCTTACCGGTCTCCGCGTGCTTACTGGTGAAGACACGACAACTGGCGACGAAGAGGTGGGATTAGAAGTGACCAGTAGAAGCGCATGCCCCTGCGACATCGAAACGAAGCCAGGAGCCCACCCTGGTCCGCCGACTACACGGAGCGGAAAGGCGACGTCGGGAGTCCACTCCGGTCGCGAGGAAACGAAACCAGGAGCCTACCCTGGTCCGTCGTGCCCCCAAAGAAGACGCGAAGTCGGGAGCCCACCCCGATCGAGAGGAGAGCGGAGCCAGGAGCCCACCCTGGTCCGCGTGCGGGGGACTACTGCGACTTCAGGAGCCCACCCCGGCCGCATCGAGGAAAGAAGGTGAGCCGAAAAGCAGCGGTGCACCCGGCCGTGACCACAGCCGACCGCCGACTGAACAGTCAGCCCCGAGCTTCCCACATGTAGATTTCAAGCTGAAATCTCGTGAGAGCTCGGCAGCCATCTTGAAGTCAGGCGGGAAAGCCAATGGGATGCTGAGAAAGACCCAGCGGCCATCTTAAGGTCAGGCCATTAAAAATATAGCAGAGCATAATCCTCGGCGGCCATCTTGGGGTGAGGCGGGAGAGCCAATAAGGAGCTGGAAAAGGCCAGGCGGCCATTTTGAAGTCAGGCAACACAGAAAAAGGGCCCAAAAGGAAGAAATAAAAGGAAATAACTACAACGGAAGGTGAAAGAAAGGAAATTAAGGAGAAATAAAAAGAATCACAAGAAAGAAAGGTGAAAGAAAGGAAAGTTAGTACAGAAAAATAAAATAAAAGAAGAAACTGCGCACAGAGTAAGAAGAAGAAGGTCTGCACAACAACAAAATGACAGAAGACGTAAGCGACAAGAATAGCGCGAACGCAATTTTCCGCAGACCACTACCGTTCAGCCTGTCAGAACCACAAACAGGCATTCGATGGGAAAGATGGATAAGGCAATTTGAACGATACATGCGTGCCAACTGCAAGGCATACACAGATGACCAGAACATAGACTTATTCTTAAACTTCGTAGGTGATGAGGTCGAGGACCTGCTAATTACATTTCCCTAAGATCAAACAACAACATACAAGGGACTGATAAAGTGTCTCACAGACAAATTTGACCCGCTAAGAACTGTAGACTTCGAGAGGTACACGTTCAACACCACGTGTCAACTAGCAGAGGAGTACCTCGACGATTTCGCAACCAGACTGCGGAAACTAGTAACGTATTGCGAATTTGACAAGTTTGACAATGAACAAGCGATACGACTGCGCATCATTGAAGGATGTCAGTCAGTGGAATTCCGCGCACGAATTCTGAAGAAACCGTCCTCACTCGAGAAAATACTGACCATGGCCCGAGCGGAGGCCAGAGCAACAACGCATGCAAGACAGATGGAACTGGGAAAGGCAAGAAGAGTGGAACAAGGGAACCGCGTAACTGGAAGTGTGAAGAAGAGAGACAATACACCGCCACCAAGAAAGAAGCAAGAAAGAACGTGCTATCGGTGCGGACTTGAATTTCCACATATCGGCGCGTGCCCGGCAATGGGCCACAGATGCAGAAAATGCAACAGAGAAAACCACTTCGCAAGCGCCTGCATGAGCGGACAATTTAAAAGTGAGCGTGGAAGACCAGCAAGACCACGGACAGTGACGAGCAGATACGCAAGGCACATGGAAACAGAAAATCGCAGTCCCTCAGCTGAGTCGGATGGAGCAACCGCGCCAGAGGCTGCGGAATGACTGTATCTGATGTCGGATGAACCAGTGGAGGACCGCACGCCAGAACATCTCGTAGAAAAACATCAGATCAAAAAAACAGCGACAGTGAACATTGAAGTGTTCATGTCAGAATATGAGAAGATGAGGGTGAAGCCGCCACTGTCACCGTCCACTGTTGATGTATTCACCTGGGGCTCGAGGAAACCAGTAGTGAACATGGGGAAGTTCACAGAGACATTAACTTACAAAGAAAGGTCAAGCAAAGAGGAAATACATGTACTACGAGGGGACATTCCAGCACCCTGTCTGCTAAGCAACGTCACCGCACAGGTGATGGGGCTCCTAGCAATGACCTACAACATGTCAGAAAGACAGAACATTCTGAGGGAACATCCGGCCATACTACAAGGGCTGGGCAAACTAAAAGAAAAACAAATAACTCTGCATATCAATGAAGCGATAAAACCTGTGGCTCAATATCACCGAAGAGTGCCCATACATCTGCAACCACAGGTAGAAGAAGAGATACAAAGCCTGCTGGCACAGGATATCATAGAGCCAGCCGACGGACTGACTCCATGGGTGTCTCCAATAGTAGCAGTCCCAAAGAAGAACACCTCAAAGATTCTCATATGCGTCGACATGAGAGTGCCAAACACGGCCATTGAGAGGGAAAGGCACTCTGGACCGCACCTAAATGACATGATCAGCTGTCTCACTGGCGCATGCCGATTTTCAAAACTAGACCTGTGCAAAGGATACCACCAACTGGAGCTTGACCGGCAATCAAGGTACATCACTACCTTCCCCACGCACATGGGCCTGTTTCGTTACAAACGACTAAGTTTTGGAATATCATCAGCAGCAGATTTCAAGAGATCATAAGGCAAGTAATAAGGCCGGTGAAAAACAGTTTGAACTACAGTGATGACATCCTGGTATTTGGATGTTCAGATGAAGAACACGACAAGGCCCTAGGTGAAGTCTGCACCCAGCTGGAACAAGCAGGCCTAACTCTAAATGAAGACAAGTACGAACTGGGGAGAAATGAGCTAGTATTCTTTGGTCACATCTTTTCAAAAAAAGGAATGAGGCCGGACCCCAGCAAAGTGGAGACACTGGAAAAGGCAAGACCTCCAACAGAAGTAGCGGAAGTGAGGTCATTCCTTGGTCTAGCAAGCTACTGTGCTTGCTACATAAAAGACTTTGCCACAGTGAGCACACCTCTTCGGGATCTAACAAAACAGGGTCAGAAGTTTCTCTGGACACAGGAATGCAATAGGGCATTTGAGGCCATTAGACACGCAGTAATGGCTGTAGATCATCTTGCCTATTTCGACCCATCGCTATGCACTGAGCTGACTGTAGACGCCAGCCCGGTAGGGTTGGGAGCGATCCTAGCACAACACATGCCTGGAAGAGATTCGCCCAGGAAAATTGTCACATATGCGAGCAAAAGTTTGTCGGACATCGAAAGGGCATACTCCCAGCCAGAGAAGGAAAGCCTCACAGTAGTATGGGCGTGTGAACACTACCACATGTTCATCTACGGGAAACCATTTACCATCGTAACAGACCATCAGGCCCTAGTAACAATATATGGCAATCCAAATGCAAAGATACTGCCACGCATTGAACGATGGGGAATAAGACTGATGGATTATGATTTCAAGATCGTGCATAAGCCGGGAAAAGAACACAATCCAGCCGACTACATGTCACGACATCCCCTACCGCAGACACCGGAGAACACATCAATGGCAGAAGAATACCTCAATTTTGTGTTAAAGCAGAACACTCCTGCACCAATAACAATCGCAGAGCTTGAACAAGAGACAGCGAAGGATGCCACACTGCAAGCAGTCAAAATGACAACACGACAGCAAAGGTGGAGATACAAAAACTGCAACAGCACCATGGGAGAAGGAGTCAACAGGGAAGAAATGCTGGCATTCAAAAACATACACGAGGAACTCTCAGAGACAGAAAGAGGAATCATACTACGAGGAACAAGGACAGTAATGCCAAATGCGCTACGTCGGCAGACTATAAACTTGGCACATGAGTCCCACAGAGGCATGGTAGCCACAAAAAAGATGCTAAGGGAGAAGGTATGGTTCCCTGGCCTGGATCGACTAGTGGAGAACACTATCTTACACTGTCACCTCTGCCAAATGACAGGACGACCAGCAAAGCCAGAACAGCTACAGATGTCGGAGCTTCCAAGGGCGGTGTGGGCAACGTTGGCAGCAGACTTCTATGGGCCATTGGGCACGGGCAACTACTTGCTAGTGGTCATTGATGAATACTCCAGATTTCCCATAGTGCAACACGTCTCATCAACATCAGCGACTGCAACGTTGCTGATACTTGACAACATATTTGCAGCCTGGGGTTCCCCACAAACAGTAAAGACAGACAATGGTCCTCCCTTCTCAGGAGAGAAGTTTCGCAAATTCATGGACTACCTAGGGATTCACCACCGGAAAATAACGCCTTTGTGGCCACAAGCAAACGGCATGGTGGAGAGGTTCATGGGGAACATAAAGCAGTCCAAAGAGCAAACCTATCACAGATCTCCATAGGACAAGCACTCTGTCAAATACTACGAGACTATCGAAACACACCCCACAGCTCCACGGAGACCAGGAGGCGAAAAACAAGATGAAAGTCTATGCGTACGCCAGGAGACATGCCACTCCATCGCACCTGAAGCAAGGGGACGCAGTATTGGTGCGCCAACGGCAGTCAAGAAAATCAGACAGTCCATTCTCGGATGAACCACTGACAATAACAAACATCAAGGGGCCAATGATAACAGCTGTGTCGTGCCTCTACCGGATCACCAGAAATAGTTCTCACTTCAAGGGACTAAAGACAATGGATGAAGGCAGAGGAGACACAGCGAAGAACAACGAAACACATGAAAAAGAGGAAGTTATGGACAGCAAGGGAAGAAGGACACACCATGGTGAGAGACAAGAAGAGGGATCACAGAAGGAAGCGGAAGGAGCATGTCTAAGAAGAGTGAGCAAAAGGCCAAAAAGACTGATTGAGGAAATGTAACGATGGGGATCATCTCTCTCTCTTTCTCTCTCTCTCTCTCTCTCTCTCTCTCTATCTCTCTCTCGCTATCACTTTCCTTCATTTTCTTTCCACAAAGGGGGAGATGTAGTGACCTGGGTCAGAGGGCACTAGGACCCTGCACCCGAATTGTGGGAGGGGCATGAACCGGACCCCACTTCCGGTCAGGGAGTGCATTCCTAGGGACAAGAGGGCACGGAGACAGACGTGCATGTGGGCACCGGAACAAAGAAGAGAAATAAAGTATACTAAACCACTTACCGGTCTCCACGTGCTTACTGGTGAAGACACGACAGAGACGATGGAGTCTAGCTGGATGGAGCTTTATCTCCCAAATGCTAATGATGTGTTGTTAATGTGAGCATCCCCTCCTTGGGCACGCATCGTTCCCGAGCTTCGACGCATCCAAGGTACTGTCAGCGGGTCTGCGTGACTCATGTATCTGGCCAACGCTCCATCGCGTCAGACTAAACTTATGGATTTGATCTGGCCAAGCGCAATCAGATAGCCCCAGTTAAAGCTATTGATTTCTAAGCACTGCTTTTGATTTAATCTTGCAAAATTGATATCTTGACTTGTGTATTTTGGATTTTAATTGTTTTGGTGTTGTTCTACTCAGTAGTTAAATATTGGCTATTGTTCTAAACTGATGTGGAGTACTTTTGTGGTGTTTACACTGTGCTACTGTATGTGTGTGTGTGTGTGTGTGTGTGTTTGTGTTTGTGTGCACAAATACTTTATGTGAAACCCAATGAATGTGCAGTTCCTAGGGGAGGGGAAGCGGAAAGAAGGTCTTTTCTAAAGAGTGCCCTCACACACCCCGAAGGATGTCATGCTTCATCATTGGGCCTGCTCCTCGTTGGGCCGGCGCTGCAATGCCCGACGGGCACCCGCGAAGGGGCTCTTTGGTGGAGATCTTTTGGGATGAAGCCGTTGGGTGAGTGCGGGTGTGTGGGCTGGGTAGTGCAGTGAGTGTGTGTGTTAAAATAGGTCTAGGGCTGTCCAAACTAGTGAGTTTATTCTCAGGGAGCGCTAGCCTAATTAAAAGTAATGGGCCCCAACTGGATGTAATGATCCTATAGGGCTAGTATGGTGCTATGGGTCGACATGTTTCGTGCCGGGTTAGCCCCTAACGGGTCTGGTGGCACTTCATCAGGACCAGGAGTTTAATATTAACTGTGTTAGAGCACTACCGCAGGCCTGGTTCAGATATTCATCACTGATAACCAGTAGCAGTAGAACAACCCAGGTGAAATTATACCGGGGTGTAAGACCCGTAATGGTTCGGTCAGAAACTGACGGGGATGGCAGAGCACGTCGTTGCTGCAGGGAGACAGTACAACTAGCGTCTGTCCTACCCTTGCTCCGGCCCCACAAATACTTTACACATTGCCTCTTTAGTTTAGCCTGACTTCTTTGCGCCAAGCTACCAGAGGGTGAGCACAGGTAAACGTTTAGTGTGTACTAAACTTATCCTGACTAGGATTGTGGTTCCCGCTTGCACAAGGTGCATACCTCTGCCAACTTGAAACCAAATTTCTAACAGTATTTATACAATGAGATTATCAGGAGACTGCCCCAAAATCATGTGGACCTTTAAAGTGCACAAAAATTAGTGAAGAGGGTTTTCTTAGTGTGAACCCACTTCAAATCGCATTAGTACCCAGATACAATTTTTAAATATATTTACTACACCACAAGGTGATACCAGGCCTGTGCTCCCACATAATGGCTGTGTAGCCCAAGAGCTCACTATTTTAAGGGCTCTGAGCCCGCATCAGCTGTATGAGCATGGTGAACTGACATCATTGCATAAACGTCATATGTCATTGAGGACAAAGTAAGGTGATATGAATCTGTGAGCAGCAGTTGTGTGGAATGTGCGCTATACAAACCACGTTATGCTTCATAGAATTGCTGCATTTTCTTATGGAGATTTCATTCACTGATGAACATGTTATAGACCATGTTAGTGTTCAAAGAATTTGTCCATTATCTTGTGGATATGACTTGCACTAATGAACCCATATGAACTGAGGCAGCTCCTCTGCTAAGGCGGAGGAGCGTCGCCCCACTGTTCTAAGAGCAGGAAAAATAAAATGATAATAACATAGTTATTATCATTTTATTTTTCGTACATTCGGGCTGGGTTAGGGCGTGGCGGGGCTGGAGGCACAGGGGGAGGAGTGGTTTGCACACTCCAAGTGCGCATAACTGTTTGGTCGGCCATCTGGGGCCGGCCAAACAGTCATGCGCACTTGGCATGTTCCCCACCAGCCTGTAATGCACAGCCTGGTGAGGAACATGCCCAGCCTCCCATTCCCTGTCTGAGCGCTGAACCACGGCGCTCAGACCAATCACAACGCTGCATTGCAGCGTTGTGATTGGCTTA
This sequence comes from Calotriton arnoldi, assembly GCA_963921515.1. Lineage (NCBI taxonomy): Eukaryota > Metazoa > Chordata > Amphibia > Caudata > Salamandridae > Calotriton > Calotriton arnoldi. The sequence continues at coordinate 514,894 of CAWUFW010002734.1, read as the reverse complement.
GGGAAACCAATCACAACGCTGCATGTTAGCGTTGTGATTGGCTTTGGGGAGGGAGCCTGCTTGGTTCCGGCCCTTGAGAGACGACAAGGGACGACAGAGGAAGCCGCAAAGAGGTAAGTGGTTTTTTTTGTTGGATTTTGAATCCCCCCGCCACTTCCCCCTCCCCTCCACTATCGTTCCCTGCCAGCCGCTAATGCATATAAATACTAATATGTACTCCAGAATTGGATCTTTCATGGATTCACATGCCTGAAATATCCCCGTCATCATGCTAGGAGTCCCACTGTAACCTTTACACAAACAGTTTAATGATGATACAATGCTATGGCTAAAATAAATGCTGTGTAATAGCCTAGTCACATAATTTAATAAGAACTAAAGTTCAACCATTTAGAGACAATCAGCCTGAAGACCACACCCTGCAAGGCCACCATACTTTGGATTTCTAATACACGATGTGTGTGAAGGGATTGCTCATTTCTCCAGCAAGATAAGTGGCTTTATTTCTATCCAGCTATTACTCTTCAGTGAAGATCACTTTATTTCGCTCTCTGCCATTACCATCTTACTACAAATAATGTCTGCCACTTCTAAAAAAAAAAAAAAAAAGGGTTCTTCAAACCATATGGGACTTGTGGCAAGAAACGATTCAATTGTGAGGATCCTCATAACGACAGTATTTACTGCCTTTATCGTAATCATAAAGCTAAACAGTGCAACATATGCCACACCTTCTCACGTAAAACCTTAAATATGGAGAAGACATTTATTTTGGTTATAAAAGGTTAGAACTAAAAAGAAATTATCTTCTGAAGAAGATTCTGACAGCACTTCAAAAAACCTAGAAAATACCATAAGCATGTTCCCTCTGAGGAGAGACAAATGGAAACAACAGGATCAGAGCCATTTGCATCAAAAGAACCTCCTAAAAAGGTTCAAAGGTTTGTATATCAATGTCCTTTCTATGAGGAGACTATCATCGTTGGCAAGACAATAGCTACCGAAGCGGACACAAAAGTCTCATTCCATCAGTAAAAGTTAATCAAAGACAAGACCATTGTCGTCAAGTCTGATGAGGACATCATCGATGAAGTAATCGTCGACAAAGTCAAAGTCGATAGCATCATTATCATCTACAAGGAAAGAAAGGACTTGAGTGGTAGTGTTGGCCACCACTAAAAACAACTACATTTTTGTCGATGATAGCTTCTAATTCTACTGTGTTGACGATGGCTGCACTTCTTTTGTTTTGTCTTTTTTAAAAAAACACCAAGTTGAATTACGAATGAACTTACTACCAAGGTAACCTGCAATCATGTACCTAAAACATAATCATGGCATGAATGCGACCTTAGTCTCTTTTTTAAAAAATATATTTTTATTGAGTGTTTAAGTTTCACATTTCCATTTTCGACAGTTAAGACATTTTGCTACAACATGTAGCGACAAATTCTATAACGTTTTAAACAGCGTACTTTTCATATGCTTCTGCAGCGGGTATGATGATATGTCAGAATGTGCATCTTACATTTGTCTGGCCACGGCATATAGGGCCCATTACATCGTATGTCCTTTACAGATTTGTTACATTGCGGGCAACGCGTCAAATCTAGCTCGGCTTAGGTTCATCAGACATATTGTACATTTGACAAGAGAAGGGGGGAAATAAAACAAGGGAGACGGGGTACAAAACTTGGAAGAGAGCTGAAACAACGCCGCATGGTTGCTGGTATTTGTGTGCGTGCATGTCGTTTTATGCGCCCCTGTTGATTGCCTTGGTAATTGGTGTCTGGCGCACGTGCGCTCCAGCGAGCCATTGCACAGCAAAGGACAACGGGTCTACTGTCTAAGAATGGTCTAAGGATGTTGGACGCATGCGCGGAGTTACCCCACCGGTTCAGGTGTTTGCAAGGGCTGATCTGGTTGATCCGCACACTGTTGTAGCGCTGCCAGAATCGCTTCCCAACTTGAGGAGATAGGTATTTTCCTGAGGCCCGTGGTTTCCTCAAGTCGGATCGCTATACCTTCAGCTCTGGCCCACGCAAGGGTAGAGCGCCTCCATGCTTGTATATGCGGGAGATCAGGTGCCTTCCATCTTTTTGTGATTAGCCTCTTGGCTGTCACCATGCCCAGGTCTAGGAACCTGGAGGTGACTTTAGTGTTTTGTGTCCTACGGAATAGGTGTAGCAAGTATGTAGGCCAATCAAAAGGTATCTCTCTCTCGGTGCAGGTGCGGAGCGTGGTCGCTACCCCCTCCCAGTACGCGCTCAGACTGGTGCAACCCCAGAGCATGTGCACCAAGTCTGCATCTACAGCAGCACACCTGGGGCAGGCTGAGTCAGCACGGTGAAAGTATCTGTTGATGTTGGCTGGTGTGAGGTACGCCCTCTGCGTTATGTAGTATTGGATTTGTCTGAATCTAGCGTTCCTGGGGATCTGAACTGGACTGGCCAACGCCCGCTCACATTCTTTATCTGTGAATTGTCGGCCCAGGTCGTGTTTCCATTTGTGGCGGAGGGGGTCTAAATTTACCGCTGCATGCTGTCGCAATGAGGCCGCGAACCACCGCATCAGGTGCCTACAACGTCCCATGACATGTATTTATTGTACAGTGAGATGTGTTTGCGGTTCAGTTGCGAGGTTTCCCCAGTTCACGGAAAGCATAGCCATCAATGAACGGTGCAGGAGGAATTGCCCTGTAGGGAGTCCTTCATCGGCCACTAATGTGGTGTAGGGAATAAGCGAGCCTTCGCGATAGAGATCACCTTGGGATGTATACCTGCGTCGTGCCAGTGCTGTAGTTCGGCAGCTGTAATGTTGCCCGGCCCGTAGGAGCACCCTCCAGGCGGAGTGCGGGGGCGTAGGACGTTGTGCCCCGAGTTAGGTAGAGGCTTCTGCGGTAGCAGCTGTACGCTACGTTCAGGAATCAGGGCTCGGGAGGCCACACCCGCGTACCGGGGTGGAAGACCGCAAGGATCTGAGGGAGCGTATACGAAGGGCGTGTGGTCGCCGTGTCGTCACGCTGACGGTCTGCCATCCATCTGGCGATCCATTGAAGTTGGGCTGCTAGGTAGTATTGCTCGAAGCAAGGCGCTGCCAGGCCTCCCTGATCCACGGGAAGATATAGTTTTTTAATCGCCACCCTGTGCCGATTGGGACCCCAGATAAAGTCTCTGGTCATCTTTTCCAGTGTAGCAAAAAAAGAGGTGGGGACATAGATGGGCAGATTGGCGAAGTAGTACAGGAATCTCGGCAGAGCCACCATTTTGATCAGTGCCACTCTACCGACCACTGCAAGATGGGGCGTACTCCAGAATTGCATCTGGGATCGCACCGCCGTCATCGCTCTGCCTAGGTTTCCGTTGAAAAGGTCCAGCGGCTGGCGATACACGCGTATGCCCAGGTATCGGAATGTGTCAGCGCTCCACTGTACTGTCACGTCATTGAGTATAAGGCCTGAGTCGCGGCAATCCTCTTTAAAGGCATATAGTTTAGATTTAGCGACATTTACTTTTAAACGTGGTACAACTGCAAATTCCCGGAGGATTTGGGCTAGTCGTTCTGATACTTGAGTGATGTCTCTTAAGTAGATCAGCAGATCATCAGAGTACAGTGACACCACGTGCGTGCCATCGCCCAGTGGTATGCCATCATGTAACTGTGTTCTTAGTGACTCCGCTAGTGGCTCCATCGCGAGCGCGAAAAGGAGAGGGGACAACGGGCAGCCCTGTCTCGTCCCCCGCCGCACTGGGATGGTAGCCGAAACATATGGTCCCAACTTCACTCTCACCACAGGGTTTGTATAGAGTAGGCGGGTTAGCTGTAAAAAATCGGGGCCTAGTTTGTATTTTTCGAGAGTTGCAAACATGTAATTCCATTCGAGAGAATCGAATGCTTTCTCGAGATCAAGTACGAGGTAGCTTGCTCTCGGCCATTCGTATACGGAGTAAGTTGCAACTCGAAAAAAGCGACGCAGATTGAGCGAGGTGTTTCGGGATGGCATGAAGCCGTTTTGGTCCACATGTAACAGGGCGGGGACTGCCTGCGCTAACCTGTCCGCTAGGATTTTCGCTAAGATTTTATAATCAGTATTGAGCAGGGTGAGGGGTCGATATGAACCCATGTCTGCTGGGTCTCTATCGGGCTTGAGCAGTGAAATCAGATGTGCTTCACACAACGTGGGAGGGAGCCGTCCTTCGTCCACAGCGTCTGCGTAAAGGACGCGTAGCCGTGGTACCAAAGACACTTGATACGCCGTGTAATATTTTGCCGGGAGTCCGTCTGGTCCCGGAGTCTTCCCAGTGACCAGGGACATAATTGCTTCTCTAATCTCCTTTGCCGAGATCTGAGCGTCCAGTATCTCATTATGCATCCGCGACGCCTCAGGCAGTTGCACCTGCTCTAGGAAAGACGAGAGGGAATGCGGTACATGGTGACTTTGGGATTGGTACAGCCGCTGATAGTGCTGCGTCAAGGCCTCGTGGATGTCTCGCTGCGTGTGCACTAGAAGCCCCGTGCCATCGCGCAGCGCAACTATCGGTGTGCGGGCGTGTTCTTGGCGGATCAGCCAGGCTAGGAGTCGATCTGCACGATGAGCAGTGGCATGAGCGCGGGCTGTGTGCGCGGTGTAATTATGACAGCTGAGGCGTTCCATCAGCTCCGCATGTTGCGTGCGCAGTGCCCCCAGATGACGACTGTCTCTACCCTCACCCTCCCGTTCTGCTTCGTGACGCAGTAGCTCTAGTTCTATTTTCCTCAGACTGGAGGTGAGAGTTTTGCATATGTTCCATGTCGCACCCATGCAGTGTCCCCTTGTCGTGGTTTGAAAGCCTCCCATTCTATTAGTGCATCTCCTGTGGTGTCCTCATTAAGCTCGAAATATTCGAGGATCGCCGTGGAGGAGCGAAAAGGTGGATCTTCGAGTGCGGCTGTTTGGAGTCTCCACGTGGGGGCAGCGGGGCGCTCGGGCTCCCAGGTAAGTTTCAGTAGCTGGGGGTTGTGGTCAGAGTGCGTCCTGCCTAGATATTCTATATGGTGGACCAAAGGGAGCAGCGCGGGGATCCCACTATTCTGTCTAGACGTACATGTAGGTGGTGCATTGCTGAGTAGTGTGAGTAGATCCAAGCCTCTGGATTGATGGCGCGCCATATGTCTAATAACGCCCAGTGTGCCAGCCAGTCTGTGAGAGCCTGCGCGTTGGATGTTGCTGCAGTCCTGGACAAGGGCGGGAACGATCTGTCCAGGTCTACATTGAGCACAGAATTAAAGTCTCCCCCCAGGAGCCAGGGGACTCCGTTCCACCCTGCTAGAATTTTTGTGAGGCCTTCTAGAAATGCGGGTTGACTGACATTCGGGGCATAGATGGACCCAATTAGGATCGGTTGACCATTGAGTCTCCCGCTCACGAGCGCATATCTGCCTTCGGGTTCGATTAGCGCTTCTTCACTTGTAAACGGGACCCCTGCTCTCACCCAGATGAGGGCGCCTCGCGCGTGTGCGGAGTAGCTGGTGCCATGTATTTGGCCTCTCCGACGTTGTGGGAGGCGCCCCAGTTCCACGCGGGACATGTGTGTTTCTTGGAGCAGCGCTATGTCGGTGGCTCTGCGCCGTAGATAGGCGTAGATCGAATATCTACGGGACGGCATGTGTATACCGCGCACGTTCCATGTGACTACGTTGACCTGTGCCATGTTTTCTTTTTACGTTTACCAGGTCGGCATTGGGGGGGGGCAAAATGCTGCAGTTCCTTGCCTGCGGGGATGTGCTCCAGCTCAGTGCTACTAAAAACAGGGTACATGCGTGAACTAAACTATGCATAACCATATGGGCGAGTTCCGAGTGGAAGTTCGTCCAAACTGTATTGCCCAGCCTAGGGCTAAAAACTTTTGTCAAACTGACGTGTGGCGTGGGTGCGTGTGATGTGCCGGCGGCGGAGAGTGATTTGTCCCCTAATGTCGTGTTGTGGACGTGTATCCCCTCGGCCTGTCCGTAGCGCGAGGGAAGAAGGTGTGGGTCGCGCATGTCTCACAACATGGTGTTAGGTATGTGTTGGGTGTAGCCGTATGTGAGGCAGCGCCGCGCTGTCTAAAAGACAGTGACATGCTCAACATATTATGTAACACAACATTTGTCGGCACAACAGGTACTTGCGTGGGTTATGTTCAACAGTTCACAGGAAGCCTTGGGAAGAGTCATATAATGTCATCGGCTGTTTGCGGCGTAACGTCTGGCAATGGGAACTCTTTGGAGTCCTCGACTCTGGATGGCGTGGAGTCCCCAGTGGCCGAGGACCTGGATGGGCTCAAGTGGCAGTCTGAATGTACCATTGCAGTGCCCAGCGTCGCGGCCACTTGTAGTGCCTCTTGCCTTTCCGCCTTCCTCTGTGCCAGGTCAGGGGCCGTGGAAGTTGCTGCGGTTCCCGAGCGGTGTCCATTGTGTCTGCTCCGACAATTTCTTTTTCTGTTGAACTTTCTAGGTTCTTCTTCCACAGGCGGTCTGGGACCCGTCAATGTTCCGGATTCTTCTAGCCAGTCCCAAACCTCGGCGGGTGAATCGAAGAAGCGCGCCGATCCTTTTGCAACAACACGAAGTCGAGCAGGAAATAGCAATGAGTAATTTAGACCAAGGTCGCGGAGCTGTCTTTTCACGGCTGTATATGCACTTCTGCGGCGTTGGACTTGCGCCGTATAATCTGGAAAGACCATGATTTGGCTGTTTCCTATCTGTATGTCTGCCAGCTTGCGGGTTTCGCGGAGGATCGAGTCGAGAACTTTAAACAGGAATGGGCGCGGGCGGGCTCCCGGTGGTGGCTTTTGTGCCGGGAACGCGGTGCGCTCTTTCGACCACAAAGTGAGGAGACAGGGTACCAGCGGGGAGCAAGTCTCTGATCCAGCGCTCAGCATAGTCCTCCGGCTGTCATCCCTCTTCACCCTCCGGAAGTCCCACGCCATGAATATTGTTGTGGCGCTAGCGCCCCTCTCCATCTTCTACTTTGTCTTCAAGGTCGTGCACCCGGTCTATTAAGTCTTGGAGGGCTGCGGTGTGAGCTCCGCGAGTGTTTGTTCCTGGAGGCGCACTTTGTCCCCGAGTTTGTGGTGCCCAGCTTTCAAAAGGGTGAAATCTGAGGTAACCTTGTCGATTTTGGACTCCAAAAAGGAGCGAGTCTGTTCCAGCGCCGATCCTATCTTCTCCACCGCTGCCAGAACAGAGTCCAGCTTGGCAGCATACGTTGCACGTGGCATTTCTGCGTTTGTGTCGCTCTCCGCCGCTGTCAGTTCCGAGCCGCCGGTCCGTGCATTTAGTTGCTGGGTGTTGGTGCGTAGACGGCCCATTACTAGTTGCTGCGCTGTCGGCATTCGTCACCAGTCTGTGTAGGTGCTACCAGGGCAGAGTAGGGACCTTACTGGTACAGTAGGCCCAGTCGCGTGGAAGAGCTGCCTATGCGGCGTATGAGGCTGACAGTTGCCGGAATGTGCGTGTGCAACTTACACACCCGTGTCTTATCGTCTGGTTACCGCCTCGATCTTATGTGGTCGTAGTGAGGTCTGATCAAGTCTGTTTGTTGTAAAAAGGGGGGAAGGTAGGTCTTCCCTGGCGCCTGACTTCTCGGTATCCTAGCGGCGGGCCTGCTGGCCTGTGGGCGCACACTTAGGTGTCTCTGGGCACCATCTGGCGGCTTATGGTACAGTACAGGGAGAGGGCGGTCTTGCTGTGCATGCTTCTTCTGTGTCTCCGTCACCGTGGCGCGGACCAGCGCAGTGTAGGCACGCAGCGCCCCCTCGCACTTGTGTTTGGGCACTGCGGAGCCAGCGCTCCTCTCGGTTTCTTAAGCAGGTAGCCTAGGCCCGATCCGACCTCCGGGCAAGTCTGCGTCTGGGCAGGTTCTGCGCTGTTTTCCCACTTTGTCTGCGCAGACGAGGCCCTGGTCAGCCTCACGGCCCAGCTCAAGTGGTGACTGTCCGCTTCTACTCTGTCAGCGCTGTCGTCACAGAGCGGCTCAAGGTGTGTTAGCGAGTTGGGCACACTCGTGTAGCACTAATCCAGGTGAGGAGAAGGGGGGAGTCAGGGGCAGGCCACCCGCTTCGAAACTCATGTAACAGCCTCTCCCTATGGCTCCATAGTTCAGATCCAACGTGTTGGTTGTGTTTCTCAGGGGTCGCTGGGCCACCTGTATTGCTTCCCTTTCTCCCTGCTACAGTGGCGCACGGGCGTTCTAGGCGCACAGCAGTAGCGGGCATTCACTTTCTTCTCACAACAACACAGGGGACACTTCAGTTACTGAGCCGGAGGGGTACGATGATACGGCAGCACTACGCTCCCGGCTCAGCGGTTTAGGAGGCACAGGCCCGCACCACGTGGGCCGCGTCTGTAGGCCTTCGTTTTTCCTCAGCGCTGTGTGCGTCCCCGCTGGGCCCCTGTAGGATTCATACGCCTGACATTACACCGCATCAGCTAGCGGTCTCAGTATGACTTAGGGTGTGGTAGCAGTCTTCCCCAGCACCTCGTTGATGGCAACTGTCTTGGTGAGTGGGGAGTAAGCCAGGGGGGCAGGCCGCTTACCTCCGTGAAAGTGCAGCGAGTGCTTCAAACGGCTCAGCGACCCAGCTAGTGCGTGCTCGTTGTCATCCACGGGGATCGCCGAGTCGCCTCAATGGCTTTCGTCCTCCGTCTGCACAGCGGCGCACAGGCGTCGCAGGCCCGCGCCCACGGCAGGCGCCCACTACCTCTTTTCAATAGAGGGGCACTTGAAATCCGAGGATGGAGGGGCCCAGCAGCACGCCGCCTCCTCTCAGCTACTCCGGCAGCCCCACACGTGCAGGCCTGCGCCTCGTGGGCTGTTATTGCAGGCTGCGGTATTTCGCCGCTCACGCGTGCCTCACCGCTGGGCCTCTACAGGGCACGTCCCCGTCTCAGCGGTCCGTGGGTTCCATTGGGGGGGGTCGCTCAGGTAGTGGACATCCGCAGTCTTCCCCAGCGATGATCACTGCAACACACTCGCCGGGCAGGGGAAGCTGGGCGCCTTGCAACTGCAGGCCGTGCTTCTGAAGGTGCTCGGCGGCGCACCCCTCGGCGCCGGGGCTTACGGGATTGCAGTCGCACTTTTCCTCACCTCCTCCGCCTTCATCCGTTCACAATCTTGGGCTGCCACTGCTCAGGCGTTCTTGTGTCAGCTGGGTGCGCCCGGATGGCGGGGGATACTAGAACGAAACAGGATAATTAGGGGTGGAAGGACGGAGCTCTAGTAACTCACGTCCGCCATGCTTCGTTGGCTGGCCACGCCCCCGCAACCTTGGTAGTACTGACATTCCCACTACACGAGAGAGTGTAAGTTGTGAGAATTAAGAGTGTGAAGTTTAAACTGATAATCTTTCCGCCTTTTTTTATAAAACAATCACCCAAGGAATAGCAAGTACTATCTTCTTATCACTAAAAATCTGCACTGGCAGATTTTTATCACGCAGGGGCATACACTCCGGCTCTGAATGTTCACGTGTGGAAATATCACAAGGTGACACTACTGGGGGATCGCTTCTCTAGTAACGCCCTGACGAATGCCCCAGACCCATATGGGCCAATAGAGTAGGGCAGAAACATGTTGGCACTTGGAACTTAGGGTCATAGGACCACAACATCCTGATTGCCCCTCTCCTTTTCTGTTTTTACTATCCCGTTCACCCCACTAATAAAGGAATACCGGGGGTGAACTAGGGAGTTTTATCTTAATGCTAGAAAATCCCCCTAAGAACAGTAAGACTACCAGTTTGTTAAGTGCTCCATCATTGTATCATACAAGGCAACACCACTTAGCTATATAAAACAAGGGACTGATACAATAATTGATAGTGTGGCATTTAAATCCATCAGTGATTAAATGAAAACTACTATAGTTTTGAAACCTGGTTTACTGAAACCGGAACATATTTCCTGCTGTTTTTTCACGAATTTGAAAGAACTTTATTGATTTGACAAAGTACGTTCACTATGTTCTACTTTGAGTCCCTTGTCAGTGTCTGATAATTGTGAGTATTTAAACGGAGAAGCAACTGACCACATGTGCTGTGCATATGATTAAGACCCGGTCGAGGGTTGAAACGCTTCATGCTTTGATGGACATTTGCATTAATAAAACCGTGTTACCTGAACTCGACTGGAGGGCTTGTTGTCATGCTGTGAGGCGCGTGACTGTTCGCTTGGAATATGGTAAGCGGTGGATGCTCCGCTATCAAGCCCCGACCCGCTTGGCTGAGGCATCCTTTGAGCGTCAATTGCATTTGGAATATATATATATATATAACATTATTTTCAGAAAGGATAAATTAATGTATGTGTCTTAAATCATAATAATAATTATTGTCTTGTAACTAGATTAGATTTAACGTTGATGGTAGACCTCATGGCACGTTATCATTGAACTTCCAAACAATGTAGTCAGGCCTCTTTGCAGTATATTGCATGATGTATAGTGTCATTTTTTTGTAGAACTTTGATATTTGAAAACAATGCTCTCACCACTCAGTTTTCATCCAAATACAATACTTAAGGAGTTGTTTAGACATTAAGATAGCAACAGTTGCAGTAACAGTTCAGACCCACGAAACAACTATATGTGCAAAAAGACCCTGTCGCAAATATCATTAGCACCTGTATCAGCTGTGTTTATGGACCTGATTATGATCCCAGTGGTAAGTGAAGTAAAATAATGCGAGTAAACAGTTTTTGCACACGTTGTGCCCATGGAATTGGTCCTTGCCTATTGTTTTGCCAGGGCAATTGCCTCCAGCTACAATCTGATGGTAAGTGCATGTGAAATGCCCTCAGTTCTGAATGGCACAATTATAAAAGTAGTCTAAATATTATTTGCACTCATTTTAACTCTATCTCATTGGTGTAAATAGCCCCACTAGCGGGCTGCACTCAGTGAAATCAAACTCGAAACCTGCTGCAACAGTCAGTATCTAACGTGTGCTCAAAAAATGATAAGTCACTCTTAGACATATGCATGTACCCTTATGCATGGATGAGAACGGTGTTGATTGAGTGCAGTGTGTGTGGCCTTGTAGTCAGTGTAGGGCTACTGCGCTACTCAGGTTTATCCTCTGAGCGTTCGGCATAACAGATAACTCTGGTTTGTGGGAGCAGACAGGTGATCATGGGGGTTCCTCGCAAGAGAAGAAAAGGAGTGTAATAATTTCCATCAGCACAGAAAAATTGAAAATTCATCGACATGATCTATTGTATTTGCAATTTCAATTCACACATGGATCTTTGATCAGATACTGCATATTGGCGATTAGGTTTTGAGTGTCCCTTGTGCAAGGATGGCTTTATTCCCTGTAGTGTAATGTGAGAAATAATGTGGGGCATACGTTCAAGGAAGTGGCGGAGTGAGGCATTTGGCACCTTCCTGTACATAAACAATCCAAGGCATTTTGCTTTTTCCATGTGTGCTGCACAAGACAGCACACATGGAAAAAGCAAAAAAGAGGAGAGATAATGCATTTCTCCTCATTTCGCCAACTTAAGACCAGGTTTCCTCTGGTCTTAATTTTGCCGCTGCCTCCTATTTACGCTGCCCTTGTAAATAGGGGGCAGCGTCAAAATCAATGGGTGTTGCGGTGGAACGCCCACCGCAACACCCACTGCCCACCCCTTTCACGCTAAGTATAGCATGAAAGAGGGCCTTATTTACAAGGCAACATTAAGCCACGTTAAGTGGCTTAACGCTGACTTGTAAATAAGGCAATGCCCCTATCGCCACCACAACATTGTAAAAAGTGACACTGTGGCGGCGATAGGGGCTTGTACATATGCCACTTTGTTTCTTACTAGAAGCCAGAACTGAATGGAGAGGCCTGGGCTGATGTAGCTCTGTACCTCGAAATTAAGAAGCAGTCTTAAATTAATGTTCTGCATTGTGCAGAAGATATTCGGGTGCACAGACATAGAGAACCTTGGCAGAGTTCAGAAGAAAGCTTCAGAGAGCTTAACCCGGTGAACAAAACCCAAGAAACTGAAGACTTCTGTGTATCCATAAATGACAAAAGGAGGTCCTGACTACAATGTTCATTTGGTGTGCGGGGTTCAAAATAGAGACCAGAGAGAAACTGAGGCTTTTCACTGAAGATACAGCATCCGTCATTTTCACTGAAGGTACAGCATCAATCACTGGGATACAAGTATCTTATTTGAAAATGGTACAGAGGATATGATTTCTGTTTCAATGTCATATAGATTCAGACATATTTTTGTTATTCTGTTATGGTTTGGGGCAAGGCTGGAACTGAAAATTGCGAAAATTATACTTTTTTTGAAGTTTCATATAGGGCGAACTCGACCCAAAGGTATTGGAGTGCTTTACATGAGCACCAGCTATATTAAACAAAGCCAGATTAATTTTTTGTTTTGTTTTCAGGCATGGGGAGTGTTGTGGCTATGCACAAGCCCCTTTAAGTGTACCTGCACAGATCATGCCTAGACTGCTCTCGGTCTCCATGGAGAAATGTTCTACCAGAGTCAGTTGGAGATTGAGAGCATACTGGCAGGTTGTATGTTGGTGGTGTTACTGAAAGAAATAAAGAAGAAGTTGGAAAACCGTGACTCCGTCTTCTTTCAACACTGGCGATGAGCGAAGAGGGTTGGGGACCAGATGGCTACACCACCAATTCCCCTGTGGACTCGAACAGTGTTTTTTTTTTATTCACCATACTCTGGATTGATTTCCTTGAGGACTATGATGATCGACCATCGACCATTCCTGCGGTAATTCTTTTTCTCTTTAATGAGGTCTGCCTGTGGTAATTTTATTTATTTAATTTTAAAGAGAAAATAATTCCCTGCTTACCGCTATTGTGCTCAAGCCTTGGTGTGCGAGGTGAGGAAACAGGAAAGGCCTGAGGAAGACTTTCACCGGGAGCGTGCTGAGAGCTCCATGGCAACGTCAGAGTCGGGAATGCGAGTGGTGCTTGTGCGCCACACATCGTAGCAGTTGAGCTGCTAGAGAAGAACTTCACATCAGCCAAGCGGCTGCTAAGTGGCGTGATGTATAACATCATCACGTCAAATGACCTACGCGTCACTACATGCAAGCGCCATTTTGAATTGGGATTTTACTGACTGGTCCAGTCAGTATTGTGAATTGTTCGTGACTGAACTGGTTTGTCGTGTTTATTTTCTTACATGGTGCAAATGGATTTAAAGTGCTGTGTGCATCTCGCAGCACCAATTTCACCTCATCAAAGGATATTCCAAGGTATTTACTTTTGTGCCTTTTGACAATTTCAATTTTTTTTACTAATTAATTTTGTGTGAGGGGCTATACCTTACAATGTCAGCAACCAGAATGTCGCAGCCACCAGCTTTTCTCTCTGAAAAATGCGAACCAGTGCTGCCCTGGAAGCATTGGAAGAAGATTTTTTAATCATATATTGTGGCTATTAGTGCGGAGAAGTTCGCTGCATACAGGAAGCAGGCAATTCTCTTGCATAATCTTGGTACTGAGGGCTGCAACGTTTATGAGAGTCTAGATAAATTACCTATTGGAGATGGTGCTGGAGAACCTGCTGATGTTTTTGACATGTCTCTTCAAATTCTTGAACAGTACTCTGGACCTTGTATAAATCTAGAGCTAGAAAGACACACATTCTTCATGAGAGCTGTTTATTTTTTAATTTCTTGCAGTTTGAGTTTTAATTTGTTTTGAGGTTGATTGTATATATTATCTGTTTGTTTCTCTTACTTTTGTAAGGGGGAAGTGTTGTTGTTATGTACAAGTCCCTTTAAGTGCACCTGCACAGTTCATGCCTAGAATGTTCACGGTCCCCATGGAGAAATGTTCTGCCAGCGTCAGTTGGAGATTGAGAGCATAATGGCAGGCTGTATGTTGGTGCTGTTACTGAATGAAATAAGGAAGAAGTTGGAAAACCGTGACTCTGTCTTCTTTCAACAGGGAGATTACGTGATTTGCCCAGAATCACAGGATGTGGAGTCAACGCTGGGTCTCAAACCTGCCTCCCCAGTTCCAAAGTGGCAGCTCTAGCCATAATGCAACATCATCTCACAATGTAGTTCTAATTTCTGTATAATCTGTGAAGTGTCTCGTGAGTAAGCAATGACAGAACCCTTTTGGCTACTGATGGACTCCTTAGAGCTATGACGTAGGTGTTAGAGCGGAATGCAATGCAGACACACAGCAGAATTAAGATGTGTAATACTAAGCTCTGTTTGGGGCGTACTAATTTGTGGGTACCCAGGCTGGGAACGACACTACAATCTGTATGTCCGCATTGTTTTAGTATATTGAACCAAAGTATTTTATGAGGTAGAGCAGTGGATAGAGGTAGATGTTTAACAGGACTGCAGCTATGATGAAGCCATGTGGTAAGTCAGAGTTGAGAGAGCAAGAAGATGTGAAAGAGGGAGCCGAGATGATCTCATGGTGTTTTGAAAGGGAAGAGAAGACAAAATGAAAGATCTTAATCTGGATTTCTAATGCCACAGAGGTGAGGTGGAGTGTGGGTTGATAAGCAATGTTAAAGGCTGAGACCAGGAGATTTGATGGTGGCAGCCCTATTCTAATGCACTTATGCATGAGGTGTCTCTCATGGTGACAACAGAAAATTGAGTTCCCCGGCAATAGCAGAACCCAATGTGGTAGATCAACCAGGAGATAATGGGCTTCAATGCAATCATGAACATGTCAAAATAAAGGCCTTTCAGTCAGCTTACTTAGGGGACAGGAGCTGCAAGTTGTCAACAGTCATCTAGATTGGTGGGGTCAAGCATATTCCTTTTGAAGAGTAGATTGATGCATAAGGCTTTCTTCGCATCTGGGAAAATTCACTCAAAAAAGGTCAAAAGAGGGGAGTTCAAGCCACCCCAGAAAGCAAGTCAGACTGGAAGGGAGACGAAGTTGAATCCAAACAAAGTCCAGAGTGCCCAGACAGTAGAAGAAGAAGTGGTGTCGGATCTGAATCTTGTCCCACGACGAATCTAGAGACCTACCCACCAGTAAGCCCTTAAGTACCCTAAGGAAAGGGTTGGGACGATTCATGGGACCCTCCCAGGGGAGGGTCTGGACAGGGGGGAGGTTACTCCCATGTCCTTTGTCCAGTTTCATGCCAGAGCGGAGCCAACGGCTCCCAGGACTGGTTTGAACTGGACTATGCACCGGGACACCAAATATGCCCCTTCATGCAGACTTAGTGGCGTTGGCAAGAGCACCCACCCCGTCCCAATACACTAAATCCTGTCTGGGAGGTGGTCACACCTCCCTGTGACAGGATACCTATTGTTCTGCCTTTCCCTGCTTGAGCCTGGCTCAGCAGCAGGAGGGCAGAATCGTGTCTCTGGCCGGCAGCAACCATTTTGTGCAGTCCGGGTCTAGAAGGCTGGCACCGGGAACACAGAGCCTAACGGAGGGCTCTTCCAGTGCTTGGAATCATACCTCTCACACCGTTTACGGTGTGGGGGTATGATTCCAACCTGTTTGATACCAAACATGATAGGATTCGTTGCAGCCAGATTCGAGATGGTCATCGCGTAATTACAGAGTGCCCCTCTATATGGTATATGGTTGCTTCACTGACAACCCGGGAGAATGGACTCCGTAGGCTGTAGAGGTGTCTTGCTGATGCAGGGGCACCCTCTCACTTAGAACCAAGCACCCTGCCTTCAGGATTGCAAAGGCCTGCTAGAGGGGTGACTTATAGGTTTTAAGTGCAGTGACCCTAGATATAGGAAACCTATATCTTTAGTAAGTGGTGCTAGCACCAGCTTAGACAGGCTGCAATGGCAGGCCTGTAGTTCCATTTTGAATGGTCTCTTATGGGTGGCATAATACATGCTTCAGCCCATGGGAGACCTCTGGGGTACCTATGCCCTGGGTACCTTAGTACCATATACTAGGTACTTATAAGGGTACCCCAGTATCCAATCTGGGATGTACCCAAGTACTGAACACAACAGTTTAAGGGAGAAATCAGATAGACTGGGGTCCTGATTAGCAGGATCCCAGTCAGACTAGTCAATAACAGCTTAGCACCAGGCAAAAAGTGGGGGTAACCATAGAAGCAGATCCTACTTTCCTACATTAGCACACAATTTATCCAGTGCCTGGATAAGATTCAAGAGGTGTTCGTGGTTGGCTGCACCTTTCTAGTAGGTGCCCAGAAAGAGAACATGATCGCTTTGTTGGCCCTTTTGTTGGTACTGTTAACCTTATTAAAAGGTCTGCTTCAAATTAAATTAAACAAATAGTGCATGAATGCACACAGTTTGTGGGACCTATTCTTGATGATCAGAGTGGAGATATTTCGTGCAGGCCGATTGTGGTGAATGTTTATTCCTCCTGTGTAACAATAAAAGATGGTAACTCACTTTAATCAACACTCCCTAAGGCGATCACTGCAAAACAGGAACTTGCTTCTCAAGTTAAGCTTCATCCTAGTGTGTGTCTGGAATACACGGTTAACCAAGAAAGAAATAATGAATTAGTTAGAACCACATGAAGAGGGGCTTTTGGTACCCTGCCAGCAATAACGGTGGTGGAGGTGATGGAGGGAAGGGATGGGTGGTGTACTTGCACCTCTATTCGATTTGCAGCTGATCGTCCAGCAGCTTCAAATATGACACCATGATTTTTTCCAAAAGCGAGGCAGACACTTGTTAATGTTTTAGTTTTACTTTACGCTTACCAAGGAGTAGTCAATGTCCACACTAAATGGTATGCAATGACAAGTTGCCTGTTTAAGTAATAATTGTAAGGAAAACAAGTTGGCCATCAATACGAGCAAAGCTGAAGTAATATTTTTGGGAAAGAAGCAACTGAAAACATCGGGCAAATGGGAGAATGAGCCTTTCAACATTGTCTGTCAATACATGGTACCTGGGAATTTTGTTTAAAAATAATCCTTCATAAACTACTCGCAATGATCAGGGAAAGGAAGTGTATTAGGTGCTCTGATTGCCTTGGCCAAGTCCAAATCTATTCCAGGGCCTTCCAGTGTTGCCTTTCAATAAGGCTCTTAACATCAAGGTGGCACAAACAGCTCTGTAATGATGCCCTGTAACCTCAGTGGTGAGCCAATAGGACTATTCTGAGCTGGCGCGTATGTGCTGGAAGCAAGCACTCTCACTCTCACCAACTACTATGATCAAAGCACTTCGTCTTAAACTGGGGCTTCGCTAGATAGATGTGGAAGTCGAGATATGCAGGCTCCATCCTTGCATTCACAGCCAATCACAGGGGGCCGCAAATTACAACCTGCCTAATTCATGCTGTTTTGCAAACCCTGCGAATGTACAATTTGTGATGCAACCTATTACTACACAAGCCTCATTGCAATTTGCAAATCAGTCAGAGTGGTAATTGCACATTACTGGTGTGCAAATGGGAAGAGAAAATCAGGCCCATTGTTTCTAGTGTTTTACTCAAGACCAAGGGATACAACAAGTCAATTTATAGGCTCTTTATGTACGAGACATTAGAAGGCCACACAAACTGTATATTTACTACTACCCAAAGAATAAAGGGACTTCAAATTAATATCAAAGAAATAAGACTATTTCACAAGTGGTATAATAAACAAATCCATTAAACGTGAGACATATAATAATAATAATCACAAATAAGCACTTGTATATCGCGTAGGCATCCCAGCGCTGAAAGTGCCACACAGAAATATCAAGATGATGTTGAATACTCTGTTACAGAGAAATGTTCTGGAAAAGGTTTTAAGCCTTTTTCAAAAGGGAAGTAGCTGATTTTCAGAGCGCAAAGACAGGGGGAGGGTATAGCACCAGAGTATAGCTCCATTATATGAAAAGGAGCGCCCTCCGAATCTTTCCCTCCTGACTCGGGGTACTTTAGCCAGATAAGCATTGGAAGAGCGAAGAGTTCTTTGAGGAAGGTAGAAAGAAAGCAAGGAGTTCAAAATAGGAAATTCCTTAAGCCTATTGTCCCTGTAAGGTGCATGATCGTCATCGAAAGTGGGAATATCAGTAGGGGGGAAAGAGCTTTCGGTGATTCACTTTCTTTATAGAACTTGTCAGATATATTCAAGGGAAGATTTCAACCAGGTTCCTGAGAAACAAAGGCTATTGCGTGTATTCCAAACTATTTAAACTTTACTGCAGATTCTTATCTTCACATTTTACTGTTCATAATGAGACACAGATTAGCACTGAGGTGCAACCAAACTCATAAGAATAACCAAACTCCATGGAGCTTCACATTTGCCTACACCAATAAGTAATACTGTAATTTAAATGTGGCACACTTGCAACCTCCGCGATAGAGAATCCGATTCACTAAGGGCATCCGCACTCATGGCGGGAGCCCTGCAGTTGTGGCGGGGGGCCGGCACTCATGGTGGGATCTCCGCATTGCAGTTTCTCATTCCAAATGTCCTGCCACAAGTGTGGGCTCCCCACCATGACTGCGGGGCCTCCACCAGGAGTGCAAAAGTCCCTTTGTGAATCGGGCCCAGTAAGTGGAACTTGGGAAACATAGGAGGCTACCTATTTGCATTGGAAAGTCCTATTATTGTTTTTTATGTGAGGGAAAACTTTTAAAAACTGTTTCAAAATTATGTTGTAAATAATGAATCAATGTGTTTGTTTTAAATCTTCCAAGAGTCCGGTTATAGTCAAGACCCTATAAAGTTAGCAAAATTATATGTAAACGATATTTACTTGTAAGAGCTTTCAGTCAGCCCTTTTTATCCACTGGTCAGGTGTTGTGGCATTCACATTTTTCTTAGGCCCACTAGAGCATACAACATGGGACAATGGATCAGCTCACTTTGGCTATTCGCTAACTTCACTGTGAGTGATGGCATTCTGCTCTTTTACCAGGAGCACATTCGCACACAAAGTAGTTCCCTTCAGTGCCAGGAGCTTGAACAATGTTTGCTCTATCCCAAAAAACGATTTTGCTTTAAGACAATTTGTTTATACTGGTGAGTACCCAGTAGCTCCACCAACAATAAAGTTGTAGTAAGACCATGACAAAACAAGAATTGACAAAGCCAAGAGCCTGGAAGTCACCACCAGACTTATTGTCAATAGCCAATGCTTGTGTAATATGTAATATTGAGCTTTTTATTAAATTTGCATTTGAATTGTGTATCACAGACCAGTTGTCTAATAAACGGAATTTTAAACTTGAGAAGGGGTTGCTGCTGTGGTTAGTTTATAGAAATTGATCACTGATATGTTACAATGGTTTCTGCAATAGAACAAAGGTCATCCAAGGAGTGCCCAGCTGAAAAGTTAGGTCCAGGTACATGTTTGTAAAGGTTGAGATCTGCCAGAGAATATATAATCAATTTGCAAATTGCAGCACTGTGAAATGGATGATCGAACCAGATATTAAAGTCACCAAGGGTGATCAAAAGAATTATTATGAATCAGTTAGGTTCCCATCTGACAGTGTCTGGCCTCTGTCTGGGTAGGTCTACCTCTAGCTTCCTGATGATCACAGCATGTGTTTATGAGTACAGACAAGCAAATGCTTCATCCCTCACATTTTTTTGTTGCAATAGTGTGAGACTGACAATTACAAAAAAAACAAAAAAACTTTTATATTTGATGATTTACATTACAGTCCAATAAAGAGATTTGATCAGTAAAAGATGACAATGTATTCATATTGACATTTCCTTGGAATTCCAGTTGCAAAAGAAATACAACTATTACAGTGTTAGCTTTAAAGGTCAGTGTTTCAATCAATAAAGTCCGTAACACTGATACGCAAGTACAATTACAGATTGTTATGCCTTTTGAGAGCCCCACCTCTGATTCAGGGCCTTCTAGAGTGATACATGTATTCACAAAATAATGCTCTGTGTAATTATATTACGAAGATGAGATGATTTCCATGGCCAGTTTGACAGGAAAGTTTGTACAGTGTATCATTATTTGGATCATACTGACATCCATCATACTACTAAAATATGCATGTTGTATTTATCAATACATTTTCCAGTTTAATGACATCTATCTGTGCCAGGAATTGGTAGAACTATAAAACTGGTCCGGTAAAATCATTTATGGTAGAACCTCAATACTATTTAAAGATTCTTAAACTAGTAGGGAAAGCTGCAGCACAAGTTGCTCTTTTGTAACTTATAACACTAGAAATTCAGAGTTTCTGGGGGGAAAAAAACAACAAAAAACAAAAGGGAGTTTAGAGATTGGTTGATAGACTTCCAAATCTTTAGACATGGTAAATACTTACTGAAAATATGTTAGTCTGGCTACATGGGTCCTTTGATGAGATACCGGTTAGGGAATAACCAATCATTACATGGATTCCATCCATGTGTCCTTGTCACTGCTCTAATGGTCAAAGGCATTCTGGTTAACAATTGACATCTTGTTAGCGCAGTGTTCCTCAAACTATGGACGTGAATACCTCCTTCTCCACTGCTGGAAGGGTGTGGGGGGGGGCACATCAAAAGGGCTGATCAGGTGAATTAAATTGGATATTTGATATTTTACTTGTTGGTTGTGAATAGAACTTTATCAGTTTGGTCGTGGGGGGCAGCCACCCTCTCTCCTGTTTAAGAGAGTAGCTTAAGGACTTTTGGAGTCATTTTCGAAACAAAGCTGAAAACGATACGTTTTGTCAAGCCAGTTTTATGTAGGTCATTGCTTGAAAGACTCTGGGAAAGACTGAAACGAACAGTAAACCAGAGCACCAGTAAAAATGGGTGCAGCTCCCCCGCGTGCATACCTCGGAAGCAGCCTTGACCTGTAAAAATCCATCTGTGCAGTGGGGGAGGGAGGAGCTGGGGGGGAAGGAGGAGCTGGGGCATGATTAATGAATGGGTGGAAAAAAGCTGCTTCTACAGTGCAGTAGCGATAGCCAGCAGGAAAACAACAAAACAGACTTGCAAGTTGTAGGAAAACTAAAGATAAAATATGATTTGCAGTAGCATTTTACAAATGATACATACTCATCACTAATATGAGACCCCGAATAGAAGATTGGTATTTCAGAAACTAGTACTGTATTAATCGGAATAGGAAATACGAGTTAGTAGGCCTTAATTCCAATAGTCCAAATTTTGGGAATAACATATTTGCATTTCTATAGAATAGATTATTTCTATGTTAATCAAATCAAAATACATTCAGTTCTTAAGACCAGCCAAAGTAAATAATACACGTTGATAATTTCATAATGTTATATCATATTTTACTTATGCTATTTTTAATTCTCAGTATTGTCTTTGATTTAGAACAAAAAATACACTGTTCCATCCACTGATTACACATAAATAGCGTTGATATTATTGCTACCAAATTGATAGTTCATAACAACACAACCTAATTTGCTTGAGGGTCTTATCCATCAGTCTGCTAAAACCTAAAGGTAGAAGTTTCCTGCATATAGACAGAAGTACAAATTATGTAAAAAAGGCATCCGAGGAGATACAGTCAATAGGTCTTCAGGAAAGGCTGACAAGGAGAGGGACCGTAATCGTTCACTTCCTTTATCCTTTGAAAATCAGTTGGAGTTTTGTCAATTTTCTCGTGTGCAAAATCCATGTTCTGACAAAAGATTTTTACCTGGAAAAAAAGAGATTTTGTTAAGGTTGGCGTTAGCGGCTGAGGTAGACTTCATACAAAGCACAATTACTTGACAGACTGTTATTTATTTAGTATCTTTCTTCTGCCCTTGAGCAGCCAGTTGTGGAGAGTGGACGACTGATTAAAGAAGACTTTATACCTCACTCTGGGGCATATTTACAAGCCCCTATCGCCACCACAGCGTCACTTTCAGTGATGTGGGTGGTGGCGATGTGGTGGCGATAGTGGCTTTGCCTTATTTACAAGGCAGCGTTAAGCCACTTAACGTGGCTTAACGCTGACTTGTAAATAAGGCACCCTTTCACGCTGCGCTTAGCGTGAAAGGGGAGGGAAATGGGTGTTACGGTGGGTGTTCCACCGCAACACCCATTGATTTAGATGCTGCCCCATATATACAAGGGCAACGTAAATATGGGGCAGCGCCAAAATTAAGACCAGGGAAAACCTTTAATTTCTCCCGTTTTTGCTGGTTCCATGTGTGCTGCGTTGTGCAGCACACATAGAAACAGCAAAAGGCCTTTGATTGTTTATGTGCAGGACGGTGTTCCCTCCTGCACATAAACAATCAATAAAAAAAAAATGACGTTTTGCAACTTCTATGTGTGCTGCATTGGGCAGCACACATAGAAGTTTCAAAACGCCATTTCAAGATTGTTTATGTGAAGGAAGAGAGACCTTCCCACACATAAACAATATTCCCCTCAACACAGACACCCTTGCACTATGGTGCAAGGATGCCTGCGTTGGCCCTAGGCTGCTAAATTTAGCGCCAGCACAGGGGAAAACGCAGGGCTGCACCATATTGTTGTAAATATGGTGCAGCCCTGCGTTTCAGAAGTGGCGGAGCGTGGCGTAAAGCCAAGGAGGCTAACGCCACGCTCCTCCACTTCTCTAGTAAATATGCCCCTCTGTTTTCTGTGTATTTTAAAGGCCTTGGCGGAGTTCGCGGTGTTCTGCTGCACGGAGTGGGAAAAACGGCAAACTCCGCGAGCGGAACGGAATTTCACACCCAGGCCTACTTTTCTTCAAAATTAAAATAGGAATATAAACACCCAGCTTGTGTCTAGGAAGGCTCAGTTTAGTTACTTGTTCAGTAATTATGTCAAGAGATGTACCTTTCAGAAAAGCAGCCGAACGGGACAGAGACAAGGCAGTCTGAGCTCTAAGGCATATACTAATCCTTATCCATTGACAGGATGTCGAGAGGAGGAAAGGTACATGGCAATTATGGCACACTAAACAGGATTCACACAAGTTTGAAACATGCACGACAAACATAAATCAAATTCCATGCTCAAGTAACTAAAAGGAAAACATGAATAAACCAATTTCATCCATCAACTTTAATGTTTAATTGGACTTATATGTCGATTAACGTAGGTAATTCCTTGATATTTTATCACTGTAAATGCGTGAGCAATGTACATTTGGCATTGCTAAGCAGAGAAAGGTTAGATTCTCAAGGGGAGTAATATAGAGGAGTGGCCATGGACATTCAATGCAATTAGGCTTACTACCACAAAACTAAAAATATGGGACAACCACAAACGCATACCAGGTTGTCACTTAATACAGTTCGAACAGTGGAACGTCGCTAGTTCCACTTATGGCAATGCAGAGGCTCAGGAACAACAATGGTTAGCAAAGCCCTAATGTTGGATGTTAAGCTCCCTCCCCCTCATTATAGGCTGAGTTAAGGGCCTTTAACAAACGCTATTGCCCTCGGCAGAAGGCTATAATGCTTAATTAGAACAATGGAGTGGCTCAGGGCAAATAATGGCTGGTATTGACCTTCTGTTTCTCCCTGTTTACTTTGGGAACATTCTACTGTCAGTGGGTGGAATGTTCTACTCACATAACAGTACTTCTGCCTTGGGCTATAATGGTTTTAAAGGCCCTGTCTCTCATTTAGGCCCTCATCTGCGGTTCAGGCGAAGAACTCTGGTTGAGCTCGTTAACAACCATACCTGTCCACATCCGAACTTCAGGGGCAGTGAGAATCGGGCCCCCAAATGGGCTTTAGTGTGGCAGTCTAACGTGGGGGATGTGTTTTGTCTCCAACCAGAGTAATGGTGCAAGCATACTTGAATGCTTTAGTTGCTCACAATGTAAGGGGCGCTCCGAATAAAATCATAAAGCTGTTCTTAATAGTCCAACAAATATTCATTGTAGGCAGAAATCTTGAGCAGGTTTCTGACTTTTGTGAATGCACAAAATTCCTAGGAGGGCTCATGGAACTCTATGCAAGTTGTAGCTTTCCATGAATACTCCGGTTGACCTCCACTTACTCTGGTGGACTTAGGGCATGCAGTCAGAAGGATGAAATGTGCATGAGCAAATCAAACCTTTTTTTTTGTTTCATATTTATTTATTGAGAAAAAGAAATTAACAATACATAGAAACAAGAATATGTATACAATATTCTAAAATAACTTGTGTTCATACAAAGTAACAATAAATCATATATAATAATAAACAATAAGTAATAGATAAGTTATATAAAATTATAGAGCAAAGGAATAAAATAATTTTAGTATATATTAGAAAATAAGTAATATAAGTTTTGTAGAGTAGAAAAAGGAAAAGGTAATAGAGAGAACCTAAATGAATACACAAAAATTAGATAAATAATAAAGTATAAATATATGTAAATGAATATATATAAATTAAAGAAGTATTAGAATATGATAAGAGTGGAAAGAAAAGAATTCAAGGATTGTGAAGAAAGGGAGCCCAAACTTGCTGAAAAATTTCCACATGATCCTGTAATCTATAAATAATAAGTTCATGAGAAGCAGTTTGAATTATTGCTACCATCCATTCTTCCTGCGTAGGGGGATTAGATGATTTCCAATGTCGCAGGATACAGTTTTAGTTTTTAGGAGAGTGCAGTATGTAAAAGACGACGTTGCAGGCGTGTAATAGTAATAAGACTTCTAAAATCATGTAATAAAATAATAGAAGGGGTAAGAGGAGTGTGGAGAGAAGGGATCAAATCCTTTAGTGTGTTTCCAACATATGCCCAAAAATTCTGCATGGAAGGGCAGTCACAAAGTATATGGGGAAGATAACAATGAACTCCAGTACACCTCCAACATTTAGAGTGAGGTAGAAGTACTGCTCTTTGTAATTTTAGAGGTGTCCAATGCCAATCGTGTAGGGTCTTAAAAAGGCAGAACTTCAAACGAGCCTCTCGGGTTCCCTTATCTAGGGCTTCTATCATATCTGACCAGTCACCGTATTCAATAATGATGTGTAGACGGTCTTGCCATTTCTCTTGAAGAGCTTAAAGATGTGGTTGTGAATATAGATGGTGAATCAAGACACCATACAGGCCTGATAATACCCCTTTATGTCGACCCCAAGTAAGAAGGTAGTCTAAGATGGGTGAAGAATTCAGAGACCAGGGAGAAGAACCAAGACATCGTTTGAGACAGCACTGCAGTTGTAAGTAACGTGTGAGCTGATGCGGCGGGAGACCAAACTCTTCACTGAGTGAATCAAAGGATTTTAGTTCTCCATTTAGGATAAGTTGATCAATCATGTGTATTCCTCTTGATTTCCAACTAGTCCATTGGAGTGCACAACCACTTATACGAATACTTTCATTACCCCAGAGTGGGGCTTTAAGGTGTAATCGGTGGCCAACTCAGAGGATACGATGTGCACGTTGCCATATTTGATAAGTAGCTTGCATTAGTGGATGCGGGGGAGAGGAACGTGGAAGACGGAGTCCATAAAGGAAATCTAGACCATCACTTCGATTAAGTATAGAATGTTCTGTTGTGACCCACTGTGGAGGATCTGTTGTACCCGTAAGTAACTAAACTAGCTGTGAAAGATGTAAAGCTAAAGAGTAATGTTCTAAGGATGGTAATCCCAAACCACCATAAGATCAACGAGCCAATAATTTAGAAGCAGCTAGACGAGGCTTTGTAGATCCCCAAACAAAAGATCAAATTCGGGCATCCACTCTGCGAAGTGTAGACAAGGGAACAAGAAGTGTGAGCATACCAAGTATATAGCTAAAGCGAGGTAAGGTAACCATCCTCACTGCTTGTACCCTTCCCCACATAGAGAGACCCAAAAGATACCATTTTGCAAAATCAGTGTCCATTTGTGTTATAAGGGGTGTAATATTATCTGTGACCATATTTGATAAGCCTTTATTAACCAAGACTCCCAAATATTTTAATTGGGATGATTTCCAACAAAAGGGGAAACCATCAATTGATGCTTTAGTGGTACCACGAGAAATCGGCAGAGCCTCACTTTTATCCCAGTTCACTTTGTAACCAGAATGAGTCGCAAAACCATCAATGATCTTAAGTAAAGCTGGCAGAGAGTGAGGGAGACCTTTTAACCTGAGCAGAATATCATCAGCATACAAGTATAATTTAGAAGTGCCTCCTGCTATATGTATACCTTGTACATGAGGTGAATGCCGAATGAGTGAAGCAAGAGGCTCAATTGCTAGTAAGAATAAAAGGGGGGAAAGAGGGCAACCTTGTCGGGTACCTCGCTTAATGGGAAAGGGATCGGATAAAAATCCACCACAGTTGACTTGGGCTGTCGGAGTATCATATAAGAGACGAACTTTAGAGATAAATTGGTCACCTAGGCCAAAACGTTTCATGGCTGCAAAAAGATATTTCCAGTCATTGCGGTCAAATGCTTTTTCTGCATCCAATAAGAGAGCCAAAGCATCTTCCGTCATCTTATTTGTAGACCACAAAGTATGAGCCAGGGTATGGAGATGGTTCCTGGAAGAACGGCCTGGGACAAAACCAACCTGTGACTGGTGTATGAGAGAGGGAATGACTTTTACTTAAACGTGTCGCTAAAATACTAGCTAAAATCTTTACATCACTGTTTATGAGGGAGATAGGTTGGTAACTACTACAGACAAGTGGGTCTTTATCGGGCTTGGGAATAACCGCAATCAACGCTCTCTTAGAAATGGGACCAAGTGACTGCGTATGAACAGCCTCTTGAAAGGCAGTAAATAAAGTATCAACAGTTTCTGTCCCAGTCCATTTATAAAATTCCGCAGGGAAACCGTCTTCTCCTGGAGATTTGTAATAAGGCAGTTTGGTGATGGCTATAGCAATTTCTTCTTTGCTAATATCACCACCAAGCAGGGCTCTACCTTCATCTGTGAGGCAAGGGAGATTGATATCTGCCAAATATGAAACTATTTGATCCTCAGTTACTGATGTTTCCGGGGTATAAAGGTTTTTATAGAAGGATGCAAAGGTATCTACAATGTCCTGTGGTCTCGTAAGGATCTCACCCCTATCTGAGCGTAAGGCAGGAATGGCCATAGCTGCCTCACGCTGTATCAATTGAGCTGCTAATAGATGACCTGCTTTTTCACCCTGCTCATAATGTCTACCCTTTAGGCGTTGAAGAGCATACTCCGCTTTAGAAGTATATAAGTTATTAAGCTCCAGTTTAGCAAGCTCAAGTTTACGACAGTTGGGCGATGTGGGATAGGATGTGTATAAACTTGTGAGAGAAGTTATTTGAGTCTCTAATTCAGTACGACGTAAAGAGCTAGACTTATTAGTTTCCGCAGCATCTCTCATCAACTGACCGCGAATGGTTGCTTTAGCAACTGCCCAAACAATTCTGCCAGAAGAGACAGATGATTTATTAACAGTTAAATAATCAGAAATGTGTGAACGGAGTAAAAGCTTACCTTTGGGAGAGCGATATCTTTGAATATTCATACGCCATGGTTTATGACCTGGGGAAGCTAAACCAATCTCTAGAGTAATAAGGATAGGGGCATGGTCTGATAGTGCAGCCTCAAGAATACAGGATTCAGTGGTGATTGCTACCAATGGATGCGAGATGAGAAAATAGTCTATCCTAGACTGTGTGCCATGGGGGGAGGAGAGAAAGGTGTACTCTTGGTCAGAAGGATGACAAAGACGCCAATGGTCCACTAATCCATGATCTGATGTTATATCTCCCAACAGGGCTCGGTCTCCTTCATTGCATCTATCTAAGGCACCCGTTCTGTCAGTTATAGGGTCTCGGGCAAGATTCCAGTCACCACCAATAATGTAACTAGACGCACCAATTTCTACCAGTAAACAATTCAAACTGAGAAAGAAAGCGCGTTTGGCTCCTGTTGGAGCATAAACCGAGCCAACACAGAGGACCTTATCACCTATCTTCAGCTTTGCAAAGATGTATCTGCCATCTGGATCAGTCCAAGTCTTGATTATTGTTACTGGTAAGGATTTATGAAGAAGGATAGCTACACAGCATTTTCGTGGATGATTCTCGTGAGGAGGAAGATGTGTCGTAAGCTCGCAATGAATGACTTTTCCCACCCAATCTCTTTGCAACTTAGAGGATTCTAGAGCGTCTAAATGGGTTTCTTGTAAAAGCTATGTCAGTCTTTTTTGTTTGGAGGTAGGAAAGTATTTTTTTACGCTTAATAAAGTGTGTAAGGCCATGAACATTCCACAATATAATGCGTAGAGGATGGGAAGCAGAGGAATTATTCGCAGCCATGTGCGGTTTAGTGAAGAAAGTAACAGATTATACGTAGGAAAATAAAGAGAGGAGAAAGAATCAAGGATCAATGTGGGAGGATGAACAAGGTAAAGAAAAAAGGTTCCAGGCAAAAGGTTTGAGTGAGTGTATGTTACTTAGGAATATAGAGGAAGAATTCAAAAGGACCTAAAGTAGAAAAATTAAAATGACACAAGAATTAGGAAAGAGAGAAAAAAGAAGAATAAGGGCGAAAAAAAAAAATACTACACAGGGAAAAAGGTGCAATATAGGGGAAGTAGAACTGCGCTCTGCAGGTCCTGGCTTGCGGGCTATGCGCATCGGGGGAAGCCCCGCACAGCGAGAGGCATAGAAAGAGTGAATGGATATGGCAAGTAGTAAACAGTATAGGAAAGATTTGAAAAATTATGGATATAAATAAACAATTAAATATTATAGTATAGGATACAGTATGAGAAGAAAAGGAGAGAGGTAAGAGAGTAATGAAGAATTAATTATTAAATACAATCATAAGACTTAATAACAGTTAAATGGGATAAAAATGAAATAATTAATTATTGTAACAGTTGAATCTTATCAGAATTGATTAATATAAGGTAAACATATCAAGTAGGTCATACAATTGTTAATTACATTTTTCCTTCAATATAAGCAATAATAAATATAAGGACATATAAGATAAGGATATAAACAATACTGAAAGCAGAGAAGAATAAAGAATATCCGTATCTAAGTAGAGTGCCGCAGGAAAAATCTGAAGAAAGAAGAAAAACTGATTCTTTTGAAATTTGAGGTAAAATCTAAGTTAAGAACAATTAAACAGCATGTAAATAACATTTAATAACAATTTAAATCTAAGTCTGAATAAAGAACAGAATATCTAAAGAATAAAATAAATATACAGTAAGAGGAAGGCGTAATAGTACAAATACTAATAAAGAATATAATGCATAATTATGAGGCAATAGTTCCTATGTGTAATGCATTCCTTCATGAAAAAAATAATAATATATATATATATATATACACCTTGGAGCTTTCATTTTCACGCGGCAGGCCCTGCCGCAGAGGATGCACCACCGCTAAGATCAAAAGCGGGTCGGCGAACTGGAAAATATGTCCGGTTTCACATGAGGGAAGCAGCGCTGTCATTAAGGACTTCGTCGCTCATGGGGCCCATTGAAGGGTATGAATCAGTGACTTTGTGGACACAGCACCCATTTGGGTAAAGAGACATTGCCACACTACGTATCCCACAATTCTATGGGGAAGTGCCAGATGGTGCTCATTCGAGTTTCAGCCTATTAGGAGGCAGCACTTTTAAATGTAAGGTGTGGCACAAGATGCTGTGAGACACATGGAAACAAGCCTATGTTTAAGACTAACGTCGAAACGCGGCAGGCTGCATCCCGTGATCTACGCAGTCATTTGCTGCTTCTGGAGTGCGTCCTCGCCAGCTGGGCAACCTTGGAGCTTATATATACAGTGTACAAGGAGAAGGTAGCAATGTGGGTCCGTTACATTGACGACATTTTCTGTGTGTGGAAGGGGACTGAAGATGAAGCAGATGAGTTTGTGAAGGCACTTAATGAGAATAGCTATAATTTACAATTTACCAGCAATTGGTCTAAAGAGTCAACTGAGTTTCTTGATCTCAAACTAACAGTATTGGGAGAAAAAATTGAAAGTGCCCTTTTCAGAAAAATTACTGCTGGCAATAGCTTATTGCATGCGAGGAGTTCGCACCCAAGGGCTCTTGTCAGTAGTATACCTCTGGGGGAATTACTGCGAGCCAAACGGAACTGCAGTACAATGGAGAGTTTTAAGTTTGAAGAAAAAAGAATGATTGAAAGATTTTTAGAGAGAGGGTACGCACAATCGGTCATCAATAAGGCTAGAAGAGAGGTGGAGAAAAGAACAAGGAAATCCTTACTAGCAGTAGAGGAGAAAGACAGTGAAGTGGCAAACTCACGAGACAAGATTCGGTTTATAACTACGTTCAGCAGACAAGCCCCAGAGGTACGCAAAAGTTTGAACAGATTTTGGCCAGCATTACGAACAGATAAAGATTTAGCAGAAAATTTAGAAGTGTTCCCTCAGATAACTTTTAAAAAGGCTAAATCATTAAAAGACACTCTGTGCAGGACAGTAGAATCAGGCGTCGTAAGAAATACAGTGACGCAGGGTTTTTACACTTGCAGAAGCTGTAAGGCCTGCAAAAATAGTAAAAACAGAAAAGAATGCATTTTGTCACCCAATTGCAAACCATTCAAAATTGTTAAACATACTTCATGCACTACGGAATATGCAGTATATGCACTGTTCTGTCCTTGTCAGAAGGTGTATATAGGGAGCACCATACACAAAGCGAAGATACGAATATTAGAACATCTGCGCGCAATAAAGAATGCAGATAAACAATATCCAGTTGCGCGGCATTTTCAGAGTCATCATAGCCAAAACAGCAATTTATTGAGCTTTTGTGTATTGGATACAGTGAAAACTGATGTAAGAGGAGGAAACAGAGTGCAAAGTTTGCGCCGGTTAGAGTCAAAATTGATTATACAGTATGGAACAGTGGTGCCGATAGGCCATAACATTGATGAAGAACTTGCAGTACACCTGGGGTGAAGGGAACAATAGGTAGTAAAAAGCCGTGAGGAGACATAAGTGGTCCAGTCGGGTTCTGAGTGTAATTCTCTCCTTTCATTTTTGTAAAAAGATTTTTAAAGTATTTTGATGATGTTAAGTAAATTGTGTATGAATTATGTCAATACCAATGCTGATGAGCCAGTTGTAGATAAGTTGTCAATGTAGTTGTGTGTGGTTTTTGGTAATAGGAAATATGGGTGATTCACATTTTTTAATACAATGTTTTGTGTTTTCTTTTTTTTCTTTTAGATTTGAGTCCGCGGTTACCACAAAGAAACGCAAGAGAGTAAAAATATCTTTTTATAACAAGAATATAGTTTGTTATGAAGTTGTTAAGAATTGAGTGATGTAATGAGAGAGTAAGTGCCTTTAAAATCTGAAGTGAGAGCAGAATGCAGATATTAAGAGATAGTGTCACAGTAATGGTGAGGTATTAAATACAGCAACCAATATGCCCACTTGGGCAGGAACGAGCACGAACGTGAATATATTGAAACGATTCTGTAAGACCTTAAAACATTAAAAACATTGAACATGCCCACTTGGGCGGTGATAACATGATTGAGGTTGGTTGAACCAGTAAATAAAAGTGGATGAAATGTTTTAGAGGTGCAGTAATGAAGCGCTGAATAGGGATGTATAAGTTAACGATAACAGCGAGGCTGTGTCATAGGCACAAATCTGTGTTCGTTTTCAATAAAGTTGGATACGAAGGAAATGAATTAGGTCACATGAAATGTTAAAATACAGCAGTAAATGGGGTTAATGTATCTCTAAACATATATATTATTCTTTGTGTTAATGGCTAATGTTATAACCGCAAGTGATATTTATTTGATATTTATTTGACTTTTATAAGTAGGAGTGAAGAAACTCCGTATTGTGTGAAGTCTTTTTTCATGTTTGTTTTGAATCACGTGGTTATTTAAATGAATCTGAGACACAGCAATGGCACTCGTGATCAAGGGACTTGGTCCCGAAACGCGTCGAGAGGTGTCTTGAATCTGCCAAATAAATAATTTTGCTGAAAGCTTTGGTGGCCGCGGCTGCTGTTTTGGCAAATTCAGCGTAGAATTGTGTATTTAGAGGCTCGCCCCCTCACCGCGGACCGCCGTTGCAAGAAGGAAGGGGAAAGGCGTTTCGGTGCTCACACGCCGAGGTTGAAGTGATATATATATATATATATATATATATATATATATAGTAATAAGAATAACAGTGCCCTCAAATAGAAATTTTTTATAACATAGTGAAAATAAGTACAGGTAAACCATATTCTATATACCTTTTTAGAGGAAAATGGAGAAGGATGAAAAATTAATTAAAATAGATTAGAAAATATAATATATAATTTATACAGTAAATATTGCACAATTGAGTAAATAAATAAGTAGATACTCATCAGGTCAGGACTTCAACAGATAGTAGTATATGCCTATCTTGTCCATTCTTCAAGATATCAATAACAGAGTAGTAGAGCAAGTTCAAGGAACAGCGTCATCAAGTGATGGAAGAGGTTTAATTGGAGAGCGTGATTTGTCTCTGTCTCTCTCTTGCGTGAGAGTAGCTACTGCTTGTAGGGCTTGAGCACGGTCACCAAACGAGCGTCGACTTCTATCTGGATCTCTTCCTCTGCTGTGAGAACGAACTGAGTTACGCTGGACATTATAGATCTTTTTGTTTGTTGATGGAGAAAGTGAAGAATGGATCTCTGATAGGGAATCAGTATATTCCATTTGTTGGGTGGAAACATTGTCCAGGAAGCGTCGAAGGTCATCTGGATTGAAGAAGTCTTTTGATATGCCATCCTTGGTGATTCGTAGCCGCGCTGGTTCAAAAAGACCATATTTAATGTCTAACTGACGCAGGCGAGGCCGAAAAGAGAGAAAGGCTTTGCGACGGTCATTCGTTTCTCTGGAAAAATCTGCAGATACTCGGATCTCATGACTGTCAAAAATATATGGACCATGCATACGTGCTGCTGTGATTAATTGTCGAGCTTGTTCATGTCGCAAAAAACATGTAATGAGTGTACGTGGCTGCATATTCTTTCCCACTTTAGGGGGGCCAATACGATGTGCTCTTTGCATTTCTAATGGCAGGTCAAAAGTGAGGCCTGTAATGTTCGGAAGAGTTGCTTTTAGAAAGGATTTAACATCTGATCCTTCTATTCCTTCCAGAAACCAAAAAAGCGCACATTATCCCGGCGGTTTCTATCTTCTAAATCAATTACTTTGCTTCTTAGGAAGAGAAGATCTGACTGACTGACTGAAATATTTATAGAGCGCACTACTGCCAAGGCGTCTTGGCGCTGAGGTAATAGCAATCCAACCTGAATGACTGATCTAAATCTTGGAAAAGAGCCATATTTTAATCATCTTTCTAAAAAGAGTCCTGCTATTCTGCAGTCTCAGATGTGCTGGGAGGGAGTTCCACAATTTGGCCGCTTGGTAGGAGAACCCCCTACCGCCCCATCTGGCTCTTCTTATCCTGGGAAGATCTTAGACTCTGTCTGGTATATTTTGGAGGCAATTCTCAACTGTGGTTACTCGGTCGGTGAGACCATCAAGGCGTTTCTGGAATCCTGCAATATCAGCACGTATGGATTTAGTCTCCGTCGTAAGAGCAGAGATAGATGTCTCCATTCCATCCAAACGTCGTCCAACAGCAGTAATCTCTTGAAGTATTCGTTCCATAGTAGAGTCTGAACCAGTCGCCATCATTGGATTAGATGATTTTTTTGTTGTTGATTTTTTTTTATTGTTTTATTTGTATTCATTATGATACACAACAAGCAAACATTTGGCACATAGAAAGTCACCCTGCATTGCACATCTCTCCATTGACTACACAGTACTTGCGGTTCTAGGCACATCAATATACACACCCTTGAGAACATGGCAGTGAGTCCCCACCGAGCACCTCATCGCTCCGCCCCCGCTGATATATGATCATTAGTATTCACTTCTTCCTGAAGTCTGTGTGGGTTCGCAGACCCACCTTGGTCATCCTCCAGCTCTAGTCCATAATATCTGAGCCAGGGACGCCAAATCTTGAAGAACTTTTTGGGGCATCAATATGTTACACGTTCCGCCCCCATGTACATATCCATTCCCGCTCTCCATTCCGTCAAAGTAGGGAGTTCTGGTGCACCCCATCTCTTAGCTATATCCCTCTTAGCTACTGCCAACCCTAAGTTACATAAGACCAGGCTCCTCTAACAGCACATATTTAGTATCTTTCGGGAGCTGGTACCCCAGGATTTTGCTTAACTCTCTCAGTATCTTGGCCCAGTATCTTTGTATATGCGCACAGTCCCATAGTGTGTGTACAAACGTACCAGTCTCTGTCTTACATCGTAAACAGTTCGGGGAGTCTGCTCGCCCCATTTTACAGAGACGGGCTCTTGTTACGTATGTTCTATGATGAATTTTAAATTGAATTAGCCGTAGTCTCAATTTAATGGCTACCTCTCTCGGGTACATTAGCGCCGCCTCCCAATCTAGGTCTTCCAGGGTACCCAAGGAGGTCTCCCACATCTTTCTCAAAGCTACCAGATTATCTGGGATGTTATTAATAAGCGTCTTGTAGGTCCAGGATATCGCCTATTCCAATATCTTTTCCTGCAGGAGCCTGCACTCCAGCGGCACAAATTCAGGGATACTCGCAATATCTATCTTTTCTGCATTCCAAGCATGTCGCAGTTGCACATATTTATACCTTTGCCGATCATCTAGTTGGAATTCTTGCTGTAAGGCCGCAAAGGAGATCAGCGAGCCGTCTTTTATTATATCCCCCACTGTTGAAATGCCTATCCTATCCCAATCTTTGAAACCCTTCAATTTCCCTAGTTCAGGGAGACGCATGCCTTCCCACAGTGTGGTCTGCCTCGTTATTTTCTTGTCCCATCCCATTTGCCTCTCTGCCACCTTCCACCCCTTCAATGCCCTCTGGGTGGCCGGTAGCAGACTTTTAACTCCCCTCCCTCCATATATGTAATGTAAATGGGAGCGTGTCTCAAATTGTCCCTGCTCCAGTGTGTATGTCAGATGTGTTCTCAATAGGTGTCCCCACTCATTGATTACTATAAGGTGCCCGGCACGATAGTACGCTCTAATATCCGGGAGTGCTATGCCCCCGTCGTATGGAGTGCGCTGCAGAGTACGAAGCGCGATGCGTGGTTGTCCCCCATCCCACAGGAGTGTGCGGATCCCATTATCTATTGCTCCGAATACATCCTCCGGAATTTTGTAATGCGTATTCTGTAGAATATATAAAAGCTTGGGGAGCGTGACCATCTTGTACATTGCCACTCTGCCCAACAATGTTAGGGGTAGCCGTCTCCATCTTTCTACATCCGCACAGAAGTCTGCCACCACTCTTTGAATATTGTGCGTGAGACATTGCGTGGTATCTGTGGATATATACATCCCTAAGTACTTCAAGCCTTCCGTAGATATTTGCAGTTCCCTGGGGAGGTCATATGTCTCATGGGGCCCGCCCACCTGATATAGGACTGATTTGTTCCAATTAGTCTTATAACCCGCATGTTCTCCATATTTTTCTAGTGTCTGGAAAAGGGTTGCGATCGTAGATGAGGGGTCAGTGACGTATAGAAGAACATCATCTGCGTATAGTGATATACGTTCTTCGATCCCATGTGCCGTGAATCCCTGTATCGCTGAAGTTGATCTTATGATGCATGCCAGGGGTTCCAAAGTCAATGCAAAAAGCATCGGTGATAGTGTGCATCCCTGTCTGGTTCCCCTTTCTATTTCAAACTCCGCAGACATCGTCCCATTAACCCGCACCCTTGCCTTCGGTGCCCTATAAAGTAGCTTGACCCATGAAATGAAGTTAGGGCCAAACCCCAGCTTCTGTAATGTCTGCCACATGAAAGGCCAGTGGACCGCATCAAATGCTTTCTCTGCGTCCAATGACAGCAGCAAGTGTGCCTCTGGCCTGTCTTGGACCTCACTTATCCAATTTGCTAGCCTGCGTAAGTTAAACCTCGTCGCCCTACCTGGCATGAATCCCGATTGATCTTCATGTATAAGGGAGGTAATCACTGCGGCCAACCTATTTGCCAGAATGGATGCCAAAATCGTCACCTCCACATTTAGGAGAGAGATTGGTCGGTAAGCACCACAGTCTGTAGCCGGTCTCCCAGGTTTATGAATTACAACTACCATCGCCTTTCGCAAGTCAGGGGGCAGGGTACCCTCATCCCGGGCCGCTAGGAACATTTCAAGAAGGTGCGGGCCCAGGAGTGCAGAATTAGCCTTAAAGAATTCCGCAGGCAGACCATTGGGTCCCAGGGTCTTTCCTGACCTTTGTTTATAAATAGCCCCCGTTACCTCTTTTAGCGTTAGCTCCCCTTCTAAATCCTCCCATTGCTCAGGGGACACGACTGGCAGGACTACCCCATCAAGGTACTCTTGGATCTGAGCCTCTCCCACCTGCCGCCTGGCTTTGTAAAGGGTGGTGTAGTATCCCGCAAAGGCGTTAGCTATGTCCCTGGCGGAGGTGAGGTTTTGCCCCTCCCACTGGATAGTATGTATCCACCTGGCATCTGTCTCTTTTTTACCCAACCACGCTAACAGCCTTCCCGCCCTATCTCCTGTTTCGTAAAGGTGATGTCTCGAAGCCAGATACATCAACTTCGCTTCCTGACGTGCCAGTGCTTGGTATTCTGTCTGCATTATGCCTATCTGGCGAATAATGGATTGGGTGGGTTCTTCCCCCATCTCGCGTTCCAATTGCCGAAGTTTATTTTCCAGCTTTCCATATCTTGCCTTTCTTTCTTGTTTTTATGTGCGATCGCATTTTGTGCCCCATCTCTTAGTACCGTTTTAAATGCCTCCCATAGAACCGCTGCTGAAGATACCGATCCTTTATATTCTAAAAAATACAGCTCCGATTCTACCCTCAACTCCTTTGCTATTTGCGGGTCCCTGAGTTCCCAGGCGTTCAATCTCCACCCACCTTGTTCACTGAGGACTCCTCGGCCCACCGTTAACCACAAAGGTGAATGATCCGAGAGTCCTCTCCCTAAATAATCTATACCTGTCACCGTAGATAATTCACCCGCCGGGGCAAAAAAGTAATCCAGTCTAGAGAACACCCGGTGGGCGCCCTAAAAATAAGAATATGCCCAGTCCATTGGGTGGTGTCTACGCCAAATATCTTGCAAGCCCAGGGTATGAGCAAATTCGGCCAACATTGTGGTCCTAACCCCTCGGGCGGACCCCCCCGTTCTGTCCATGCCAGGGTCTAGCACATCATTAAAGTCTCCTCCCACTACATGCAAGGGAGAGTCCGTTGACAACAGGATTTCCGTAACCTTCTCCAGTGTCTGCCGTTGCAACCGCGGGGGGCATAGACACTAACTAATGTAATGTCCCTGTGACCCCAAAGCCCCAGTACCGCAGCATATGAGCCATTAGTCAGTCCATATGTAAGAGATGTGGAATGGCACCGTTTTCCTTATAAGGATTGCCACCCCCCTAGACCCTGAAGTAAACCCCGCATGGGCTAGTGTGGTGTACATGCCCCTCCCCAAGAACGCACAACGTGTCCCTCTCAAGTGTGTCTCCTGGAGGAATACTATATCTGGCTTCAGCCTCTTTAAATATCTCGCTACCAGGCCTCTTTTAATTTGGTTCCCTAGCCCATTGACATTCCATGTCAGTACTGTATACTCTTTTTCAGCCATTGTCCCAGAGGCTGTTCCCGTCAAACCCGTCCTGACTGACGTGCCCCGGTGCGCAGTTAGTGTCTTGATGTGCACTAGTGTACCTCGCTTCATCATTGCTAACGCAAGAATTCCCTCCATATGTGCCCTCCCGTAAAGACTTACCCCCCCCAACTCCCTCCTCCCCACTCTCTCCCGCTTCCCACGCAATATCCCCCAAATGTCAACATGACAATTTTGCCGTAGGATCAGCCTGAGAGGTCTGTGTCCCCTCACCCCTTCCCCCCTCCCCAACAATAAGTCAATTAATAATCAAAATAGAAAAGTTGCAGAGCGTCTAGCCCGGACCAAGACTACCCAGCCAAGGCCGTGACAGACTCAACTGGCACCTAGTGCGTTCTTACTG
This sequence comes from Calotriton arnoldi, assembly GCA_963921515.1. Lineage (NCBI taxonomy): Eukaryota > Metazoa > Chordata > Amphibia > Caudata > Salamandridae > Calotriton > Calotriton arnoldi. Next base: position 477,020 of record CAWUFW010002734.1, on the reverse strand, counting down.
TCCCTTGGCGTCCGGCATGCCCCGGATCTTCAGCCTACTTCACTCTCCACTGGCGACACAGGACGCTGAGCCCCCTCGACATCGTCTGCGACTTCCATCTCCTCTTGCCGCGTGATTTCTTGTAGTAATGGATGTGCACTGTCCGATTCCCCCGACCGATCAGGATCTGGCGGATCTGGTGAGACTTGTCTCCTTGGTCGACCACCTGTCCGCAGGATTTTCCTGGGTTCACCCGTCGATTCCTCCCCTGAGTCCGAGTCTCTGTTTGATCGTTCCTTTAGCTCTCTGGATCCCCTAGGGGTAGTATCCTGGGATCTCAGCCCACGACCCAAACGACGTTTGATCTTAGCTCTCGCGATTTTGGGCCTCACAACTGTTTCTGGGGTACGTCCCTGTGAGCCTCGCTGTTCCGTATCTCGCCTTCTGGGAGGGCGCTCCTCGATCCACGAAAAGGCTTCTTCAGGTGTGTGAAAAAAAGAATGTTTTGGATTGAAACATGACTTTGAGCTTGGCCGGGAAAAGTAACATGTATTGTATTTGTAGGCTTCTCAATTTTTCCTTGACCGAGTCAAAGGTTCTTCTCAATTTCTGTACTTCTCTCGAATAGTCTGGGAACACCATGATTTTCACGTTCTCCAACCGGACCTCGCCCAGACGTCTCATTTTGCGTAATATGAGATCTCTATCTTGATAATTTAAGAAGCGAGCTATGACTGGCCTGGGGGGCGACCCCGCTGGGGGCCGGGCGGTCGGCATTCTGTGTGCCTGTTCAATCACGAAGCAGGTGGAGAAGTGGACATTTGTGAGGGTATCTGTTAGCCATTTAAGAAGAAATGCCCCTGTATCCGCCCCTTCAATACCTTCCGAAAAAAACAATTAAGCGAAGGTTGTTCCTCCTCGCTCGATTTTCAGCATCATCCACTTTCCACATGGTTTCCTTCAAGGCACTTTTTAGCTTGGTAACATCACCCTGGAGATCGTGCACGGTACCTTCCGTTTCTGAAATGCGCTGCTCCGCTTGCGTCACCCTCTCCACTACGTTTCGTAAATCCTGTCTCAACAATATCACGTTGGTATGGACTTCAGCGATTTTTCCCTCCAATGCCTCCCGAGATGCCTGTATTGCCTGTAGGAGGACAGCATTATCTGGCTTGGAAGAGGACTGTCCGGCCGCCTCAGTCAGCGTTGCAGACACTTTGGTATAGTGGTCCATTTTCCCTTGTCTTTGGGGCTTAGGCTCTTTATCCTTGGCCATCTTGACGCTGCGCCCCGCACCACTATGCCAATGCCCAAGCACCTCTGGGGTATCCACCTGACCAACAGGCTTTGGGACCTAACTCACGCCGGTGGGCCTCTCACGGTAGCACTCTCTATGACTCCACGTATCTCCAGCACTGCAGTGTCTACGTGTGGCGTAAGTAGATCCACTTCTACTCTTCACCTACTGGAATTTAGGTGTTGCGATCTTGGGAAATATGGGCTCCCAAAGTAAGCGCCTGCCTGTCTGGCTCTGTGCGCCTGTTCCAGGAGCTCCGGGTTTGTCTATGGTCGCACTCTGGGGGGAGGGGAGCTCTGGCCTTCCTCTACCTTATACTAGGGTCCCTTTCTTCTCTTTTAGCCTTTGTTGTACTGCAGTCATCGGGCCCTCTTCACACCCCTTGTGGCCTGTTGGGGCGTCTCACCCTCCACGTCTAATTGCCTCCTGCCAACCAATTATGGGCCCCTCGAGGAAAGATCCACTCGGCCACCGGTGTGTCCTGAAATCACCCTAACCTCTGGCAGCCTGTGTCCAGCTCGCAGCCTCCAGCCTGTGTCTCGGGTTCCCCGTCGGGTGTTTCCCAGGGTGGATGTACCTATTGGTGCTCTCTCTCCTTAGCCTCCGCTGGGCCGTCTAGTTATGTCTTGGGGTCCCGGAGCAGAGCCTCCTCACCTTCCCGGCTTCTGGCACCTCGACTGCCGGTCTTGCCTTCTGCCACTCCCCAGGCCTCGCTTAGGGAGCCCTATCTGCAAAGTATCCTCATTAGGTTATAGGAGCGATGCACATCCCGCCGCATTCTGGGGCCTCCACTGCTTCCCGTCCGCCGCCCTCAGCAGCCGTCGGGAGGAACCGATGCACCGGGCGGACTTCTTGGCTCCGGGCTCGCCGCCTCAGATCTCCTCCGGGCGCCCAGCCTAGCAGCCACCAATCCACGTCACTTGCGGTAGGCCACGACCGGGGCCCTCTACTGATGTCTCTCCCCCAACGGGCTCGAGGGAGGGGCTCTGCTGGTCGTGTCGTAAGGCGTCCGCCAGCCAGCAATCACCGCAGCTCACGTCGGGGGCACCACCATTCGGCTCGATCTCGGCAACACAGCCTCCGCCGTCACTGCTGCCGGGCTCCAACGTGCAGAGCAGCCCGACTTCCTCGGGGCCACCTCGTAGCTTCTCGTTATGGAGCCCGTCGCCATCTTGCTCTGTCCGCGTCGTCCCAGCACGGAGCAGACCAGCCTTCTTTTGCGGCTTCTCTCGCGCCGGTCCCCCTCCGCCGCCGTGGTCTCAGGCAGTACAAGTCCTGGGGTAATTATCTTTTCAAGTGAGTTATGGCAGGATTATAGTGCGGATTACCTTGGGGCAGCCGGAGCTCCGGCGGACACGTCTAGTCAGCCATGGTGCTGGCCACGCCCCCAGGATTAGATGACTTTTGAGCTGCTGGGACAGTGTTGCAGGTGTCTGAGGCAGAACGACTCTGGCTTAATACCTCAGAATAAGAGGGTTGGTTGGAAGATTTACTAGCTGATTTACCAGAAGACATCCCAAGCCACCACTGTGCAAAAGTCGTACTCTAGTAATTTGCTTCCTCACAACTACATAGGTTTCTGAGATAAAACTGTTTGCATCAAATAAGGGCGTTACCACTTTGTCGGTTTTTTTGTATTAACACCCACAAAACGCCTTAAGGTAGTATCAGGAGGAAAGAGCAGTGTTTGTAAGTCAATATTATTAGAAGCACAGACTCCTTCTTTTTCGGTAGAAAATATATTAGCTCATTTGCCTAAAGTTGCTTCAAGCAGTACAGGTATCTGATAGCTGAATATATAGCACTTCTGCTCAAATTGATATTAGGCAGCAAAGAGTAGTCCGTATTTATAAAGCTTCTTGTAATGTGAAGAACTCAGCACACTATTTTACTGATAAAAGAGTAAGAAGAAGACAGGCAGATGCATCATTCCTGAAAAATTCAGACTGATTGCAACAACGTAGTCAGTAGTGCATATAATTTCTCACACCTAGTCAGGAACAGAAATAAAGGCAAGTCTGGTTACCATACTTATGAAACTTCTTGTGACGCGAGGAACCCAGCACACTATTTTACTGGTAATAGAATAAATAGAAGGCAGGCAGGTGCATTATTCCTGAGAAACACAGAATAATTGCCGCAATGTGGCCAGTAGTGCATATAATTTCACATATCTGACAGGAACAGAAGTGAAGACAAATGAAAGCCAGAAATGCAAGTCACTTATTACACAAATTCGTACTGTCCGTCTTCAAGCAGGAAAGGTATCCAGCAACACAGTGTGTAATTCTCTCCTCAAGTTGAAGTGAGGCAGTGAAAAAATAGTCTGTATTTTATAAAGCTGCCTTTGTTAAAAAGAACTCAATACATTTATTAGAGCAAAAACACAATGTTCACAAGGAACTCATTTATCAAAACAATACAGTATATGCAAGCTAATATAACTCGCTCAGATTAATCTAAGACCCAATTAGGAAGGTCGGAATTTGAATTCTTATGTCTTAGTTTAATCTGAGCGAGTTATATTAGCTTGCATATACTGTATTGTTTTGATAAATGAGTTCCTTGTGAACATTGTGTTTTTGCTCAAATGCAACACCCAGCTCACAAGGACGTATGGGTCGCTCTTGTTTTTTTGAAATATTGACAATACATTTATTAGGCAGGCAGAGGCATCTCTCTTAAGCAGCTCAATTTAATTGAAACAATGTATCCAGCAGTACATGTGTTTTCCACACAGCTGACAGAAAAACAGAAGTGAAGGCAAGTTTAATAATAGTCAGAAATGTGAGCCCTCATTAAGCAAATTCGCACTGAAAGGAAATGTTTAAAAACAGACCGGAATTCTCCAGAGTCATAAATCTCCTCAGAGGCTTCACTGAGCAGCCCTCCATAGAAACACCATTGTAGTCCTCGGGTCCTCCGCAATGCAGACATCCTATTTTAAGCTGTCTACAGGACCTCAGAAAGCCCTCTTCGCCGCCCGGGGCTCCCCTCGACACGGAGCTCTGAGTTCAAGCGGCCATCTTTGTCTCGTGACCGGACCGGAAGCCCCCAAATCAAATCTTTTCTTTTTTCATTACAGGAAAATGTTTTCCTGTTGGATAAATCCATTTCCCTAAATACCCCAAATTATGGGAATGTGTGAGTAATTTTCTTACCCCCAACTGCATGCTTATATTGCATTTTGTATCAATAAAGCCATCATTATGAGCTGGTTGTAATCTCCGATGGGTCTGGGTTCATGAGTTACCAGTCCCATGACGATTACAAGTAATTCTATATTCTACGTTATTCCCCTTCATTCCTAAGTGGAACTGCAGGGCCCGACTCTAAATGGTGCAGGGTTTCCTTACGACGGAGATAAAGTAACCATAGCACTAGGGGCAACACTTTCTGGCCGAATTACCAGGCTGATCACAATGAACGCCAAAGTATAGATGCTTAAGCTGCATGCGAAAACCACTGAAAGGTTTGAGAATCCCCTCAAAGTTGCAACCCTCAATCTGTTCACTACTTTCAAAATGTTCAGTTCTCCTTTCCCACTCTTTTAGATACGTCTATGTTCCTGCTCTTATATTGAATACTGTCAACCAGAATCTGTCATCTAGTGTGAAAGATGGCATTTTTGAGCCCCTAAATTTAATGTAGGTGCACCCAAAATGTTTAATCGATCCTCAGAATTCTTTAGTAAGTAATTTTTCCTTCAAAACGTTTCTTTTTATGCAGTGAAAAGTGCCACAGCCTCCTTATGTCTCAGTATTAGGGACCTTGAACAGAATGTGTTTGCCTATGAAATATGGCTTGTGGTTCTCTGAGATAGCATTCTTCATTCCATTCCAAGGAACCACACTGCTGGCCACATGAATGAAACATAGTAAAAATACATTACAAAGTCATACTTCATTTTCTCTTATCCATATAATTTAAGGACATGATTAGGAGTGCCCCAGTAATGTGAGCGAAAAATCCACACTCATCAAATACAATACCGCAGAGTGCTGTATTTAGTAAGTGTGGTTCATTTGTGAAAAAAAAGTGCTGAGTGTTAGAAATGGGGGTCTCTAGTTGGCAGGGGTAGGTACCTTTGTCCAAATAGGGACCCTTGCTTCTAGTCAGGGTAAGGGGGATACACCTCTAAAAATAAACCCTGCTCACCCCCTTGGTAGATGGCACGAGCAGACAGGCTTATCTCAGAGGCAGTGTGTAAAGCATTTGTGAACACATACAGTAATACAGTGAAAACACTACAAATGGACACCACACCAGTTTAGAAAAATAAGTAATCTTTATCTAAACCAAAACAAGACCCAAACGGCAAAAATACACAATACAGTAATAAAAATATGACTTACAAATGGTAGAAATAGTTCAGTTCAAAGCATATTGCAGATGCAACACTTTTCACACAAAGTACCTTCGATGCGTCGCGCACACAAATAAAAAGGGCCGCAGGGAAGGTGATGCGTCGGTTCCTTATACTCAGTGAAGGTGATACGTCGGTTCCTTGCTCCGGGGGAGGTGATGCATCGGTTCCTTACTGCTACGCAGGGGAGGTGATGTGTCGGTTTCTTACTGCGTGGGGAGGTGATGCGTCGCTTTCTTACTGTGCCCCCGAACGATGCGACAGGCTTGGCGCCTCGATGCTGTGCGAAGATCCGGGACTATGCGTGGGTTCTGGCAGTCGCACAGCAGGGCTTGCGTCGGAATCGGTGCGGTGATCTCGGACTTCAGAGATCGGTGGACTCGAAGCGGCGTGCAGCGATTTCTTGAGCCGCGGACAGGCGATGCGTCAGTTTCTTCGGCGATGCGTCGAAAACAGGTATGGTTGCGTCATGCTTCTTGTTGTTGCTTTTTCAGCTCCCTTCAGCCAGAACAACCTCCAGAGGCCCAGAATAGCTACAGGCAACTCTTGGCAGGTCAGAACTCCCAGCAAGGAAGTTCAGGGGAGCTGGGGGTGAAGTCCTTGTGTCCCTGAGACTTCAGAACAGGAGGCAAGCTCAGTTTCAAGCCCTTGGAGATCTTCCTCAAGCAGGGGACACAGCAAACAGCAAAGTCCTTTTCCCTTTCCTTGGCAGAAAGTAGCCACTGCAGGCCAACCCCAGACAACAAACAGCACAGGGGCAGTATTCCTCCTCAGTTTCACCAGCTTTTCTCCTTGGCAAAGGTTCCTCTTGATTTCACAGAAGGGTTCTAAAAGTCTGGGGTCTGAGCCCCTCTCTTTATACAGCAAAATCCTTTGTTCTCTGGTGGCAGAGAAGCCCTGTGCTCAGTCAAAACCAGTTCCGTCCTCCATGGTGCAGCTTCCTGGCAGGAGGTGGAGACAGCATTGTGGAAGGCAGACCAAGCCCATTCAGGTGAAAGGAAATCTCCTCCCGCTACTCTAAATTTAGCCCAGGTCTATTCAGCCCAGCCCTGACTCATCCAGACTCTCTGGAGCCACTGCACCTCCCCAGCCCCTGTCACTCCAAAGCCAGACAGTCAATACACATCCTAGCAGAGGCACACTGGATGGCTAAGCAAGAAACTACCTACTTTCTAAAAGTGGTATTTTCAAACACAGAATGTAAAAATCACCCTCACTAAAGGATGCATTTTAACATTGTGAGTTCAGGAATACTAAACTTTATTTTCCTACCTTGTTTGCAGGGGTAGTTATGTTTATAAGATGTTATAAGCAAATTCCCCATTCTATCCTATCGGAACAGGTAGCCTTGCAATAGTGAAAAACGAAATTGGCAGTATTTCACTATCAGGACATGCCACACACACCAGGGCATGTCCTACCTTTCACATACACTGTACCCTGCCCACAGGGTGCCTTGGGCCTACCTTAAGGGTGACTAACATGTAAGAAAGGGAAGGTTGGGGCCTGGCAAGTGGGTGCACTTGCCAAGTCGACATGGCAGTACCAGACTGCACACAGGCTCTGCAATAGCAGGCCAGAGTTACATTTACAGGCTACTCGTGTGGGTGGCACAATCAGTGCTGCAGCCCACTAGCAGCATTTGATTTACAGGCCTTGAGCACACACAGTGCACTGTACTAGGGACTGACTAGTAAATCAAATAAGCCAATTATGGAAACACCAATCCATAACAACCATTGACAAAGGGACACTTGCACTTTGGCACTGAACAACAGTGGCAAAGTGCCCAAAGCATCTAGACCAGCAAAACGAAGTCCAACACACAGCAAAAACATAGGAGGTAAAGGCAAAAAATACAGGGGCAACCCACGCCAATGATGCCAGGTCTAACACTGGGGCTCTCCTCAGGCACCAGCCCATTGCTCCTATTAGCGCCGCCTATAATAGAACCAACTACTAACCATGAAACCCTACAAGTGTGGAGAGGGTGTGGCGTAACAGCCAGAGCTGTCGACTTTGGAGCTGGGGAACCAGGTTCCAGTCTCGGCGTAGGCTCAAACATCCTGTGATTCTGGGCAAATCACTTAATCTCCCCCTGCCTACCAAAAATGAATGGTGCTCATGAAAAGCACTGCAATACCCAAAGGTCGTGTTTGTGCTATAAGCGCCGGTTTTGATGATTAAGTGCTAGTGCCGAGGACCGGAAACCACCAGCTCAAATTAAGCACTGTATTACATCACTTTTCAACAGTTCTGCATCTTGGAATGTACAGGACTTAATAATACTGCATGCTTTTCACAGTTTGCAGATGCAAAACCTGGATGCAGCAACGTTTCCCTGCACAAATTCAGCTAGGTTTTACTTGCCAATCTTAGAGCCATATTTTCGCACTACTTGTAACCCTAACTATGCCCTATATTTTCTATCTGCCTAATATTATGAAAACCTAACTTTCTTTTAAAGTACTGTGTGCTATCATTTGGTTCTTCCTCTGTCTATCCACTAATCCATCAACATGAACTACTGAAATGGAATTATGAATGACTGAGCTTTTTTTGGGATGAAAGCAAAAGAAAACACAAAAGTTGATAGAGTACAACATTAATTGAATCTGCTGAAAATGAAACCACAAACATCCCAAACAGCTGCTTGGAAATCTGTTGCCTTGTGAGAACTGACAGCACTTGTTATATAGAAGAAGCTATATATAGAAACCAAGCAGCATTACTTACAATAGAAGATGCTTTCATGCAAATGGATTTCCAAAAGGATCCGGGAATGGAATCGAAGGCGCTGGCTGCTGTGGCACAGGACTCTGTTGAACACAGGCACAGAATTCACTTCAGAACATAGTCTACGCTTTATATCTGTTCTCATACTTTAACAAGATTGATACTTTCACAGTAAATTAAGTGAACAGAAGAAGAACTAGCTCTCCCATGAAATAGGAAGACTCCTTTGTATTGGTGGTATTTACACACAAGGCACAATTCGCAAACACACCATTAACACCTGCCAGGAATTCACAAAAGAATTCCTAGCAGGGGTGAATGGGTGTACCACTAAAGATGTCTCTGCCACAAGTGCAGAAAAATCTGGAGTAGTAAATCCCTCACAAGGGATGGGAAGTGGGCATTACCACATGTGGTTTGCCTTGTAAGTTTGTGAACGCCCACGCATGTTTGTGACCACTCACAAACAGAAATGCGGCCCTTTCCAACCGTGGATATGGTCAGAGGTTCTGCCCTTCAAGGGCTGGAGTCAGCAGCGACCGGTGCAGGTAAGCGCGGTGGGGGAATGTCGACAGACGACGGAATAGGGAAAATTAAATAAATAAAAATAAATCTGATTCTGTCGTCTGTTGAGTGTTGACATCCCCCCCTGCCCCGCCCCACCGTGCTTACCTGCACTGGCTGCTGCTGGCTGGAGTAACTCTCTACCCCTTCCATGGTGGGAAGGGAAATTAATCACCTCAGGTATTCTAAGCCTTCTCCACTGGGTGAAATGTTTTCCCAAAAGAGAAAAAAAAGAACAAAAAATGCTTTTGCACATTAGGCCGCCCTTCCTGCTGTGTGGAATCCTACGCTGTGGACAACTGGGCATGGGGGAAAAGGCAGCTTTTAAAAAGTCACATGACAGGTGCAACAGTATACCTGGTAACCTGTGCCTGACATGGCTTTCCAGGTACATCACTACACTTGTTTTGTGAACAACACAAAACTGAAAAAGTACATTCAGGCGGAGTCACAGAACTTCAGTCATACTTTTGCACTGGTGTAGGTGAATTGGACTCATTTTTTATCTTTCACCCGCGAGCCCAATGATGGTTCCCTTATGGAGATCACCAGGTACTCTAGGCATCATGCACCAATCATTCTGCTGTCCACTGATATTGGTTTGAGCCAATAGGCCATTGTTTATGAGCAGGTTTATTGTGCACAGAGACATTTGCTTAGACGTCTTTAGTTACATCACTTGCAACCCTTAGTTATAGGAGGTAGCTAGATACAGCAGCCAACACATGGATATTTGCATTCTTGGATGCTCTGCGCGTTGTATGTAACTGTTATTAAAAGCAGCATGGATATGAATTTACTATATTAAAACACCATTTTCTAATAAACAACATTTTAATAGAGTTCTTCTAATGAAACTCACTTGCCATCCCTGGATCAGCATATTCTACTTACTAATAAAGTTATACTTTTCAAAGTCTTTTGTGAAAAATGATCTAATAAAATTGTGCCCAGCACTCACAGGGTTTTTTGTAGAGTTGCTGAATAGGTCAGTTCCAAATGGGTTTTCAAAGTTGATTTCGGCAGCTTTGGAAGCAGGAAGATTATTTTGTCTTGGTGCTGGCTTTGGGGGCTCTGAAAAACATTACAAACACTAATGCAGGGCTTACCAACATTGAAAATGGGAAACATATGTAAATCATGGATAGTACTTTCCCCTTGTCCCCTGGCTGACCAAGAGCAATTGAGTAAAGTAGAGTGGTATGGAGTGCAGTGGCCTAGAGTGGCTTGATATAGAGTAGAGCTGAGTTGGGTAGAATGGCATAGAGTGGAGTGGGGTAGACTAGAGTGGCGTAGAGTGGAGTGGCATGGTATAACCATTATAAGATACAGTTCAAACAATGTAAGAGAAATCATGATCTCACAACACCTTTGCGGGTTGTGGGAGTGTCATTGAGGCAATGGTTTTCAAGACTCCGGAGGTGGTTCACACGAACCACAAATAATGCCCAATAGAACTCATTACATTTAAATGTTTACAGATGACACCAATTTTCAGTTCCTAAATAATTAAACACATTCCGATGCCAATTTCACTTCCTTATCTGCTATCTAAAATAAATTTGCTTTGCCAAGAGTCCTTTAAAATACCCATTATAACACAATAAAACAGAATTTTGATTTTCTCCACTATCACCATTCAAGGTGGCAATAGCCATTACCATAAGAAATGGCAATGGGAGGTGGGGGGCATTAAACATGGAAGAGATATTTCCACCACTCAGAAGAAAAGGAACTACCTAATACTAACTTTAATGATACATTTCTCAATTATGCACATGTACGAAGTCATAATTCCCCACTGAACTTACATGAGTAATATCATACACAATGGGTCCTTTCGTGTTGGAAAAATGTTTAGGGAAGTATTGATTTCCTTTCCATTTAAGATGTGCTGCTCTGCATCAACCTTATATTGTGATCTATATTACAGTACTGTACTACAAGTCCTAACATTTTAGCAATCACTTTATATTCTGCCACTTAGGCCCTGATTTCAAGTACCCTAGAGTTGGATGTGATAATTATCACCCCCGATAAAATCCCACACTGGGATGTTCGGAATTGAAATGGGATCGAAAATTATTGCCTATTCTGAGTTTTTCCCGAAAACATGGGGCATAACATATAGGGCCTTATTACGATGTCGGGCAACGTTGGAGAATTGGGACCAACCGACTGGTTGGCAGTCCCGACCGCAGTATTACAATGTGACCGCACATTGTGCGGTCGCATACTCACATTTCCCTATGGGAGCTTGTGCTACGGCCGTAAACCAGCCACAGGACAAGCTCCCTTAGAGAAATGGGAGAATCTGTTCATCCCTGCACCGCGTGGCAGGCACCTCAAGGTGCCTGGCACATGGTGCAGGGATTAACAGGGGTGCACCATATCGGCCCCCAACCGGAGGCCGCAGGGAGAAGGGGGGCCTGCTAGGGGCTCCCACAGTCGCTTTCCGATAGGCTTTCCATGTCGAAATGCTCAACATGGAAAGCCTGTCGGAAACAGACATCGTAATCTCGATGGCGGAAATGCTGTCCATTGGCATTACGGTGGGGCCTCAGACTGGTCGACAGGCTCCTTAAACCCATTGGAATCCAGCTGGAATGACTGTCTGGTTTCACTTTTGACCGATTGCATTATTGTAATGCGCCGGTCGGAAATGAAACCTACGATGTGACTCGGAAGCTTTCCAAGTCACATAGTAATGAGGCCCATAGTGTTTACTGCATGTCCCGTTATTTACTTGCCATTTTTTGATTATTTGTGCATTCCCGGTAGGGTTAGAAATTTACTGGCCCACTCATAATGAGTGCCTTGGTATTAGACGGCTGCACTTGGAGGGCTTAACAGGAGTGCAGTATGGGGACCAAATATTATTCCTATTTTGAACTTTAGAGGTTCTAAACCAAAGCATTTTTGCTTTCTGAGAAGTTCCCTTGTGTAATATGTTAGTTTTTAAATTACTGTGAATGGCATTTGGATCTAGTATGTTAGTGCTAGGCCAAAGACAAACAACACAAGCACATAATACGAATTCGTTTACAATTAAATAACATATAAAATACAATTATATTACCATTGACTTTAGCAGAAAGTTGATTTATGTCAAAATCATCATGGTCGTTGGTTTCTTGAGGAATTCCTACTTTGCTGTTGAAATAGTTGGCAAATGCCCCAGATGCACCACCTGAGGTGCCTTGCTGTTCTCCACGCCTCGCAGGAACAGCTGGAGGCTTTGTCATTTGGAAATCCTTGAACAACTCTTTGACATTCTTGTTTTCCTTTTCTCCAAGTGGATCTAAGGCAGTGAAAGCATCACTTTCCTTCTTAGTAGTCTCTTTCTGAGGCACAGGCCTTGGTGGCGGCTGAGGAGGAGATGCTAACATGGATGAAGGCGATAGCGAGAGAGCCATTGGAGAAGTATATATGCTGATCTGGTTGAAAGGGTTGCCCATGGTTCCGTGCTGAGTCCACGAATTAGGCTGAGCAGGGGCAGGTTGGTTCCAGGTGATAGGAGGTTGGTTCACGGCTGGAGCTCCAAACTGCGTCGGCTGATTCCATCCAGGTCCAGGCACTGGTGCACTGAACACACCCGGCTGATTATACCCTGCAGTCTGGGCGGCCATCACTGGCCCAGTTAGCAAGGTAGCAGGCTGCCCGAAAGCTAGAGACTGTGGACTCCAAGTTGTGGTTTGAGAAGAGATGCCATGTAGTCCACCTAAAAGATAAAAGGGAACAAAATGACAAAAAATTATATTTTTCACAGTTTTGTCATGATACATTTTAGCTTTCGTCAATTCATGAATTTCTATTTCTAGTAGCTATTACATTTCAACATCTGTTGGGTAATTTATTCAAAAATGCATTTAAAGTTAAAATGTGTTACTTAATGCACATCTTTTCATCATATTGCTGTGACTCTACTTTTAGAATAATTATACTGGAGAATTCTATGATTATGAGTGCATGTATTATGAGAAGGGTGACTGTTCTATGTTTGTCATCCTAATTGAAGCCCGTAGTAGAATGAATTCTAGACAGCAAATGCAACACGCATGGGCAAAGCCAATAGGTTTCGTCTACGCGAGAGGTATTGGCTTTGCCAATGTCTTTTAGACATGTTGTAAAGCAGCGTGGGGTGGAATAGAGTAGAGTGCAGTGGAGAGACATGGTGTAGAGTGGTGTGAAGTGGAACAGAGTGGAGTGGCATAGACTAGAGTGACAAAGTGGAGTGGCGTAGAGTGATGTACAGTGGAGTGGAGTAGCATAGAGTAGAGTGGAGTGGACTGGCATAGAGTAGAGTGCCATAGAGTAAAGTAGAGTGCTATAGAGTGCAATGGCGTAGAGTGGATTGATATAGAGTAGAGTTGAGTTGGCTAGAGTGGCATAGAGTAGAGTAGGGTAGACTAGAGTGGTGTAGAGTGGAATGGCATGGAGTAGCATACAGAGGAGTGGAATAGCGTAGAGTGGTGTGGAGTGGCATAGAATGGAGTGGAGTAGAGTGGACTAGAGTTGCAAAGATTAAAGTTCCATGGAGTGGAGTAGAGTGGTTTGGAGTAGAATAGAGTAGAGTGGCATAGAGTAGAGTGGCAAAGAGTGAAGTGGGTAAAGAAGAGTGGTGTAGAGTAGAGTGGCGTAGAGTAGAGACATTGAGTGAAGTAGGGTAGAGTGGCATAGTGTGGGACTGTGTGGAGAGGCATGGTGTAGAGTAGAGAGACAGAGTAGGCAGGTAGAGTTGAGAGTGGCATAGAGCGGAGTGGCATGAAGTGGTGTGGAGTGGCATAGCGTAGAGTTGTGTAGAGCAGAGTAGTGTGGACTGGCGTAGAATGCAGTGGCATAGAGTGCAGTGGTATAAAGTGATGTAGATTAGAGTAGAGTGGCGTATAGTGCACTGGGGTACAGTGTGGTGGCAAAGAGTACAGTAGAGTGGCTCAGAGTTCAGTGGCATAGAGTAGAGTGGTGTATAGTGCAGTGGTATAGAGTAGAGTGGTGCAGAGTAGAGTGCACCAGAGTGCAGTGCCATAGAGTAGAGTGCAGTGCCATAGAGTAGAGTGCAGTAGTGTAGAGTGTAGTGGCATAGAGTAGAGTGGTACATAGAAGAGCTGCGCAGAGTGCAGTGGCGTAGAGTGCAGTAAAATTCAGTGTAGTGACACAGAGTAGAGTGGTGGAGAATAGAGTAAAATGGTGCAGAGTTAAGTAGAGTAGATTGGTGCAGAGCACAGTAAGGTGGCATAGAGTGCAGTGGCGTAGAGTGAAGGAGTGCAGAGTAGAGCGCAGTGGCATAGAAAGCAGTTGCATAGAATAGAGTGGTGCAGAGTAGAGTACAGTGGCAGAGTGCAGTGGCGTAGAGCAGAGTAGATTGGTATAGAGAGCAGTGGCATAGACCAGAGTACAGTGGCGCAGCAAAAACTGCAGTGGCATAGAGTGGTGCACTGTAGGGTGTGGTACAATGCATTGGTGTAGAGTACAGTGGTGTAGAGTGCAGCTGCGCAGAATGGAATGCAGTGGCATAGTGTGCCATTGTGTAGAGTAGAGTGGTAAAGAGTAGAGTGGTAAAGAGTAGAGTGGTAAAGAGTAGAGTGGTAAAGAGTAGAGTGGTACAGAGTAGAGTGCAGTGGCATAAAGTACAGTGGTGTGGAGTGGTACAGAGTAGAGTGGTGTAGAGTGCTGTGGCCTAGAGTAGTGTGGTGCAGAGCAGAGTTTTGTAGAGTACAGTGGCATAGAGTGCAGTGACATGGAGAGTATAGTGGCAAAGACTGCAGTGGTGGAGAGTGCAATGGCATAGAGTGCAGTGGCGTAGAGTGGTGCAGAGCACAGTGGCGTAAAGTGCAGCGGTCTAGAGGGGTGCAGAGTAGAGTAGCGTAGAGTGCAGTGGCATAGAGTAGAATGGTGTAGAAAACACAAAAGTGGTGTAGAGTGCACTGGCTTAGAGTGCTTTGGCGTACGGAAAAGAACAGTGACACAGTGGAGTAGTGCAGGGTAGAATAGAGTGGCGTAGAGTGCAGTGGTGTAGAGTGGTGCAGAGTAGAGTGCAGGTGTGTAGAGTGTAGTGACATAGAGGGCAGTGGCATAGAGTATAGTGGTACAGAATAGAGGGCAGTGGCATAGAGTGCAGTAACAGAGTGCAGTGGTGTAGAGTACAGTGGCATAGAGTGCAGTGATATAGAATGTAGTGGTGTAGATTCAAGTTGTGCAGAGTAGAGTGGCATAGAGTAAAGTGGCATAGAGTAGAGTGATGTAGAGTAGATTAGAGTGGCATAGAGTGCAGTGGGATAAATGCATTGGCATAAGTGGATTGGTGTAAGTGGATTGGCGTAGAGTACAGTAGCGTTGAGTGCAGTGATGTGGCGTAGAGTGCAGTTGTGCAGAGTAGAGTGCAGTGACATAGATTTCAATGGCATAGAGGGCAGTGGCATAGAGTAAAGTAGTAAAGAGTGCAGTGGCATAAAGTGCTGTTGTATGGAGTGGTGCAGGGTACAGTGGCATAGAGTGCAGTGGCCTAGTTTAGAGTGGTGTAGAGTAGAGTGAAGGGGAGTGGAGTGCAATAAAGTGCTAAGGCACAAAGTGCAGTAGCATGGGGTGGTGCAGAGTAGAGTATAGTGACATAGAGTATAGTGCCACAGAGTGCAGTGGCATTGAGTGCAGTGGCATAGAGTAGACTGGTGTAGAGTAGAGTGGCGTAAAGTGCAGTGGTGTAGAGTGGTGCAGAGTAGAGTGGCATAGAGTCCAGTGGCCTAGAGTGGTGAAGAGTAAAGTGCAGTGGTATAGAGTGAAGTGGCATAGAGTACAGTGGCATAGAATGTAGTGGCCTAGAGTAGAGTGGTGCACAGTAGAGTGAAGTGGAGTGCAATAAAGTGCTTTGGTGTAAAGTGCAGTGGCGTGGAATGGTGCAGAGTAGAGTATAGTGACAGAGTACAGTGGCACAGAGTGCAGTGGTGTAAATTGCAGTAGCCTAGAGTAGAGAGGTATGGCTTAAAGTGCAGTGGCGTAGAGTGGTGCAGAGTAGAGTGTCGTTGAATGCATTGACATAAGTGCATTGTGTAGAGTGCTGTGACGTAGAGTGCAGCTCTGCAGAATGTAGCGCAGTGGTGTAGGGAGCAGTGGAGTGGAGTGGCATAGAGTGCAGTCGCATTGAGTACAGTGGTGTAGAGTGGTACAGAGCAGAGTGCAGTGACATAGATTGCAGTGGCATAGAGTGGTGCAGAGTAGAGTGCAGTGGTATAAAGTAGAGTGATGCAGAGTAGATTAGAGTGGCATAGAGTGCAGTGGCATAGAGTGTGGTGGTGCAGCGTAGAGTGCTGTTGGGTGCAGTGGTGGAGAGTGCAGTGGTACAGAGTAGAATAGAATGCTGAGGAGTGCAGTGCCAAAAGTTCACTGGCGTAAGTGCAGTGGCGTAGAGTGCAGTGGTGTGGCGTCGACTGCAGTTTTGCAGAGTAGAGTGAAGTGGCATAGAGTGCAGTGGCATAGAGTAAAGTAATGTATAGTGCAGTGGCATAGAGTGCAGTGGCCACGAGTAGAGAGGTGTGGCGTAAAGTGTAGTGGTGTAGAGTGGTGCAGAGTAGTGTCATAGAATGCAGTGGCATAAAGTGCAGTGACATGGAGTGGTGCAGAGTGGCGTGGTGTGCAGTGGCATACATAGAGCGATGCAGAGTAGAGTGTCATTGAGTGCAGTGACATAAATTGCAGGGATGTAAAGCACTGTGGAGCAGAGTTGAATGCTGCTGCGTAGAGTGCAATGGCGTAGAGTAGAGTTGTGGAGAGTAGAGTACAGTCGCATAGAGTTCAGTGTAGCAGAGTAGAGTGATGCAGTAGAGTGTCATTGAATGCACTGACATAAGTGCATTGGTGTAGAGTGCCGTGACGTAGAGTGCAGCTCTGCATAATGTAGCACAGTGGTGTAGGGAGCAGTGGCGTAGAGTGGAGTGGCATAGAGTGCAGTGGCATTGAGTGCAGTGGTGTAGAGTAGTACAGAGCAGAGTGCAGTGGCATAAAGGGCAGTGGAATGGAGTGCTGCAGAGTAAAGTGGTGTAGAGTGCAGTGGCCTAGAGTAGAGTGGTGCCGACGAGAGTGTCAGTGAGTGCAGTGGCATAGAGCGCAGGGACAGAGTGCAGTGGTGCTGAGTAGAGAACAGTGGTGTAGAATATAGCAACATACTGTGCAGTGGCGTAGAGTGGTGCAGAATAGAGTGAAGTGGCACAGAGTGCAGTGGTGTAAAGTACAGTGGCATACAGTGCAGTCACAGAGTGCAGTGACAGATTGCAGTGGCATAGAGTGGCGCAGAGTAGAGTGGCGTAGAGTGCAGTGGTATAAAGTAGAGTGATGCAGAGTAGATTAGAGTGGCATAGAGTGCAGTGGCATAGAGTGTGGTGGTGCAGAGTAGAGTGCTGTTGGGTGCAGTGGAGGAGAGTGCAGTGGTGCAGAGTAGAGTAGAAAGGTGTAGAGTGCAGTGGCAAACGTTCACTGGCGTAAGTGCATTGTCGTAGAGTACAGTGGCGTAGAGTGCAGTGGTGTGGCGTCGACTGCAGTTGTGCAGAGTAGAGTGAAGTGGCATAGAATGCAGTGGCGTAGAGTAAAGTAATGTATAGTGCAGTGGCATAGAGTGCAGTGGCCTAGAGTAGAGAGGTGTGGCGTAAAGTGTAGTGGTGTAGAGTGGTGCTGAGTAGAGTGTCATAGAATGCAGTGGCATAAAGTGCAGTCACATGGAGTGGTGCAGAGTGGCGTGGTGTGCAGTGGCATACATAGAGCGATGCAGAGTAGAGTGTCATTGAGTGCAGTGACATAAATTGCAGTGATGTAAAACACTGTGGAGCAGAGTTGAATGCTGCTGCGTAGCGTGCAATGGCATAGAGTAGAGTTGTGGAGAGTAGAGTACAGTCGCATAGAGTTCAGTGGAGCAGAGTAGAGTGATGCAGAGTAGAGTGTCATATAGTGGAGTGGTGTAGAGTGGAACAGAGTAGATTGCTGTGGCATAGCGTACAGTGGCGTAGAGTAGTGGCATAGAGTGCAGTGGCATAAAGTGCAGTGGTGTGGAGGGGGGCAGAGTAGAGTGGCATAGAGTCCAGTGGCCTAGAGTAGAGTGTAGTGGCCTAGAGTGTAGTGACCTAGAGTAGAGTGGTGCAGAGCAGAAAGCAGTGGTATAGAGTGCAGTGGCATAGAGTACAGTGGCCTAGAGTAGAGTGGTGCAGAGTAGAGTGAAGTGGAGTGTAGTGCAATAAAGTGCTTTGGCGTAGAGTGTAGTGGTGTGGAGTGGTGCAGAGTAGAGTATAGTGACAGAGTACAGTGGCACAGAGTGCAGTGGCGTAGAGCGCAGTGGCATAGAGTGGACTGGTGTAGAGTAGAGTGGCATAAAGTGCAGTGGTGTAGAGTGGTGCAGAGTAGAGTGGCATATAGAGCAGTGGTGTAGAGTAGAGTGGTACAGAGTGCAGTGGCATAAAGTGCAGTGGTGTGGAGTGGTGCAGAGGAGAATGGTATAGAGTCCAGTGGCCTAGAGTAGAGTAGTGCAGAGTAGAGTGCAGTGGTCTAGAGTGTAGTGGCCTAAAGTTGAGGGGTGCAGAGCAGAGTGCAGTGGCATAAGAGTGACGTAAATTGCAGTGATGTAGAGTATAGTGGAGCAGAGTTGAGTGCTTTGGCGTAGAGTGCAATGGAGTAGAGTTGTGGAGAGTAGAGTGCAGAGGCATAGTGTGCAGTGGTGTAGATTGGTGCAGTGGCATAGAATGCAATGGCATAGAATGCAATGGTATACAGTAGAGTGGTGCAGAGTACAGTAGAGTGCGTAGAGTGCAGTGAGATAGAGTAGAGGGTGCATAGTAGAGTAAAGTGGTGTTGATTGTAGTGCCATAGAGTGCAGTAGATTAGAGTGGTGCAGATTAGAGTGGTGTAGAGTGCACTGGTCTATAGTAAAGTGATGTGGTGTAAAGCGCAGTGGTGTAGAGTGCAGTGACATAGAGCGGCACAGAGTAGAGTGTTGTAGAGTGTGGTGGCATAAAGTGCAGTGGCATGGAGTGGTGCAGAGTAGAGTGGTGTACATTGCAGTGGCCTAATGTAGGGTGGTACAGAATAGAGTGTTGTGGAGTGCACTGGTGTAAAGTAGAGTGGTGCAGAATAGAGTGTTGTTGAGTGCAGTGGCATAGAGTGCACTGGCATAGAGTGGTGCAGAGTAGAGGTATAGTGGCTTAGAGTGCAGTGGCGCAGGGTGCACTGGTGTAGAGTGAAGTAGCGTAGAGTGCAGTGGCATGGAGCAGAGTGGTGTAGAGTACAGTGGCATAGAGTGCAGTGGCATAGATTGCAGTGTTGTAGACTAGAATGGTACAGACAAGAGCAGAGTGGCATAGAGTGCATTGCCATAGAGTTGTGTGGTACAGAGCAGAGTGCAGAGGCATGGAGTAGAGTGGTGCACAGCAAAGTTTACTGGTGTAGAGTGCAGTGGCACAGAGTAGAGTGCAGTGGGGTAGGGTGCCGTGTCATAGAGTACCGGATGGTGGTAGGAGGGAAAAGAAGAAACATGGAAAGGGAACAGGTGGGACGGGACTAGAAGCTACATTGACGAGGAAATGGGAGATGGACTGAAATCACAAGCACTCATATGGAGTGCTTGAATACAGACTTGGTCCATGCTTCAGGGGAGGGTTAAACACAAGAAGAGGACATGACGCGTGCATGCCGTGACAAACGTGAGAGAAAGAAATGAGGGCGACACTGAAGCTAACAAATGGTAAGCTATGTGCGGGCTGTAAGTCCACTGTATGCAAAAAAAAGTCTCACAGAGACAATGCATGCGCTGTCTAGGCGAGACCCAAAAATTAGTTCATACAATATTCATGATGAGTTCACAGGTATGATTAGGTGGTATACAGAAGAACATTTATTGGTAGCTTTAAATGATTTCTTCCCATGAGAGTCTGCGGAGTTCTGCAAGCGAGAGGAATCGGCACGTCACAATGGTTTTTAGCACCGGGAGCTTGTTCCGGACTACAAATCAGCGTGAATGGCACCACGCGGCGGGCCAGAGGGTGCTGCTTCTTTGTTGCCACTCGAGTACATTTTCTACTTGAGCTGCAGCTTTCTCACCACAAGTGGCAGCTTTCTTACTGTGAACATTCGCAACTGCCCGTGATCGCCCGCATTGAGAAAATCTCTCCGAGTGCTGTCCTAGCCCCCAAAAATCACACTAGGAGACACCAATTCTTGCTTGAGCTGGCCAACTCAACATTGGCGAGCCCATGCGAGAAAAACTCTGCCACATGACGGTTGGTGGCGTTTTAACCCCTTCGGTGCTTATGACGAGACCAGCTCGTCATGAGTCACAGTGGAGCTGTGCTCATGACGAGCTGGTCTCGTCATAACAGGTGCGCACCGCCCACGCGTGATTAATTCCCCGCCTGTGCGGGAGAATTAATAAGTGGGCGGGTTTGTGACGAGACCAGCTCGTCATGAGCACAGCTCCACTGTGACTCATGACGAGCTGGTCTCGTCACGAGCACCGCATTCACCCCCCCCCCCCGCCCCCGCACTCGCGGGGGAATTGCCCCCGCAGCGAAGGGGTTAACGGAACTCCGTGTTACAAGTGTAATGCGGAGTGGGCAAAACTCTGCGGGCAGAGACTAATTTATAGCCCACCCCTAGCTTTGAGTAGAGAATATAATCCCCTACGTGCTTGTTCTTTTTTTACACCTTTCCTACTGCTATAAAATCTGCAATTTAATGGTAACAATGTCACTGAATTCTTCATCTACTCAGGAGGAGCTAAGTTTTTTATGCCTTGCTAAATTATTTCTCCACATGAACCATTTACATGGTTATGTCTGCATAATTGTGTGACATGACTGTGAACAATGGTGTAGGTGTCACACTCATTCAAGGAACGAGAAGTGGCTGTTACAAGCTGGGGTAAGCCTTCTGAGTTTGTGAATGGCCACAAACACATCAGTTTGTGAGCATTCACAAATTGCTGTCTAAAACTTTTCCACCTTGAAATTGTGCGGGGATTTGCTCCTGTCAAAGGCTGGAGTAAATCAATTTATAGGGACGGAAGAGGAGCCGAACATTCCCAAACTTGATGGGGTGTTGTGGAAAAAAAATACTTTCCATAAGCAAAAATAAAAAGAGATACAGTTGCACATTGGCACTGTATTTCCCATAAGAAAATTGTACTATGCATACATTGCCACATTATGAAAATGCATAGGCCTGAAAACATAAGAATTCCAAAAGTAAATGTGGAAAAGGATAACTGTCACAAATTTCCAGACAGACTTCTGGAATTCTTTAAAAAATGTAAAAGTACAATCAAGCAGAGGTGTGAATTGGTCACTTTGTGCTTGCAACTTTTATTATCTAGCTGTTGACACCTGTTTCATATAGGTACCCCAATATAGGCTCAGGTAGCAACCTAACCTCTCACCTATATTTCCCCTGCCATTACACTACATAACGGTTTTTGGGACTGACCTTTTACCTAGTTAAGGTACTGCTAACAGGACCTGGGGTTTTCCCTGTAAACTAGCCTCATCCATTATGCATGAGGATTCTTGGAAACTCAGCAGGACTACCATCTCCTGCATAATAACTATGTATAAGGGTCATTCCTTCCGTCATCCTAAGTCCGACATGACACAGTAAGGTAGATTCCATGAGGGTACCACTTAGGGTATATAAACACCATATCTTTGCTGAGGCAGGGAGAGGAGGAGAAAAAGGACTTCCATGCTGACACACTGACGCATGATGCTGAGGTTCCTGCACGCAGACACTCCAGTTCGCAGTAGTCTGACATCCCTCGCGGGGTGTCCATCTCGAGACCAAGACGGGGTCCCAGAGTCTCTCACTTCAGGTGATAGGGTTGACTGTATCCTAGAGGGATTCTTGACTCCACACCTACATACATGCTAGGTACACTTACGTACATCTAGTTAGGGTTGCATCGTAGGAGTACGCATTATTACTGTCATGTATTTTTATACCTGCCTGTATTCAATGTTTTAGCACTATGGTAGAAATCTACCATCCTTTTACTCTGTTGGTGCTTATAAGCATTTATATCTGTTTCTGTCTTGTGGTTGTCTCAGCACACCTATTTTACACTAGAATGACGCTGGTTCAATAAATGCTTATTGAAAATGTCCCCACCGTTTATTCTGTGTATCTCTCTGAGACAAAGTGAGCACGAGTGACTGAGCGAAAAGTACTGCACTGTTTCCACGATCCCTGATGGGACAGAGTTGTCATTTTCGATAGTTGCCAAGAACTATTCTCTCCTTGGTAAGAGGAGCTTCTAGTGGCACTGTGAGCTAGCTGGTATACAGGCAAACATACCCGGTGGGGGTGTCTAGAATCAGTCTGGACACCAATCCCACAGTCTATGTTGTCTAAATGCGCAGATCCTATATAGGTTTATAGTAACTCCACGACATGGCGCCCAACGTTGGTTTAGTACTTATTTAATGATCAAATCTGAGTAGTTCAGTCGTGCTATTCTCAGAGTCCCCTACTCACATTTGTTCAGAGACGTGTGGAGTGGGAAGGGAACTATCCGCCACAGCTGAGTAGGCATATCCTATGTATTGGCTGTAGGTTTATCAAGCTTGAAGGACAAAAAAAATTCCTATTGTGCATAAAACCTTCTCAGTCTCCTTGAAACTTCTTTTTCAAAATAATGGCAGACGAAGACGCCGCTGCACCAGCACAACGAGCGGCTGCAGCAAGGGAGGAAAAAGAAGATGAAATAAACATTTCAGAAAATTTCAGAACTGCCCTTACTTTAAAACTAGCAGACTATGGAGTCACATCTAGGGGTGGGACAGTAACATTCGTGATTGAGGCACACGAATCATACAGAACAGAGGTATTCTATTCATGGGTTAAATTCCCACAAGCAGATGCACAAACACATACATTTCATTCTTATACTAAATATGAAACACCAGATGAATACTGTCCGTATGAGGACATCAAAATTCCGCTCACCTACCAGGAGCACATAAACTGGTTTAAAGGCGCCCTCCCACACACAAAAGAAAAGGTGAGACTCGGTCTGCTCGGAATAGATGGAGCAACTTGGCCAGTCCTAGCGGCTTACACACTGCATCCAGACATTGACACAATGCCAGTAGCAGACTTACGTCCACTTCATAAAGAAATAATACAACTTTACAGAAACCTGACACAGTTCGTGATGAGAACACTCACACTTCAGCCAGCAAGGGATACACCAGCAGGACAAATTCAGGGATCTACCAATAAAATAACACCAGAAAACGCTACACGCAGCTATGGGTAAAATGCCCACTAGACGTGAGCAAAAGCCATTCTGGATAGCTCAAAAAATAACAGAGCTAGAGGCAGTATTTCCATTCACACAAGCCCTCGGGAAAAACACAGAATGCTAACAATCTGCTTGCCAGTGGGGAATGCTCCCCAGATAGAGGATTGTACCTCTTGGGGTACAGTTTTCACTGCCATATATACCAGAACTCATTGTATCCCTTCATTAGCAGTAATACCAGATGTAATAAGACAAATACAGAATGAGTATGGAGCAGAACCTGCTCTGAACTTAGGGATGAAATTGTTAGGAAACTTTGCCCAGGTATCAGCTATTATATTAGCAAACATAAAAGGGGAGGCAGCAGCAGTGGCAATTCGCCAACGCCTGAGGGATTTCACTCCTTTACAACAGGAACGTGAATTACCTAAAATGATCAAAGATACCAACGCCGAATTAGGTAGAGATAGTTTGGGAGCTAGAGTAACAAAACCTCAACTGATGGGTGGTCCTGAAAAAGAGAACACCAAGCAAGCACCTGATTCTTCCAAGAAGAAATGGGATAATAAAAAACAAAAGAATAGAGAGAATAGATCACAATCCAGGGGTGGGTCTCCTCAACAGGAGCCCTCCGAAAGGAGGTACAACCTTAGGAATCGAGATAACATTAAAAAACCTGACAGGTATCAGGATACTGATACATGTTTCTCTCGTTCCTTTCAGGGTTCATCAAAAAACTCAGAGGGAAGGACGGTCAGAACACAGACAAGAAGAGCATACAAAGTCCAGAGACACGCAACGCGCTTCTGACTATACTTCCAAAAAAGAAGAGAAACCAAAATCAAAACCTCAATTTAATACGAAGAAAGTAGCAGGTCTTAAAGTTAGACATGCCCAGAATTCTGAGGACTCAACTTCTGATCTGACCGGGGAATGGGCTCCGACGATGCTAGACAGCGCAGCAGAAGTAACAATAGCTCGCCGGAACCTGATGGAATTTCTGGTGACAGCTGAGTTGAATGAACATATCACGGTGGAGACACCCGATACGAGGGTAAGTGTCCCGCAGAAGTTACATAAATTAACACTCCAAATGGAGGGGGACAAACCCAGAAAAATTAAAGGTCTCTTTTGGGAGAACTTGACTTATGGATATGACATCCTTTTGGCTGAAAAAGATTGGCCGCCTGAAATTGTTATGAAGTGCCCAAAGGGAGAAATGGTAATTTTACCAGCTTTTTCCGACCTCGTTCCAATATACTTAAAACATACATACGCGCAGGAGTAGGCGGTAGCACTTGCTCTGGCATTATATCACAACCATGTTTGGTGGGATGCTGTGTCACCTCACCATGAAATCCCAGTAAAAACTACTCCAACTCCACAGAGACAGTACCCAATAAAACAAGAATCGAAAAAACATGTCAGGGAGATCTAAGATCAACTTGAATACCAGGGTGTAATTGAAACTTGCACCTCTTCAATGCATAATCCTTTGTTTCCTGTAATGAAACCCGATAATTCATACCGTCTAGTTTTAGACTACAGACATATGAACACGTGCACTAAAACATTTGCAGTACAGAATGCACACAGTGCCGCATTAATGAATAACATTGTGCGGAAAAATACAAAACACTAGATATCTCAAATGGATTTTTCTGCCAAAATATAGCGCCTCAGAGCAGGTATTTGACAGCATTCTCAGCGCTTGGTTCCCAGCATCAATTTTGTTGTCTCCCCCAAGGGTATAAGAATAGCCCTGGGTTGTTCTCCGCTAGGGTAACAGAGTTACTTCAGAATTCGGATGAAGAGGCATTGTCCTATGTAGATGATATTTATCTGACGGATGATGATTTAAAGGATCACATGACCAGGGTGAGCAACATAATTTTGGGGTTCACCTCTGAGGGCTATAAATTTAATTTAAGAAAATCGAAAATAGCCTACCTCAATGTCCGATTTTTGGGATATGAGCTTTCAAGTGAAGGGAAAAGCCTGGCAGCTAATTGTTTAGAAAAATGTGCACTGCTCCAATCTCCTAAATCGTTGAAAAACTTACAATCCATATTGGGATTCTTACATTTTGGCAGAACTTACATTTTAGTTTACGCAGAAAAAGTAAAACCTTTCTACGACCTAATAAGACCTGATTTTTCAGTTAGGCATTAGACAGGAACACACAGATCTCCTCCGTTCCCTATAAGCTGACATGATAGAGTCCAAACACTTACACAAACGTGTTCAACACTACAAATTTGGTGATCCGTGTTATAGCGGGTCAATCATGGTATACTTACCTAACCTTCAATGAAGGCGAAACAGTACCCATAGCATAAAAATCACACTTGTACACAAACGCTGAAATGCGTTTTGCTTCTACAGAAAAAATTCTGACAGCCGTACAGACTGCTGTAGTGAGAGAAAGAGCACTGGCTCAGGGGAAACGAATAATTGTCGTAACTCCAGTACCAGCCTTAGAGGCTGTTACAAAAGCAAGCGTTCCGAATGCTAAAGCTTTACATCCAAGATGGAAACACTGGGCTAATTCTCTCATTGTGACAGATGTAGATTACAACTTTGATTCTACAATTAAGACGCAAGCATTTCTGCAATATGAACAAGAATATCTTCTCCCGAATGAAATAATGCCTCTAGATCAGTATGAATATAGTATTTACACTGACGGTTCTGCTCAGCTGGCCATAGGAAGTAAACAACAATACAGCACTGCATGTGGGATTGTGAAGGGTCATATGCAGGAAGACAAGTTCCATCCTAGCAGTACGAAGACACAGCTGATAGAACTAAAAGCCCTGTTACTGGCACTAATAAATACGGATCGAGAATTCCCCTCACTGATCGTGTGCGATTCATTTTACTGTGTCCAGTCATACAATGAATATCTACACTACTGGGGTCAAAATGGGTTTAAAGTCTCAAAAAGTTGCACAATTAAGCATAAATTGCTATGGGAACAGGTAGCTGCGTTGAAAAATGAACTACCAAGAGCTCACGTGATACACACGCTGAGTCATCAACGTGATGGCGTTCACGTTGAAGGGAATTCATTGGCTGATGAAGCCGCAAAAGGGGAAGTACGAAATGCTGCCGTAGCTGCAATAACTCGTTCTAGTACGAGAATAGACGGACAGATAATGGTAGCTGTCATTGTTTCACACAAAAACAGCACAGCCTTACCGAAAGGTTTTCCACTCAAGTACTCCTACAAATTAGATGCAAAAAATATTCTGTATTCTCAAATTCCAGGAGTGGGGGATAGAGTAATACCAAACATGGATCGCAGATTAGGCTTAATACTAGCTGCACACAAGGGTCTGGGTTCTGTGCACACAGGAGTTACTGCGACTGCTTCTTTATTAAAGCAACACTATTGGTGGTCAGGATTAACTAAACAGACAAAGAATTTTGTCCTAAATTGCAACATCTGCCAGCAGATGAATGGTTCCACCGTAGCAAATCCAGCGCAGAAACCAGTACTTATATCAGACACACCACTCGCTTGTGTCTATTTGGACCACTGCAGCCCCTACAATCGGATGGGGCTTACAAGTACATCTTGGTGGCAGTAGATTCATGCTCTAGATTCCTGTGGGCTTGGCCTCAGCGCTTGGCTGATGCTCGAACGGTTATAAAAGATTTGCGAGTCTTCATAGGGACATACGCAGTAGGCACAGTACATTCTGACTGCGACCCCGCGTTTAACTCTAGGGCTTACAAGGAGGCCATGGGAAGTTTGGGTGTTGCACTGCGGTACTCCTCTCCATACCATCCCGAGGGAAATTTGGTCGTGGAGAGGAAAAACCGGGACTTAAAGCAATCTTAGACAGCAAGAGTATTAGGTTCGGATGGTAGTTGGGTCAATCACTTATATGGGGTCCAGAGAGCTCTTAACAATATGCCAAGAAGTCCCCTAGGAGGTGTCACTCCTTACGAAGTCCTATTTGGGATGAGAATGTGGGTACCTGATCTCGATTTTGAAAGCACAGTGGCAGATGAAAAACCATTTGACATCAATAAACGTTTGGCTGTTTTACAGGATCTCAATGAATTCCGGGCACTAGAAAGCAACGGGGAAGTAAAACGTACCGCCACTGGGGAAGTCAAATCAGCCACGGCAAGACCTGCCTGGATCCCAAAAGTCGTGCATCTGGTCAGAGAAAAGATTGTGGACAAGAAAAAATTTGGGCCATCATACAGAAAGCCTGTACCTGTCCTGGCTGTCGAAGGAACAAGAACAGTACTTCTTCCGCCTTTTGCCGGCAAAAAAAGAAAAGAGATTTGTCTCCATCGATCTAATCAAACCACACTTTGTGGCCGATACTGAATAGTAGGCCTCGTGGGCTCGTGGTAGCCGACGCTCTCCTCTCGCTACCATACAGGAAGTCCAGACAGAAAGACTCATAACAATTGAAGAGTCACCAATACAAAATAATGGACTTTCCAACAATGAAATGGAACTTGTTCCTGATGAAATAGAACATCAAAACACAAATGAAAGACAAATATTAATTCGGCCTACCACCGATATCTACATCAATATGGCTCTACAAGAGACGTCTGCCAGTTCAACAAAACCTGCTGAGCTACTAAAAATAGATCGAACTGCATCTGGCTACTTCATCGATTTTGATACCTTCTCTCTGGATCCCAGTGAACCTGAAACAACGCCAGCTCCAGTTTTCCATAAGCGTCAACTTCATGATTTCTACGCTTCTCAGAAAAAGATCTACCTGGTCTCACCATGGCTACAACTCTGGATAATAACTGGAATACTGTTTTTTCTATTCTGGATTGGCCTAGTGACTGTCTTTTGCTTACTCATGAATGGAAACTATCTCCCAGAACGCTCTGCAGTATCAAATGTGAACTTGGTCCTGAAACCTCATAATCATCTCATTGTGAACAAAGAGACCTGTCCTTCGTGAACATTACAGCTGTTCCAATTCCTGATGGTATAGTTTGGGACAGCGTTTCATATGATGTATTTGGTCCCACTGAACTTTTGAAAATTCCTCATGTGTTCAAAATTTATTTAAATGATATCATTACCTCCAGTACATTTTCTGACGATTGGGATTTTGAAACTGTAAATAATATGCTGTCTGATTTAAAACAATCCGCTGCATTTTCAAGCATTGAAATGGTAGAGGACACAACTAATTACGACACAATGTACTGTTACCAACATTATGGTCATCACTTTTTACATAAATCCAGTATCCCACGAATTTCTTTTACTTACCACCAATGGGAACATTGCCCAACACCAACGAAAAGTAGTTCGAGAACGTTTGCACAGAATGTTTCTTATTTTTCAGGGTTTAACACTTCTGACCCGACCTCATATCACTATAAGGTAGCACCTACAACTGCACAGAAAAATATGCTAACTAACACCAAACAGATTTATTCTGCATCCTTTATTTCACAACTGTCTGAACAAGGTTTCAACTTATGGAAGGACACTATAGACATAAAATCAGTCTGGGGTTCAAAGGAATGGCAAGTTCAGGGAACTGAAGCACTATTTCGAGCGAGCCTCATTCCACAGCAGATAATATTTCTGAATGATACTGTGCAACAGACCTCATGTCTTGGACTAGCAAAGAACAAAGATTTGAACACACCTCGGATTCCCTCACCATCACACTTTGAGGGGTGGCAAAACTTTACAAAACATGGTGGGGATACAGTAGATGACAACATACATTATAATTCATCAGACATCAATTGGAAGGGATGGTTAGTTAGGCCTACAGACACAAATAGATGTCAGACAAGATTCAGAGGTACCACCGAAGGGTTTAGTATCCATAGGCCGGACCAACGCTATGTACAACGAGAACATCCGGGGGTAGTGACATCATACAGTGTTGGGAAGTTATGCTTCGTTTGGCTAAAATCCTCGACACTGTCCCAGGTGAAACAACACTTATCCTTACTATCAGAAGACATGGATCTAAGGGACTTTTTATTAGGCCCCCGAAAGCCACGCCAGAAACGTTTCTTATACACTGTTTATAATGAAATCTGGAAAATCTCTCAACAAGAAGCCGCGGAGAGACTCCGTGAAATTGATAGAATTAACCTAGAAAAAGCATTAGCTGTAGTCGATAATGGTATGACTACATTAACATCCAGGATTTATTCACTGGGCAAAATTGTATTTTCTGCTATAGATATACTAGAAAAGGATTTGTCCATACTACAGCACAGACAGTCTCAATTATGTTCTATTATGTTGCTAAGCTGGACGCTACAATCATTACCTTCCAGTTATGTGCCTTGGTGACTTATCAACAGCACGTCCTTGTTCTCTGCATACAATCTAACTAAAAAACAGATAACTATGGCACAAAGGGGAGCAAAATATACAATGCTGCGTATTGAAAAACTGGACCAATTACCTTTTACTGTGGCAGAATCACCAACCACAGAATGGTTAATCCATGGCCATATAACATTACCGGTCACAACTTTCCAGTTTCAGTATTGCCTAGAACAACAACAGGCAGGCAGATATGAAGCGATGGGTAGGGAATTCATCAAGGAATCTGGGGAATTGCCATACAGATTTCGATGCAGGAGTGGGGACATGGAAGCGTTTCTAAGCCGGTCAAACTGCGGGAAGTCTTTAAGTGGATCTCTCATATGCCAGGATATCATGCTTCACAGGCCTGTAACGGTTCAGTTGCAAACTTAACCTGTCATTTGAAAGGGTCCCTGGCTGCCGTGATCAATACAGTGTTCAAGTTGCTCTCAAATGGGAGTTACTTGATTCTGAATGATCAAGGTTGTTGTGGGATGCTTCCGGGCATCGCATATCTTGTCACTGTAGACTCCAGGGTAACTTGTTGTATGCAAGTATTGTTTCCACCGACCCACACAGTCAGGGAGGCGCCATTATGGCCTTCGTTGAATGTTTCCTCTATACGGTTTGACACTCTGAGCCGAAGGAAAGCCATGCTTTTACAGAAAACCGTGCCCTTAACCTCCGCCCAAGAGACTTTTGATCTTCAGGTCGCAAGGCCCTCAGCTGAGATACAGGCACTTGTACGAACAAACTGCCCTTTCCATTTCACGGAAATGGTACAACGTATCTTTAACATGTCTGATACGACGGTTATAGTACACCTATTTAAGACCATAGGTTCTGGACTGTTAAGCACCTTTCAGACAGTCTTCGGAGTGATTCCAAACTTCATACACTCCGTATTCGGAAGCATTTTTGGAGGACTTCCGCTAATCCTGTTACTAATAGCAGGAATCCTGATTGTAATTTCTCTGCTACGCAATAGACGTCCCAATCACCAAGGAGATGGAAAAAACGCTCTTGGAGCGCCGATACCGTGATCGCATGGTACTCCATCTGGGCACACCTCGCCTTCGCGAACTGAGCGAGTCTTGGTTCCTGTCATTTAGACCATTCTGGATCGACTGTGTTCTGCCTGTCGTCCGATGCCTGTTCTGTGGACAAGAATGTGTGTTGGATCTCTCTCTAACACTTCCATCAGTTGTGCCACCGGACGTGGATGCTTTACTGGACCCGATAATGGCCCATGTACTGCTGTGTCCTCAGCGTATTCCCATGTTGATGTCTGCATTCTTAGAGCCACCACAGGATGCTTCAGCTCCTGCTGGAACGGATACTGGCTCCTCTACAAACACTCAGGCCTTGGGTGTCACACAGGCTTCCCCAGCATTGGCTGTGGGCAATACAGAAGATCATCTGTGCTCGACTGACCTGATCTGTGAGGTGTTGCAGGGACCGTCGTCTGCGATGGCAAGCAGCAGTGATGTTGTGTCTCCCAGCCAGGACACAAACATTTGGCTCATCGTGTGCTGGGAAAAATTTGGCCTTCTTAAAAACAACCAAATTTGGAATTTTAAACAACAAACACTAGTCTTTTTACTGAACAGCATGGTTTTCAGACACTCATAGTTGTTCGAACTATATATACGAACATATTTTAGTAAGACTTCCACCGCTTAAAATACAATTTTAGCACTTTTAACATTTTAATTTTTTTTTATTTACACCCTATTTTATGGACTAATTAGTTGTTTGCGTACAAATACCTAGAAGTACATTAAAATTTTAGTATGTCGTCCAGTCGGATGAGGAGTGGGTGTTATGTTTCAGTTAGGTACCCCAATATAGGCTCAGGTAGCAACCTAACCTCTCACCTATATTTCCCCTGCCATTACACAACATAAATGTTCTTGGGACTGACATTTTACCTAGTTACGGTACTGCTAACAGGACTTGTGGTTTTCCCTGAAATCTAGCCTCATCCATTATGCATGAGGATTCTTGGAAACTCAGCAGGACTACCATCTCCTGCATAATAACTATGAATAAGGGTCATTCCTTCCGCCATCCTAAGTCCGACATGACACAGCAAGGTAGATCCCCTGAGGGTACCACTTATGGTATATAAACACCATATCTTTGCTGAGGCAGGGAGAGGAGAAAAAGGACTTCCATGCTGACACACTGACACAAGACACTGAGGTTTCTGCACGCAGACACTCCAGCTCGCTGTGGACTGACATCCCTCGCCGGGTGTCCATCTCAAGACCAAGACGGGGTCCCACAGTCTCTCACTTCAGGTAATGGGGTTGACTTTATCCTAGAGGAATTCTTGGCTCCACATCTACATACATGCCAAGTACACTTAGGTACATCTAGTTAGGGTTGCATCGTAGGAGTGCGCATTATTACTGTCATGTATTTTTATACCAGCCTGTATTCATTGTTTTAGCACTATGGTAGAAATCAACCATCCTTTTACTCTGTTGGTGCTTATAATCATTTATATCTGTTTCTGGCTGATGGTTGTCTCAGCACACCTATTTTACACTAGAATGACGCTGGTCCAATAAATGCTTATTGAAACGTCCCCACTGTTTATTCTGTGTTTCTCTGAGAGACAAAGTGAGCACGAGTGACTGAGCGAAAAGTACTGCACTGCTGCCACGATCCCTGATGGGACAGAGTTGTCATGTTCGATAGTGGGCAAGAACTATTATCTCCTTGATAAGAGGGGTTTCTAGTGGCACTGTGAGCTAGCTGGTATACAGGCAAATATACCCGGTGGGGGTGTCTGGAATCAGTCTGGACACCAATTCCACAGTCTATGTTGTCTAAACGCGCAGATCCTATATAGGCTTATAGGAACTACACGACACACCTATTCTTAGCTACATTTTAGTAATATACTGTAGTCTTCTGATTTTAATTATGATTGATTCAAGATTTATTGTTCAAGGTAAAAACTCTGATTTCACTACGTCTGATAGCAGATAGTAGCCAAAGTGTTCACATCCATCATCCCTATTACTTTTTGCTGTGATGGTGTCACTGCCTTACTCCTTTCATTCCAGGCCCCACCTCTCCTCTATTTCTTCTTATGTTTAATTAGCAAGCCTATTGCCATTCCTATAACCAGTAAAACATGTACAAGATTTCCACCTTCTCACAAGAGGGTTTAAATGTTAAAACGTTACTCGTTTCTTCTAGATTTGCATGAATAACTTCCATTGGATGACTGTGTTTCCTTATACTGAATAGCATCAATACCTAGAATTGCTGTAAAGATCTAAAGGCCATGAAAAGGAACTTGGAACAATTTTGCTAATGCATTGCAAGGTGCACAGGTTGTTTAAGCCCAGTCATCGAGTATAATGCCCGAGGGAAAAAGGCTCAAAAACACTTTCATGTGGCCATACCGAATGCAGTATAGATTGTTTGCGAAGAATATGTAGAAGCCAGATTATCTGTATTCTTAAACTTTGAAAAGGTTGGTATTTGTGCAAATTAATACTCAACTGCTTTTAGCCTTATCTTCGTCAAATTGGGATGTGGTAACTGCCCATTTTAAAGTTCATTCACAAAGCAAAATTGTCAAGCAGAAATCCACTTGGCATTACACATACCACTCGGATGATCCCACTACTTGGGGAATGAGAGCTGGAACTCAAACCAATCTATGGCTTCCCACGGTTTTCCTGTTGTGCCCGGGGTACAAGGGGCAGATGATTCTTGGTCATACGTTGACCTGCTGCTGCTGATGGATGGAACCACCTTATCTGTTCTCTCTGAGTGTAATCTCACCAGCTCTTCTTCCGGCCCTCTTAGCACCCCTAAATCAGGTGTGCATAGTGACTTTGGTGAAAGATATCAGATGATTTACTCTAAATTGGGTGCCTCCCTAAATCTACTAGCTTCTATTCCTTTTATAGAAGAATCTAGATGCCCGTTGCATTTTATAATTCCTATGATCTGAGGTGAATTTCAACAGTTTTAGTAATAAAAGACACAAGCATGGGTGGGGATAGTGTGAACAGTGCAAATATATAGAGCAGTGGCAGTCTTTATGTTCTTATGCCAGATGCATGCACTTTGGCCAAATGTTATTTTAATTGATTGCTATAGAAGGTTATGCTGCAAAGCATTTCAAATTTACTTTTTCAGAATTGTACTGAGCCAAGTCTCACGTTCCTTGCTGGCTCTTGGGTGACTTATTAAACCACCCATCAAATCCTACAGGTATGGAATATATAGTCATCTTACCTAGCCCTCCAATAGTAGACACTGTGGAAGGTGTACTGTTGGCAAAAAGATCCATTGGATGTGTTTCCAGAGTTGTTGGCTGAAAGGCCTGGTCTGCAGGCACAGAGGGTTCAGGTTTTGATGCTCCAGGTGCAGAGAATATGTCTGAGCCAAATACATCATTGAGTGGCTGCTGTGAGCAAAGATATTTACCTTTATTGCCATATAATACACATTGGATACATTTCGTCATATTAACAATTCATTCTGTGCAATACACATTTTAGACTACGAAATATCATTAAAAAGAATATGATTATTTGATACATATTAGCACAAGACATTAATAGGTTAACAGTGATAATGGTATGCATACATCTTCAGCAGGGTTTAACAGCCTTGATTCAAAGGTTATAATAAACTAATCTACAATCTTGCACCTACTATCAAAGTTATTTGAAACTTCAGCTGCAAAGATGAACTCATCTGGTACTTGCCTTTCACCACCAGATCTCTACCCCATGCACATATCAATCAGAGCTGGCAATGCTTTGAATACCCAAACTGTACATACATCAGAGCCAGGGGTGGATGCTTGCAAATTGTACAAGGACACATCAATGCAATTAGTGCATGAAGGCTACTGTTAAGAGTTCTCTGCTTATTCTGTCTAGTCTTGTCTAGGTTTTATTTTTATTCCTAACCTCAGGAAGCAATAAAAGATCAACAGTTGATGCACAGATGTAAAAAACAGCTTTAAAATGAAGCACCTATTCCTGTCTCATAGCATATTACATTATTCATTATTCCTTGTTATTTTACTATACAATCCCTTCATATGAATGTCCTGCTTGATATGGGCTTGTTTAACCTTTCCTTTGAGGGGTGCCATTGACACAGTGAGATGTCCTAGTGCCTGACTGGATATAGATGACTATTACTTTCAGGGTTTTGATAAATGAAACATCATTCTCTTTTTGCCAGAAAGCTAAAGAAGCCCATGTTATGCGAAGAGTGAACACAAAAATCTGAACATTCAACAGGATCAGATTTTAAGGATTAATCCTTGTCTATTGGGATTCACATGGATCAATTGACAATGTAAATGGCTGTTGATACTGGCAGAGATATGGAGTCACAATCAGAGTAAAAGTAATACCTTGTAATAACAATTCAGAGCCCTAATGGAACCCTGTGAAACATTTGACTCTCATGTAGCATAGAAGAGTATGCGTCCTAGAGATGTGCCACTCACACACAAGCTTTTGGCTCAGATTATATTACGTTGATTTGTATAGCACTCTAATCACGCAAGAGGGTATCCAGGTGCTTAGGCAAGGTGTGTGGTCCCAAGGTGCTCATATGAGGAGCAAGGTATTCAGCTTCTTGCGGAACTCAAGAAGTGAGGAGGAGGCTCTGATGTGTTGAGGGAGGTTGTTCCATGTCTTGTGTCTGATGTGGGACAATGAGCAACCTCCAGTTTTGCTTTTGTGGATGCAGGGAGTGTGTGCAAGTGAGAGTGAGGCAGAGCTTAGGTGTATGACGGGTTGGTGAAAGTGTATGGGGCTCTTCAGGTATTCTGGTTCTGTGTTGTGTAAGGCTTTGTGTGCGTGAGAAATTTGAATTGGCTGCGCAATGGAATGGAGAGCCAGTGAAGCTTCCTACGGTGTTGAGCGATATGGGTGTGGCGTGGGAGGTCGAGTATCAGTCTTGCGGCTATGTTCTGGATGGTCTGGAGTCTGTGTAGTTATTTGGAGATTCTGGAGTAGAAAGTGTTGCTGTAGGCCAGCCTGCTAATGATGAGTCTGGTGTTCTGAGGCAACCATATGAAGATCTTTTGCAGCATTGTGGAAGCAGGATGTGCACACAGCGTTGACTTGAGCCGTCATGTTGAGCTTGTCATCTAGGATGATCCCTAGATTCTTGGGTGGTCTGTGGGTGTTGGTCCTAGCTCTGACAGCCACCAGGTAGAATCCCATGGGGATGTCTTGTTGCCGAAGACCAGTACATCCGTCTGCAAGAGTTGAGCTTCAGGCAGTTGGTTCACATCCAATCTACTACCATGGTCATGCAGTTGGTTAAGTTGGTTCTGGTGGTGTTTGTGTTGTCTGTCAGGGAGAGGAGGAGTTGGATGTCATCTGCTTAGGAGATTACGGTGATGTCTTGCGCTCGGATGAAGTTGATGAGCGGTGTTATGTATATGTTGAAAAGGGTAGGGCTGAGGGATGATCCCTGTCGGTCTCTGATGTGAAGGGTGGCAGCCTGACCCTTTGGGTTCTTCCCATGAGGAAGGAACAGATCCATTTGAGAGTGGATTCTTGTATGCCAATCTCGTGGAGTATACTGATGAGGGTGTAGTGGGGGACAGTGTAGAAGGCCGTCGAGAGGTCGAGAAGGATGAGGGCCACTGTTTCTCCTCGGTCCAGGATGTTTTGAATGCCATCAGTGGCCGCGATGACTGCTGTTTTGGTGCTGCAGTTCTTTCTGAATCCTGATTGTGTGTTGTCTAGAAGATGGTAAAGTTCGAGGAGGGTTGTGAGTTGCTTGTTGATGGTCTTCTCACTCATTTTGGCTGGATACGAGAGCAGGGAGATGGGTAGGGAAGT
The DNA here is from genome assembly GCA_963921515.1 of Calotriton arnoldi. NCBI lineage: Eukaryota > Metazoa > Chordata > Amphibia > Caudata > Salamandridae > Calotriton > Calotriton arnoldi. Next base: position 440,630 of record CAWUFW010002734.1, on the reverse strand, counting down.
TGCTCAGTTGATTCGGGTCGGCTGTGGGGTTCTTGAGTGGGGCGTTGATTTCTGCAAGTTTCCATTCATTCGGGAAAGTGGCGGACCTGATATAGGTGCTAATGATGGGGGTCAGGGTGGTGCTGATTAGTGATGTTCCCAGGTTGTAGATGTAGTGGGGGCATGGGTCTGTGGGGCCCCCGAATGGATGATCCGCATAATTGCTGCTGTGTCACTTCTGGTGATTACCATCTTGAACATCTCTAGGATAAGGTTTTGAATAATCTTTACAAGGCCTAGATTTTGGTGTGGTTATCTGAAGCTTTCAGGGTGATGAAAACAGTGAGTGGAAACCTTGAGGTAGGAAAATTTAGAGCTTCAACTTTTTTCGAAACTCTTGGATATGATTGCCTTTTGATTCTCGGACAGGATGATGCATAAGCAAACACAATATAAAGAAAGTATGCTGGATGAACATCTGCACTGCCAAGAAATTGTCAGAGGCAAAAATACCTGTGTCTAGAAATACAACTGTGAACTGAAAAAAGCAGTGACAAGAGTCTTGTGGCAAAATCAACTCCTCTCTCGTTACCTGGATGTGTTGTAATGATCTCTAAATTACAGTTTAAACATTGGCAATTAGTTATGGTTTTAATATTTATATGACCAGCTCAGAACTGATCTTATTCTGGGTGATAAACACTAATCAAAAAGTTCTTATTTTTTAATGGAAAAGTCAGTGAAAATGTACCTGCGAATGAAATCTTGCAATTTTTCCAGCAGGCATTATTTTTCCTTTTGCAATGCAAGGTAAGTTACGTCTGTCAGTACATAATTTATCAATTGTGGTAAATCCTCTTCTCATTTGAAGTTCGCATATCAAAGTAATTAAGGCCTTATTTCAGTAGCCCTGCATTTCGAGAGGTAATACAGGACCCATCATAAACCAACAGTACAGGGTGTGGCATTTATCTGTGTGGTATTACCTCTGCATTATGAGTCCTTCAGGTTGAAATGAGAACAAATTCGACCACCTTTTACAGAGTGAAATTTGTGCAGGGAAATGGTGCAGTATTTTCTCATTACTTGTAATCACTTGTCAGGAACAAAATTCTCTTTGTGCCTGAATGTAGTTCACTAGTGCACTAGATTGTTACCCATTATGCTCACAGACTTGAAGGAAGCTATACAGGCTCAATAGAAACAAAACACCAGTACAATGACATGCAACACATGTTCCTTTTCCTGCGAACATCTTGGAATTGACTGCATTAAGCATCAGGTTGACCACTTGCACTCCTTTGTCATAAAGCGAAATGCTTCTGAGCTTTATGATACACCTGCACCATACTGCAGACATTTTCTCAGCGTTGAAGGTCAACATACTTACCTCCATTTACAGAGCTAGGGCAGCATAAAAATAATAAAGAACATGTGTTTAGTATTAATCACAAATGCGAAGAAACATGCACATGCAAGCAGAAAAGTGAAATTAGAGAGGAAGGGAATATTTGAAGTGAAAATCAGAGGTGCATTACAATCACACTAATAGGGACAGTAGGTGTGTTATCAATTCCCTATCTTCTATGAGGGTACTCAGAGCTAGAGAATGGGATAGACATCCGTCACCTTGCCCTTCGTTAATGCACATGCTTTTTGTATATAACATTTAAAAATATCACCTTAGCACTTCGCCTGCCTCTTCCTGGCTTGGAGCTTTGTGGTGGAGGGCTGATGGCAATGGGGTCACTGGAAGGGGGCTGAACAGCATCGGCCTTGTGACTAGAATTGCCATTTGAGTCCGGCAGCACTCCATTTTGCATGGGTAGTCCTTTGCTCGAGGCTTCCACAAATGGGTTTTGGGCAGATTTGATCACAAAACCATTCTGCTCCTTTAGTGGTACCCCATTGTCTGTCCTCGCACTGCCCTCATAAGGCCATTGGCCTGTCTTTGTGTCCTGTTTGGCAACTCTATTTGAAATCTGCTCAAACTGATGGCCAAAGTAGTCAATATCTCCATTTAGGGCACCATTACTCACAGAGCCGTTTAAGGATCTATTCAAATTCTCTTTGTTCTGATTTGCATATTTGAAAGAATCAAGTGAAGAAGAGTATGTCGATTTGTCTTGTGCTGTGAATGGATCATCACTAAAAGGATCAGGGTTAGGGGTAGGAAAGAAATCGAGATTGGTAGAAAAAGGGTTTTCAGGCGAGAAAGGTGACTGCGGCTTTGGCCGTGGAAGAGAAGAAGAGGCGGTGACGTTGCCATTCTGTAAGAAAGGATTTCCTTTTACACAGTTCTGATTGCTGTCGATTTCAGTGTTAAGATCCACTAATAGGATATCTTTACTTTCCTATTCATTTGGAAAGAAAATGACATATAATTAGTTGAAGAAGCAGGTTCATGCACAGTTTTATGACAACAGGTTACAGAGGTGTTGTCTTATTACTCATAAATGACCTGGAAACAAACTTGTTTCTAGAAAGAACAAAGGAAATAAAATTGGCTTTTTCCATTTATGCTGTACGTATACATATATCTTTCAGCTACAATAAATATTGGTTTACAAGTAAAATATGTTATCACTATCAACATAAAACATCCTGCAGCAAGCATACACACATTCAGCTATGTCCCTGGTCTGTTCACTGTATGTCATAATATCAACTGCACAAGCATTCAAATGTCATATTATAATATCGAAAAGCAACATTTGAGTTAATGACCCAATTACAAATTTGCTCAGAATTTCGATTCAGCCAATAATTGGAAGTACTGGCCGAATAGGGATTATGAGTAACGTGGGAATACAGAAAATCTGTGTTCTCCCTCATGCACAAATTTCCAGAAAAAGTCTTGCAAATGGAAAACAGATCAAAATGACAGAAACACCTGCGGGATGGGTTTATGAGCCTCAATACCCAACCTTATCCCCATTTATGAATTCAAAACGCATAATAGCCCAGTAATTCAGCATCCTACAATATTCGTTATTCCGGGTATAAAATTGCTGATGAGGGGTGTCCCACATCACTCATAATCAGAATTTTTTATGGCACAGTTAGTGTTGGACCCATAGCTTGGCATACCCACATCACTCAGAGAGCTAATTCATGCATAACGCACATTCAGGCCCTTGAGGGGTCACTGATGGTACCTAGTGTCTCCACTCACCCAACTGAGAAACTTCATGCCCGCTCTCAAAGACTGGGGAGACCCCAAGCAGACACTTGTAGAGCAACAGGTTCACTCGCCTCTCTACAACTGCTGCATGTTTTCATGCATAGTCACATAGTATCTGTGTGCAGCTCCAAATAAAACTAGCCATTTTTTAAAAATGAAATGGGTGCATGATCCCAGTGTGCGGGAAGTGTTGGTGTTTGCAAACATTTGAATACAACTTGGACTTGCACCTGGCCCAGGACATGACTTATGACAAAACAGTTTAAGAGGGAATATGAAAATAAACAAAAGCCACATTTAATCTATTAGGTGTCTAGATAAGTGCTGGCTAATGGTTTCCTTCTAGTTGTTAACATTGAAAGTGTGTGATATTATATGTTTAATTATGTCAGGAAGTCATCTGGTGTTGTTTTTGAAAATGTTGGGTAAAGCCCACACTAAATAAAACTAGCAGATTAAAAAAATGGATTCAAATGGGTATATTGTTTATTGACAATTTGAAATCCAGCCCAGATTTTGTCTATAGCTATGAAAGAATTTAGGCAAATATATATAGAAATGTTTCCTTGAACTTAAATGTCATTCCTAGACATTTTGGCAAAATTCATTAAATACAATTTGACAACCAATAACCAACTGAGCATATTAAATAGCTTGCACTAACGCTTCAGTTGTTATTTATAACATTATTAGGACTATTTACATTTTTAAAGAATATAAAATTATTTTTAGCTATTTCTAGAATGCTGGCATTAGTATAAAAAAAACAAGTCACCTTTTTTGTAAGAAAATCTAATCTGCTATGATCTTATACTTTTTTTTAACCAATACTAAATTTTTTAAAATATTTTATTGAAAACTGAGGAGCACTTGAAAAAAGACTCAAAAACATGTTGTAAAATACATAGCTTTTTAGAAGACAAATTCTGAAATACTGTCCAAACTGCAATAATTTACAAATGTTTTAAAATTTCGTAACAGTTTTAGCTGGCAGCAGAAACGTTGTCACAGTTCAATAATACTAGACATTTGAAATTAGTTAAATGATTCAGAGGAGTGTTTAAAAATGTGTACTTTTAGTTCAAAAATGCATGTTTTGTTTACACCATTTCTTAAAAATTGCTGAATCAGTTTAGAAAGCTTCACATTATTTCAAAGCCTAGTTTACTTTAAAATATATGTTACAATTTTAATATTTTCTAATATTGTAACTGCAAGGTAAAATACTTTGTTTACATTTAATTGCTATTACAAACACTCTAGGATATTCTGGAGGGATCTAATACATTTTTAATGGAAAAAGAGTTTTAAAACTGACTGCTAAAAAAAATCCATGATTTATTAAATGACAGAACTATTTTAAAATTGTTTTACATTTTTAAGTATTGATGATCTATAGTTATGACACTAGGAAATATCTTGGGGGATATGTACAATGAAGTGGCGGAGCGTGTCGTTAGCCTCCTGGGCTTAACGACGCGCTCCACCACTTCGGAAATGCAAGGCTCCACCATATTTACAAGAATGTGGTGCAGCCTTGCGTTTCCTCCTGCGATGGCGCTAAGTTTAACAGAGTGCAAGGGTGTCTGCGTGCAGGGGAGGATTGGTTATGTGTAGGAAGGTGTCCCTTCCTGCACATAAACAATCCTAAAATGCCATTTTGTAACTTTCATGTGTGCTGCTTCATGCAGCACACAAGAAAGTTACAAAATGGCATTTTTTAAAAAGGCTTGTTTATGTACAGGAAGGGACACCTTCCTGTACATAAACAAACAATGGCATTTTGCTTTTTCCATGTGTGCTGCACAAGGCAGCACACATGGAAAAAGCAAAAACGAGGAGAAATAATGCATTTCTCCTCGTTTTGCCAAATTAAGACCAGGATTTTCCGGGTCTTAATTTTGGCGCTGCCTCCTATGTACGCCACCCTTGTACATAGGGGGCAGCATCAAATACAATGGGTGTTGCGGTGGAACGCCCACTGCAACACCCACTGCACGTCACTTTCACACTAAACATAGCGTGAAAGGGTGCCTTATGTACAAGGCAGCGTTAAGCCACGTTAAGTGGCTTAACACTGCCTTGTACCTAAGGCAAGGCCCCTATCGCGATGGGAACGTCACAAAAAGTGACGTTCCTGTGGCGAAGGAGCTTGTACATATGCCCCCTTGTTTTTATAATGTGTTGAAAATGATAAAGCTCTATTAACTTTGATTCTTTATAGACAGTTATTTTCTTTCAGTCACTGTGCTGAGATGCTTTTAAACTAATCATTCAAAGTATACAATACCAAACTGAAATCATAAAATAAACCATCATAACAATGAGTGAAAGATGTTGTTACATCAGGTTACCTGTGTGGTTCCTTTTGATGGCAAATTTAAAAGAAATTAGCAAAGTGTCACATTTCACACTTAAGAGCAAAAAGAAAACAAGCAATTATGTTTTGAAGTTCCATTTCATTATCCTGTTCTGATGTTTTTCTTACACATTTAGAATCAAGGCACAACAGGTAACTGTACGTAGTAACCTGCACCACTTTAAAAGTGTTGCATGCTGTTTCTCTTGTACATTGGTCACTTTCTGTTGTCTCAAACATTATGACATAACATAAACATAATGGTCATGGAAAATACACTTACAATTTGTTACATAGTGAATACCATGTTTTTCTATGCTGTTTTGAGGCAGAAAAGCTTTGATGTTAATGTGTGGACTATAGTCCAGTGTATTCTTTGTTATATACAGCCTGTCACAGATTTCAAATTGCCACTCATTTCTCTCTATTTGAGTGAACAACTGAAGGTCAAAGGGTATTTTAAAAGGGACTGATATTCCCTGCAGCAGATAAAGTGTTATTCACTGGTCTTTATTATTAGACCATCAGCAGGTTCTGGACAACATGAAAAAGGCTCGGTTTACAGAGGAATTTTCCAGACTCGAGGCAGCGTCAAAACTGGGTAAAGTCAAGAAAGATGGGCCTGATGTATAAACGTTTTTTCTAAACTTGAAGGACAATCTTAAAAAAGTCTTAAGACATCACAAACCTTTGCAAATCATGCCTGATTTCCATTAAATTGGCCAGTGAAACGGATAGTAAAAATGCAAACATTGTATATTTTGCCCTTACTTTTAGTCCATTTGCAGAACATAGTTATGTTTTTAAAAATGCCTCAATCTGCTCCCTGGACAGACTAGAGAAAGGACAGACCCAAGGCAGGAACACAGAAAACCACTGAAAGTTGAACTGTTCACATTTTTGTGGATGGAATACATTGGTCACAAAGGACAATCAGAATGGTCTCTAGACACAGGGTCCTAATTCAGATTAGGTGAATGGGACTAATCAGAACTGCTGAAACATAGTAGTGTTTCCACAATCTGAATGTTCTGATGTATTAAGGCCTTTCTAATTTACAGCTGGCAGCCTATCAGAATAACTGTGGCATGGAAAGCAGGTGTCTTGAATGTAGGCCAAACATCTCACAGTAGTCTGTGGATTGCTGAAGGATACCAACTAATGTTAATATTTTTTAGAGAATGGTAAGTAGAAGAGAATTGCAGAAAAAGTGAATTTACACAGGAATGTGCTTCTGCTTATTGTTGACTTTAGTCAGAACCCTAGTCAAACAGCTCCATTTTTCCAAGCTTAAGACATTCCTAAGATTGCGTTAATTTTGTAAAACTCCTTAGTGAATCAAGTCCGGAGTCTGGTCTTCAGGGAGTTGGGAATACAGACTACTATGGATCCATCTCACTAAAACTCCTAATTCATGTGAGTAGTAAGCCCACATTCAGTGAACTCAGACAAACAGAATTTTGAACTCACTTCGAAATGTTCTATGGTAATATTAAAAATGTACATACATTTATGTAAATCAAATATGCATGTTACATAGGTACTTTCGTAACCAACTTATGGTACTTAATTGTTCTTGGAAAGATGAAAGTTTAAAGCAACACTGCTGGAGTTCATTTCTGTGACTGGCTGTTAAACAGGAATTTCAATAGCTACTCAAACAAACAGAGCAGTTAAATAGGGATTTCAACACCCACTCCTGAAGCCACTGAGCTTTTATAAAAATGATGCTGCAGTTTCCCGTTCCGTTTATTTCACTTGGTAGTAGTTTGACACTTTTAAACAATTATTTTTATTTGTTACAATTGCATAACAATACACATGCACAGTCAGTTAAAAAAATAATTAATAAACAGAAGTTCACTGTAAATGGTAGCTGCTACTTTTGCCCTGATCTAGGTAAATACCTTTGCATACCTCAGACAGTGAATCCAGGCATCATATTCAACTAATGGTGTGCAATGATTTCTCCTCTGCAACTTAGTGAAGAATGTTAACTTTGCAATCTTCGTGAACTTTATGAAGTGTGAAAATTTTAAAAATTCCCATATTTATAGGCAATTGCACTTGCCAAAATGTTTTTGCAAGAAAATCCACCCATCAGCATGAAGAACGTTTGAAACTGTCCACCCTTAGTTTTACACATTGCACTTTCCGTTGTCATGGGACCTGCTAGCTGAGAGATTCAAACAGAACAGCAATGCTTTAGACTTCCTGAAAACCCATGAATCAGGGCAAAAGACAGTAAAGTCTCACATAGCAACAGGTCATTAGAACTAAAACATAAATCCAATTATGCTCACTAAGTTTAGAAAGCATCACAATTTTTGCTTTTATCAGTGTGGACTTTGTTGGAGGCAATATAATGTATATTCTAAGAGGCTAAAACATGTGTTCAAAATGCACACACTCACTGACAAAAAACAGACTATCCTTTACAGCAGACAATAGTGAGCATGTACTGGAAAAGGGATACTCTGTCCTAACAATTTTAAATCATTTTAAAATGTATATATATTTATATATATTTACATTAAGCATTAGAATGATTCGGTTATTAAATGTTAATATGGAATTTTAAGAAGATAGGATATACACAGTTGTTAATCTAGAAGCACAAGATTCATTGAAATTTGTAGAACATATTATTTTAAAACAGAAAAGGAGACAGTAGGTAAAACAATGGAATGATACACAATGGAGTTTTAATAATAAAACCAATGTAATAACAGCAGATATGATTCATAACTAAAATGCGATGCATTCTGAAAAAGACTCAGTTCAAATTGGTTATTTGAGGCATAATAAATTGAAACCAACTGTAGCATTAACATTTTTTCAACATGTGCATGCTTAAGACTGTCTTACAGTGTTGTTTATTTCCATCAGGTAGGATTTTTACCTTTGCTGAACTTCGGTATCCTTACCGACATATCACTTAAAGCAGACTACACAAAATGTTTAATTGTCTGTATGTGATGGCCCAATTGCATCCCATACATAACATACTGGTTATGTGATCCAAGTGGGAGCACCTTTAATTTTCTGGTGGTATGACTTTTGAAGATGTCATCCTCTATCTTGATAGGCAGATTAGCAGAGTTGAGTTAATTTGGAAGTAGACGGCTTACCTTCAAGTGAGTACCTCATGTTATCTATAATCAGAAATACTAAATGATCATCCATGGGAACTGTTCTAGAACTTTGTGTCGGCTAAAACAGTTGATTCAAAACTGCACCGATTTGATTTCAATATGGTCTGCCTCCTTTTATAATAACTTAGACAAATTACATTGAAATGGAATGGAATGCAATCCAGAGAACTTCACAGTGGTTAAAATGACCTCAAGCATTTATATCCATCTTTCTTATGTTGTCTTGCTTAAAAATGTGGCAGAGTTTTCTTTTAATTGGTCATTGTGTTCCCCACTGAAATGTGAAATTCTTTATGAACTATTTGCTAATTCAATCATAAAACCTCGGAGACAAATTCCTAACCCCCTAAGCACAGCTCTTAGGGATGGCTGTGTCTTCTACAAAGGTTTCTACTTATCTAAATGTGTTTACGCAGCAGCAGGTTTTTAAGCATCAATAGTGAGGTGTGGAGGCAGAAGGGGCTAATAACTGGCTAAACTTTAATTGCACAACCTAATGACCTAGCCAACAAATTGGCTTCTAGGAAGCAAAGGAGAATCAGGGAAATCATTTAATTAACTCCAAGTGAGAATAAATGAACGCTGGAAAACCACCACCAGAAATAAGAATGTGAAGACATTTACGTCACGAGGTCATTAAAAAAACATATTAGTAAATGAAGCTGTTGTAAACAAAGGAGGACGTGTGGTGAGCTGTGTCCTGACCTCCACTGCTGCTTCCAGACTCACAGCAATGTCCCTGTACATCACCCAGAGACAATCACAAAATGGCAATTGGAAAGTTGAACTAAGTGGGCCCATCTTTATGCTTTGCTAGAAATACTGACCTTTCTATAGAGGAGGCATATGGGGCCCATGCCCTTGGCTCTGCTTGCCATGGCCCCTCTTGTGGCCCCCCCAACACAGCTGCTGACTGTGCCAGGGGACGACACAGAAGAAAAAAAACAAGTAGACACTGCACCTTGCCACACACATCAATTTGTTAAAGTACATTTCACTGAAAGCAATGAAGTTTGTGTAAAGTGTTTAAGTTTGTCTGGATATATGTGCATATATATGTATTTCCAAATATATACCTGCACACATATATATAGAAAGTTAGATTTAAACATTTGAAGCAAATATGTACATATGTGTGAGTATATTTTTATCTGTGGCCCAATGTGTGCCTCCCTCCCTAAAGTTCACTTCTAAAGACACCATTGCTTGTCCGGCTCCTGCCGGGGGCTCCCGGCCAGACATAGCCTTTTTGGCTAAAATCCCTGGATTCCCACCTCCTCCGGGGATAAAACCTACTCACCTGGGTTTCCGTCCTCAACTGCGGTCCTCGATGCTCCATTCCTGCGCTTGTGAGCATGCAATTCTCGTCAGAATTTGCACTTGAGGCTTCCTCCCCCGGAGTTCCAGGACCAGCATGGCCGATGTCCGGTGGAGCCGCTCTGTTCAGCTATAGGGGAGTCTGGCCCAGGTATCTCGCCGCGGCCGACACCTACCCAGCCGGGCATCGGGCACAGCTCCCCTCTCAACTCTGCTGTTCGTCTTCCTCCTCCCCCACCTTCCTCTCTGACGTCCCTGGTGACCACCATTCGGCTGAACCCTTTACAACGCTGCCACTGCCTCTCTGATCTCTCCGGATGGCCGCAGAGGAGCCGGGCGGAGGTTCTACCCTCCCGACTCTCCCTCTGCCTCCAAGCTTGATTACCGCTGCCTTCTCCTTCAGTTACCTCGCCTACTGCGCCTCCCGCAAGTCAACGGGGTCGATTTGGGATTTAGCGGAGGTAAGAACTATCAGCACTGCTCTGCGTGGCGTTCTGAGCCTATCACTCTCCCGTCCGTGCCGGAGAAGCGCCCATGCTGGCTCCAACTTTGCTGCCTCCTGTTCTCTTGGTCTGCTGCACTGGCGCCCGTAACAGTTCCTCCCGAGACCTCTCGACAACGGATCGGACACCGCTGCCCAGAACATTTGCACATGGACACAGCACAGCTGCGACTCGAAAATAGACTGCCCCCCTTCCCCTGACTATCTGGCTCTTTCCCCCATCTAGTGCCTCTCCATGAAATCAGATCTTATTTTTCTTTTTCCTCTGGACTTAGCCTCCCTGGCTGCTGGACTTGGACCCTTATGCTCCCCGCCATTTTGCGACTATCTTCCACTGCCTCTCCTACCCTCGATCTGCCATTTTAGCAATTCCTGTCCCATCGTCGGTCCCCGCTGGTCTGCTGGGCGACATCGCGATTGTCTCTCGTTCACCATGGACCTGCTCCTCGTTTTTCTGTTTTTGTTGACATCTTTGGTGCCTTTTCCGTTTTGTTTCCCTCTCACCTTCCTGTCCTTATCTGCTTTCCCTACCCATTCCTTTCTGTGCTCCCCCCTTTTTTTTTTCTTCCCCTGCCCATTAGGCTGTTTCTTGCCGCTGCTTAACCTCTGCTTTTACTGTTATTCCTCTTGTTGTTTGTTGCCTCATCATGCGTCTTCTCAGTGCCATCCTCGAGTATTCTCATATCCTTAACTCGTGTTCTTTTTTTTTTCCTTTCTATTGTGTAACATTGTGTAATTGTTTTGTAACTTTGTGTAAATTGCTTCGTGCTGATACTCTGTAAAGCGCTCTGATACCTCCGGGTCTAGCCGAATAAGTTTTATTCAAGGAGGAAGACAGATAAATGGAGCAGATTAAAAGTGTGTGTGTGTTATTGTGACAGGAGGTGTCTCCTTGTAAATGAGGATGTGGGGCCTCAGTAATATGGGTAAATTACCCGCAGGACCTTTCTAGAGGTGTACTTTGAAGTTCCCTTTCTTCTGGGCTTCAGAAGAGGCAGACGATGCTAAATAAGTGCTTATGGGTTTAAAGACCCGCTTTGACTGCATGATAAACTCAGATGTTAAGTTCATCACAGTATGGAGAAATCTGCCCTTGACTGTTCAAATATAAATCGTTCGGAGTTACGAAATCTAAAATGCGTATACCTACAAATCTGGACATAAACATAAAATAACAGAATTCTGAAATCTGTTATTGCAACTGCATGGAGTTTTCTTTCTGGAAATAAACTGCACTTAAGAACTTAAGAAATATTTAATTATTAACTTACCAAAAAAGAACGACGGGGCTAATGTGTGCTTTAGGTTTAGTGGGCAAGCCTGAACTGCTTCAGTGAATAAACTATTAAGCAATGTTGTTGACAACTGCAGATTGTGAAACTGACCTCTGACCACTATTGACCCATGGTTTGATGTCACAGCATCAGCTTTCCTGAAACCCATGTGACTACAGTTTCCCAAAGCTGATCCCTTCAGGGCAGGGTTTACAGAACAGGGTTCTATCTCTAGCCAGCTTCTGGGCAAAATGTTGTTAGAGAACATCAATCTTATTCTCTCTTTTCAAAAACATATATTTTAGTAGCGATCTTATGTTAATGTGCTTTAGTCAGTATGATGCTACTTTAGGTAGGTAGTGTAGGATTTACTTAATATGCACTAATACGGCTTTTCCTAATAGTCGTTTTGAATGTGGTTCCAGCGTGGAAAGCAGCAAGCAGAATATATGTAACTAGCCACAATCTTACAAGTTTTTAGGTGGTCTCTTTACATTGCAAAAATACCTAGACACCTATCTGACTTGGCCGCTTTCCCATCCCTAACCCTAGACCCTATACTGTGGAAAATGCACTAAATTATAACATTTTCCACTATATTATACGTTGTCTAGTAACATACATCTCCGCAGATATTGATTATTTGAACCTGGATCTTTAAATCAGGGAATACAATTTTTTTTGCACACCTGGGTTTAAATGGGAGGAACAAAAAAAAGTTTATGAATAAGGCACCGAAATCATGACATAGATTCTCTAGGAAGTATGGTGCCGATTCACAAAACTCTTTGTAAACGAGCTTAATATCTGTTCTCATAAACTCAGTAGTACATTTGGAGCACATTTCTGACTCCTTAGGGAATCACAAACAGTAAGTACTTCAGTAAAGCGTACGATGGTGCAATCGAAGACGTCCTGGCTAGTCCAAGGTGCAAAATGTGTCTTACATTTATTTCAGGTGAAAAATTCTGCATGCATAATGATGTAGAACTATGTATTGGGACATGTAACTGTGTTATTTTTCCCACCACAATTAAAATATTTGACTCCATGCTATACACCCTAATTAGACCTCCTGGTGGTTCTGCTGCATTTGAAACTATAGAAAGACTATTCCATGTCTTGTAGTTTATTTTCAGTCTCTTCTAGGGAGGTAAATTACCCACTGGATTTTGCAGCTCTACCCCTGCCAGAATGTTCAAAATTCTGCACATATTCCTAAGCCTGTTAATGCAGCAATTCAGTCCTACTGGCAGATTTTTTGCGTTTGTAAGTGCTCTTTTCAAAAGTAAAATTCAATCAATTCTGATTCTGTGACTCGTATTGGCAGGATGAGGATTTGCTCACCTAGGTGAAAAATATTGAGGCGTAAAAACCTCTGTGATTTAGGCCCAAAGTGAACCGTCTACTGCGGTCCTACATTGCCACCTAGTGGTTACAATCACATAATAAACATGAAGGTGAAGGGTAGGTGCTTTACAGATTTCACTTAAACCCAAAGATACAACTGTAAGTGCATAAGGATTAGTATTTAATATCACTATGGGGTTTTTTTTATATTGCATGGGTGAATTTTGTTTCATAGTGAAGCTGCATCGATAGAAGCATGTTTCACGGTTCAATAGGCTACATAACTAATTTATCAGTATAATTCTAGTAACTATGTGCTTGTTGACAAAAATGTTGCTTTTAATCGTTTTTTTTGGCAACCTGTGAAATTTGATGTAGTAGTTATTGCACTTTCTTGTGTCCTCCTGCTGTGGCCCCTCGGTTTCATTTTGCATTATGCTGGATGCCACAGGTCAATTACTTGCTAATAGAGCATACATATGCTTACAACCACTAGTTAACATTTTTTCTCAGCACAGCCACTGTGACTCAGTGAACCTGTGAGGTTTTCCTGTGCAGGCCATGCAGTCAAGCTGCACGTACACAAATACTGCTGTATTGCAGGTCTTAGAACATTATTGGTCAACATAATCATATCTTCGAGGTCATGACGTTTCAAAATGATGTAAAATACATACCTTTGCACAAACTGGCGGTAACTTATTCCGTAGCTGGACCAAGCATTCTGCCACTCGAACATACTAATTGAAAGTGACGCAGATGTGTGGGGCTCCCACACACTGGATTGTAAATTAGAAGGCCGAATTGCTATTTTTTCCATACAGTGCCATTAAGCTTGGGGAGTGGTTATTTCATATAATGCTGGAGCAACCATAAATTTACTTCCAGCAAATCACATTTTCCTCCGTAATTCGAAATAACGAGCTGAATGTGTAGCGGTACATACCGTAGGACTGCTGAAGTCAGGAGGTGTCGACATATCGCCAAACAAATCCAGCTGGTCAACGCCCTTTTTCAAAATAATCAAGATGTTTAGTGATTTGGCAGTGATGATTTCACCAAATTTGTGCATTTTGTTGAGATAAGAGTCTCCTTATCTAACACCACCAATAATTTTGTGCACATTTAGGAAAATGACCTTGTGCGCTCTTTCAGACTGTGGTTTAGTATAGAGAACAAACTTATAAGTGGTAGGGTATAAAGGAGTCTGACAGATACACATAAAAGTAGTTCCACGCTGAGTGACTTTATGTTGGAACAAGCTAGAGTGCTGGTGTGTTAGTTTTTTCCACCCATGCTATGAAAAATAGGAACTATCATTATTTGTGAGTTTTTACCTTCTTAATGTGTCAAAGAAATATGAAAATAACCTGGTGAGATTCATGAAGATGGAGGCGAGAAATGGCAGAATGAAGATGACACATCATTGCTTAGGAAGAGTTTGGTGCAGTTGTTCTATCCAGATGGAAAGTAAGGCAGAATAGAAGGAAAAAGGTGGGCGTGATGGAAAGTTTGAGAGGATAACCATTTTTTCAATAGTTCTAAAATAATATGATGAACATTTTTATTGAGCTAAGAAAAGAGTAGTGGAACGTACCAGTTTTAGCTTCCCAACTTGATCATCCACATGGACCAGAGCATCACCGCCATTCTGAAACCAATGAGAAACATGGTTACATGTGTGCGTACAAGCCTGTGTGTGTCCTGGGAACAGGGTAAAGAAGAAATAATAATTTATATGACTGTGCTTTCAGACCAGCACACAGTGGTCAATTTGTAAAATAAATAAGATATTCTCAGAAGACCACTACAGCTTGCACCATCCAATGTTCGTGGCAGGGCTTAAAAATGTCAGTAACCGATGCTACCTGCAAACCATCACAGTACTACAAATGTCAGAATTTGGACTATTCAAGTCACCCAAAGCAGTAAGAATAGCTCGGGTATGGTAGCATTATGATATTTTTTTATGTATATTGAATTGTTGAAGCAACTGCTTATGTGCTCTGTTTAAAATTAGGCAGACATTGCCACCATGTGGTGGAATGCCATAAAAATGTGCAGGTGCTAAGAAATAAGTGCCGGTTTTGAGCCCCTGTAAACAACGGCACAAATTAAGACCTTCAACCCACTCCAACCCCAAAATTGAGGTTCAAGTGAATGAGAGGGTGCATGAGTAGTCACTGTATGTGCCCGCTCTAAATGTAATCCTACTCACAATAAACAGACGCAACAAAGTAAGGATAGTTCTAAATGTCCATCTTAAAAGGTAGTAACCATATATGGTTGTCCTGGATGTCTGTGCTGTCTCAGGGAGGATGGTGCTCAGAAGTTACAAAAAATTGGAAGGTAAGACCTCACACACCACCCTTGGTGTCATGCTTCATCTTCAGCCCACCACATTTGTCAGAAACGTTTCTAGTGACGAATGGACTCCCTATGTTAGCAGAGATTTCTTAAGGGATAGGGGTACCGGATCCAGAGTGTAAGGTTACAAATCTTGGGCTCCATCCAAAGGTATTTCCTTTATTGCAGGAGGGCCAACAAGATGATGAATAAGAGAGAATGCTCAGGAGTGCTCATTACTCCTGCATCCAATAGGTCGACATGTTTCAGCCAAGGTAAGCACTGCCATCACACGGCGTCAAACTGCCTGGGACTTCCTTTTTCACTGAATAGTAGTAATTGCAAAAAAAACAGAGAGCACAACGCTTCCTGGACCGGCACCATATGATAATTTTATACATTCTCAATATTGCCACGTGCTCACTACTGACGGAACACACTGGATTGGTGTTGCACTGCAGTACTGGAATGATCAAATGCCCGATGTGTTACAATTCCTATAGTTTTAATCACTACTGCGCGCAGCGCAAAAAGACCTCTGCTGACCTACACTGGATTTAGATACACACATTGGTGACAACAAAATGAGTGTGAGGGCTAAGAAAGAATTACTTGATCAGATTTGAAACCATCGTTTACATCTGTCAATCGATCATAACGTAGCTGTTTGAAAGCATTATCGATGTCTTCAAGCTCAGGAAATTACAAAGGGGGGAAGGGGGTCTGGGGGAGGCGACAAAGTAGGACCAGAACTCATTAACTACTGCGGTTCTAATCACACGCTTGCATTGTTTCTTTTTTCGTGCAAAACCTGGTTTATGGATCAAAAGCGACATTAAAAAATGAAAGAAGTTAAGTCTTACCTCCACGGGCTTGTCACCGTCTTCATTCTATTAAGAAATAATTTAAAAATCATTAATACCTGTCCGTTGAGCTGTTTTCACATTAATCGGTCTGATTTATTACATGGTATCCTGACTCGTGTGTTTCCCGTGATGCTTTTTACTTACTTTGGCGTTCTAGTTAAAACTTAAAATTGCCCCAACAATGCTTACGATTAATGCACCCTGGAAATATGCGGCATATTAACGAGAAAATAGAACTTTGAGTGCAACGCATAAAATACTAAGGGTACAAGGTCAGGACCGCCATAAAAGCACGGCAGTCTCGGGCAGGTAAATAAAACAATGACGCTAGTGCGTGGAGAAACTAATAATACGACACGTCGTGGTTAATTTTTTTATTTTTTTTGCTTTTCAAGAAACCAACTCCTGCTTTGGGAATTGGTAATTGAATTTTTTTTTTTTTTTTTAAAGGCTGGGTGCCACAAACATTGCTCCTACTCAGCCAAGGCCAGCGCTATCAAAGGAGCTGCTTGCTGTCTGGGGTGCCACCCAACAGGGATTAAACGAGACAAAAAATAATTTGCTTCAGATCACACGTTTGGGTCTTTTGGAAAGCTTGGACTGCGCCTAATTGTTCTGCTTTCGCAGCCTGCAACGTAAAGACCAGAGAGCATCTCCACTCGTGTTAAACGTGCATGTGTTCAAAGTATCTTTCCACTAAACGTAGTTTGATGTAGCATTGCCATTTGTAAGGCATGAAACGAATCACTGAAAGAGCAGGGACTCTAAACATTTCTCACAAGCTCTAAAAATTAAAACAGTCCATTGAGTGTTGATAGACCGCCATCTGCTGGCCACAAAGGGATAATCAGGTTTTGTATTCATACAGATCCTTACAAAAACTTTGCTTGATTTGACTGCTCTTTTCAGTTTCCTTTATTTTGCCAATATCGTGTTTTTTATCGACTCCCAATAATCACTGCTAGTTTGTGAGGAAAAAGAGTGGCTCTTTTTTTTTTTTACGGCTGGATGACTCCAGCTAAAATGTTTGTTGGGCTTCCCAGTTGCTACATGAGACACAAAAATGCACGCCCAATTGGTCTCCTTAAGTGCAAGGAGATTTTCTAGATGGTCACATTAAATTTATTTGTCTTATCCACTTCCTTTTTGCAGTTCCTTACCGTTCTTTGCGGTCCCTATCGCCTAAGGTCGTTTCTCAACCACAAAGGCTGTTAAAGAGGCTGCGGGGGGTGGGGGGGACTCCAGGGGCTGCAGGTGAGCAGAGGTGTGTGCGAGCGTCACTATTAGACCTGGTTCGAGGCTGACTCAAAGTGTGTGGACAAAAACATCAAGGGTTTTGAAATTTGATAGCTCTTTGTATAGATATAACGCACATACACAGGCGTGAGGCTTCCAGCTCCCATTTCTAAGAGATATTAGGGTCCTGTTGTAAGCAGTGGCGGCCACCATATACATAAAGTGGCGGGCAGGGGAAGAGGGGGTGGGGGAGGCGTGGGAAGTGGGACAAGGGACTGTAATATTAATTAAAACATTTATTTTTAAAAGTTAAACGTACCAGATGCCGGCCGCTTCCATTGTCTCGCCTCGGAGCTGAGACTTTCTTGTCCCAGGAGACACTGTGTCTACGTCAAAGACCCCCTGTCCAATCCCCGCGCTGCTCAGCACGGAGATTGGCCTGAGTGGGCTAGAATGACGCTCCGCTCAGGTCAGGGAGTCTGTGGCGTTTCTCTAACCCGGCTTTTCAATACAGCCGGGTTAGAAAAACCTAAGTGTGCATATGTGTTTTGGTCGGCCTGAGACGGCCAGCCAAACACACATGAGCACTTTGGGAGTGCTCCTCTTCCCCCATCCCATGCCTCGGCCCCACCCCTCCCTGCACATCATGGCTGAGCCAGCGGCTTAAAAATAAAATGATAATGAAATATCGTTTAATTTTGTTGCTGCTGGCTCTGACTTGTAAGTCTAATGAAAGAAACACAAACACCAGGGGCTGCATTACGAAAGTGCCCCGGGGGCGCAACGGACATGTGCGCCCATTTTGTTCACTCCCGGGGCACTTTAGTATTACAGAAGGGGCCGCAGACGCTTGTACTGCTGCCTCTCTAATACAGATAGTGCTGGTGCACAGGTAGCTCTAGAACTATCTCAAGAGGGTGTTACCTCACTTGCATGGATGGGGGCATGGCACCATGCAAATGAGGAAATCTCTTTACCTCTGCGCCCATGCCATACTGTGGGCGCAAAGGCTGGGAAGCTGTCAGGAGGTGCACTGAAAGTGTGCCACAAAAAGGTGGGGCACTGTGAGTGCTTCCCCTAATGGAAGCCCTCTGGCAGGGGAAAGGGGTTCCCTTGGACCCACAGACATCCCCCTGCAGGCGTGTGTAGTCATTTACTGCACCAAACTGCAAGGGGATCTCTCGCCCCTCTTAAAAGTTCAGGTGGGTTGCAGGCTATACTATGAAACATGGAGCGGCTTTGAAGCAGCCGCTCCATAATTCACTTGAATGCTCTGCCCCCAGGGCAGCACAAGTTTGTGGCTTCCCTGGGGGCAGCACATTCACTGTCTGTGCATGGTGCAACTATTTAAAGGTGAACCGTGGCGCAAACAGGGAAACTGCGCTGTATATGTAATACGGCCTCAGATTTGTTTCAGGGGGCACGATGTGTCACAAAAGATATAGCTACTTCACAGAAATGCAATAACTGTTAAACCCCCATTTCACTCCAGTTCCGAGCTAACAGAGTTTTAAACCAAAAGGCAGATAAAGTATTGACCGCAGAGAGAGTGGAGGGCTCAGAGTCATTCTTGGCAATTCTTAAGAGAGGCCAAAGAAGACGTGGGAGACTGGAAACTGAGAAGGAGGAGGATAGGGAGGGGAAAGGGGTGATGGAAACAGTAATATCAGCTCAAGCTCTGACAGAAATGATACTGATAGACACCACCCATGATCAGGGGCAACAACTGAGCATAACCTATGCCTCAAGCAATATGGAAGGCTTACCTGCATGTGTCCCAAAGACCTCCCCAAATCTGATGGTGCAGGTGGATGCAAAATCATCACCATTACCAGCAAACTCTTCACAACTTAATAAGATAACAAAGGTACCACCTAAGACAGAGGTGGAGGCGGCCGGCCTTGGCAGAGTACTCAGCCCACGATATACATCTACAGCCTTAGGAACATCTTTAAGTACACTGAATATCCTTGCTGAAAACTCTGTGGAAGCAACAACCTACAGACCTATAATGTCTGTTAGAAGCTAAAAAGAAAGAAATATTTAATCTATGTTGTGAGTTACTTGAAGAACTTAAAATGAGAAAAGGAATCTGAGGCTAATAAATGAAAAGAAAGGTAGGTAAAAAACATCTGACCCAGGCAATCCTGGTTCAATCATCATTGCTGAAGTATGTGAAAAGAGCAAACCAACAGGACCTCTGGTACCCCAAAGAAACAGCAATCCCCTTTCCATGTAGCCCCCGCATGAGGCAAAGATCATGTGATTCCATCAAAACCAGAAATGGGCCAGATCCCCATGCCAAGCATATACTTCACCCAGTCAAACATTGAACGTGTGACAGCCAGAAACATGACAAGCACCAGGCCATGAAGAGCACTGGCTGTACCCGTTCACCCCACTGCACAGGTCAGTCATGGATGTTCCCACAAATAAAGCATTATAAAAGACCAATTTTGCATCATTACTGAGCTTACAAGTTTACCGAATTAATCTGACTATCCATGGAAATCTGAAAGTTAATCCCCCAGAGTTTTGACCTTTCCATGAGGATGCATTTTACTTCCACTACCTTAAACCAACACTGGTTATCCACATCTTCATGTTCATCATTTTCATTCATTGAGTGGTCTGGGATGATTATAAGGAAATATTATTACCTGACCCTTTAGGTGCCGTGAAGACCTTTGGGTGTCATCAGTGTAGATACTGAACATCAAGGTAACATCTTCTAATGGTTAAACAGGTATTTTAAGCAGGGCTGGTGAAAGACATGATTCCTGGAAGAATCTCGATATGTTTTGTAGCAGGGGCGATAACACCTTGTCAACCACACAAACACTTGCTTATCTGTCGCTCAAGAAGAATTAAAACACTTTCTCAGCCACCTCCGTCATCCCTGTCACTTCCTTTAATTTATGAATCGTGATTCAATTCTCCAGAGTGTACAATAGGTGTCCAAAAGCACAGGCACTGTATGTATCTCCAATTGTTCACCCACTTTCTACAACTGTGTTTTCAGACTGCTTTTCTTCTAGATCTTAAAATCCTAAAATAAGGACAATTTGAATAACAGGGAAGCCATCATATTCAGACTTCCATTGTAGCTAGGCTTACAAACAAGCTTAGAATATGAGAATCAGATAAAGGTCAATAAAAGTGAAATACAATGATATAAACAATACCTTTCCATTTCTTTCCACTGCAAAAGCTGTTAGACCTGCCTAAGAAAACTTACAGGAAACAATCTGCTTATTAAAACTGCAAACTCCCAGGTAATGCATTTATTGAAATAGGAGCTATCAGATGGCATACCTGAACAATATGAGAATAAATAGAATTTACTGAAAATCAAAGTAAATGCTTTTCTTCAAATTAGTAGAGTTCTGAAAAGAAAAGCAGAAAACAACAGGGTTCAGCAACACAAGATCCAATAGTGACTTCTTGAAACCCATTTTTTGATCTTTGCCAGGCCCAAGTAACCACGATCACTACTACCAGAATGCACAGGTTTATTCTACACATTTTATTTTCTATAGCGCGAACATATCCCAAGGGAGCTAAGACACTTCACAGCAGAGCTCAAGTATTAAACAGAAACATGAATATAAGCGAATAAACGAGTCCCATCCCAGGCAATAATAGAAAGAAAGTAGGTTAGAAATCATTAATAGATGAGAGCAGAGAGCAAACATGTTTCCTTCAAACTACATTATAGAAATACATCTGTTAGGGTGAACAATGTCATGCACTGCTGGCAGATCTAACAAGGCGAGGACTCTGACACCACTGCCATCCATCAAGATCTTAAGGTCATCATAAATTGATGAAATCACAGACTCAGTTCAATATATTTGGATCAACAATCAATTTTATTTCCAGGAAGGGATGTAGCCGCATACTTATTTATTTATTTGAAAAGTGTTATAAAGCCCGAACATGACCCGTACGGGTATCAGAGCGCTGTACAAAGGAACAGAAGCAAGGGGAGGTAAAAAACAGGAGTAAAAGACCAAGGAACTTAAAAAACAAGAACAAGCAACAACCCATCTCGTGGGACATGTGAGGTACGAGGAGAAGCAACAGGTCATATGGAGCACTTGGAAGACACAAATTACAACACTGAACAAAGGTAACAGCCCATCTTGTGGGACATGTAAAGAACCAGAAGAGCAGCAAGTCTAAAGGGCACATGGAGAGACAAAAATTAAAACATATTTACAGAGGTATAAAAGAGTGTTAACAGGAAATAAAAGTTAGTGAAGCTGGCTTCAGGCCTATTGCTGTAGATGGTCATTCATGAGTAACTATTTGAATTCTTTCTTGAATGAGGAGGTAGAGGGGTTAGATTTGATCTCGGGAGGAAGAGCGTTCAAAATTCTTGGTGCAAGACCAGAGAATGTACAATTGTAAATTCTTTTCTGTTTGAATTTGGGGGGTTTTAGCAGTAGGGAGTTAGAGCTTCTTAGGGTCTGATTCGAACCTGATAGTTCAAGTTGTTTTGCCAGGTAGACGGGCGTATTGTAGTGAATAGCTTTGTGCGTCAAGCAGGCAATCTTGAAACTGATCCTTGCTTCGATAGACAACAATTTACTGCACTTTCAGCACTGATGGATATGACGGGTTGGAGATAGGCCCAAGGCTGGTGCGGACAATATATCGACTTCTTTAAAGGGGGTCACTAACGCAGTTTTAAACACAGCAAGAAGAGAGGTGCCACAAGCAGGATCAGGATAATCAGGAAGGTCAGCGGAAAATGAGGACAATGACCAAGAGAATCATGACCAGAAGAGTCAAGACAGGACGCTCAGAGCCAGGAGGATTAGGAGGGAGAACATCAAGAAGATCAAAAGGACCAAGAGGAGAAAGGATACCAGGAGACCCATGGGACAGGACAAGGAAGACCAGATGAGCTAGGCACAAGTATACCTAGGCCAGGAGGACCCAGGGCCTGGTGGGTCAACATCAAGTAGACCAGGACCATGGGGGCCAGCACCAGGTAGATATTTCTAAGGTGGAAAATGACTAGGATGACCAAGAGGAAGAAGATGGACAAACAGAATCAGGCCTAGTATGGCCAAAAACAGGATCAGGGCCAGAAGGACCAAGTAAAGGGCCAGGACCCAGAGGAGCACCATGAGCAGGAGGATCAAGACCTGGAGGTCTTAGAACAATGGAACCAGGACAACAAAGGACTGGAGGATCAGAGCCAGGACGACAATGGCCTAGATCATCAGAGAGACCAGGACAAGGAGGAGCAGGAAAATGAGGGGCAAGAGGACCAGGACTATTGAGATCCAGGACGAGGGGCACCAGGAGCAAGACCATAAGCACGAACAAAAGAATGAGGACCTGATGAGAACCAGGATCAAAAAGAGTAATAAGGCCAGGATTGAGACGACAAGAAGGACCAAGACATAGAGAAGCAGGAAAAGGACGGCAAGCAGAACCAGGAGGACCAGTATCAAAGAACTCCAAATTATTTTTTCCAAGAGAACCAGGGTCAGGAGAACAAGGGTTATTAAAACCAAGAAGACAAAAAGGAACAGGAGAACAAGGCCAGCAGAAGACCCACGAGAGCCTGTACAAAGAAAATGTTAACTTAATTCTCAAGCGGGTAATATATCTGCAATCTTCTCCAGCCAGGGGTCACGGAGGATGTCAACAAATAATGCAGCCTATTGGCCTTCAAAATGTAACCAAAGACACAGGGGCGGCTCCTCCATTAGGGCGGAGGAGCGTCGCCCACTGCTTTCTCGCAGTGCGAGAAGCAGACACATTAAACGGTATTTTAAATACCATTTTATGTTTCTGCTTCTCACGCTGCGAGAAAGCAGAAGGCAGGGTATGCTTGGTTGGAGGCGGGCGGGAGGGTATGCCTGGTTGGGGGCGGGCGGGTAGGCGGGTTGGGGAGGAGTGGCTTGCCCACTGTTGTAGGCCCTGACTGTTTGGTCGGCCCTATGGGGCTGACCAAACCAGTCATGCGCACTCTACATTTTCTCTATGTAGGCTGCATGCAGCCTACATAGAGAAAATGGCCTCCCTACAGGCGCCCGGCTGGGCGCTGGCCGTATTAATCACAACGCTGCCATTGCAGCGTTGTGATTGGCTTAGGGAGGGAAGGGGGGATGCATGCTTGATGCTTCCTGTTCCAGGAAACGCGGTAGTCGGGACCTGGCCAGGAGCGGAGGCGGCGCGTGACCCGGTAAGGTGAGTTTTCAAAAAAAAAAAATTTTAATGCCCCCACATCCTTGCGCGAACCCCTGCGCGAACCCCCCACCCGCGAGTCATTCGAACCGCGACTGCAAAGACAGCCCTCTTTCCACAACTTCAACATCTAAAGAGAGTCTTAACCCTCTTATTCACAAAATGCCTGGTCAGACTAGTCACCATTTTGAGCTAAGTAATGCCCACGAAAATATACTTGTTGCAAGGTCAAATCATTCTCCTGAATCTATCTTTTTTATTTTATCAGACCTTATTGTATGTAGCACCACATGCCGCGGGTTAAACACCTCATTTCACTCGGTATTGATGGAGAGGAAGCATATTCCAGAGGTGTAAAAGAAATGGTAGCTTGCGTAAAACTGGGTTTGAATAGGAGTGATTTTCATTGGCTTTGGTCTGCTGTAATGAGGCGGCAAGGGCAGTAAAGATCATTTGAAAGTTTACTGGACAACTGCCTTTAAGAAAAGGACAAAAGAAGGAAGGAAGAGTTGAAAAAAGAAATTAGGGTATAGAAACAAAAGAGGTAAGGGAGAAGGGGACACAGAAACAACAAAAGGAGGGGTTGAGGACAGAAAGAAGAAAATCGAGAGACAAGATGAAGAAAAACAAAAGAACATGAGGAGGTAGTAGGCCAGCTGAGAAGGAGAGTGGATGGGGATGTGTGATGGGTTGAAAAGATGAAAGATGGGAAGATCTATCCTCATAACAAATACCCCACTTTCCCCCAAAAAATAACAAGGGAGAAAATGACAGGAACAGTCGATGTATTTTTGAGAAACAATTTATTTGACAAGAAGAATCTGATGAATGCGACATACGATAAAAAACACAATATCAATCCAGTCAGAACTGTCAAACCAGGAACATATAAAATGACATTCAGATGACTCACAACTAGAGATTAACTTCTATGGAATACTAAAGAACTATGAAAGAACTAGCGTGGTTATTTATCACAATATAAAAGGACGATAAGCAGGTTTTCGGAAAATACTTTTCAATTCATATATACATCGCTGGATACCCTTCGGATGTGGTACCCAGCAGAGTCTTGCTGAGCGATGGTTGCTCTGTAAACACATAACACTTGCAATAAACCCCTATCTAAGTCTGTAGGGAAAATATCAGCATTCAGTTTGTAGCTATAACATTCACTTGAACCCATGCTGACAACACCTGATAAAACGCTTTCAATAGTGTGATTCAAATGAATAGTAGAGCTATGTATGTTTTTTTAGATTATCTTTTTTGAAAAGGGGTTAAAACTCCAGAAGTAGCGCTTTTTGCATTGCATGAGAAACCTTTTCCACGTAATGCCGTCAGCCATAAATGAAGAAATATAACCTCACACAAGCCAGCTGTTAAGGAGCTACACAAAGGCAACTAGCTAAATATATTGCGTATGACAAGACATGTTACTTCAAATGATGACACCTATACCTTTATAATGACATCACACATTAGATAAGTGCTGATCGCAGCATCCCCTTCACCACACCTAACCAGCGTCTAGCTACATACATGAAGTTGCAACGGGCTTGACTTTCTATCATTCGATTACTGACCCCTGAAACTATCGCAGGCAGAAGAACTACACATTTAACCAAGATTTCTTTGGCAATTTAAATCTTCGGTGAATACCAACTGGGCTGCAGTCCAGGTAGCAGTATGAAACTGGAACCATGTAAGTTGCAGAGTCCATCATTTGCATACTGGAAAAAGGCCACACATGCCTTCTCACCTTGACTGCACCTCTGCCGACTTGAGCATGTTCATCTAAATCTAAGCAATACTGTCCGGTTACTTACCGGTAATATTCATTACTCCGAGTCGTAGACCTCCCCGTCACAGTCCTTAACCATGAGCAATAGCTCCTCCCACAGAACTTCCAAGCAAAACTCCCTTAGCCCATCCCTATCCTCCAGGCCACTCCCACAACCTGTGGCTCATAACCCCTGACCCACTGCAGCACAACCTGTACCACCAAGCACAAGAAGCCGAACAGGGAGGGAGGGATGGGAACCAGGATTGTGACGGAGAGGTCTACGACTCGGAGTAATGAATATTATCTGTAAGTAACCGGACATTACCTCCTCGTCAAACCTCCCCGTCACAGTCCTTAACGCATGAGCAGATACCAAAGCAAGGATCGGCTTCACCAAAAAGCAGGAAACAGACTTCAACAGCACAAGCAGAAAGTCACCCCACCTGAACAGAACGCAACACAGCGTCCCCAAAACCAGTAGACCCCGTCAGACCCACCACCAACGAAAACGGGAAACAAGGGCATGCAGAGAACCGTAAGCAGCAGCTACGTAGGGCTCAGTCAGAGACGCCCCCTGAAAACAAGCCCAGGAAGGAGCCCACACACCGACCCAGGCACCAGCACCCCACTAGCCACACACTGCGCCCCCAGAGCCCACCTCAGCCACCGACCGAGAGGCGCACCAGACCCCAGCCACGCCAGGCCAAAGGCCACAAAAAGAGAAGCCATCACACGAAAAGGGGCAGCACGAACCAAGGACACCTCAAGAGCCTGAACAACATCCAAACAGTGCAGTCGCACCACAACCCCTGAAAGAGGATTAGGACAGAACACAGGCAGAACCAGACCGTCCGAACAGGCTAACGAGGAGGGACCCCGGGAACAAAGGAAGGATCAGACCTGAGAATGACCCAAACCTGAAAAACGCCAAAAAAGGGCTCAGAACAAAGCAAGGAGCCCAACCCCCCAGGCAGAGGGAAAAGTGAACAGAAAAACCACTGGGATCCACAGAAACGCAGAGACACAGCCGCCAGAGACTCCAAGGGAGCAGACGGTAAAACCCACAGCACCAACGGAAGATTCCAACCAGGCGGAAAGGACAGAACCCGGGGACATAAGAGGAAACAACACCTCAACAACCGGGACACCAAAGGAACAACAGGCGCACAGGCCAGACCCCGAAAGGCCCACACCGCCGGACCCAAGGCGAAGCCAGCTTCCAGGAATCCAAGCCACGCACAGGAGCCACCCCCATAGCAGACCTGCCCCGACCCATACACCAACCCGGAAAAGGCACCCAATGCCGAGCATAGGACAGAAGAGTCGAAGGGCGCCGGGACTGCCAGAGAAAGAGAGCCCAGCAGGAGAACACTCCCAACAGCCAACCCGCCAGAAGCAAGCAGACAAGACAAGTCCCGGACAGAGGAGAACACAACAGGGGAACAGGAACCACCGGCAACAGCCAGCAAGGGCCCACCGCCAACTTCAACAACAGAGGGAACCAAGGCCACTGACCCCAAGCAGGCGTCCCCACGAATACAGCAGCCCGGTCCAACTTGACCATCAGCAGGATCCACGGAAGCAAGGCCAACGGAGGAAGGCATACAGCAAGCTCCCCCCCCCACCGAAAGGACAGCGTAGCCACACACCAAACTGAGTCCAACTGAACCAGAGAGCAAAACCCCACCATCAAGGCGAGAACCGGGGCAGCAAAGCAGTCCATAACAGGGACCCCAAACCACCCAAACAGCCCCCAAACACCTCCGGCGTTAAGCCTACGTTCGACAGGGAGGGAAAAAGCCCCCGAACAGGTGACCCGCCATAGAGAGAAAAACCTCCGCCAGATGCAACGGCCACAGACACAACAAGGCCAACACAGCCCACCGGCAAAGCAGATGCCCCAACAAGGAGAGGGAGGCTATCGCACTCCCAGCCGGTAGACAGAACACACCACCACCGTGTCGTCCGTCCACACCAGCATATCCCGCTGTAGGACCCAAAGAAGAAACCGAGGCCAGGATAACCGAACCGCCAGCAAGAACCTGCAAGCAGAAGACAACCCCGCCTCCTGGACCGAACAGACCCCTCGAACAGACTCCCGGGCCAACATAGCCCCCCAACCTAGCTTGCTGGCAGCAGTAGGCAGCACCAACAGCACCAGGGACACAAAGGGAGAGCCCAGCAAGAGGGTCTGATCCACCAGCCACCACAACAATACCAGGGAAAGCACCACACCCCCCGGAATAAAGAGCTGCATGTCTGAGACCACGGACTTCCAAGCCCCAGAACCAGAGACACCAGAGGGCACAAGTGCAACCGGGCCGAAGGAACAATCCTCGCAGCAGCAGACAGCAACCCCTGAACCGGAACCACAGCCGAGCCCCGGAAGAAGGGGAGACCAACATCTCCCACAGCACGCGCAACAGGGACAGGCTGCGAGGCACCGACCGGAAAGCCATTCCCAGCATGGAGGGGAAGACCCCACCCAATGAACAGCAGCCCCCGAGAGGGGCACAGAAGGCACCCCGCCAAAGCCAGAGACCACCTGAACAGCCTCAGGAGCAGGCAGACCTCCCAGGCACGTGAACGAGCTACAAGGAAAGAAGAGGAAGAGAACAACCAGACATCCAAGTAAGGCAACACCCGGATCCCCCGAGCATGCAACAACCCCACCAAGGGAGCCCAAAACCTTAGGAAAACACCCCAGGCAAGGCAGAGAGACCAAAGGGTAACACCAAGAACTGGCAATGAGCGACTCCCACACAAAACCACAGAAACCTCTGGGATGCCAAGCGCACCGGCACACGAAAGTAGGCGCCCTCGAGAGTCAGGGAAGCCAGGCAATCCGCCACTGACAGGAAGGGCACAAACATCCCAAGAGACACCAACCCGAAGTAACGAAGAGGGAAGTACAATAACACAGCCCTCAGAACCAGAACAGGATCGAAGCTCCAAAGCGTTATGGGATCAGAGACAGGAACGAGTAAACCCCTCCCGACCCAGCAGAGCCACAGGCACGCACACCACTGGCCCTCCGGAAACCAGGAACTTAACCCCCCACAGAAGAGCCCAACACTGGAACAGAGATCAGGGAACAGGGGCAGCCGGGAATACGTCGCCCTGAGGCTCACCAAAGACCCTCCGAGAATCTAGTCGGACAACCAGGAGTACCCTCCGACCCCTGCCAAACACCACCCAGACCGGAAAAGACCCGAGGCGACCCCTAACCGGAGCCCCCCGAACCCCTCCCAGAGCACGAATAGGAAGGACCTGAAGAACAGTAGGCACCCTGCCGACCCCGGGATTTGTGGAAGGAAGGGACCCCTTTGGCCATGTCCCCCACCGCGAAAGGGCTGGGCGGCCATCCACGACTGAAACGCCTGCCCAAAGCCCGTACATAACCAGCAAACCTCCCCGCCTGCGATGAGCGGACAGGAGCCAACCACTGTATGTCCTCCGCCGCCCTTTGAAACAAAGCCTCCAATGGGTCCCCAACAGGGAGGAGCCACAAAAGGAAACTACAGGAGAGCAGCACTCGGCGCAGCCCCCCCAACCAAGGCAAAAGGCACAACCGCCTCCCAGCCATAACCGAGGCAACAGCCGCAGTGGCACAAAGTGAATCAAAGGAGAAGACAGACGGGAAACGCAACCGCCGCGCCAACCATGTCAAAGACTCAGAGGGACCCTCCACATGCAACAGCCGTCAGAACTCCAGACAGTCCCTCAGCATAGACTGCACCAGATAGACAGTGTAAGCGGCAGAACGAACCACAAGGCTCGAAGCCGCAAAGGACCGTTTAGAAAGCCCCCACAACACGCATGTGCCCAAGACCAGAGAGAACCACATCCTCTGCAACCACCAGGCCCGAGACGCCAGTCCTGCCCACAGGGAATCCACCACCACCACCATAGAAGGAAACTCCTCCGAGAACCCCCGCAGAGGAAACCAGCATCCAAAAACCGGGGAAAGGAATGTATACCCACATCCTCCAATTCCCCTCCAGCCCCTTTCACACTGATTAAGGAACAGGAAGGTACACTGGCACCCGTCACTGACAATTGGCGAAAAAGCCCCTAGACTCATCACCGTACAGCAGGAACAGGGACTGCTGGGGCAACCAATGTTTGCAGATAAGGCCAAGCGGATATCAAAGCCAGAAAAACCGCAGCCACCGCGGCTACAATCAGTAACTGTACAATGGACAAGGAAGGAGAAGTGGAAGGCCCAGCAACCAGCCCGCCTTCTCCAGGAATAAACTTATCCCCAACATGCACCCATCCAGGAGGAGCGAAGGCCAAAGGAGCACACACCACCACCGAGCCACGGAAGAAGGGGAATATACACATCCACTAAGCTTCCCAACAGAGCCAGAATGGAAAAACCCAGGCTTTACAAACATTCATCAAAGAATGTAACATTGCCTCTATGCCTGATTGAGAACGCACAAACAGTGAAACACCAGGACTCGAACACAAAACCTGTGGAGGAAGAGTCTGTGACAGTAACCACTAGTCCACGGTAACTCAGTCCCAAAGTGGGGTAGAACCAGGCCCAAGTGCCCGAGGCATCAAGCAACCCGGCCCGTCCAATACAACAACAGGTAACACCATCCACAACGAACACCAGGGCAGCGGGAAACGAAAACCTCAGCCTCCCCGCAAGCCCGAGCCAGCACAACCGCACCCGCAGACCGGCATGCTCGCGGTCACCAAGGAGCCGGCACCAAGCCAACCGCCTCAGAGCCACCAATCCCCAAAACGAGACAACGCGATCCGGCGCCTGACGGGACCTGCGCCCCCACCGCAAAAAATGACAACTCAGAGCGCACCCCTTCCCCCGAGGAGGGGCCGTCCCGCCACGCCCCAGGAGAGCCAGGAAAGCGCGGCCGCAAACACATGATTCAACACAGCTCCGTAAGGAGGTACCAAACCCATAAAACCCCCCCAGGAGGTCCCGCATAAGCAGGGATCGCACCCAGAAGGGGGGAACCCCCCCAGAAGGGGCCTTGGGCAGGCAACAATGAGGGCAACAGGCAGCCCAACAAAGAAAGCATAGTCCCGCTATAACAGGGACTTGAAGCCCAACTCCACACAGCGGTCGCTATAGCAGACCACCGCACACTCACCTGAAACATGAACTGAAGGCTTCAAGCACCTCCAGGAGAGAGTCCTGCACGGACTAGTCCGCAGTAAAAACAACAGGTTGTGCTGCAGTGGGTCAGGGGTTATGAGCCACAGGATGTGGGAGTGGCCTGGAGGATAGGGATGGGCTAAGGGAGTTTTGCTTGGAAGTTCTGTGGGAGGAGCTATTGCTCATGCATTAAGGACTGTGACGGGGAGGTCTGACGCGGAGGTAATGCAGAGCACCCTCGACCAACTCCATCAACTAATACGAATACTCTGACACGTTGACGCTAAGTATGGAATGCAGAATCTTTTCATGCAGCAATAAAGGGGATTCTATCTTACCTGCTTTAGGCAGAAAAATGCGAGAAAGTATGAAGAACACAAGGTCCAGAAAAGGCTAATGGAAAACTCGGAATGCATTAATTAGATACCACTGAATGGGTAGGAATGATAATAGTAGAACTTAGGTTAAAAATACATTTTGTTTTATAATAATAATCCATGGAACTGTGCTACTGGATTTGGGCTTGAGGTTGCAGCTTATATTTGCTTGTTAGCCTTGTTCCCTTTGATTTTAAATGATATCCACATGAAAAGAACTCTGTTACTTACTCTGTACTCCCGTGATGCCAAATAGGCAGCTTAGGTTGAACCCATTTAATGCTATCCTAAAGGAGAGTAGATGTTGTCATAGTGCTACTCTTTCCCTGCACCAGTTATTTTCTTTCCAGACCAACTAAGAGTAAATTCAAGTCAAGCATATGGTCAGGCATGCTGTTCCCTTGAGTATCATTAGGCCGAGACAAGATATTGGTCTATGAAGTAGAGCCCCATAGTCCAAGATAAGGCACAGTTTTATTCCCATAATTCGATTTCAGAATTTCGAGGGCTGCACCTTTTTTGATTCTCGGTTCCTAGGATTCAAATTAAGTTAACTGTTCATGAATTTTCAAGAGTAACACGTGCTTACTAACGCAAAATAACTTTTCAGATCAGGTCTGGTGGTAATATAATTGGGGACATCTCGTATAATACGGAGTAATTCACACATGCTAGCAGAAGCAATCAGGACAGAGATATTTGTGGTAATACGCCACAGTAGTACAAATGGCTGGGAATATATAACAGTAGTTATGTATTTGTGATATACTTTACAATAAGATTCCACAAGTTTTCAACAATCTTTCCAAAATTGATTGCCAATGGGAGTATGCAATGATTTAAAATAATTTTAAAAATACATTGAAAAAGATATATACAGACTATTTTAAAATAATACACACTCCTACAGTGACAATGCTAAAAATTAATATTAGATTATACATCAAGAAAATGATTATTACTTGATCTGCTAACATCTGGAGCAGTCTCCCATGTGACGGGGATAGAAAGCCACCACTACAAAGATTTAACTTGACCTTTATTGTATAGAAGCTGACCTGCTGTGTTGGAGGCGGGGAGGGTGTGAAGGTACTTCAACAGCTGACTTCCAAGTTTCTATAAATTTACACTTATGCACCACAAATGCTGACAATTTGCTATATCACTTGCCTTTTTCTTGTCCTCATCCTCCTTCTTCTTTATGTTGTAGATGACCTGGAAAAGGTCCTTGAGATCAACCACAAGAGGCTCAGCCTAAAACATTAAGCACATTTTAAATAATTATTTTGAAAAAACACCTCCAGAGGTATGCAATAAAACATCTCATCCTGATAAGGGAAGATTCATCTTTCTTTAATCGCCTGCTAATTAGAAATACTGCGATTGTAATGTAATTCCCATTAGAACATTGGAATGTTGGGAGCTCCATTGAAGACAATGGAGTAGCTCTGGGCTTATAATGGCTGGTATAAGCCCAGCACTCCAACATTCCAATGTTTGTCTTTTTGTTTCTCCATTTTTAATTTAGAACATTCTACCCTTAGTGGCTGGAATGTTCTAATAGCCTTATATCCCTTCTGCCTCAGGCTATACCAGTTGTTAAAGGCCCTCTCCCTCGTTATAGGCCCTCGCCTGCGGCTTGGGCCTATAACTCGGGATCAGGGCCTTTAACAACTGGTATAGCCCTCGGCACCGGGCTATAAGGCTATATTAAATACTTCGGTGGTATTTGATTCAGATTGGTCAAACGCAGTGCTTTATGACCACATTATATCCAAAAGCCAGCATATATACGGAGAAAATTAAATTTGCAAACCGAAATACATTCATAAGCAGCGATATAGAAAAATTGAATGCCATTAAAGTCAAATGCTGTGTAGTAACACTGCAGTAACAAGATTACAAGAGCCCAACTGCATTACTCAGGCCCTTATTACGAGTTTATTGTTAACGGGTGCTATATATGGTACCTCATAAATAACAGTATACACATACGTTATTTATCAGGTGTGATAAATAGCGCTATTACGAGTTGTTGGATACACCAAAATCGGCATGGCATGGTAAGTACTGTACACTTTTCCCGTGTTAAATTTCGGCAGGTTTAATAAAGGTTGAGGTATTAACGCACTGGATATTCACCGGATGCATTAAATACCATCAAACTCGTATTGCCGGCCCGTGGCAAAGAAGGGTTTACACAGGGGTTGGAAAACAACAAACCACTACACTCACACACCTTAAAGTTGTAGCTAGCTTTAAATGATAAAGTAGTATTTGTCTCTTTTGGGCCTGGGCCTACTAGCTTTTAAATAAAAATTAAATGAAGGACTGCTGAGTGTACACTACAAATACTAACAAGACCGAATGCATGGTAGTCTTAATGATACACATGAAAGATCTATTCAAAAGTAATTACGAAGCTTTATATACTCACATCTAAAAGTTAATGTCCTGTCTAGTCCTTCGTCTGTGCCTCATGGAAAAGACTAATATTATAATGCATTAATTTTGTTTTCTGCACACTAATACCTTAAACATCAGAAACTATTTTACTAAATATTGAAATCTAATAGGAAACGTTGTTTAACTTCAAGGACAACAAGGCTGAGCTAAAGGGAATGAAAAGGGAACAGATTTAAAAAGCATTGGCAACACCAATAGGTCTCGCCTATGAGAGATCTATTGGCTTTGTCAATGTTTTTAAGACATGTTTCACAGCAGCGCATCACAAAAGAACAATTAATATGCAACTTTTATGTAAATAACCCTTTGGGGTGGCCCTCCAATTGTTGTTTCTTGCTGTTCATTAGAATCTGAATGTTATGTAAATAGGGAATGTGCTCACTTTAAATAACTCAACACAATCTTACCATTTTACTTGTAAAGCTAGAAAAATGTGTCACAAATTGCACCACAAACTTCTTTCTCACTGTGTCAACTTACTTTGAAAAGTGTACCATCAGTCTTTTCCCTGTTCTTAATTTTGAGAGAAGCAGCTGCTTGAGCCATAGCATAGAGGTGGTGGAAACCACAATAATAACATTAATGCTCTCCACCAAATTGCCTCAATTACACGACACCAGCAGCGGAGAGACACCAACTAAAAAGAATCAATCTGTGCTTGGTCCATGCACCAGTAAAAAAACAGGAAGTGAAGCCAGGCCCGCACTGTCCAATTAAGAGGCAGCAAAGAAGAGTGACATTGAAGCCAACTAATGGTAAGCAAAGGCCCGGCTTCAAGCCCTTTTTTGTAAAAAATAGTGTCTTGTAACCAAGAGTGCATGCGCTAGTGCATGCTGCTCATTTAGGCTCCACCCTAAAAAGGAAGGGCAATCTCAACTTCATTAATTTATGTCTCAGCCTTTCAGCTAATACCTACAAGGCATAATAAACAAAGGATGGTTGAATGCGGTGCTCAGGTGCGCCTCATGAGATAGTTGAACCAAAAGTATTTCAGAGATATGCTGAGTCAAAGATTTCGAAAATGAAGTTAATTAATTGCACAGTTAAAGATGTGAACGCGGTATTGCTGCACCACTCTGTTCTGCACCACTCTGTTAGAATGAATGACTCAATGGAAAATCCAGAGGTGAAGAAGTGGTTGAAAGACTTTGATCCTTTGTTTTGTGTCCTCCAGGAGGTACTATAGGTGCCTATTAAAAAACTTTTTCCACAAGCTTACACGTTCTGCAATGTACAGGCACAATTCACAAAGCTATTGTACCTGAATAGGTGTGACCCATGCCTCAACGTTCAGAAGTAAGCCCAAGGTCGGCCCGGGCACCAAAATAAAAGTGGCCCTTTTTAGTGAATTAGATAGCTAAGAAAGTGGCCTATGTTTGCAAATTGGGTCAGTTTTGAACTTGCAAAGATTTGCCAAGGCACACGGTATAAATGATTTGCGAGGTATGGAAGACTGCATGGATTTGAGCTTGCTACAAGCAATGTTTGCTTTAATCTCAGGGAAATTAACAGTAAAAACTGGCTCAGCAGAGCATAAAACAGGCCCAAAAAAGAGCCAATAGAGCAACCCCGACCCTGACCTCTCAGATCAGCCCATTGGGCATTACCTGAATGCCCTATAGGTCAGTCTGACCCGAGTAAGCCTATAGAAGAAAAAGGTAAGTCTGAGTTACTCTTAGAAGTATTTTTGGAAATTGAGACCTATGCAAAGTGATTGTAGGAACCTTTCACGTGCTTTTATACAAACTCTGATTGTAATTCTGGCCGGTTTTTATTGAGAATTTTCTGTAACAGCCCATACTAATTATGTAATCAAGTAACAACTCTAATCACACCTGCCAATGGTAACGAAAAGAAAGTATTGCTCTGCTGTGGAACTCCCTCCAACTAGACCAGAGGTCTTCACAATGGGGGCAAGCCTATCTGATGGGGCCTGCATTGGTCACAGGGGAGCCCAGGCACTGGCCAAAAGGAGCATCACGTTGAAAACAGTACGGAGTTTGCAGTGAAAAAAACAGAGTGGCAATGAGTCCCTCTGTAGTGGGCCATCATAGCATTTATTGCCACTGCCTGAGATAGGTCTTAAAGGAAGTGAATGGGGGATAGGGAAGGCTCCCAATAACCTTCAAACTCACTACTCTCCATTCTTGATATAGGAACACTCTGTGGATACTTTTACACTTTAGGAAGACCAGGCTGCCCATAGCATGTTGCCAATTGTGTATTTGATTGCATTTTTAAAAGGGATAACTGAGCATGGCTGCAATATTTGAACTATTTTAATGTTTAGAGCTGCCAAATGTATAGAATAATTGTGAAAACATGTCTTTGCCATTCTGGGTGGGTTTGGATGATTTTTTCTTTACATGGGTCTGAATGCAGCCTTAGAAAGTTTGAAGTTCACTGAATTAGGACATGTCTACAAGGATGGCATTTATTTTGAACTTTCTGGGCTTCTTGGGGAAAAAAAAAAGAATATTTCATTCATAGGATGTACCAAACGTAATCTGCATATTGCAAAATGAGCACACACATCTCCAGCTGCACCAACTGCAAACAGTGCATGATATAAAAGTCACATGGGTGTATTTCAAATTATACACAAAAATCAGGATTTTTCACTAAATTAGAAAAAGAATATTGCTCATGGTCAAGTGCAATGCGAAAAAAGGTTCTGCAATAACAATATAACTAAAGAAATACCTGCCTCTGCTCAATAGACACTAACTCCAACAGTCCCTTCCCAAATGATAAACAAAATATCTTCCTCTAATGGCAAATTAAATCTACCTCTGACATCAGCTAATAACATGGTGGGGTTCACTGCAAATCAGAAATTTCATAATCCAGAAAGTAATGTTCTGAATTCATAGACACCAGAAATCTGAAGAGAAAAAGCCACAGGAATAAAGAGACTCAAACTAACCCATACCCCACAAGCCATTCATAACGCTAAGAGGCCAGCACAAATTCTATTGCCTGGTACAGACATGGAAAAAGACAAGAAGTCTACTATACAAACAATTTTATCACCTTGACCAAACGAAAAGGTCTCTCATGTAGTATCATCCAAAGAAGAATCACAGAAGGGCTACAAAAACAATGAAAGACTCTGAGGTAGCACACTGGAAAAACAACCTCAAAAGAATAAGGCAGATGCTTCCAAAGCAGAAAACATACACAAATGTGGTGAGAGTACTAAAGAGCAGCACCAATGGAAGATTACTATGCCAAGAGCCACTGAAGAAGTATTTAAAGTGTTTCTGGCGAGGTTTACATTAAGATCTATAGGTAATACCATACAAATATTGTCATGGAAATCACTTGAGTGCTAAACAAAAACATTGGTCTATGACATACAGATGTTCCTGATTAACCATGAAATAATACTACAAAAATCGTAGAATACCTAACACTGATAATTTCAGGGATACTGTCTGGATTTTTGAGTGATAACTCACAGGTTCTGATGATAATCCACCCTACACCCCAGACTATAGGACAGAATATAGGACTGCCCGAACCAAAGCTCCAGGCAGAGCTAAATACCGGAGGGGAATGGGAGATATATGTGTGTGTGTATATATATGGCGGACTACATGTGAGATAAAATAAACTTATTTTGCACAAGATTGGGTCTACGCTCGTATTTATCCCCTTGGAGGGGATTGGAAAGCTTACAAGGACTCTCGATATATATATATATATATATATAGAGAGAAATAAGCCAGGGTCTTCTGTGGCACCACTCTCTCCCATCTTAAGTCAGGTATTGCTACAATAACAGCCAATACTGTCTGTTAAGGGACTGTCGCTGTATTCAAGTAGAACATTTATAAGACGTTTGTAAATGTAGTTAACATATTAAACCTAATAAGATGGTTGCATGCCCCAATCACTTACTGTCCTCAAGATGGCGGGCCACAAGTGTACCTAAGAATAAGTGAACAGATTTACAGCTTCAGAGCACTATAATCGTGCAAAATAAACTGGACTGTTCTCACAGAAATATGTATTCATTTATACACATTTTACAACTGAGATGTAGGCAACAGAGACAATCACTGCAACCACAGGTAACCATAGGGCTGAAGAACTGCTGACATCAATGATTCATCTTTACATATCCTATTGTGTCCTAAACTCACACCCTCGAGCTACATATATTGCTTTGTCTTCTCATTGCTCTCCTTTAAGCTGCTTTTGTATGCATGTGTTTAAGCATGTGCTAATAAATACAGAGTACACCTAGACTAAACATGGGGCGTGCTGTACAGTGCCAAAGGCAAAAAAAACAATCAAGTCATTGGAGGGGTAGCTGGGTTCTGGGAGCAGAAGAGAACTGTTACTGCATCATGAGGCAGTGTTCCTTAATGAGGTGTGTCTTCAGTAATTTCCTAAATTGGAGCAGGGATAGGGTGGTCTTCATGAAACAAGTGTGTTGACCCAGATCCTGGGTGAATAGAGAGAGGAGGTCTGTAGACTTGTTTTTTTCCTGTTTTCCACTTCTTTGTCTTCAGTCTGATGGTGTCCTAGCTGCAGGTGTCCCAAGAGGCACTGGAGTCAGTGAGCTTGTTAGTGAGATACACAACGCTGGTGGTCGTGATGGCTTTGTTTACAAGATGGTGTGAGCCGTCAGTGGTGTTACATGAACATGGGGAGTCATATAATATCTTGAAAATATGTTATATTCATAATGAACAATATACATAAAATGCTAAGAAACTCAACTAAACTGTGGTGGAGGCATTGTTCAGTCAGGAATATTAAAGAAAACACTGTTATTTTTTTCAATTGCTATATGGTAATTTTGTTTTGTATTTATGACAGGTTGGAACAGGTGTTCAAGGTGAACAGTAGCAAATCATTAGTTAATGTTCTATGAATCAACATATTCTCCCACGTGGTTTGCCTAGAAAGTGTGAAATACATTTGTATTACCAGCCCATGGCCAGTCCTTGAGCAGTCCCATTTTGCATATGCAAAATAGGTAATTTTGCATTTACAATCTTCTTTTCGTTAACTGTTTACTACCCTCTCACAGTCTGGCCTTGAGTAAGATATGCACAGGAAGAGTAATGTATGTAATATACTTCTCACACAATTTTGCTCTTTATTCATAATGAACATTTGGTTCGTGTATGAGTTATGCTTTTCAGAATAGGTTCATTTCTAACCAATTGGAGTAAGCTTCATAGCAATCACAGAAAAATGCTTCACCTAGAAAGAACCGCCTTGTAGACATGGCTGCACCCTAACTTATACGATGTGCCCCTTTAAGAAAGAAATAGATATTAATGAATTTCTAGCAAAGTCCACAAACCCTACCGAATGAGTTTATAACAGGAGAATAAGCTGTTTGATATGTACCTTCCAAATCACTGAGCGTGACCACTTCTCACAGTACTATTGTTCTTGTAGTCACAGAGGGGTCCATCCAGGTGCAGATAGAAGAATGGGAATGGAGCACAAGTGAGGAAATTCATGCTTCTACATATATAACTAAATATGAGGTATGTGTAATGTTTAGGGTCCCAGGCCCTCATGCAGCCCTAATAACCACACAGACACATAGCCATACGGTCTGGAACTGGCCCGGGGCACATACACCCGGCCACCTTTATTAGCAGGGTCACCTGACCGGTCACACTTGTGATGGATGGATGAGTGTGGCAGCCAGCCATCAGGGAGTGGCTGGTGGAAACACTAGATGCACACACACACTAGACCGTGTCCTGCAGGACACTACAGTATGCACACAGTATTTTGACAAACATATCTTTTCCTAAAGCATGGGTAGAGGAACAGGGGCCTACTGATGCTGGCAGGTCCTAGTCATTGATTTACTTAGGTGCTCAGATCCCATTTCAGAGATGGCTGTTAAAGACCATCCTTCTGATATTCTAGGTATATAGTATTATCCCCAATTAAATGGCAGAACGGTGAACATGTATATGTGCCCCATGAGACCCTTTAACTTGAGGTTGAAAGAAAATAGGCTTTGTGCACATCCATTTATGAATTATAGGATGCTCATAAATACATGTTGATGGTGCAGCATGAGTACATCTTGGCTGTGCATGTGTGTATATCACCCATGTGCCATGTAACTATGCCAAGTATAACTGTGCTTTGAGAATTTGACAAGCGCAAATAATGGCACTCTTTTTTAAACGTTTACACACATATTGATCATACAGTCCAATGAAAATATTACAGATCAGCCCTCCTAAATGAAAGTAATATTTAAATTCGGAAAATTCCAATTACGTGCAGATGTACTCCACACATTCCAGATAAGAGCCATCTACTTGCCCAAAGCCTGGGATAATCTGGGAATTACCTACATTATTGAAACCAGCATGAAAAGGAAGGCACAAAACCTAGATCCATGGTTGTAGCAGGACTTTTGGAAAAGGACACTCAGCGATACAAGACTTAGATCTGATTTAGAGGTTGGGGGGACAACTTGCCACCTGCTATCATGGTGGAAGCTAGGTCCCCTACTAAACTGGCAGTGGACAATCAGCTGCATTTAGTGCTTGATACCTTAGTGAATGAATGAATATACTTTATTCGATTTCAGTTCATAATAAAATCATAAAAGCCACATTAAAACCATTTATAAAAATATATCCATACACGATACAAATTTATCTATACTCTATTCTATATTATCTAAACGACTGCATTTTAATAGGACTCCTATCTGTTAATTGCACTAAATTCCTAACATGTCCTTAGCGTTTTGACTCATAAATACACATGTTAAATTTAAAAAATAGAGGCCATTACCTAATAAAATTCTTTCTTTTTTTCATTATACTTTTCAAAAGGCCACTCATGATCATTACACAATAAACATTTTCCAATAATTGCAAGTATAAAAATGCTGGGCGGCATTGCCTCCAGCCTCCTAGTCTTAACAGAGGCATAATCCATCTAGCTCTTTCCTTTGCATATATTTTACAGAAGAGAATCACGTGGATAGTTGATTGCTTTGAGATATTATCACACGGACAGTGACACAATTTCCTAGACCAATCATTAACCGAAGGGAAACTGACCAAGCGATGGAAACAGTCAAACCTAAACCGTGTCAGAAGATATCTGTCGTACCCTCCAATACACCAGACCAAATAGGGCTGGATACGATAGGTTGTCAAAGTCAGATAATGCTGGGTCACCGTGCATTTATTCATCTCCTGTGCGGCTCTTAGGGACTCTAAATGTGTCATGCAAAGAGATTTAAAATCTTTCCTAGATATTGAATTCATGGTTTCTGGTACATTATAAAAATCATAACAGTTGATATCCAATAAAAATGTCCTAATATAATTCAGCCATTTAATTCTACAGGCATAATCCAGTTTCATTACATCCTTAATAATATCTCTGTTCAGTCCAGTATAGGTAGATGTCCAAACTCGATACCATAATAATAAAGGTTGCAATCTAATCATATCCGTAATATTAGGGATCCCTAATTCACTATGACAATTAAAAACTGGGGAGCTCTGTGGGACCGCTAAAATAAATCTTAAAAAAGTATTTTCGACTAATTGGATTAGGGAAACATCATAAAAACCCCAGATTCCTGCCCCATACATTGCAACACTCATACACTTAGCCTGATAAATTTTGAGGAGAATCTCCGGGGTCTTTTACCCATTTTGTTTGCAAAGCTAACCACTGCCGCTACAGACCTCTTAAAAAGGAGACTCCTACTCTTAATTGCAGCTCCCCAGGAGCCAGTACGCTCAAACAGAACACCCAAGTAAGAGAACGTACTGGTTGAATCTATCCTATCTTTCCCAACTACCAGAGTTCTACCTTTGCTTCTCCCCTCCCACATGTCATAACAAATGTTTTTTTACATTAAGTTTTAATCCTCGGTTATCCATAAAACTGATATACGAGGCAAGTGCTCTCTGGAGGCCTAGCTGTGTTCTGGCCATAAGGACCGCATCATCCGCGTAGAGAAGAGAGACTATCGGCTTACTGCTAACCTGAGGTGGATCTCTCGCCCCTGCCACCAATTCCTCTTCTAGAGCGTTCGTATACAGAGAGAAGAGGAACGGGGCCAGGACGCAGCCTTGTCTCACACCCTTCTCCACGCGGAAAGACGCTGTACATTCACCCCTTAACCCATATCTCACCTTTGCACTAGCCCCCGAATATAATTGTATTAAGAATTGTACAATAATTGGGTCAACTTTTAAGTCTGTCAGAATTTCCCACAATCTAGCGTGATTGACACAATCAAATGCGGCCGTGAGGTCTACGAAGGCCACGTAAAGCTTACCTTCCTTTGCTTGCGTATATTTCCCCATTATGAGGCTCAAATTTAAAACAAGCTCATTAGTCCCCAACCCCTGTCTAAAACCGTATTGGACCGCACTCAAAATATTATTATCCTCTGCCCACAGTTGTAATCTATTTAAGACAATCCTGCCAGCTACCTTCACCAAAGCATCTAAAAGCGATATTGGTCGGTAGCAGGCAGGGTTGTTCCGATCCCCTTTTTAAAAATCGGTATAATCACTGATTCCGACCAAGACCTAATAAAACCCCTTGCACAACAAGCTTCAAACACCCGAGTTAACAAAGGGGACCATAACTTTGGGATCGATTTAAATAGATCCATCGGGACCCCATCAGGACCTGGTGCCTTACATCCTTTACTGGCATTAATGGCCTCTAGCACCTCTTCATGCAAGATGTGCATCTCTATAGGCCGAAAACCATCCGATTCTTCCCCATGCTCAGGGCCAGGGTCCAAAGAGTTTCCTACCTTCTCCTTACAGCTATATACATTAGAAAAGAAGTCTATCCAAGATTTTTCGTCGATAGCAACCTCAATCCTAGCTCCATCGTTATTAGAAAAGAACGGGGCATTAACTGCCTGCCAGAATGTGCTACTATCCTTTCTTAATGAAGCTTCAAGGAGAGTATCCCATGCTAAATCTTTAAGTTCTTTCTTCCTTACTTTTCTGGCAAGATTATAGGCCCTTCTGCTTTCTCTAATCTCCTCCCGATCTCTCACCGGCCTATGGAGAGCGTTTTTAGTCCTGTATAGGTCCTGGTACAGTTGGAATCAAACCAGCCATTTTCCTTAATAATAGGACCCTTACTCTGTGCTGTGAGCAGGTTTTGGACCACATCACTAATATTGGCAAATGCACTCAAGGTATCATCAAAAGCAGTGTCATCTTGTAAGCATGCTAAGATGTTATCGTATGCTTTAGTGATGATCTGCTTAATGAGCATCTCTGGTTCCTTAGTACCCCAACGCACGGAATATCCATTCTGGCGACCTACGGCTATATTTTGGACCCACGCCAAACTGTTTTTATTAGAATAAAAACCCCATTTAGGGGGAGTAATAGTAAGACTTAAGGGCAAATGATCACTTAACACATTATGATGTGTTTTAAATTTATCAATCCAGGTGACGTAACGGTTGGGAACAATGATAAAATCAATTATAGATTCACAGCCTCTACCAATAAAAGTGTGATCAAAATCCACCGAAGGGGAACATAACAGGTTCGCAAAACCCAGCTCATGTGTGGCCATTAGATCATTAAACTTCTCACCCCTGTCAGTATGAACAAAATGAGTTATCGGATCATTCTCTTCATTTACTACCCCACATTGCCCGGATCCGGCTTGAGTACATATATTTACGTTAAAATCACCTCCCCAAATCGTGATCACATCGATACCTATTAAGGCCCCTAACTTATCCATTTCCTCACTAAAGGACTTTAAAATGTCACATAGTTGATCTTTCTCCATATTGTTGTAAAAGTTAACTATGGACACGGCTATATTACAGTTCAAGTAAATAATAACAAATTGATAAAATGCTGTACTTTTACCATTTTCAATTCTTAAGACCCCCAGTAAATTTGAGATATAAACACAAATCCCACCTTTATGTCTCCCATGGGTTGACCGTATTGCTGGCATATGGTACGTCTTGTACCCATCAATATTAACTTCATCCAACAGCCAAGTCTCCTGAAAACATAGGATATCAAAGCTGCGGATGAAGTCTATCCAGATGGAATTATTCAACTTAGAATGCAAACCTGCGATGTTCCAGAAAAGCACTACGATATCCTTGGGTGCTCTATCAGTTCGATTGATGTTGGCCAAGCTTTTCAAGGTCTGCCCCATGGTCTCCGTCCTCCCCAGACCGCTCACTACACCTTCATCACTATTGTCAACAGACAGGGATTCATCCATTCCCAACCCTCCAATCAATATCTCACTCTGATCAAT
The DNA here is from genome assembly GCA_963921515.1 of Calotriton arnoldi. Taxonomy (NCBI): domain Eukaryota; kingdom Metazoa; phylum Chordata; class Amphibia; order Caudata; family Salamandridae; genus Calotriton; species Calotriton arnoldi. Next base: position 396,805 of record CAWUFW010002734.1, on the reverse strand, counting down.
GATGGATTCCATAATATGAGGTGTTACACTTCTCTCCTGTATAATTTGAGATGTTAAACTTTCCTCAACAATGTATTGATCAGAAGTATCAGAGAGTCAATCATTCTCATCTAGCGATTGAAGGGGCCCAAATCTATTTGACACCTCTAAATTATAGGTTGAATGAACAGTGGGGTGGGTAAAAGAATGCGGATTTAAGTACCCATTAGATGTACTAGGCTGATAAAAATAGCCCAGAGGGAGGACTTGTATACCTGACGCCATATTATTAGTTTTATTGCTTCTAAAAAGAATTTCTCGAACCAATAAGGGGTTCCCCAAGGAAAGAACAACACAGTCCCCCGGAAAAACCTTCCTACTCGTACCCACCCAAGCAACACGTCTTACCATCTTAAAGGCATGAAACATCTCTCTAGTTAAGCCCACTCTTTGCCCCAAACAATGAATAACACAATTCCTCAGGGCTATCCATGATTCGTTACTTTCATCAGAATGAGGGGGCACATTAGTCAAAACGACTGTATAAGGAATGGCAGCAGGGGGCAAATTTAAATTTAAATTCTGCAATCTAGACGGATACTCATACTTATTTATACTATGCGGCCTTGGGTTCGGGCAAAGATCATTCACCGAAAGTCCACCTTGCTGTTCTAATGGTCTTCCTTTTACTGCCTCACATAGAGCCACCTCCTTTGGCAGCGGTTTACTTCTAGGAGTTTCAGTAGGACTCTTAGGTCCCGAAACACCAAACTTCCTGGCCCTCTCCACATGCTGGCTGGCAGGACTAATTAAGGTAACTGATGAGGACTGGTTAGATGGCTTTAAAACACTACCCTCTCTGTCCTCATTTATCTTGGTAATATTTACTTCCCTTACATAATTCATATGTTGGTTCTTAATAATATTTTCCAACCCCACTTCTATTTTACTTAATCTTGTCTCTAAAGTACCAATCGATAGTCTGATATACTTAGTGAGGTCGGTTATCAAACTTACTATCCCGTTACTTTCAATAGAAGAGGGGGCGTTACTCTTGCTTTTATTACGTGTAACTGGGTCTTTATCTTTACCTTTACCTTTACCTTTGTGATTTAACGGGGTACCTTTCCCCTGCTGTTTATCGTCTTTAACCTTATGTATTGGGGGTACAGGGGAGGCCTGGTGGATAATTGGCAGTAAATTTCCAGGTAGTACCTTCGCAATGGAGTTACAAGATCTTTTAGATGGAGGAAGTAGCTCTGGATCAGGATCGCTAAGTGATAACTCATCTCTGTTAGGCTGGATACAACCATTTCGGGGCTCCTCAACCACATTAATTATGGTAACCGCGTCCGTACTCTCATTATGATGTAGGTCAGTTGTAATACTACTACTTATTAAGGCACCCTGTGCGTCCTTAGATAGAGACTCCTCAACGGTGGATATCTGCTTTTCAAGAGCTCCAACCGCCCCCGTCAGGTATTTCAACAGGGTCATATTAGCATCTTTTGGTTTGTTTGTTGATAGCACAGTTTGCCCAGGGTTCATTGTACGTAGCTTCCTTTTACCCATAACTACAAATTCTCTCCAACTAGAAAACTGCTAAATACGCCGGTCCTTATACCCCTATAATAATGGAAGTGTATCTCTCTAACCTATTTGCGTTCCCCCTACTTCTCAGCGTCAATTCTGTAGCAAGATCAAGTGAATACCTTATATACCTTATAAAAAAAACCTCTTTCTTATAATAGAATAATATAAGGCAAATATCTAAATACAGTTATTTTAAATATCTCTAATCTTACTCTTTTTAAAAGTATAGCCCAGCCCAGTCTCTTTCAATCTCCTTCAATCTCTGCCGCTATAGAATGGCAGGATGGAAGTGCCCCCCCCTCACCAACGTAGCAGAGGAGCAGAGGAGGCAATACAAAGACTCCTATAACACCCTAGAGCTCATAGTCCCACCAAGATGGCTGACAGCTCCAAAAAAGTCACGGATGAACGTTCCAGCAACTATTATTAAGAGGGGACACTCTGGGCTTATGCTCCCGCCAGAAAGTGCAGGCTCAAGTCAAGATAAGGTAGAGAAAATGCCCCCTTCAGTTCCAACACGTACAATAACTCAAGTTATGACTTACGTATCCCTACTCCGTGGGATCAGTGGAGGATTTTTCTTCTGGGCATTTTTAGTGTAGCAGGTGACAATAATGTGGCCCAGCCTGGCCTCTATCGGTCTATGACGGGCTAAGACGGGCCCGTCTTGGCCCGGTCTTCGCCCGGGCCGAGCCCGCGCGCGTCCCACGTCGCGGGACCGCCGCCGCCAATTTGAAGCCCCTCCGGGGGCCGGATCTAAAGTGCAAAGTGCGTTTAGTGCAATGAAGCCCAGGGACACAGGCAAAAGTCCTTCAGAGCAGTCTCCCGCGTCGCGGGACCGCCGCCGCCAATTTGAAACCCCTCCGGGGGCCGGATCTAAAGTGCAAAGTGCGTTTAGTGCAATGAAGCCCAGGGACACAGGCAAAAGTCCTTCAGAGCAGTCTCCCGCGTCGCAGGACCGCCGCCGCCAATTTGAAACCCCTCCGGGGGCCGGATCTAAAGTGCAAAGTGCGTTTAGTGCAATGAAGCCCAGGGACGCAGGCAAAAGTCCTTCAGAGCAGTCTCCCGCATCGCGGGACCGCCGCCGCCAATTTGAAGCCCCTCCGGGGGCCGGATCTAAAGTGCAAAGTGCGTTTAGTGCAATGAAGCCCAGGGACACAGGCAAAAGTCCTTCAGAGCAGTCTCCCGCGTCGCGGGACCGCCGCCGCCTATTTGAAGCCCCTCCGGGGGCCGGATCTAAAGTGCAAAGTGCGTTTAGTGCAATGAAGCCCAGGGACACAGGCAAAAGTCCTTCAGAGCAGTCTCCCGCGTCGCGGGACCGCCGCCGCCAATTTGAAGCCCCTCCGGGGGCCGGATCTAAAGTGCAAAGTGCGTTTAGTGCAATGAAGCCCAGGGACACAGGCAAAAGTCCTTCAGAGCAGTGGAAGCTAGGTCCCCTACTAAACTGGCAGTGGACAATCAGCTGCATTTAGTGCTTGATACCTTAGTGATAAAGGTTTAGATATGAAAGCTGTTGTGTCCACCATGACAGGAGCTACGTTGAGGGGCTGGCGGATACCTCAGTGTGGATTCTGCTAATGTGCAGGTGGAATGCTGGAATTTATGCCACCAGCTATAGGTAATGGAAATCTTTCTCCAAAGTTACATTATCGGTGTCCACATATTTGGTCTCGCTAACATATTGTGTGTGGTTTCCAGCACTTTATGGACACTACGATTAACTTTTAATGAACAATTGCTACCTTTTCTATGGCAGTATTTTACAGAGTTAACTGAATCATAGATGGTGACAGACTTGCCATTCCAGATCGAAAGGCTGATTCACAACCATTGACCCTGAATGGTGGTGCTGAAGGACTCTCCTCCAGGGTGACGTCCTGCATTGTAGGTACTCAAACAGGATCTTGCACATATGGAGCATCTGCCGTTCTTAGGCAGAGTCTCCATTTCTGCCCCCCCCCTTATTTAGGGATTTAATTAATTTTAGAACTAAATAAAAGGTTGGAATGATTGGTCCTCTATACTCATATTTAATAATGTGTCTTAGCACAATGCCGTTATTTAAGTATACAGTTTAGAAATAAATCATATCATCATATGTTCACTTAATTTCATATAAAAATGTGTCTTGAAACTGCTGCCTTGTTTCAATTTCATAGAAGACAATGTGTGTATGATAAGCATATTATGCCTTTATCATACACCAAGGGCATAAAGAAACTTGAGCAGGCCGCCCTGCAAAGTATATGGAAGGGGGCCCCCACGCTCCAGACACAGTTGGGAGCGCTCAGGCCTGGGGCCCACCTGCTGTGCACACTGCCACAGGGGCCCCCCTGGAGCTTAGCTCCCCCCACGCCCCGCACTGTGGGACTACAGGGGCTAATATTACGCCACTGTCATACACGCATGCAGCATCCCTGGTTAGCAGAAAGTTGCTAAATTCTTCAACAGTACAAACTGACAACTAGTAGTTCAATTCTTCACTGGCATTCTAGAAGAGAAACAGACTTCTAAAACATCAGCATCAGATATACTTTTCATCACACAGACATTTCCACTTACAGCAGTGTCTGCATCTTGAACACAGTAATTCCCCTTCTACACACTGTAGCTACCCGCCTCTCAGATCAGTTTTTGTTTTTCATCCAACGAAATAGGCTGACTGCGTGTCTCTCAGACGACAATTATTTCCTTCCCTTAGATGATCATCGGGGTATGAACTTCCTTAAAATCACTGTTGTGTACTTTCCTGGTCAATGTTTCATGCTACATTAGAACACTGGAGCGTTGAGAGCTCCATTGAAGGGAATGGAGCAGCAGCGGGCTGTAAACACTGGTACAGGTCTGGTGCTGTCAACTTCAAAATGTCTTAATCCACTCCCTCCGACTCTCCCACTCACCTGCCTCACCAGAAGGCTATGTGCAGGGCAATGAGGGAGCCAGAGGCTGCAGACAATGGCACACAGCGAGCCCCACCTCCTGTTCTTCCTCCCATTCCGCTCTGTGTCACTAGAGCCTCAGGGGGGTATTGTGCTCAGCTCTTGTCTTCATCGACTCTGCCAAACAAAGAAAAACAGTTTGGCAGAGACCTAGAAAAAAGAGGCTAACTGCTGAACACGGTCTCAGTGCCTGCTATGAGTGCATGCCACACACACACCAAGGGCTGTTAAATGAACTGAAGCTTTGGATGCGCGAAGGGCAGTAAACCCCGGTGTCTCACAGAAGGCTGCTTATATTCCAATTAAGACAATCTGTCCTCATTGGGCCACATGTTGTCATAGTCCTACAGCCTGCCCTAGCTGGCTATGCGGACCATTAAAGGAACATACTCTGTTATAGGCTCAGGCCTATAAGACTGGAATGCTGTACTGCAAGCAGACTTACAAAACCAGGCAGGGTTCAATTTAAGGGTGCAATTGAGCGACTGATTCCAAGTGTCTGTGTACCTGGCTTTTGATTAACTCTGCTGCTTTCAGGCTATAAAATGTTAAGGGTAACTTCATATATGTGTCTAAACATAACTGCAGTGTCCTTGGTCTTCCAAATCGGTCAAACATGATTTTAGGCTTCTGATGAGGTGTTGGAAATTGGGTTACTGGTTGAGGGGGGTGAAACCCTACTCAAGTAGCAACCACAATCTCTGGCAGTGTGAAACACAAGCAACTCCAAATTATCCTGTGCTTAACCCTCTGGTAGGTAGCTTGGCACAAAAGCAGTCAGTCTTAACTTAGAGGCAATCTGTAAAGTACTTATGCAGCACTTCAAACTATAATAACAAGAGAACACAACACTAGACAAATCCCACACCAATTTAGAAAACTAGAGTAAAATTAAATAAATTATCTGACACCAAAACGAAAAAAATCCAATCAGTAGAACTAGAGAAATGCAATTTTAAATATTTCAGGTAAGTATAACCTGCACACACGCGGTTATCTGGTAGTGCGAGACCGGGTGAAAGTTACAAGTTCAGGCAGACCGCGATGGAACGTGGGTAGGATACAGGGACCAGATTAGTCCCTCTGAAAGAGTTACCTTCAAAGTTCAGCGCAAAGAGTTCTGTTCACGATGGAAGGGGCCGCAAGGAGCAGCGATAGCATCGTAGTTGATGCAGCGCAAAGAGCAGGCCCTGCTTTGCGGATGATCGTCACTGTAGCGCGAAGATCCTGTCGGGTGTTACAAATGGTCACTGATGGAGCTTTGCATTGGCGTCACCGCAAGCTGTCGATACTGTAGCACAAAGTGTAGTTCTCGCGCTGCAGGGCCTTGTTGGCAGTCGCTGTGGCGCGAACAGTCAGGTTCACTGGAACTTTGCATTGGTGGGTGGTGCAGGCAGAAATATCTTGGTGCAAACTGGCCCGTTCGCATTTACAAAGATCCCAAAAGTACAGGATTTCTCCTTTTCTTGGAAGAGGAGCTCAACTGAGGCCATACCAAGGGTCCAGGGCCAGAGAGGCAACTCTTTGGGGACTCAGGACCTAATTCCAGCAGAGGCCAGCAGGGCTCAGGCAGGTCCAGTTGCTGATCTAGGCAGCAGGTCAATTGGGCAGTTGCAGGGAGCCTCTGGAGCTTGTTATGTCCTTATAGCTTGAAACAGGAGGTCAGTCTGTAGACCCTTGTAGTCACTTCAGCCTGGGATGAAGGGTGCAGGTCTACTCTTCCTTCTCAGCAAGCAGGGAGGCAGGCATCAGAGCAGCTGAGTAGCACAGCAGCAGAGTGGCAGACGTTCTGGCAGCAATAAAGCACAGCAGTCCTTCTTCTGTAGCATCCACTGGTCCCCAAGTGTGCTGAAGAGTTTGGTCTGAGGGTCCAATATTTATATCTGGTGCCCACTTTGAAGTAGGAGAAGTCCTTGAAGTTTCCTGCCTCCCCTGTCCTGGCTCCAATCTGGCTGCATGAACAGTGCGGTGGTGACAAGTCCTTTGAATGAAGACAGGGCATAGTTGCAAGTGGGGTTGTGCCGAGCTCCGCCCCTCATCCTGCCAGTTGATGGCCCATCCAGGCACATCTAATCCCTTGATTAGGCAGCTGTCTGGGAGGAATAAACAAAATCTAACTGTCACCCAGTCATGTGACCCAGGAACAGTTTGCAGGCATCAAATAGGGCAGGGAAAAGCCAACTTTCCAAAAGTGGCATTTTCAGAATTGTAACTTAAAATCCGACCTTACCATTAAAGAGGATTTTTTATTACAATTTCTCAGGCACCAAATATGAGATTCTTATCTGCTCCAAATTGAAAGTTATCACTTATTAAATGTAATAAGTTAACCCAATTTTATCCTATGGGAGAGGTAGGCTTTGCAGTGGTGAAAAACAAATATAAAGGTTTTTCTTGTTCAGGGCCTGTAAACTTTAAAGCACATGTTCAACTTCTTAAATACACTGTACCATGCCCAATGGGCTACTTAGGGCCTACCCTAGGGGTAACTTATATGTAATGAAATGGAGGTTTATGCCTGGCAAGAGGTTTATTTTGCCAGGTTGAAATGGCAGTTTAAAATTGCATACACATGCTGTAAAGGCATGCCTGAGACATGTTTAAAGGGCTAGTTAAGTGGGTGGCACAATGAGTGCTGCAGGCCCACCAGTAGCATTACATTAACAGGCCCTGGGTACATGTAGTACCACTTTACTAGGGACTTACAAGTAAACTGAATATCCTTGTTGGGTGTAATCCAATGTTACCATGTTTAGGTGAGAGAGCACAAATAGTCTGGCACTAGTTAACAGTGGTACGGTGCACAGAGCCCTAAAGCCAGCAAAAATTAAGTCAGCAAAAGCTGGAGGATGGAAGTCAAAAAGTTGGGGGAAAACCGCACCAAAGATGTCAGGTCCAACATGAGGTGTGATGGCCCAGAATGTATTGAGCATGAACATAGTAAAACACAATCATGATTAATAAATGAGTATTGACTTGAAATATTGGTAAAATATACTGAACCTTCATTTAGATTTCAATTTTACTTGCCTCATTTTGTTATGTCTGGAAGGAAAATGCTTCTTACCAGTATGCATCTGTTCTTGGCATGTAGAGCTGCAGAGTTGTACACTATGCATAGATCGCCACCTGGTGTTGGGCTCGGATGCTTGCACTTTGTTGTTGTCTTGGAAGAGTCTTTTGTAGTCACGAGATAGGTGACTCCTCCTTTGGACGATAGTGCGCATGGGCATCGACTCCATCCTCAGATTGTTTATCGCCATGATGGGAAATGATGGAGTGAGTAAGAAATAAAGAGATGTCCATGTGAATGTATCTAATTAAGATAATACTGGAACAGATACAGGTTCCGGGGAGGCGGGTGGGCGTGTACAACTCTGCAGCTCTACATGCCAAGAACAGATGCATACTGGTAAGTAGCATTTTCCGTTCGAGGCATATGAGCTGCAGATTGTACACTATGCATAGACTGTACAGCAGTGTCTCCCCTAGCGGTGGTCACCTGTATCTGTTGCAGTGGTTTGAAAAAGTGTTTTAAGAACAGCTTGGCCTACAGAAGCTTGTTGCTTAGCCTGCACGTCAACACAATAGTGTTTGGTGAAGGTGTGTGGTGTAGACCATGTTGCTGCTTTACAGATGTCATCTAAGGGAATGTTCCCTAAGAATGCCATGGAAGCCCCTAGTTTGCGTGTTGAGTGCGCTCTAGGGGGAATTGTTAATGTGCGTTTAGCCTTTTGGTAGCATATTTGAATGCATTTTACTAACCACCTAGCGATCCCAGCTTTGGAGATGGGGTTACCTTTATGAGGTGGTGCGAAGGCTACAAACAGTTATTTTGTCTTTCTAAAGGGCTTAGTCCTGTCCATGTAATAAGTAGGGCTCTTTTGACGTCCAGTGTGTGAAGAGCCCTCTCTGCTACAGAGTCTGGGTTTTGGAAAAACACTGGTAACTCAACTGATTGGTTAAGATGAAAAGCAGAGATTACTTTGGGAAGGAATTTTGGATTTGTTCTAAGAACCACCTTGTTACGATGTATTTGTAAGAATGGTTCTTGTATGGTTAAAGCCTGGATCTCACTAACCCTCCTGAGAGAGGTAATTGCGACAAGGAAAGCTACTTTCCATGTGAGGAACTGTGGTTCGCATTTGTGTAGAGGTTCAAATGGGGGACCCATGAGCCTGGTAAGAACAATGTTTAAATTCCACACTGGAGAGGGTGGCAGTCTGGGGGGAATTATCCTTTTAAGGCCCTCCATAAAGGCTTTAATTGCAGGTACTCTAAATAGTGACAAGTGTTGTCTGTTTTGCAAATAAGCGGCAAGTGCAGCTAGATGTAATCTCATGGATGAATATGCTAGATTACACCTTTGTAAGTGTAGCAAATAGCAAATGATGTCCTGGATTGAAGCGTCCAGCGGATTGATTTTATTGTTGTTGCAGTAAATGACAATTCTTTTCCATTTTGCTGCATAGCAAGCTCTCTTAGTAGGGCGTCTGGCTTCCTTAATGATGTTCATACAGTCCGGTGGAAGGCTAAGATAACCAAACTCTAGGACTGCAGGAGCCAGATCGCTAGATTCAGTTGACCTGGATCGGGGCTGCCTTATCTCTCCATGGTTCTGCGTTAGCAACGTTGGGGAGAGAAGTAGCTTTTGGTGTGGAACTACTGAAAGTTCCAGTAGTGTTGTGAACCACGGTTGCCGTGCCCATGTGGGAGCTACCAGGATCATCCTGAGAGACTGTTGTCTGAGCTTGCGTACTACTAGGGGAATCAGTGGGAGTGGCGGAAAAGCGTACGCAAATCTGCCTGACCAGTTCATCCATATCGCATTGCCTTTGGACAACGGGTGTGGAAACCTGGTGGCGAAGGTTGGGCATTTTGCATTTGCGCATGTGGCGAACAGATCTATGTCTGGTTGACCCCACATTTGGAAAAATGGTTGAAGAACTTGGGGATGAAGTTCCCATTCGTGTATCTGCTGTGTCTGTCGACTTAGCAGATCCGCAATCTGATTGTGAACTCCTGGAAGATGTTCTGCAAGAAGATATATGTTTTGTGGAATGGCCCATCTCCAAATGTTCTGTGCCAGCTGAGACAGCTGCAAGGAATGTGTGCCTCCTTGTTTTTGCACGTAATACATGGCTGTGATGTTGTCCGTCCGGACTAGTACAGTCTTGTGACGTAGATGTACTTGGAATGATTTTAATACTAGGAATATTGCCAGTAATTCTAGGTGATTGATGTGGAACACTTTCTGTTGAGTGGTCCATTTGCCTTGAATTGTGTGGTTTAGGAGATGAGCTCCCCAGCCGGTGAGTGATGCGTCTGCTGTTAGCACTATCTGTGGAACTGGCTCTAGGAACGGCCGCCCTTTGGAAAGGTTTGGTGTGTTTCACCACTGCAGAGAGCGATGTGTGCGGCTGTCCACCAACACCAGATCTGTAAGTTGTCCTTGAGCCTGGTTCCACTGACGTGCTAGGCATTCTTGTAAGGGGCGCATCTGAAGTCTTGAATGAGGTACGATAAAAATGCAAGAGGCCATCATTCCTATGAGTTGCATGAATACCCTTGCTGGGAGGGAATGCTGTGGCTGAAATTTGGTGATTAGTGTTTGTATACTGTTTATCCTGGCTGGATTGGGATATGCCAGAGCTCTGGAGGTGTCTAATGTGGCCCCTAGATACTGGTGTATGTGGGAGGGCTGAAGATGTGACTTGATGTAGTTTACTGTGAATCCTAAGTCGTGTAACAGCTGGATGGTTTGATGAGTGTGATGAACACACTGGTTGAATGACTTGGCTTTTATTAGCCAGTCGTCGAGGTATGGAAAGACATGGATTTGTTGTCTTCTTAAGTGTGCTGCTACGACTGCAAGGCACTTTGTGAACACCCTGGGTGCGGTGGTCACCCCGAATGGAAGGACTTTGAACTGATAGTGTTGTCCGTCCACTATGAATCTTAGATATTTCCTGGAAGTAGGCGTCCTTGAGATCTAGTGTGGCAAGGAAGTCGCCTTGTTGAAGTAGTGGGAGGACCTGTTGAAGAGTGATCATATGAAAATGATCTGATTGTATGTAAAGATTGAGGGGTCTGAGGTCGAGTATTGGCCTTAGGGTGCCGTCCTTTTTGGGGATTAGGAAATACAGCGAGTAAACCCCTGTTCCTTGATGCTGTAAGGGAACTAGTTCTATTGCTTGCTTTTGAAGCAGTGAGAGAACCTCTTGTTTTAAGAGTGTGAGATGTTCCGTGGACATTGGACGCTGTTTGGGTGGTATGGTGGGCGGGGTTGCTGTAAGTTCCAGGCAGTAACCATACTGGATAATTTGTCTTACCTACTTGTCTGTAGTGATGGAATTCCAGACAGGTAGGAACTGTGATAGTCTCCCTCCGACCGGGGTGGAATGGTCTGGAGGGATTGGAGGGAAGTCACTGCTTATTAGTGGGGAGGCGCGAGTGTTGTTGTTACCTCGGCCTCTTCCTTTGTTGTTATTTCCCCGGTATCCGCCTCTAAAATATCCTCTGTTGGGGGATGATTGCGTGGTGTTTTTGTAGGAAAAAGAGGCGGTGTCTGTTCCGATATTTTTGGATGCTCCTCTATAGAAGGAGCAACGAAAGGAACCACGTGTGGATGGAGACTGTAATGCCCCCATGGATTTAGCAGTCTCCGTGTCCTTTTTCATTTTCTCTAGAGTGGTGTCTACAGTCGGTCCAAAGAGTTGTTCTTGATTGAACGGCTGATTGAGGATTGTTGTTTGTACCTCCTGTTTGAAGCCTGAGATGCGTAACCAGGCATGTCGTCTGAGTAGTACACTAGTGTTAATGGACCTAGAGGCTGTGTCAGCTAGGTCAAGGGCACACTTGATTGAAGCATTGGTTATTAATTTGCCCTCCTGAATTAAATCATCTGCCTTGGTTTTATATTGATCAGGTAAATGTTGTAATAGGGTTTCTAGTTGGTCATAGTGAGCCCTATCATACCTAGCAAATAATGCCTGTGTGTTGGCTAGCCGCCAGTGATTAGCTGCTTGGGCGGCAACTCTCTTGCCGGAAGCATCTAACAACTTAGACTCTTTATCCGGAGGTGGTGCCTCACCGGAGGTCTGAGAGTTGGCACGTTTCCTAGCATTAGCTACCACTAGTGAGTCTAAAGGTAGTTGACCCTTGATGTAGGTGGGATCATTGAGAGCGGGTTTATATTTTTTGACAATCCTGGGATTGAGAATTCTAGCCCTAACAGGGTCTTTGAATATGTCGGGGGCATGTTTAATGACACCCTTTAACATTGGCAGGGTTTGTACAGTCTTTTGTGACTGTTCAAAGGTGTCTAGAAGAAAGTCCTCGTCTGCAGGGTCAGAATGCATCTGAACCCCATGGTAGAGAGCAGCTCTATTTACAAGTTGACCAAAGCCAATATTGTCATCTGGGGGAGACGGCTTTGTTGAATATGCATGGGGATCAGGGAGGTCTGGAGGATCTATTGGGTCATTATAATCGTCCCAATTGTCCTGTGGTACATCTGTATCGTCATCAGGGTCAGTGAAAGGGTCATTGTTGCCTCCCCCATCCCCTAGATCATCATCATCCTGTGGTGGTGGTGAATTTGGTAGAAGTATAGGAGAATGTGGAGGAGAGACAGGGTTAGGAGGAAGAACAGGAGAAGAGGGTTGTATAGGTGAAGTGGCACAGTCTTTCTTTTTTAAAGGCACTACAGGAGTGCCTGGTGTGTCCAGTTTCCTCTTCTTGTGTGGAACAGCAGCCAAATGTCCTGTTTTGGGGTCTATGTGGAGAGTTTTTTGTTTTGGATCAATAGGATCCGGCTGAAAAAGCTCTTCCTCTTCGGTAACCGCTTTCGGCGCCGATTTCTTCGGGTCCGAGCGAGGTTTAGATTTCTGCTCCGAGGCCTTGGGAGATGGTTTGGGGTCCTTTGGCTTCGCTGTGGAGGCGGAAATCTTTTTCGGTTCCGAAGGTTTTGATTTCGGATCCGATGGCTTTTCTCTCGGCGTCGAGGTGTTCGGTGCCGATGCCTTTTTGGGAGTAGGCTGCACGCTCGGTTTCGGTGCCGATGGTGCCAGCGGAACACTGAGATGCGGTTTGCTCGGTCCCGAGCTTCCGGAAGGCTTGTCCCTTATCTTCGGAGCCGGGCCCAGGGGCGGGGCTTCTGAAGCTTGTTTTCGGTCGCGACTGGGGCCAGCAGGCGAAGTCTTGACCAGGGCCTTCTTTTTTTGGGGTGGAGTTGTGGGAGGGGCAGTTGTACTCACTCGTTGACCAGGAGTGATGTGGTCGTCTGAGTCATCTGCTTCGGACACGATTTCCAGGTCCTCAGAATCCTCCTCCGGGACATCGGGGCCTTCATCGAAGATGTCCACCGGTACCGGAGCTGCTCGCGGCGCCATGATGTGTCGTCAGGCCCGGCGATCACGGATGGTCTTTTTAGATGTAAAAGAGGCGCAGGCTTGGCAATTGTTGTCGTCGTGTTCGTGAGAGACATAGGTTACAGACCTTGTGGTGGTCACTGTGTGGAAATTTAGCTCCACACTGGGGGCATTTTTTAAATGGAATCCTTTCCATGAGCTGTAGGCCCGAACGGCGTCGATAGGCCCAACGGCCCGGGTCGACGACCGGAATCGAGTAGTTGAGGTGCGCGTCGAAGATCACGCGATCGAAAACAATACCGTCGAGTTTTTTGATAGTTTGCGCGTCGAAAAGGTTTGGAGAATATGGTGCCGAACCGGAGCGCAGAAGTTACATCCGAACCCGATGGCGGAAAAAAACTATCTGAGGATGGAGTCGATGCCCATGCGCAATATCGTCCAAAGGAGGAGTCACCTATCTCGTGACTACAAAAGACTCTTCCAAGACAACAACAAAGTGCAAGCATCCGAGCCCAACACCAGATGGCGATGTGCATAGTGTACAATCTGCAGCTCATATGCCTCGAACATAGTATTTTAGCCAGCAATTACAGTGTGTGCAAGCAGGAATCTGGGCAACTCTCATGTGTCTAGTGGCTAGGTGGCCCATTTTCAGGCTCCCACGCCATAATAATACAACTTTAGCATCCTGCCATCTAAGAAGCAGCTCAATACTTAAATCTCCACTTTCATCTTTACTTTAGGCTATATTGAAAAATGTGTTTTTTCTGTTCCTGTTTACTGAAATGTACCAGAAAAATGTCACTTAACCGAATTGTCAACTATGCGAATCGAAGGCAGTTCACCATTATCTTTTTAGAAGATTAGTCCATGGCTGAGTAAGGCACTCCCTTCCTACTTCGTGAGTCAGCTTATAGGCATGAAAGCTCAAAACAATGCAGGGCTTGGTCACTGTGGAATGACAGGCTGACTCCTATCACTCTTTTGCCTCTCTCTCGCGTCTAAACATGATGTTTTATTTATAGCCATATAGCCTTGCTGGTTGAACATAACCTTGTAGACATCTGTACCCACGTCTATCAAAATCTGCATTTACAATGAATGTTTTTGATTTAAAAAAACCTTGGCACTGAAATCACAATGCTTTGATTGCCCTTGTGTGGCATAGATGATGTGAATGAATTTATTCCGTTCGACTGCACCATATCCACTAAAAGTGTTGGCAGGAAGGGAATTTGTTTCCCCAGTGCAGTGCTCAAGAGGGCTAATGGCTCCTAAAATCTCTGACTGTTGCACTGAATGTGACATTTTTTTCGTCTTTCTCTTCCTCCTTCTGTCTGTTGTGTGTGTTTTTTTCTTCTCTGGCTCCCGGGAAATGTCTGAAGAGAAAATAATCTGTGATGGTCCCCAAGAACGAGTGCCGGTGCTTCCCACCGGCAACCACCGGCTTAAATGTGCTCTAGTAGGGCTTTTAACAGCTTCTCTGCTGAAGAGTTGCTGCTTGCAGGCCATGATACTTAAGGGCATATTTTCAAGCCCCTCAGTGACGTGATGGCAATAGGTGCCTCGCCTTATTTACTTAATGTGGCTTAACGCTGCCTTGTAAATAAGGCACCCTTTCACACTGTATTTAGTGTGAAAGGGGAGGGCAATGGGTGTTGCAGGGGGCCCTTGTAAATAAGGCGAGGCCCCTATTGCCACCACAACGTCACTAAAAGTGACGTTGTGGTGGTAATAGGGGCTTGTAGATATGCCCCGAAATGTGCACTTTCACACTTACAGCTTACAGTATTTTCTACCCAGAAGCAGAAAAGCAGTGAGCGGTCCATTAGCATATCTATTAGATAGCTGTCAAGTTTTCTGCTTGCTCATGTGTGACATTAAAATGTTTTAAATATGCTTATGTGTGGCATTCCAATGCCTTATGCGTGACACTATCAGTGGCACTGAATTGCAAGAATAACTAATCAGTAATCTCCCTGCACGAAATAAACTACAAAAAATTACCCTTTTTTATGCAATACAATGATCTAAACAACCTCTTAAAACAAATGAGCATTCTCCGAGGGATTTTTTACGGGCACTACCTTCATTCCTTCTTTTAAAATGATCAGTGCAGATTTTTTGAAAGAGCGGAGGGGGTCTGATACAAACAGAATTGTGTTGTTGAGCGAGCAAATTTGGGTTTGTATCCCCTGCCTTCCAAAAATCCTAAAAAAATGTATGCAGTGTGATGACAAAAAAAGTGAGGCGTGGCAGTGTCATCTTAGGGGTTCCAGTAAGACATATTTTAAGAGCCCCTGTTTGGAAGAAATTTATATTTTATTACCCATTTAGTGCTAATTTAAGCCCCATAATGCCAAACGATATTGAATAATACCTTAAAGGCTGAGATGGAGAAATAGACATATGTGAGTTTGAAAGTTCACTTTGCAAGGGGGCACTTGGAAGGTGGGAGCCGTGGGTAATTGCCCTCTTTGCTGTTACCTCAAAACGTCTTTGTGGTGTGCTGATGTACAGCAGGCAGGAAGAAGGTAGTGGCGGTGTTGTTTTTCAGACTAGCCCAATCGTTAAATTTTAGCTAAACTTGCCACTTGATGATGTTCTAACAGTACAAAGCTGGTGCGTTGGACCTTGGTAGAGGGTAAATGAACAGTGCTTTACAAAGATTAACTTTGCCTGGCAGCAGTAACATCAGAATGTGAGGAGTTGAACACCACAATTATTCAACTTCTATGTTGGCATACATGGATCTTTCAGAAACATGAGTGTCAGAGCTAAATGAGGCACATTATCTTACCAAAATTGGCTGGATGCACTGCAGCCAATCTAGCCCTCCCCACTCTCCCTATCTCCTTTTTTCTCCTATTCTTTCACCTCCACTTTTTTTTTTTGCTCTTATCTCAACTCTCTTTGCTCGTACTGCTGTCACTGTCGGCTTTGCTCCCTTCTCTCCCTTCCATTCACATTTCTTGCTCTTCCATCCCACTCTCCTTTCTTGCACTGTCCTATCACCCCGTTTTCCTCATTCCCTTGTTTTCTATTCTCTCTATTCTTCTTTCACTTTTCTCCTCTCTGTTCACTTTTACCACTCTTCTCACATGGTCCTTTGTCACTTGATTTTCCCATTTTCTGCATTCACCGCCGAACTAGCTTTACCTTCCTTCTCTTGGCCCCCTTCGTTCTCCTCCTTCCTCACTCTCCCTTCTCTGTCTACATTTTCTTCTCTCCCTCTTTCTTTCCTGGTTCTATGCTCGTCGTTGATTGCTTTCCTCCTCCCTCTCCCTCATTCCTTTACTCTCTTTCTCCACCAGGTAACATGTGTGCTCACTATAATCCAGGATTAGCTTGTTAAATTGCTGAAGGCACCACAGCAACAAACTGCCAAGAAAACAAGTACTGGCAAAAGCAAAACCAATAGTTCTAGTATTAGCCGCCAGCCTTTTGGCTTTGTCAATGCCTGTTTTGTTTGGCCATGGTTTTTGCAAAGCATGTTGGGGAAACTACCAGGCTCTCACAATCTAAATAATAAAAGGTGGCTTAAAGCAAAATGATTTTTCCAGTCTCAAAACTCAAACACTGCCATAATAGTCCTTACCACTTAAAGGAAGTACTAAGGGTAAACTTTTGAAATCTAAGTTTATCTTTGCGAATTGGACCCTTAGATTTCAGGTCTAAACTTAGACTTCAGGTCTATGTTTACCTTTGTGATTTGGGCCTTTAGATTTCAGGTCTAAACTTAAACTTCAGGTCTAAGTTTACCTTTGTTAATTGGGCCCTTGGTGTGTGAAAGGAAAGTTGCCAAATCAATGAAGTGGACTACCCCCTTGCACCATGCTGTACACTGTAGTGGGCAGAACAATAATTTAAAATAACAGACCAATAAAGGAAGAGAGAAGGCTCAAACGTGCTATAAATATATTATACATTCAATTTTAGTAAAATTAGATGGTCTTGCCTAACGCCAAATCTAAAAAGCATAGCATACCACTGACCTTTTGAGCACAACTATTTGCATTTCAGACAATGAAGCCCACCCTGAGAGGACGTCTTGGTCTCTCTATAATCTATGAGCCAAAAGGAAATGTCTTTCTATGCCTGAAGGCAGTGAGGATACTTAGAAGTGTTCTACATGCACAATATAAACGAAATGTATTGAATTAATTAGTGTTTTTCTGTTCAGTTGTCTAATGTTTAAAACATAGTATTATATAATGACTGCTACACCTGCAACCTATACTTCTTGTCTGCATATTTCGCAGTAATGGTTTTCTTTACTGTCCTATTCATTGTAATTTCTCCTATGCTGTTCTGTCCCAGACCCATCATGGGTGGAAAATGCTCATTCAAACCCAATCTAGAGAACTTCTAATTTGACCTACATATGGGTCACAAGGTTCTGAGCCCCCAGAGATGTGCAGTGGGCTCACTTGCTATGAGACCTATAGGACTGGAATCAGTACCACTCTGTCTCAGGCATATTCTGCAGCAAAAATAGTAGTGAACAGTGCAGAGCATGGGATTCTCAGGAATGGAGGGGGAGGTGACTGGCCGGCTGCATCACTTTGCTAAGTGACAGCTATTGCCCCCAACATGCAAAGTTGAGTGAGTACTGAAGTCTTATCCTGGCTATGGCTCAACTCCTGTGGTGCACGGTGGACAGTTCCAGCCCAACCAGCAAAACAACACACAGACGTGCTAATAAAATTAACAGTGGTGGCAGGCGTCCACCAGTCAAGTCCTGACTGTGCCGTATATGACAACTCGACCCCGGTCTGAGTTCTTGACTGCAGGCGTACATCTCAAGCTGGCTTTAATACCAGGGAGCTGTAAGTGAACCGATCCATAAAACACAGACTGAGGAGTTGAAATTGCCATTCCATTCCATTGCTATCACATTTCAGAGCAGTGATCTGGGGACCACCATTGAAATGCTTTAGCTTAACCACTGATGCGGTGCACTCTGCAGGGCTATTATTAGTAAAGCAGTGGTGTACCCTATATTTGTAAGGGCTTTCTAAAGGAATGACTTCACTCTGCCTGTTGCTTTGTTTTTTTAAGTGAGTGCATCTTTATAGGGCAGTTAGAAAACCACACGCCGCCAGGCCTCATACAATACATGTTTTCAAAGCATGCCAGAAGAACTCCCCGAATACCGACTTTTTTGTGTGTGATTTGCCTCTGAGGTCATTGAAAAACCAGCCCTCTGTGGTGACCGACTGGTCACTGTTCTAGTGTTTCTTGTACCAGCCACTCCCCGAGGGCTGGCTTACATTACCACGCCACACCCATCCATCACAGGTGTCACAGGACCTGTGACCCTGCTAATAAAAGGGGCCGCGCGCACGTGCCCTAGCCAGTTCCAGATACCCTAACACTGTGTCTGTGTCATTACTTATACTGTATGGGGGTCTAGGGCCCCAACACTGTAAACCCTCCTTCAAACTAATGCCATTGGGAACTGACCTATAGAAGATAGTTCCGAGAGTGAAAGTGCCCACAGTGACACGAAGGCAGGCTGTAACCAGCTCCCAAGTCTGTGCAAAGTGCTTCTCTTTTTTAGAGAAAAAGAAATCAGTGCCCGCCATAGCTCTGCCTTACATCGGGCCTTGTGAGACAGATGAAATGAAACCACCGCCTTTTCATCTTCTTTTGATGGCAAATTGACATGCAGTAACGTGCCAGCTTGAATTCAATGGTGGGGAAAAGGCAGAGGTTTGCTAATCAAATATCAGGAATGAGGATGAAGTCACCTGATGCAGCAACATTGTAAACGTGTAGGGTGGACTCAAGCAGAGAAACTCCGGACCGTGCACTCATGGAGATCAGATTTTGAGACTCCACTCCTCGCATCAGCAGAATCCCACTGGAGGGCCAGTAATGAAAACAAGAAGATGCTGGTAGAGAGTGGGGAATGTGGGGTAAATAGAAGGTGCACTACAAAGCAAGTTCTCACATCAGACAAGGAAGAAGACATCATCCACTCAAAACATTGTGAGATCGAAATGCTCTTTGTAGGACAAACACAAGAATAGGGTGATATGTCTTCCAATCAGGAGCACAGAAGTGAGATAGACAATTAAGCTATCCAGTCATTAGCTAGGGGCTGACCCAAATCCCACGCTGCGTAATTAATGGAAAGCATACATCTCCAGCAGATGGCTAAAAAGAGAATATTTTGCTAGTGAGGTAGTTCAGGGTTTTGTAAAGCAAAATATATTAACATAAAGGTTTCCATTGAAAACTATAGGTGGATTAAGCTTTTTGCTGAACAGATAATGAAGGGCTGGTTGGGAGAACACACCAGTACAGGAATCAAGAAATATTAGTGCATTAAGTGTCCTCATTGTTATCAAACACAATGACAAGGAATCTTAATGGTAAGAGGCAGGTTTCAGACACAAATTTGCATCCAGATCAAACCCTACCTTAGACAAGATTACCACAGTATAGCATGTGTCTTAATAATAGCATTTACAGACTCAGCTGAAAATTCATATATGGTCTTGTGAGGTAGCATGGAAAGATCATTCCAGTGAATCTGCTGCAGCACTAGAGATGTCTGTAAACCTGCCCTTTGAAACACCAGCAGGTCGGGTGAATTGTCATACGCTTTAGAAGTGGAGAATGATTACAATTCTTCTAAACAACTCGGATTTCCATGCCCCTCAAAGAAAGCTCAGGATATTTCTATTATGATGCTAAACATAATGTTGAATATTTTTCCTTATCTAGGACAAGGCTGACAACCTTCTATGACAGCTCTGATAGTGCAAACTCTCAGACACAAGACAGATAGGGATGGATAAAGAAATGGCAATGATAAAAACAACCACATTACAATTTCAGGGCAGGGTATTTATCTGTTGTTCCTAAACTGTCTTGCATGTGAATCATTCTTGGAAAATGGCCCTCTCTGAAGGTTCACCTCAAATGTTTTGCCTTCCTCTCCCTATTTTCTGACCTTTTTGTTGGCTTTAGGACTCTGGGCACTTTACGCACTGCTCTACACATGGTAACTTTGAGATACACACAATTGGCATATTTAGGTTACCTGTAAGTCCCTTGTAAAGTAGTGTACCATATACCCAGCGCCTGTAATCTAAATGCTACTGGCGGGCCTGCAGCACTGATTGTGCCACCCACACAAGTAGCCTTTCAAACCTGTCTAAGGCTTGCCATTGCAGGGCCTTTGTGTGCCATTTACTGCCACTTTGACTTGACATTCAAAACCCTTTACCAAGCCTTAAACTCCCCTTTTACTACACATAAGTCACCCCTAAAGTAGGCCCTAGGTAGCCCATAGGGCAGGGTGCTATGTAAGTAAGAGGTAAGACATGTACTGTTACGTTTTTCATGTCCTGGTAGTGACAAACACCCACATTCATTTTTCACTACTGAGAGACCTACTCCTCTCATAGGTTAGCATTGGGAATTTCTTGATACACTTTTAAACTGTAATTCCTGGTTAGAAAGGAGTAGCTGCATCATGTTTTATATCTTTGGAATGATAAAGATAAATTCTCTTCAATGGTAAAGTTGGATTTAACATTATTATTTTAGAAAAGCCATTTCAAGTAAAGACAAAGACGTCAAGATAGACGATTCAATTACACCCAGTAATAGCCCTGAGGAGAACCCCAAGAATAACATTGGGGCTCGAAACGCATCAGCATTTTTCACCACTTGGGGAACATATGTAGCTGAATGGGAATGGTTTGAAAATTCCTAACCTTAAAAGCTGTAATAATGGTTCCCAGTGGGCAGCGGCACTGAAAAAGAATTGACTAATAGTAAAACAAATCATGTGTATTGTTGCTGCAGTTTAAATATTGGTGACTGGTTCAAAACTGTATTTTTTCCACGAAATCATTGTGTATATGTATTGTTTGTAATGTGTTTTACGTTGGATTATGATTTAAATTTGAATGTGTGTTTATTATGAAAACAGATGGTTTTTTCCCTGTCTCGGACCCAAAAGATAAAAAGTAAATGGTAAAAAATATGAATGAAGATAAAATAAATATTACAGACCAACATAATCAGTGATTGGCCTTAGTCTGTTCAAGTAAAAAACAGCGCTCAACGTGACAGCTAGACATAATGTTTTTCTAACTTTTAGAAAGTGGGCATTTCTCTGCTCTTACTGTTCTGTGTGCCTGCAGCCTGTCTCCAATACACGTCTGGGGTGGGTGACAACTACAGTTTGTGCATTACCTCTAGACAGCCACAAACACGGAAAGGATAGGTGTGACAGTGAACTCATCTGCATTCTGATAGCTCTTCCTGGGCAGGAAGAGAGGTGGGAGCTGACATTTTCACCTGATCAGGCAGTGTCCTGTTTCCCACACAAAGGGCTGATTAACACCCACTGATAGTCTGGAGCCAGGGCTGGAAAGAAGGATCTATGTGCACTTCAAAGACCCTTATTTTAATTCACCCCCACTTCAAAGGCACAACTGAGTACTGAGCCTCTGACCCTACCACAACAGTACACTACTGGACCTGTGAAGCACTCTGCCAGGAGTAAAGACTGCTGTGCGACAAGGATTGTCACTCTGCTTGATTGCTGCTCTGGAAGAGCTGCTTTTCTATTTGGCTGTGCTGCCCTGCTGCCTGCTAATCTCTGCCCTGCTGAGGACAAGGACTTGACCCATCTCACTTGAAGTCAGAGTGACTCAAGGGCTTGCTGGCTTGCCCCCTGTTCTGAAGTCTCAGGGCCATCAAAGACTTCCTTCAACCCTGCAACAGCACCTGGACTCTGCCATCTATGAGTCCTGCCCTGCCAAGAGGTGCCAATCCAGTCCTGGACCCCTGAAAGTGAGCTTGTGCTGTGCAGAACCACTGAAATCAATGCAGTGGTGACTTTGTGCCAATCTGAACCAACGCATTGCCCTTCAACGCCAACGCAGGAGCTGATCAACGACATTGCTTCAACGGACTGCGCAGCTCGATGACGACGGACAGTGCGGTTCAACAATGACACATCACATGCATCATAAAGGGGTTTGTCGACGAAGAGTTCGTCACCTGCGCGGATCGGAACCGACACATTGAGTCTTCGTCGTCGACGCTGCCTTTTTCAGCGGGACCTGCATGAGTCGGCCTGCCCTCCAGCACAGTCGGCCTGAGCTTTGGATTTACCACACACCAGCTCGACCTCGAGTAATCCCTAAGCACTATTTGCTTCTAAGCACTACATTTTGATTTAGACGTTAAAATGAATAACTCCGGTTCTACTTATTGGATTTTTGTCGTTTTGGTCTTATTTTACTCATACAAATATAATCTATTTTTCCAACCCTGTGTGGAGCATGTTTGTGGTGTTTTCATTGAGTTATTGTGTGCATGTGTGTTTCACAAATACTATACACATTGCCTCTTTAGATAAGCCTGACTGCTCTGTGCCAAACTTCCAGAGGGTGAGCACAGGTTATCTTTTAGTGTGTATCTAGCTTACCCTGACTAGAGTGGTGGCTCCTGCTTGTACAGGATGCATACTCTGACCACCAGAAACCCCAGTTCTAACACTCATCTAGATAGAAATATCTCCATTGCCATCACCAGTGTAATATGTCCAATGAACTTCTATTTAGATGCCGATTTGAATTGGGCTAAAAGCATTTAAAAGTATAATCTTTAAATATATGTATATGAAAAAACCTTGCCAATGCATGTTTTCCTTAAACACTCTGATCCTAATTAATCCCCATAAAACCTGAACTACCTTCTCTGAAAAATACAATAAGCTCCTCACTTTCAATGGGTCAAAAATGGCCAAATGTGCTCTAAAACAATAAATACTTTTCCTGTGTAACCTTTCATGAACAACACATATAACAATCATCCTGCAATGATTTCACAACTTCAACCCAGTCACAAAAACATACATAACTTATCACCAGTATGAACTCAACCTCACGAATTTGTTAAACTCTGTCCAAAATTCAAAGAAACTTGTGTCATTCTCCAACTCTACCCCAACACAGTTGAAACATATTACATGTTTATTTCAACTTAGATATACACTGCTCTGTAGCAGTGACACAGTCTCAGTTGCCGTATTCAATGAACCTCCAGGACAAGAAACACCACTCAAAAGGGTATCTTTTTCAGTTTTTGTCAAACTGAGGAGCAGATTTTCTGACTTTGCTGATGGCTGTTGGTTTTGTGATCTCTCTATCAGTCTTGCTATTGATGGTACATTGTCTATTTCTTCCATTTTGCCTGGATCTCTTGCACTAATTACTAATGGCCTGCACACATTTTTGATTACATTATGTTTAGGGACAAACTCAGTGTTATTTGCAGGACTCTATTTGATATGTTATTCTGTTAGACTTGGTAGCTACTTACAGCCTGCCTTTGTGTTAGACGTTTGACAAAGTCATGTCCATCAAAATAGTTGGAATTAACGTGACGTGACAAATTCAGAGCAGAAGGTGCAAATATTTTACTTTAACATGTTTCAAATAAGTTTGAGTAATGTGTAATACATGACATAATTTGGACAAATAACCAACTATGACTAAAGTCTTCTTGTGAACTTCTAGAGGCCCATTACTTTCACATGTCCACTGGCTATGGGATGCTCAAGCCTATGCTCTAGAACAGGTTTCCAATTTAGCTTACCTGTAATTTTTTAAGTCAAATTTGGAACTTTCTTCCAAGGATGAATTTGCTTACATGGAACTCTGGCACTTCACTTTAATCGTCACTTCCATTCTTTACCAAAGTACCTCCTGTATGTCACTAAAGATATTATAATGATGAAACTGACCTATTGAATCCAATGGCCTAGCTACTTTTTATCCTGCCTGTAAACACTCAAATCCAGTTGCGACTGGCAGGGACCGGGGGTGGTGGGGAGGGGGGGATGGGGTGAAAAAAGCAAACTATTAACAAAACAACACTTACCTCCTCAAGGCTGCAATCTCTCCTTTGTCGTTGCTTCTTTCCTGGCAAGTCCCGGAAGCAGGAAGCACACAGGCTCCCCTAAGTCAATCACAATGCTGCAATGCAGTGTTGTGATTGGTCTGAGCACCGTGGTTCGGCGTTCAGTTAGGGACTGGGAGCCTGTGCATGTTCCCCACCAGGCTGTGCATTACAGCCTAGTAGGGAACATGCAAAGTGCGCATGACTGTTTGGCTGGCCCTAGAGGGCCGGCCAAAAAGTCATGAGCACTTAGAGTGTGCCCACCACTCCTCCCCCTCTGACCCCAGCCCCACCCCGCCCTAACCTACCCCCGCAGCTACGAAAAATAAAATGATAATAACAAAGTTATTATTATTTTATTTTTCCCTTTTTCACTGCTCTGAGAGCAGTGGGGCGACGCTCCTCCGTCTTATCGAGGAGCTGCCCCTGTTCAAATCATACCGATAATGATCCTCTTTTCCACAGTCTCCCATTCGTCACTGAAGATAGAGGATAGTTAGTTGTGAGGTTATGGGGTGAATTCAGGCAAATGAATAAATGAAGCAGGCAGATCAATATATAAAAGCGTTATTTTACATATGGAATAAATATCTTAAGTACAGACAAGATGTATGAAACTGCAAATTGCTGCATTTATGATCTACTGCAGACAGAAACATAAATGAATATTAATTTGATGAGAACTCCTAGATACATATAACGAACAAATTAAGATGTTTTAATATTTTGACTTTAAAATAAATACTCCACCTGTTGCGCTGTTTTCAGTGCAAAAAATTGATGCTGTCCTTCTGCACCACAAACATAGCCAAATGCACGGTTATCGGTCACATCACGAGCAATAAAGGAGATTTTATTTACAGGATGTTCATGCTCTATGACCTAGGACACAAAATAAGAAATATGTTTCATTTAGAGTGGCAGCCAATAAGGAAACTTCATAGTGAGGGGGCAAGATGAGATAAAGAAGAGAAAAAAAAACAGATTGCCATCCTTCCCCCTGTTTGTCACCCCTCCTCCCTCCCCCCCTTCATCAATTGATCAACATAAGAAGGGGAAAGGGGAAAGTGGCATAAGGGGAACCTGAGCCTTCCACAATCTGAACAGGATACGAGGGTCTGAATGAGTGGTGCACCCGATAGAGTAATTATGCTATCTGTAGAAAAGAGTTGAAGCAATATGGATTCTCAAGGACAAGTATTGCTTGCACACCAAAGATTTGAACCCCCAAAATCCATCACCTTAAAAACTTAGGCATAAAGGAGAACAATGCACATGCTCTTCCAGAATACATATTTAATGCCCGGACTGCATCCTATGAATTCCCTGCCTCCTATCGAAAACAAGAAAGACCTGGTCACACGCCATGGAAGTATTTGAACCCAGAGAACAAAATGACCTGAAACAAAACAGATAAAGTGATGTAGACTCAATCGTAAAATCATAGAACCCCTGCAATTCGCCATTTCATACACGCCAGAAGACAGTAACATGGCCTTGGGCAGGGTATGGCAGTGGTACAAGTTACCGTTCTCATAGCGTACCAAAACTCATGAGTTTCAGGGATGTTAAGGTATTGGAAGTGACCGATGACACCACTTGAACTGAGTTTTTTCATGAATTTCCACATGAACCATACCTTAGTTTTAAGTATGGTTTTGCACTGAGTTTCAGAGTTCCTATTGTGGAGAGGTGTGGTGCAGCGGCCAGGGCAGCTGACTTCGGAGCACAGGGTTCACGGTTCGATCCCCGGCGGCAGCTCAGCTCAGCACCATGTGACTCTGGGCAATAGCTCACTTAATTTCCACAACGGCCCCCAGCGCCTTGAGACCCGTAAGGGTGAGTAGCTGCGCTATATAAAAACGGACTTACTATTTACTTACCTATTCAAAGGAACATGTTCATGTGTTGTTTAGAGTTGGTTGTTTGGATGTATAATGGTGGCTGTGTTGCTCCGTGATGGTAGATGAGTGGGTGTATGAGGGAGTACATGTCTGATGAGGATAGTATTGAGGGTTACGGTAATGTGTTGTCATAGTATGGTTGATGGGCGGACAGATGAAGGCAGAGATGTGCTTTTATAGGACGCTGGGTCAAAAATCTGTATGAAACTTGACATCCCACTACTAGCTATACATTTTTTTACTGCCTGGCAATTTCATGCTGGTACAGCAAATAGTGTCAAATTTAATTAAATGTAATTTCCCCAACAATTTTCCCCAACAATAGATCTGTCATATTCATCAAATGGTGCCACAATAATTAAGAAATGAATATTTTGCCCCCACCCCTTTAATTGGATTTGTGTGCCCATATGACGGATCTGCACATAACTCAACATACAGAGAGCAAACTAAACATGCTGTCTGCCAAATGTTGAGCTAATAGCAAAAACAAAGATTGTCTCCTTTCATTTGCCCCCTTTTGACTTGAATGAAGCCTGCTAGTCTTGCAATGGAATTTGCTAGCTGTCAGTCAAATTTCATGCAAATTCATCAAACGAAGTCACAGGCATTAGTGAATGAAAAATGTATTGCTTTCCATTTATGTATCCCTTCTTCGAAAAAGATCTTCTCAAAATGTGGCATACCAGCAGAAAATTAAAGCTGCAAAACGTCTGCCAAAGTTTATGTGGATTCATGAAACGGTGCCAAAACTATTAGCAAATGAGCACTTCTTTTATGCCCTATTAAATGTGTCTCCCTTGATGGACCTGCATGGACCTCCACAGCGCCAAAGCAAGTGAAAATGTTATTGGCCCTCTTTAACTATTCCTTTCTTTGATGTATTGACACAAAGTTGACATAACAAATATCAAACTAATACATCTAAAATTCTGACAGAACGGGTGCAGATTTATCCTAAAGTGCCAAAGATATTAGCAAATGAAAACGTTTTTCCTCCTTATATTCAGCTGGGCACTCTTTATGGATTTGGACAAATCTGAAAATACCATGGGTAAGCTTAACATTATACATGCATGCCGAACGGCATGCATATTCATCAACTGTGCCAAAAATATAAGCAAATCAACAAATGTATTTTCAAACGCCAAGATATACAAAAGTGTTAACCCTTTCAAGCCGTCCAGGCACAATTTCAAACACTAATATCATTCAAAATATTGAATGGATTTGCACCAAACCAGAAGAAATTCTTTCAGATTTAAGGTCTACAAGCATACCAAATTTGATGTAAATGCATTCAGCCGTTTTTGTTGCAGCAGTGAGCAAACATTCCTTTGGGAGCTAGAAAGGACCCAGATATCTTTTTTGAGTCCCTGGTTAACTTTTTTCCATTCTTTAACACAAAAGAGAGTGAGAGAAGAGCAGATCAGTTGCAATCCCCCAATTACAGTCTTATCACATATGAGCAACCGCTGCCATGTGAATTCTCCTTGGGAATTCAGTCCTTTTAAAAAAAAAGAAGAACAAGAATTCTAACAGGATGTGATAATCTCCCTCCGCTTTATCTTTGGTGGATGGGATATCCAAAGATATTGGAGTAGACGCCTCGCTCACTTATCGTGACATGCTTCATCATAGGCGTCTATTCACACCCGGGTAAGATGGTACTACCCGGGCGGACTCAACCATAGATGTAATGGGAGTTCTTATATAAAGCAAGTACTGGTCATGCAGGGAACCAGATGAGTGATAATTAAAAATACCTTCAGGTGTACCCAAACAATGTGTTTTATTCAGAGGGTACCTGGAGCACGAATAAAAAAGTGAAAATGTTGGGGATTACTGAATATAATTGTTCAGTTGTACCCCATTTAGAGTGCCAACATGTTTCGGCCCTCGCTAGGAGCCCACGTGGGTCTGGGGCCTTCATCAGGGCTATTTATCTACTACTTAGTGTCCCTGCTTCTATAGGGTGCACGCACTCCATGAACTACGGTGAGGCCTAATGCGTTCACCTGTCTTCACAGTGTCCTCAGTAGATTTTCTAGCAGGGGGAGAAAAATGGAAGAAGTCAAAATCTTACTTGTGTTAAGGCAGACTTGTTCCAACATGATTCATTCGTCCCTGTACACTGGACCATGTTGTCCTAATCTTAACAAATACTTAGTGTTGTATATTTCTAGTTCCCTACAAACTCTGTGTCAAAAATTGAGATCCCGTGAAAGTTAATATTTATGTGACGGGTGATCTGTCTGGGTACTGTTTTGGTTATCTTTCGTTAATACCTACACCTGCGTAGATTGTGCAGACTACACTAGGTTCAGATGTCAATTATAGGTGTAGTGATTTGAAATTCTATCCATTCGTGATGTGATTGGTCACTCAACTATACATGCATCAGTTCAAAACCTCCCTTGCTTACCTACTGTTTGTTTTAGTCAAGCGCCATGCGGGTCAGGCGGTTGGTGCTGCCCTATAGTCACACACTGCGGGAGGAAGAGAGTTTTATGCAAAATTCATCGCTTGTAGTTCCATCAATGTGAAATTGGTATGCATAGTATTGTTGGTTGTACATTCACAGCCTTTCTAAATATGACCTGATGATTATTTAATGCGTGAACTATTGTAATCACTGTTTTCTCAAGGCTTCCGTACTCTGAGTCAAATTGGCATATCCTGCATTCACCTTTAAGGGCATACGGCGGTTCCGTTTTCAAATTTTTACCGCTTAGTGCTCTCTGACCCCTAGAGTATGTTACGCAAACGTGCTCAATATTTATTTGGCATACAGATAGTTAATGCGGCTTTCTGGTGATCGATTCGCAAGTTACCGCGTAAACTTGCAAACCGGCGCCGCATCCAATCTTCGTGGTGTAATCTCGCTCACCGTCCCAGCACACCCCTTTCATTCTGTGGTGGCGGTGTCCATAGAGACAGCTGTCGCAACTATTCTACACACAACCATTCACCCAACTTGTACTCATACTGTTTGGGAGATTATCTGGCGTTAACATAAACTGGAGCAAGTCTCAAATATTTCCTCTTACGGCTGCAACTACAAAGTTTGATCCAGACTACTCTCTAGCCTGGTGTGATGGTGCAGTTACATACTTGGATATCGTGGTGACAAGAGATAGAGAGGGATTATTGAGAGCCAACTACGGGCGGGCGCTGGATCTCCTGACTGGCATGGCAATCCATCTAGTAATCTTGTCAATCTCAATGGCAGGGAGAGCATCGTTAATAAAAATGGTAATCCGTCCTAAGCTATTGTATCTATTTATAAACATTCCATACGCCCCCAGTAGATACTTTTTTAAAACCCTGAAATCCCAACTCATCCGTCTTACCTGGGGAGGTAAACAGTCTAGACTAAAATGGGGAACCCTCACTCACCCATTTGTGGCTGGAGGATTTGAAATTCCAGATATGGAATTGTACTTCAGCTGTGCACAAGCCCCCTACGCCGCGCACTGGATGGATCCGCCGCCCTACATGCCCCACCTAGCAGTGGAGAATGGGCGCATGGCCCAAACCCCCTACTCGGCTAATCTGAGCTCACCCACCACCCATAAGCGCGACGCCATGACCACAGTCGACTGCACGAACAATGCTTGGAGAGACCTAATCCTGCCGCCTCAAAATTGACATAATGTATTGCCCCCTGCTGCCTCTCCAAAGTAGATTAGACCTTCCTGTTACACAGGAGGGAGCATGTCGACAAATGCTCCGGAAATTCTCGGCCCTGACCTGGGGAGACCTATACATAAATGGGAATTTTCGCACACAAGAGAAATTCTTGAGAGATGGCTCACCCACTTCTCTAGAACTCTTTATGTATGTCAGACTCCGACAAGACATGAAGGCCCTTATCTCAGATTTCCCACATGAACCTCCCACCATGGCCCCATTGCATGCCCTGCTCCAGAAGGCCAACCACACACATGTTAAATCTATGCTATATCGGACCACCCAAGCAGACAGCTCACACGAAACCCTTGCTGTACGCACGCACTGGGAGGAGGACCTAGGCCTCCCCATAACAGACGACCAATGGTCTTACTGTTGCCAACAGACTGGGAAAATATCCGCTAGCAGTAGGCTCAGAATTATCCACTATAAATACTTGCACCGCCTATACTACACGCCTACAAAACTTCTGCGCTTCCACTTAAGAGACTCTGACCGCTGCAACAGATGTGGTAGGGAGGGTGCTGACTTCCGACATCTTGCTTGGGACTGTGCCCCCGTCTGGGGATACTGGGCGGAAGTACTAGAGGCGCTTGATCAGATGACCGGACTACACATACCCGACGCTCCGCTTATAACATTACTAGGCTATACCAAGGACCTCGATGCCCAGTTCAGGAGGTACATTTCCTTGGCGCTCTTGCTGGTCAAACGTAGGGTAGCCTGCAGATGGGGAAGAGGGAGAGCACCCAAATTTAAAGAATGGTTAAATTACCTCATGTTTTGTCAAGAACAACTGAATACATATGCTGAACTATTGCCACCATCATCCTGCCCACGAGACATTTGGGACCCTTTGAAACTATACCTCCTGGCACAATCAGACACAGCTGAGACCGAGGTAACCGAGACAGGAAGCAACTGAATGTAGAATCCAAAGGGTGGCGTACAGAGGCCTGCTGGGACCTTGGCTCATCTGAAACTTAGATCTGTAGTAATCTGTGGCAATCGGGCTGTAAGCTATTAGAAACTGCATTATGTTACTGCTTATGGCGTGTTTCATGAATATGACAGTGATTGTACTGGCTATGTCGTGTGGGATGTGTTCACATGTTCTGTTTTTTCTGTATAACCAAACCTAATAAAACAAATAAAAAAAAAAAAAACATTCACCTAACTTACTTCGTCAAAGTGCTAGCACCGAAGGGAATACCTCCATTGCCCCGCTCCGTCCGCCGTTGTGTGCAAAGGCTGGCGAGGCGGGTCTGTTTGTACCCGTGGTTCTGCTCATGTGGCACATCATCAAACGGTGCGAGCGCTAATGACCGCGTGGATGCTGGGAAAGTTAGTTTTTTTGGGGCGGGTGTGTAGTTTATACGCACCTCGGTGTTTGTTTTATTTGAATTTGTTTCAGTGTTTGCCCTTAATTGATTTCTTGGACATTGTTAATTTGTCGTACCATTATTCTCAGTGATATCCTGCCCATTAGTCACGATTTGTGACCATGTCATCAGCGGTTGATTTGTGACCATATCATCAGCGGTTGTTATCCGCTTTTAATGAACTATTTATGCTTTAAATATAGAAAAAACAAGTGAGCATGGAATGTATCCATATATCTGTTTTTTTCAGTTGGAATAATGGTACGAAAAATTAACAATGTCCAAGAAATCAATTATGGGCAAACACTGAAACAAATTCAAATAAAACGAACACCGAGGTGCGTATAAACTACACACCCGCCCCCCAAAAAACTAACTTTCCCAGCATCCACGCGGTCATTGGCGCTCGCACCGTTTGATGACGCGTGCCACGTGAGCAGAACCACGGGTACAAACAGACCCGCCCCGCCAGCCTTAGCACACAATGGCGGACGGAGCGGTGCAATGGAGGTATTCCGGCGGTGCTAGCACTTTGATGAAGTAAGTTGGGTGAATGGTTGTGTGTGGATTAGTTGCGACGGCTGTCTCTATGGACACCGCCACCACGGAATGAAAGGGGCGTGCTGGGACGGTGAGCGAGATTACACCACTAAGATTGGATGCGACGCCGGTTTGCAAGTTTACGCGGTAACTTGCGAATCGATCACCAGAAAACCGCATTAACTATCTGTATGCCAAATAAATATTGAGTACGTTTGGGTAGCATACTCTAGGGGTCAGAGAGCACTAAGCGGTAAAAATTTGAAAACTGAACCGTCGTATGCCCTTAAAGGTGAATGCAGGATATGCCGATTTAGCTCTGAGTACGGAAGCCTTGAGAAAACAGTGATTACAATAGTTCACGCATTAAATAATCATCAGGTCATATTTAGAAAGGCTGTGAATGTACAACCAACAATGCTATGCATACCAATTTCACATAGATGGAACTACAAGCGATGAATTTTGCATAAACCTCTCTTCCTCCCGCAGTGTGTGACTATAAGGCAGCACCAACCGCCTGATCCGCATGTCGCTTGACTAAAACAAACAGTAGGTAAGCAAGGGAGGTTTTGAACTGATGCATGTATAGTTGAGTGGCCAATCACATCACGAATGGATAGAATTTCGAATCACTACACCTATAATTGACATCTGGACCTAGTGTAGTCTGCACAATCTACGCAGGTAGGTATTAACGAAAGATAACCAAAACAGTACCCAGACAGATCATCCATCACATAAATATTAACTTTCACAGGATCACAATTTTTGATACAGAGTTTGTAGGGAACTCGCCCACTAGAAATATACAACACTAAGTATTTGTTAAGATTAGGACAACACGGTCCAGTGTACAGGGACGAATGAATCACATTGGAACAAGTCTGCCTTAACACAAGTAAGATTTTGACTTCTTCCATTTTTCTCCCCCTGCTAGAAAATCTACTGAGGACACTGTGAAGACAGGTGAGCGCATTAGGCCTCACGGTAGTGCATGGAGTGCGTGCACCCTATAGAAGCAGGGACACTAAGTAGTAGATAAATAGCCCTGACGAAGTCCCCAGACCCACGTGGGCTCCTAGCGAGGGCCGAAACATGTTGGCACTCTAAATGGGGTACAACTGAACAATTATATTCAGTAAACGCCAACATTTTCACGTTTTTAATCATGCCCCAGGTACCCTCCGAATAAAACACATTGTTTGGGTATACCTGAAGGTATTTTTAATTAGCACTCATCTGGTTCCCTGAATGACCAGTACTTGCTTTATATAAGAACTCCCATTACATCTATGGTTGAGTCCGCCCGGGTAGTATCATCTTACCCGGGTGTGGATAGACGCCTATGATGAAGCATGTCACGATAAGTGAGTGTGGCGTCTACTCCAATATCTTTGGATATCCCATCCACCAAAGATAAAGCGGAGGGAGATTATCACATCCTGTTAGAACTCTTGTTCTTCTTTTTAAAAAAAAGGCCTGAATTCCCAAAGAGAATTCACATGGCAGCGGTTGCTCATATGCGATATAACTTTTTTCCAATGCCCGAATATTGGCTTGCGAATAACAAATTTGGTGTGAATCTTACCGACGTTATATGCAAATCATATATTCTAGAGTAATACGGCAAAGAGGACCAAATTATGCAGCAAGGTTATCTAAATTATGTGTACAATATGCAAATTATTTGGCACATACTCTGTCAGTATTTTTTTCATCCATTTGAGATAGCAAAAACGTTTTTCGTGAAATTTGCAAATTTTGCAAATTATGTGGCAAATGCAGTAAATCCATAATTATGTGAAATGCCTACATGCACAGAATCACCTAAATCCAGTGGCATTCACTGTTGCTTTTTGTTTTATTGACAATTTATTCAAAAAAGGTAAACAAAACCTTAACATTCTAATTCCAACCAGTGCCCCTTGTTTGCTACTCTTTAAATAGAACAGCTGTTTCAAGCTAACTATCTCAAAGTAAACATGTGATATAAAAAATATACATACAGATACCCATGTGTAATATGGTCCTATATGACCATCTCCGTATTCTGGTTACATTTACACACCACTCGGTCTTCCGTCTTGTAGTTTATTATGTCACTAGAAGCCTACCATATTACATGGTTCCCCATTATGGATCCTCTTTATATGTGATGTGTGTGTCTTGAAAAACATGTTAATGCATTGCTAGACTGCTATAGGTCAAGTAGGGGAAGAAGAACAACATTAAAAGGAGTCATGGAGCTGATATCCTGTAAAAACCTGTGCAAAACAGCATCTCGGCAACTGCATATTGCTTTAGGCAGACTCATGAGATCTAAGCATTCCCTACTACTGCTGCAGGAAAAATGTCACCCTATAAGCAATACATCATCCTAAAGGACAGTTTAACTTTAGTTATGGACGTCAATTCAGCAGAAAGCCATGGGTAATGAAAGTGACGTCCTGCACTCCTAAATTGCCGGTGACATCATAAGCAGCCGCGGCCGATGCAGGTAAGAGCGGTGGAGCCGGGGGTGGGGAGGGATTTCGACAGACGATGACGAGTGAACATTCATTATTTATTTAATTTTCCCTCGTCATCGTCCAATGAAATCCCCCCTCCACCCGGCCCCACCGCTCTTACCTGCACGGGCCGCGGCTGATCTTAAGGTTGGACCCTTTACCCAAACATCGATCTTGAACAGCCTCCTATTTGCTCTTGAGGGCTACGAGAAGGCCAAGAACTAGAAACTACATAACTTAAATAGCGGTGTTTTAGTTTGCTGTTTACTTCCAGTTTCAGCAGCCATCTTCATGCCCCTAGAGGCAGCAAAATCAGAGCCAGGGGTACAAAAAGGCAAGCCAGGTGTACCAGCTGCTACCTCACTACCATTATTTGCAGCAGGCGGCTCCTACACAATGGCAGAGGAGCGTTGTCCCACTCACTGTAGAAGAAAAATAAAATGATAATAAAATCATTTTATTATCGTTTTATTTTTTTCTGACAGCTGATGCTGCCGAGTCAAGGGCGGGCTTGGCATCATGAGTGACAGCCAGCAGGGGGAGGAGGAGTTGCTGGGCACAGGAACTGCGCATGGTGCTTTGGCCGGCCGTCTTAGGCCGGCCAAACCATCATGCGCCCTTTGATTTCTCCAAGCCATCTGTATTGTCCAACAAGGGGCTGTATTACGCATTGGCATTGTTTGCGCCCGGCGCACATTTCGGGCGCAAACAATGCCAATGCGCCCTATTATGAAATATGCGCTGCCCCCAGGGAAGCCGCGACCTCAATGTGAAAACACGGAGCAGCCGCTCCGTGTTTTCACAGTGCAGGCGGCACCCACCTGCACTTTCAAAGACGATTAGAGATCCCCTTGCAGGCGGGTGCAGTGAGTGACTGCACCTGCATGCAAGGGGATGTCTGTGGGAACAATGGGACCCCCTGCAGAGTGCTGCTGTCAGGAGGTGCACTGACAGTGCACCACCTTTTTGATGGCGCACTGTCAGTGCGCCTCCTGAGGGCTTCTTTGACTCTGCGCCCGCGTCAGTAATATGGCGCGGGCGCAGAGTCAAAGGAATTCCATCATTTGCATAGGGCACGCCCCTATGCAAATGAGGGAACACCCTCTGAAGGCAGCGCTGGCGCATTAAGTGCGCCAGCGCTATCTGAATTATAGAAGGGGACGCACAAGCGTCTGCTCCCCCTTCTATAATACCAAGGTGCCCCGGGGGCGCGCAAAGCTGGCGCTAACGCCCGTTGTGCCCCCGGGGCACCTTCTGTAATATGGCCTCTGGTGGAGAAATGGCAAAGGCTACCAGTCACATACTGAGCGCCTAACCAGGCCTCTAAGATCAATCCTGGCACTGCTCTCATGCTGAGAGCATCATCTGGGTTGGGTGGGAGTGGCCCATGGACTTCCTTATACTTCTTCTCGAGGCGGCTGGCAGCGACAGCGGCAGCGTGAGGTAAGTGGTTTTTTCAGTGCTTAATTTGAGCTGGTGCTGAGCACCGGCACTTAATTGGTTTCCGGTGCTCGGCACCGGTACATAATTGTCAACACCACACTTAGGGCAGTCTGCCACATGGTGGCGCTGCTCATGTAATTTGGAGATGAGCAGTATAACAGTTGTTTAGGAAAACAATATACATAAAAAAATTGCTAATACACCTGCCTCCTCAGCCATTCCTTTAGCTTTGGGGTCCTGGAATAATCTGAACTGTCGCATTTACATGTGAGAGAGATGGTTAGTAGTTGTTTTGGCAGCAATGACAAGGCCGATGGGTGGTGCAAGCTGCAGTGGCCTCCTGGTCAGAGCCCAGGCACTTAATATTTTACAAATTAAGCACTGTTTTTTTATTTTACTATTTGCCCCCACCTCCGCACTGCCACACCAGTTTATTTTGGCAGCAGCCGCCCCTGATTGAAGCCCATGACATATGCCATCAAAACAACTGTACCAACATCTCTAGTCTCATGTTCGACTCCTGCATCTTTACTTGACTGCTGGCAAGTCTAAGAGCTTGCATGCAGACACGTCTACGACCGTGCTCGCGGGGGCTGATTTATGACGTCAGGAATCCATAAAAGTTTCCAGAAGGACCCTTGGAAGCCGGCTGCGGTTAAAGGTTTCTAGACGTACCTCTAGCAAACTTTTGTGAATTGTAATTTTCCACGAGGAATGAAACTATTGCTATACCGTCTACAAAAGCCCAGAGTGCCATGCTATTTTGAGTAAGCGATGCCAATGCTTTGTGGAGCCAGTGACTCTAGTGAAATCAAGTAATTATTGTATTATTGTATTAGTTTAAGCCCGGAGTGGCCCCATTTAGCTTTTGCTGATGTTACTGCTTGCTCTTACAGAGCATTATCTGGTGGGTGGCTTGTTTTAAACAGAAAACAGAAGATTTGCTTGATTTAGTTGAATTGCTGCCACTGATGTTTACTGTAAACGGTGCTTGATAAAGGCGTCTTTTCAAAGGGAGCTGACAAGTTGGTGCACATAACTCAATTGATGATACATAATTGAGTAGTAAAATTACAGAAAACGAGCATACTTTACATGGATGTGTATTCACTTAACAACAGTTCCACCTAGTATTCTTCTATTTGTCAATATTAAAATATAATAGTTAATGAATGAATGCCTGGGCGTGCTTAAACATTGAATGGCAATTTATTCAGGACAGCATATGGTTTCTGATTTGGTGGAGGGGATGATCTTGCCACATTGTTCTGTCTTCGTTTTCATTGCAGATGAAAATGAATTTCTTGTGTCGTGTCAATTACCTGCTCAAAAAGCATCCTCATGAATGCCCTCAATCATAAAAATTGTAAATGCATCCCAAGTGGGTGCCTCATTTTCTCAATGATATGCCTCACTTCATTTCACTTTGAGCTTGCATTGCATGATGCGTGGCCTAATTTGCATATTTTAAAACAGCCTCTCATTTATCAAGTAGTAAGCAGCTTGTGGTGCTGCGCTCACCTCATGGCCATGGCCTTGCTCACATATGACGACAGCAACTGGAATTCTGTAGCAGGCGAGCGCCAAATTATGCAGCGGAGCTGACTAAATTATGCGGCAAGAAAAGGCTAATTATACAGCATAATTCGGCAAAAACATTTATACTATTACTTCGCTTTTTGTATTTTTAAACCTAGTAATACTGTCTGGGGAAAGATTTCACCAGATTAGTACCAGTTTAACAACCAAATACAGAAAAAAACAATCAAAAGATGACCTGATAACCTTTGCAAAGAGCCTTCTACTGCGCATTACCCACATTTTTAGAACCTTTTGATCCGTCTGAGCTAGAAACATTTTTTTGGGCTAAAATCTGCAGATTAGCAGATGATGGTTTATGTGGCAAATGCAGCAAACCCATAATTATGCGAAAAAAGCCACAACTGCAGAATCACAAAAGTCCATTGGCCCTGCATAAGACACATAGGGGCAGATTTACAAGAAACTGACGCATCTGTAGAGGTGCGTCAGTTTCCCTGCGCCAGCCTGCGATACCCTTGTGCCACCATGGATGCGCCGTATTTACAATTCGGCGCACCATGGCGCAAGGATTGACAGATGCGTCAGAAATTCTGACGCATCTGTTGGCCCAAAAGTCACGCATTGCTGGTGTTGTGTCGCAAGCACGACGCAACTCCAGCAATGTATTTTGAGGCCTATACTTACTGTACTGAATCAGTCCTTACGCCTGCTTCAAGCAGGCGTAAGGTTTTGACGCAGTGGCGTCCCAAAAGTGGCCCAGTGAAATCTTTTAGATTTCACTGCACCACTTTTACGAGGCCTTCCTGCGTGGGAAGGCCCACCCTGCATACATTATACCTGACGCAGGTATAATGTGACGCAGGGCTTTACAACGTGACGCATCTCCCGAGATGCGTCACGTTGTAAATTGGCCGCATTGTTTGCGCTGCCATTGCGTCAAAAAAAAGTGACGCAACGGTGGCGCATGGGACTTGTAAATCTGCCCCAAACTCTTTTTTGTGAGTAAATTTGGGGATTACTTGCTAGTCACAAGGATTTTTTTTAACAAATGCCCATGTTCTTCTGCTAAGTAGGCTGATCATGCACATTATTTTCACATAGTCTAAAGAACAAGATGTCAGAGAATTATGGAATGTTTTATTATCAGCCAGGGCCATAATAAAATTGGCGATTTCAAAGTGATAGCCCTTTTAAACCTCAATAATTTTAGGCTTTGTAGTATTACGTCAGTGTTAAGTGTAGTTGACTTTGTGAGGTTCCCTGCTTCTGCTCAAAGACTTTACTCCCGGGATCCGGGATCATAGTATGGTGATCTGAACCCAGTAAGCAAAGGAAGATCTGTAAGCGCCTGAGCCGGGATACTGAGGACTGCTTTCAAGTTAATAAAATAGCTAACCTTTCATTGGTAGCGAGGACCAAGCATAAGCTTTTCTAAGGAAGTGTGGAGAATTAGTGAATGGAGGTAGTACATTACAAATGACAGCGAAAAACGAATCATTCATCAATAAAATCTAGTAAATGTTATTGTGCATTTGTATAGCGGGCACCGCAGGCTTTTATCTCATGCTAGTCAGGTAGGTGTGAGGATTTTCAGCATTCCAGACAAAATGCGAGTTTTCTATCTGAATTACTGGATATATTCTGAAATGGTCCACTTTGTTGCTTTTTCTCCATAAATTTGAAAATAGCCACCAGGGGGCACTCTAAGGCTGGCCTTACTTACACTTAAGAAAGCGCCGGCCCTAACACCAATACCGAGGCGAGGTCTGGTAGCAGTGAGGACAGGTCTGGTGTGCGATTTATGTATGAGGCGATGTGGGAATCAGATTTGGGGTGCTGTGAATGTGAACGGGCAAGTGCTTTAAATGGGCCGGTACTCATCGGTACTGAGTACCGGCACTTCTGAATTTTTTTGCCGTCAGTACCGGCACTTCTCTGTAGCCAGGGAGAGTACCGGTACCCTGATTCGCAGCACGGCAGGTGCAGGTTAGGTTTCTCCTCCAGTGCAGGGCTGATTCTGCTCTGCTTCCGAGGAGCATGTAATTAACCGAGCCCTGAAGTAGCCTTTTGCAGAGTTGCTGGTGAAGATTCCAGCAGCGCCCATTTTGAATGTCCCCAAACTACAGGGGTTTAAGAGGGCTTGTGTCACGCTGTGATTAACAGGACAGGGTCTCTAGACAGACCCTGCACTGTCAATCAGGTACGCAGCGACCATTCGGGTGAAAGTGCCATCATGGCTTCATTATGTGTAATGAGTTAATCTGTTTTGTTGTCATAAACGCATTTCTTGTGTGTTTTGATATGTGCTGCAACTGGTAAGGAAGTCATTATGTATGATCATATCTTGCCCTTAGCCCCGCCCCTTGCCCCGCCCACTTGCCACACCTCTATTTTAATGACTACCTGCACTTATTTTTTCCCATTTAAAGCACTGGACCGGAGAGAGTGCCCTAGAGGGAAGGTTATGCCTTCTTGTTCTTCTGTAATGGGTGTTCTGTAGAAGGTTCATGAGCAAAAGGCGCAGTGCACTTAAAGTGCCAGTATTCAATCCGTTTTGAAGTTTTTAGATGCCGTGGTTGTTAGGCATGTATATGGCAGGAAGAGTACTTTGAATTATATTTTGGATTTTACAGAGAACCAGTGAAATCTCTTGACTGGTCCAAGACTGCTGCGTTTTTCACCATTTGTGGTCCATTTATGTCCCAGATGGGAGTATAGCGCATATTGCTGTAGATGAAGTGAAAGTTGACTAGAGCGCACTCACTTATGTGGCTCTGTTGGTTTATTGCTTTAGGAGTTGAGCTGGAAGTGGATAGATTTGATGACTTCCATATTGTGGTAAGTGACACAAAGGTATGCGTCCCACAGGAGACCAATTTATCTCACTTTGATTAATTTATTCTCTGGAGAATGTGGGAGGAGCAGGGTCTGTCCATCCTACTCAGGAGCTATTGTAGCCGAGGACCGTGTTTTCCAGTCTGGAGTCTAACTCTAAAGGCTGATCTGGTACATCTAGGCGGCTATGGCACTTTCAATACAGTGTCAAATTGTTGTTAATGCCTTTTTAAGTCAATTTGCTAGTCATTTATGCAGGACTGAATATTGAGGGTGTGTGGGTGTAAGAAGTCCATTAGTATCTTTGGGCCTGATTTAGAGTTCAGCTGACGGTTTACTCCATCCCAAACGTGATGGATATCCCGCCCGCCGTATTACAGGTGCCACTGGATATAAAGCACTTGTAATACAGCGTAGGGGATATCCTTTGCATGTGTGTGGTGGACTAAACCATCCACTGAACCCTAATCAAGATCTCAACTGTGTGAGGTTGAGTGAGGATTCTTAAGAGACTCTAAATCAATGTTCTAGATTAAAAGGTCATATTTGTCAGTCTTAAGCTGTATTGTACCTCGGTTGGGAAAGACTGAAATAAAGGAGAGGGAATTTGGGCAAACGGGCTACATTTGTGTGTTGATGAATTAGTATTCTGCTGCCACGTCTGGTATGCAGCACCAAACTGTGTTGGGAGCTGAAGCTTAATTAGCACTTTTCTGAGATAGAGTTTCTCTACTTGTGGTGTTCTAGTTGTGAGATGACTGCTTTCTGAGAGACGTTTGATAGCATGGAGTTATCTACAAAGAGGCTGTAGTTCATGGACGTCAATTCACCGAAATGCCAGGGGTAGCGGAAGTGACATCACGCGCCCTTTGACCTCTAGTTTCACCCACACACATACTTACACATACACACAAATTCACACATATACACTCTCTCACACAAACACACTCCAACCCGCAAGCACGCACACAACATACATTTAAGCACATTTTTTACTTACCTCAGCCTCCATGGAAGGGCATATTTCAACTTATTGTATTCCATTTTTATTACACTATTAGTGAATAATATATTTTATTTATTGACTATTAGCGTAATAAAAAAAATTACACAAAATAAAGGGAGTAGAGCCCCAGCTGCTCCTATGTTCCTGGCACTGAATTTGCCACCTCTGAGACCAGGGGTCGCAAAGGCAGTGCTAGGAGTAGCAAAGGGCAAGTCAGGGTCGCAGCTGCGACCTCTGGCAACCCCTAAATGATGTCCATGCTGTAGTTGCTGAGCTCTGTTGGACGAAAGATGTTTTATAGAGCATCAGTTAGACTTATATTGATGACTGTGGGGAAGCAACCACCCACATTTTGCATGGCCTGAGTGCTTTAATTGAATGTAAGATAAACCATTGACCAGAGTCAATGTAAACCAGTGCTGTTGGTTGAGAAATAAAGGGTGGTATACCAAAGGGAGAGTGGGATTGGGTGTTGTGTTAGTGACAGCATTAGCTGTTCTCATTTTGTGGAGTTGGTTTATGAAGAATTTAGACAAGTCATTGCTTGCCTGTTAAGAGAGGGAGGGCATTTGGAAAGACTAAGGGGCTTATGTACAAGGAGTTAACGCCGCTTTAGCTGCACTTTTCCGGCGGTTTTGCAGCAGCAACCTCTGTTAGCAGCAGTTTTCCGGCGAAAACGTCCATTTTAAAGATCGCCACTTCTGTTAGCGATAATGACATGAAAGGGAGGCGTTCCCGTGCAAAAACGGCCGCTAAGCCCACTTCGCGATATTTACAAGGGAATTCTTGAAGTGTGGAAGACCAAAAAAACTGCCTCTAACTGCAATTAGAGGCAGTTTTTTAAGCCAGAAAATAGCTGGTCTTAAAAATGGAGATAACACTTGGGGCCTCTTTTTAGCAGGTTTTGGTGCTGGACCGCGCTGCAAGCAATGTCGCTGCGCTGCCCTGCGATAAAACTACAGGGCAGGAATGCGCACCATCAATAAAATAGTGCACATTCCTGTGCCTCAGTCATTGCAAAAGTGTTGCAGCGCTGCGACAAGACAGCGTTGCAACACTTTTCACTACGCCCCACTACGTCTGGGATCCTGACGTATCTGTCTGCGCTAAAGTCACGCATTGCTGCAGTCGTGTCACAACCATGACGCAACTCCAACAATGCATGGGGCCAGCCTATACCTGTGGCACTGCGTCACCCTTACGCCTGCCATCAGGCAGGCGTTAGGTACTGACGCAGTGCCGTCCTACAATTGTCGCAGTGAAATCTGAGGGATTTCACTGTGCCACTCCTATGAGGCCTTGTCGCGTGGGAATGCACACCCTGCGTACATCATACCTGATACAGGTATGATGTGGCACAGGGCTTCACAAGGTCACACATATGCCTACATGCGTCACTTTGCAAACACGGCGCAACGTGGTGCTAGTTTTGCCTGGTCCATTCCTGAGGGGTGCCAGGGTGTCGGCGCAGTTGGAGATCCATCGGTGGCGGTTGCGCGCTGTGGTGTCATCGTCTGTAAGTGTTGGCGAAGGGGTAGTGCTGACGGAGTTGTCGAGACGTTCTTCGGTGGCCTTGATCCAGCTGCGAGGGGGGGGGCGATGATGGCGGTGGTGTACGGTGGGCATTGTGAAGACGTGATGTATACAATGATGGTCGGTCCATGAGAGTCCAGTGGTGTGGCTGTAGTTGAAGTTCCCACTGGCGGGGGAGACGTGCTCGACCGTGTGTCCTGCTATGTGGCTTGCTGCGGTGACCAGCTGCTGGAGTCTGATGTTGGGGAGCTTCCCCAGGAGGGGCTGGTGTTCGGGTCACTGGGGTTTGTCCAGGTGGAACTTGAGTTCGCCGAGTAGGATGTCGTTGGTGGATGGGAGAGCCTGGGGTGCAATGAGGTCTACAATGGTATTGGAGAATGGGGCTCCATGGCCCGGGGGCCCTGCAGATGAGGGTGCCACAGAGGATGGGGTTGTGGTTGGTCCAGGTCTGGAAGTTGAGGTGTTCCATGGTCACCGTTGGGTCATTAGAGTGCATGGTCAGTCGGAGTGTGCTTCTGTAGGTGATGGCAATGCCTCCTCCTGGACGGTCGGGGTGGTCCTTGCGGGTGATTTAGTAGTTGTCAGTGATGGCGATGTCCGGCCCGGAACAGATGTTGGTCCTGGCAGGCGATGTGGCGTCCAGGGTTGATGGCGAGGAGGGTGCTGGCGCCGTAGTGGTGGAGTGTCCGAGAGGAAGGGT
This sequence comes from Calotriton arnoldi, assembly GCA_963921515.1. Classification (NCBI taxonomy): domain Eukaryota; kingdom Metazoa; phylum Chordata; class Amphibia; order Caudata; family Salamandridae; genus Calotriton; species Calotriton arnoldi. Next base: position 353,899 of record CAWUFW010002734.1, on the reverse strand, counting down.
CCTTGGTTCTGAGCGCGGTCCAGGGGCAGACGGATGCAGACGGGCTAGCTCATGGCTTGCCTTTGGCACGGGAGACGTCCATTACAACGCAGGCATTACATCGTAATGCCTTTACAACGCAACTCCAACAACAGCAGATGCCTTTACATCGCATTCCATTACAACGTATTGTGAGGTCAGTAATGGGGTATTTGTAAGTTTTAAGGCGGTTATGGGTTTCAAGTGTCGGAGATGAAAATTGGGGTGTGCATTTGGGTCAAATATGAAAATTGGGGTGTGCTTTTGGGTCAAATATGATTTTTAGGGTGTGTTTTGGGGGCTCAAAGATGAATTTCGGGTTCAGGGTTTGCTTTGGGGTGCAAGGGTTAGTTTTAGGGATGCACTCACTGAAGTGGGAATAGTAATGTTTACATCTCCGCAATCCAACACCTTCCCTACTGTTGCAATATGCCTAGTATTAGTATGCATTGTAATGGAATGCGATGTAATGGTACGCGTCGTAACTCCATATATACCTTTGGCACACCAGTGGTACGCCCGCTGCACATGGCCGCACAGCGGCCGCCATTGAGAAGTGCTGCAGGGGGGGACTGGACAGCTGGGAGGTGGGAAACGCTGGAAAGAACACTGGATGGGGCGTGGATGCGGGGGGTGTGTGTGAGCGGTTGTTGTAAATATTTAAATGAGAGAAATCTTACCTCGAGGCCGGGTCCCGTGTCTTCGTTGCTCCTGCTCTCCTGAGTCTGCTTCCAGGAACAGGAAGTAGGCAAACACAACGCTGCAATGCGGAGTTGGGATTGGTCATTGGCGCCGGGACGAAGCTTTCAGCCGGGGGCTGGAGGGGTGGGCATGTTCTCCATGCAGGCTGTAATGCAGCCTGCATTGCAAACAGGACAGTGCGCATGACTGCTTTGGGCGGCCTGAGCTGGCCGACCAAACAGTCACTGCGCACTTGAGTGGGCATGCCAGTCCGCCCCTGCCCTGCTCCGTGAGTGGAGCAGCCCTACCCACCCTCCCGCCCGAAACATGGCACGATTACATCAAGAAGTTATTATCATGTGATGATTGTTCCTCTTCTTTCACTCCTTGAAAGCAGTCGGGCGACGCTCTTCCGCCATAGCGGATGAGCCGCCACCGGGGGTGCGTCATCTACAGGTTCTAGGCCTGGACGACTCGACCCCCGGGCCTCCCCCGCTACGTGTCCCACCTTCTCCTTACCTGGACATTGACACCGTGGCGCAATCTACTGCACTCTCTCCAAATCTGTGACTCAGCCAGCAGGGGCCTCAGCCAGGTGGGATTTCACAAGCCTGGGTAAAGCAGTCGCCGCCAAGTCGCTGGTGAACCTCCCGATGCAGTTGATGCAGCAGGGCCCCCTTAGGCGTGAAGCTGCAGCGCTCCTGCCACACAAGTTCGGCACAGCTCAGGGGCCTCACCCTCCACAGCGACCGGCCAGCGCAACATCATCCGGCCTGTGATGCAGAGAGGTGCCGCCCACCATTGGTAATCCCCTCCATGCACCCCAGTGTAGTGGTGGATTGTAGTATGCGATGCAGACCTCCCTACGTTGGTGCGCAGAAATGCCTCTACCATTCACAGGTGAAAGGGGCACAAGGCGGTCTTCTCACACAGGTCAGCAATGTGTCTCCATGCGACCGGCCAGACTTCACCACCAGGTACGGGCGATCGCCGTACCTCAATTGCTACCGCCACGACTCATCGACTCCACAGCTCCTCCGCATCCCACTCAAGGCTCCAGACGCAGGTCCAGCGAGGCATCCAGGCTCCAGGCGCAGGTCCAGCGAGGCATCCAGGCTCCAGGCGCAGGTCCAGCGAGGCATCCAGGATCTCATCCTGGTCATCCTGGATGTTGGGTGGCTTGAGGGGGTTTCTGATGTGTGCTGCACTTGGCCCTGGCTGCTCCATTCTGCATTTCATTGTTTGTTTTGCCTATTTTCTATTGGAGGTCGACTGATCGGCTATTTTTTCCATTAGAGGCAAAAGAACTCACGTTGGGCTGACTAACGTGTGTTTTTTTGCCGCTAATGGGCCTTTCGTTGGTTTTCGCCCACTAACGCCAAAATTCCTATCGCCATCGCGCTAATGTTTTCGCCGCCGATCCCTGAAGCTATCGCCATGTAGCGACGACTTGTAGATACGTCGCTAACATGGCGATAGTTTTCAGCGGTACGCGGCGGTAAGAAAACTGCCGCTAACTAACGTTAGCGATAGTTTTCGCCAGTCCTTGTACATATCCCCCTGAGTTTGATGTGACCAGTTGGTGAGAAGAATCCTCTTCTGAAAAAAACTGTGTGGATTTCAAGGGGCAAAATATTTTTTATCAGTACAACTGCAAAGTCAATGTTCATAAAGTTGTAGGATTTTTAAAGAAAAGCTTGAGTGTCTTCTATTCACTAGTTTCCAAGCAAAACCCAATACATCAACCTCGAGGCACATAGAAGCTTAACTCCTACAAAATAGGTAAACTCGAAAAGTCCTATGACAGTTCTAATCTCTCTCCAACCTCATAGCACCCAACACAGTATGTGCAACACACAAAGCAGACAAACAGAGCAATACCAGAGCTAAATTTGACAATTATCTTAAATCTAATGCAAAAGGCCTACAAGGAAAGAGAGGCTCTTTTCAGAGGTGACTTGCACTGTGTTAATCTCCTTCTCCCCATTAACTCACACACAATCCAAATGTTCAAATAGCATGAATCCATAATTCATAAAGGGAAATGAAGCAATTAGACAGAACTTAGATGCCACCAGCACAGCAAAGACAAACCACACATCTGAATATGCCACACACCATAGCTAACAGAATTATCTCCCTAAAAGCCACCACTGATGGTGATCACATGTCCCCAAGAGTCACATCACTTCTCAAAATGATTCACTACTTAGAGACACCGTGTCATTCATTAAATGGACAGATAGTACCCATTTTCAAGAAACCAAATCTCGACCCTAACGAATTAGCAAATTACTGCCCATTTGCCCACCTTTTAACCTGAGGCATACCTGTGGAACAGTACTGTGACTGCCACATTACAGGTAGAGGATGTCAGGAATCTCCCTAAAGGCTCATACTCTATGCAAGTAAGATCACATAGAACAGTGGAAGGCATAGACTCAGCTACAGAAGATCGAAGCTGAAAGTATGGAGACTGAAATTGTAGTGGCAAGGGCTCCATGGAAAGGTGTGCCTAGGCACTCCCAAAGGTCAGAAGACTCCTTGCAGGACCTTATTAGCAGAGTCAGAAGAAAGTCACATTACATATTACCATCCCGTTTTGAGGTTCCTGTTTTAGATAGCACTCAGCTGTTACAGTCCTCCATAATTGTTTTGTTTCCCTTCCCGGTTTCTCTCGTGGTAGGGTTTAGTCATTCTCGCCCATTGGGGGGTGGGGACTATTGCTCTAACCAAAGTTTCTTTGCAGACTGTATTCACTTCTCCTTTGTGTTGGAGTGTATCCTGGTTGCTCAGGTGTATGTCATTAACATTATACTGACGAATCAGCTAAGACCTCAAAGACACCTTTGGGCATGGTTGCGTCATATGACTTACCATATGCATGCTTTATCATAGTCACTGCCTGTGCGGATTCTTCCTCATATCTTAGTTTCCGTTCTGCTGAGACCTCCCTTGGGAGAAGACATAGCCTGTGAATGCATCCATCCAGCGGTCTGTGTCTCCTGTCTCCTCCCTAACCCTTATGTTTCCCAAGGGTACAGTTCCAAGAAAACTTGCTTTGTGTTATTGACATATACTAGTGTGGCGGCTTGGGATGCACATCTGAGTTGGGATGCACTGCCAAGTCCTGGAATGACCTCCCCCACCGCCTTTAAACATCTCCCTCACTTAAAGACTTCAGGAAGGGACTCAAGACGTGGCTGTTCGACTAAAGACCTGCGGGACCCTAGCACCTGGATAACACCCGAGGTGATTAGCTGCATTATATAAGTACTGTTAGATTGATTAATTGCGTTCACCCACAACTCACTTGATTATTCGGCACTGATTACTGTCACGAGAAGTTTAGAATCAATAAATAGTAGACTGTTCCTTAGGATGTGCAACAGAACAAAGCAACTATAGGCTGCCCCTTCCACCTGGGAATTCAGAGATAACGAAGTGAAACAAGACACCTTTGACGGGGCTGGTACCATTACTGCCGGCAGGAGAGGATTTCTCAATTTTGGTCCGGTTTAGTTAGAGAAAGTCTCCTCCAACAAAATAGTTGATAGGCAGTCGACAAGGGGGGCAATGTTATGCTTACCTGCATGGGAGAGTTCAAACATTAGATGGGTGTCATCAGGGTGCGTATAAATGCATGCCTCTACTTAGTGAAGTACACCAAGACGCCACATATATAAGTTAAACAGGAACTGTGACAAAATAGATTCCTGTGGGATACCGCTGCACAGAGGTTACTCATGGGACAAATAAGGTACAATTGCTACAGACTAGGATCTGCCTGAAGGAAGGATATGATCCAGTTTAAAAAATAAAATACCAATATACCAAGTTCAGCCATTGATCTAAGCAAGATGTTGTAGTCAATGGTACCAAAAGCTGCAGACAAATCTAGTAGAATCAGCGCTCCAACACCGCCACCACCAAACTAGTTCCCTGGGTGTGGCATGCACATAGAGGATCTGAGTCAAGTTGTTCTTGTTTGCCCTGCCTGCAGCACCAAAAGGAAAAGCAGACCAGCTAAAGCCCTAGATGAAAGCCAACATTTAGGATACCAAACAAAAATGACCTGATATTTCTCAAGGGGATTACAACCAGTAAATCATGAAGGACACGTCAATGTAAGCAAAAAATCTTGGGAAAGACGAAAATGACCTCTGAAACATGCTTATATCAGTTTTATCCACTGTATGTTATGCTTCATAGTCCTATAACATAGGCTAATATGCATTCTCACCAATTCTTAAAAGCGGTGTAAATTAGAGAACAAATGGCTGCAAGGATAATAATATCACCCAAGACGCAGATAAGGTGTACAATTAAACGGCCCGAGGACTATTACTGGGAGGAGCTCACTCATTAATTAAGTTTCTTATTAAGACTGATGTAATTAAATACGTCTCATGTTCATCTTTAGCTGGTCTTTGTAACTAAAAAGCTGGAGAGGCAGTTCAGTGATCTAACTGATTCATTGAAAAGATCTGTCTTTGTGTGTGTCTGAATGTCACAAGTTTAAATGTTATCAGTTTCTTACTTCTGAGGTCGATACCACGATTATCATTGAGTTGGGTAATAATTTACACATTTTTAGACACCAAACACGTTTTATGTGTGTAAGATGGCAAACAGAGTTGTGCGAACACAGTGTGACTCTCAGGAACCTCACTACTACAAACATTTACTCCTGCAATTTACTGGGCATCATACATGTAAACAGATATCTGCATGCATCTCTTAAGGCATACATCTCATTCTCGGTCTCAACACCTTTCTGTCGAATACTTACTCCAGTTTTCTCATCGATGAGTTTAATTCCAGACAGAGAAATGTTCACCCAGATCCTCTGTTTATGTTGTCCCTGAGAACGCGCTGCTCCAGCCATTCCCTGTTAACAAGGCACAAATGAAATAACATAATGTGACCAGCCATTTGTTACAGAACAATGAGAAACAGTGGCAGATTCCGTTGATATAATTTCAGATTCCAGATTTGCTATTACACTTCCAGTTGTGCCAACGAGCACTTGGTGTCTGGCTTCAACCAGCGAGTCTGTGGCTCACGATTTGAAGAAGAAGTAACCAGAAACATGACTTCAGAGTGGGTGAATGTCATTTTAATCCAGTATAAAAAAAAAGAAATAAACGGCTTTTGCAATTTATTGCTTGTGCCATGCAGGTTTATACTTCTAAACCCAGACAGGAAATGCAATGGCAGAGGAGCGTCTCCCCACTCACTGCTGGAGGAGCAGTGTAAAAGTAAAAATAAATGATAATAACAGAAGTTATTATCATTTTATTCTTAGTATCGTCAGGTTAGGGTTCCCGTAACGTCAGGGAGGAGGAGTGGTTGCTGCACTCTAAAGTGCACATGACGGTTTGACAGGCCGTCTTGGCCCGGCCAAACCGCCATGCGCACTTTTCATGTTCTCCAACCACGCTACATTACAGCCTGCGTGTAGAACATGCCCAGGCTCCCATTCCCCGTCTGAGCGCCGAACCACAGCGCTCAGACCAATCATAACGCTTCATTGCAGCGTTGTGATTGGTTTAGGGGAGCCTGGGTGCTTCCTGGCTGAGAAGCGAAGGAGAGACGATGTGGGAGAGACGGAGGAGAAACACGGCGATCAGGTAAGTGAATTAAGCGAATATGAATTGCCACATAAGGCAGACGTTAGGGTGGCGTTCTTATTTATCAACACAACACTGCACCCCGAACACTCTTACACCCCAGATGGATACTAACTGATGCTCCTAGGAATGGCTGAAAATGTGATGGAAATGTGAGAAGAAGTCACAAAATGTTAGGGTAATAGGCCTGGCAAGAGCAGAGAACAGAGTATTGTAGCATCTGCTATAGGGTTGGAATGCTGCAGTCAATCACTGCGAACAGGGGCAGTCATAGCTCAGGCTTGCCAGGGGTAATTACAGGTGTACAGGATCAATTAAGAAACTGCAAGGTGCTGCTGCAATATGCTGAAAGAAGGCCCTTTCTAGCAACATCATGCATATCACACAACTGGCAAGACGGGCCCTGCCTGCCTCTGGAGATGAGGTTTCATGAAGTAACAACAATGGTCTCTGTGGTCTTTGCTTCTTAAGTTTGCTAAATTTTGCTCCTTGGTATTGGTTACACTGGTAAAAATATTTGTAACTACTCCACATTTTGCAGTGTGTTGGATGCTTTGCACATTATGTTTTAAATGTGCTAGTTAACAAGTTTGCCCAGAGGCGAAGGGGCTAGAAAGTCCAATGTCTTGGATGTACTTGGTAATGTCCATCTCTTTGGTGATGGAGCAGAATCTAAATTCCTAGCCTGGCCTTGATCTGGGGCTCTATTTGTGTGAACATACCCCAGCAGATATCAACTCTCTAGGTCATAGCTCTGGAGGCTGTGACCAAGGATGGCTCTGACCGTGGTAACACACAGGTGGAAGGGGCTCATAAATTCATGTGCAATGACATGTGGCACATTTAGAAAGCATTTGGCAGGCTTTTGGTGAAACTGACCACATGGTCTTTTAACTGTTTAGTATGCTAAATCAACACTGAGTCCTGAAGACGTTTTACAGGATATAAGGACGACCCAGCATTACATGTTATAAGTTTGAACCATATGAAATAAAACATTTGGTCTGAGGAGCTAAACGTTAGCAAATAATTATTACATTTTGCTTAATAGTTCAATACAAGCATGGATTGCAGAAGTATTAGCCAACCCCATATCATGCATCTCCCCCAATAACACAATCAAAGAAAAGGCCACCACATTTAAAGTGAAATTAGTATACACACTGTAGTCAGAGCATAAAGATAGAGAAGTGACTGTTAACTTGCAAAGGGCGATTATGGGTTCCACGTGAAAAGCATGGAGTCCAAAATGATGGACTCCGCAAGGCACTGGCAGGGGTGAAGAACTTGGATTTGTTGTTTTTGATTAAAAAAAAAAAATGATGCTTTACGAATGTAGAAAACCAAAGTCTGTATGGGTCTCCGGGATGCTGTTTAGGTTTGCACTGTTATGTCTAAAACTGCCAGAAGATGTTGTAGAGAAACAAGACAGGTTTTGCCATTGTCCGTCATTCTTGGTGCCTCATGGTTGATTTACATTGTGACTTTTTATGTCTTCAACATTTCTATAGTGATGATTGAGCCCCGAATTCCCCAGAAAGACACTTTGTGAGTTCGTTGTTTTACAGGAAATCTGTAGTAGGATGGGAAGATGCACTGTCCAGTACATTCCAAAGTTACCTAGAACAAATATGATGAGATGAGTTGATAAGTTGTGTGGTGAAGTAATACATATATCAAGCCCCTCCTTAGACTGTGAATGAACTTGTGAATGCGTTGACAAGTTCACAGAAGTGAATGGCAGTACTGGGAGTATGAAAGAGCAGTATGTGAATTCTAGGATGTGTCAAACTTAATCAGTTATGTTTTCTTGACTGAAGCCTAACAAGGAAGAATCAAAACAACTGAAATTCCACGACCTGCTGCTGGTTGTGGCAAATCATAGTATTTCCATGCCCTGGAGGTCCAGCTTTGCTCTTACAATAGTAGCTTGTGTTTGCAATGTGGGTAGACCTTGCTGAACCACTGGCGATAAGGGAAACAATAGCTCTGTTTTCTAACTCCAAGGATGAAAAGCCACATTAGATGCTTCCTTTTATGACTTGAACATGTTGATTGTATTGCCAGGTATTGCAAGTCTTGGTGCACAAATGTTTCCATCTCTGGGTCCTGAAAAACCACAAACACTATCAACCTTTAAACTTTACAATATATTTGCACTGCCCGATGAGTGTTAGCTGTTGCTATGAAATAGGAGACATACATATTATGCCTGGTGGTTTGCTGTTTTCTAGGTTCCGAAAAGTGAAGTGAGGAGTATTTCCTTGTTGAGCTATGTAAGTTTAGTAAAGTTCTTCAGTAATTCTTAACTCATTGGTGCTATGTTCTACATTTGCTGTGTTATGCTGAAAATCAATATTTTTTTTAAATAAACATGGGCTTGTGAGGAACACACTCACACTGTCCTTAAATCTCTTCACTGGCTTTCCTCAATATATAGATCACATTTTAAGATTCTCTATTCCATTCAGAAACCCATCTATGGCTTTCTTCTTACATCAAGATTTCTAGATTGGTAAATCTAACATATAACGTTTTTGGGTGGACCTCCTGCATGGACTCATCTATTTTTGGACAAAACTCTATTTAATGTTTGTGCGGGTAGTGTGGAGTACTGCCTCAGATTTGCCTCTTATAAGCTATAAATTCAACAAATGTTTAATTAATTCATGGAGTCTATGGGTTCCTGGCAGGGGCGGCTCCTCCGCTATGGCGGAGGAGCGTCGCCCCACTGCTGGAACCAGCAGACGCACGTAAAATAAAATGATAATGAAGCAGTTAATAAAACTGCTTTATTATCATTATATTTACTCTGGAGCTGCCGCTGAGTCTTGAGGGTGGGGCTTCCGGCAGCAGGATGAGTGGTGGGCTCAGGGCACTACCAGTGCGCATGTATGTTTGGCCGGCCATCCACGGCCGGCCAAACCTACATGCGCACTTGGATATCTCCAAGCTATTGCTTGGAGATATCCGCAGGGCTCAGGAGCACAGGCTCCCAGTCCCTGCTGGTGCGTAGAACCAGCCCGCCCCACCCAACCACTATGCTTCTCTCATGCTGGGTAATACCAGCATGAGAGTAGCATCTGGATTTGCGCAGGGCACTCTGGGAGCCTGTGCGAGAATCATCACGTCAGTGGCTGGAGCTCAAGCGGCGGCGAGGCGAAGGACGTCAGGATACAGGTAAGTTTTAATTTTTTTTTATTTGCCCCCACCCCGCAGACTTACCCAGCTAGTGGCCACCACTGGTTCCTTGTTCGAAAGTTAGGCCTCTGCGTGAGTAACTATAACTTGCAATGGCTTCTGTTAATGCAATCAACATTGACTGCCTGGAAATGACTGAAAATTGAATCACTAAATTCTTCCCTTTTTATGTTTTATATAATAAGGAAAAATGCCAACTGACAGCAATGTCAGTCAATGTCAAAACAGAATCATATATATATGATCAAGGTCACTGTGCCGACCGAAACGCATTACGGTGGAGTGGTTCAATAAACAATTTTGAAATCTGAAGATCCTGGAGTCTGAGCCTGGTCCATGTGGGTAAAGGAATTATGGGAGGTGATTTATATATATATAAATAAATAAATATTTATATATATATATATTTATATATATATATATATATATATATATATATATATGTACCTTTTGCTTAAGCAACCTACTTTTTTGTGACTATGATGATTTAACAACTTCCTTCCATCTTATCTCAAATCACATATTTTAATATTTTACAAGTGCAGTACCTATCAGTCAATATCTCAATGATTCAAACATCAAACACACTATGAACATAATATGGAATATAAAGAGCAGATAATATCCATCTATCTTCCAAGGATGACACTCTTTGCGTGCCCCAGTAAGTCCCTGTTAAAATCTTGAGATTGTCATCAAATCTAGTCTATTGTGTAGGCTCTGATGGGTCTGTTCTCTCAATATGTTTTCTTCTCCATTCCCAAACCTTTGAAAAAGATCACTGCATCTATCCGTTTTCCATTGCTTTTAGCAATGATGTAATCTCTGCAAGGTTTTATTATGGCAATATAGCACACAGGACATTTACAACACGCTGCCAAGTTCTGCCACCATCCTAGGTTTACGAAATGCATCACTTCATTCGGCTCCATCATTCTGACTGGTAGTGCACAGCTTCAATCAAACAATATTTAGTAGATTATTCTGACTAGTAGTGCACAGCTTCCATTAAACATCGTTTAGTAGAGTATTCCTATCCAAGCAGCTCAGATTTGCAAAGTGCCTCATATCAAGCATTCATAGTGATCAACGTCAAGACAGACTGTACACAACTTTGAAGACTTGCTTTTACTCTGGATACAATTACTCTGGTTCAGCTACTCTGTCTCTCCAGGGTCAAGTACCTTACTCTAAATGTTTGCAAATCAATGAATTAGTTCACATCAGCCCATACAAGTGTAGAATTTTACCATTGATGATAGGATGACATTTCCACTGTAACCTCACGTGGACAATCAATGAAGGGGAGCTCATTGATTTAGCTCAGTTTATCCTGATCTCTTATTTGTCTGGTCAATTTGATGTCAAACCATAGTTTGCTAAATGGAACATTTTGATACAAACATATCTATCCCATGCTTGTGTTAATCTATGTTTCTGTTTTATTTTCTCTAAATCATGTTGTACTAGGATTGAAGCACATTTTTTATCAATTCTGGTCAAATATCCTTACAAAGCTACCTTAAATGGATGATGCTCAATTTATTTTAAAGTATTTTTTAACTTAATACCTTCAGTTTCATCATTGAGTCTTGGCTCATTTTATCTCCTCTTGCATCCGGAACTTCATCCACCCCAATCAATTTGGCCTTGTATCTGATGCCATCTCCTTTGAATCGGGCGAGAAGAAACTCATCCGTTTTTTCCGGACCTTGAAATAAAATTACATTTGAGTTTAGTACAGAAATATCCATTCAAAAAATAGAAAGTCTGGTTTAGAGATAAACTGAACCAACAAAATGAGTCAGTAACTTCTTGTCAATATAAAAACAAGTCATAAAAGTACTGATGCATATGAGTATTTAATAAGAACCAGTGAATCTTCCATTTTATGCCCACTAGTACTTAATCAGAAATGTGTTCACTCACTAAAGACAATTACAGAATTCTTCACAGGTCCAAACTATTGAATATTCTTTCCTCCATCCAAAGAGTTAGAGATATTTAAAAAAGGATATTATACATTAACTAGTAGTACATGTAGACACCTCGGTAAGTGAAAGAGCCTATGACATGTCACAAGATTCCACGCATCTTTGAGGAGTTCAGGCATTTACACCCCAGACAGAACAGTCCAAGAATACTGCCCAGGGGGATAGTGATGAGCCATGGTGTTTCACTGAGATTTCATTTCAAACTCAAGGGCAAAACTAATGTCACTGAGTAAGGAACTGACTTTTCTTTCCCATTTCTTTCCCATGTGCTACTATTAAATGACCAACATCCTTGTAAGAAATCATGGACACATACTCAACAAAAGACAGAGAAGTCAAGAAAAAGGATTAGAGAACAAAAAAGAATCACCTTAGTATTCTTTAAAGGCAGTAGTATACAAATGGCAGCATACATTATTAAAGATGCACATTAATAAGACAACATCACAACCTCTCAGATTCCACTCCACTGTCTCACACTGTAAGCCTGAATATCCTTCAAGGACTAATTTATCATTTATTGGCAATGGCCAGTATATCTTTTCCTAGTCGTGAGGTCACAGGGAAACCAATGTGGCAGTCCTGCACCCAGAATTACTGATAGTGCTGAGTATGGTCAATTCAGGGTGCACTATTACAGATGTCACTCTACAAGAGTTAAAAGCGGGCACATCTCCCTGAAAACATTAGTAGAATGGGGCTGTGATGATTACTGGTGCAATGAGGGGAGACCCAGTCTACGTAATGGGCTTGTGGGTATACGGTATTTGGAAAAAACCTACTGCAGTATCAGGAGCATAATTTTGGCAATAATAGAGCTTACTAATGAAGATGGGAATATATAACTAATTAACGGCGCTGGATAAGGTGCTTCCTCCTCACATAACGTATTCTTTGGCCACAGCATTCTGCGCGGCTATGCTTATGAGTCTCATGATATGTAACCGTATATAATCCAGTGTAAAAATGAGGAATCGAAACCCCTCTTCTGACCATGGTGTATAAGAATATCCTGAATAGGGTAAGGCTGTACAACACATATAAGACAATGCATGTATTCTTCATTTATGTCTTGGTCACTTTGATTGCATGGTGTGTGTTTGCAGTAAATCAAGAAGGGTACGCAGTTCCCCAAAAGAGGATAGAACAACGAGTGTGGAGGCGGAAGGAGGGGAATCCTCCTAAACGGAACTAGAGTCCTCACACACCCAGCCAGCTAGGTGTCATGCTTCATCATATGGACTCGCTCCTCGTCGGGTTTGTTTAGGACACCATCCATTGAGGTGTCAAGAGCTGACAATACCGTAGAAGCAAGCGCTACCACCTATTTAGGTGAGGCTATCAATTTTTATCTGTTTTATATTCATTTGAGTTACGTTCTCCTCCAGTCATTTTGTGTTTTTACTAAATGTTATTTATTTTGTAAGATGAGTGCATTTCTTTCACATTTATGCACTTATTGGATGGACTACTTGTTGTGGAGCTATGAGGATGACCATACAATACCATTTACAGTTTATTGTCAATATTTTTGTTGCTTTTTGTCATCCCTGTCTAGGATATCACTAGGCCTGTCGGGACTACATGCTCGCACGTAAGATTAGTGGTAGGATATCACTAGGCCTGTCGGGACTACATGCTCGCACGTAAGATTAGTGGTAGGTAGGTATCCCTCCACCTAACCACTATGTGTAGATAGTTTTTATAGGTCCTGAAGAAATGCACTGTATCATTTATGAACAAACAGCGTGAAATATATCGACCACATTTGTAGAGTTGAGCATTGCTCCCCTGGACCATTAAGCCAGCGAGCAGCCACTCTTTTGTATTTTTAATAAGGTGGATGACCATTCCATTAAAATCCCCTTTTGGATTATCCAACCTTTTTTACATCACACACTCACATCTACACTCACCCCTAGGGCCCTTACATCCCCGGCATCATACGGCAGGAACAAAAGATCTCCGCTAAAGAGCCCCTTTATGGGTGCCCGTCGGGTATTGCACCGCCGACCCGACGAGGAGCGAGTCCATATGATGAAGCATGACACCTAGCTGGCTGGGTGTGTGAGGACTCTAGTTCCGTTTAGGAGGATTCTCCTCTTTCCGCCTCCACACTCGTTGTCCTATCCTCTTTTGGGGAACTGCGTACCCTTCTTGATTTACAGTATCTGGGCATGTACGCTGGACCCCGTTAAACAGCCCTATCAGTCCCTCTCTTTTGTCAAGATTAACTGCACGGGTCACCTCGTGGGACGTCCTTTTAGGTTACCAATCAGTGTATAATTACACTAGCTGGCCCATTAGACTTTTTGCTATATCAATTCTCTCCACATTGTGGATAACCGGGTCCCCTACCTGAAATGGAGGACACCCCGGGACTTAGCTTCGATGAGGAAGCTATTGCTGATATCTTGAGAACAGCACCCTTCATATTAGGTTCTGGAGGTTCCGTGGCCTCAAGGTCACTAGCAGATGACTGGAGTTCGATAACACTTTTGAAGAAAGAATGGCTTAAAATTACTCTACACGGAGCCCTCATGACTGAGTATTTACGAGCCAATATCGCACCCCGTGGCCTTATAGTCAACATCTTGCCTAGAATCTTTCTAGAGGATGGGCCCTTCAAAAAGGATTGGTGTCAAGTGTCATGGAAGTGCACTAAAGACTTATTGGTCCTAATCATCAATACCGCAAGAAGACTGGCTGATGCCCTTCTTGCTAGAATACAAGTGGCAGAAGCTGCATTGAAATCTACCATCCCCAAGACTGCCTTTTCATCTAAGTTAACAGAGATTAACAACGAAATCGCAGAGAACCGAGAATACCTGCTTAAACAAAAGGTGACAAAATTGCAAAAAGATGTAGCTAAGTTCGATAAGGAGAAGGTTTACCCTTACCTTAAGGATGATTATACCACAACCAAGAATAGCTACTCCTCTGACGAAAGCTCAGATAATGGCAGTAGGGGAGGATCATCCAACAGCGATTCCAGCACTGGGAGTTGGAGTAACCATAACCAACGTAGACCTAACTTCCAACCATACCCCAATTTTGACAATGGGCCTATCTTCCATGGCCCCATTCCTCCACCATGGCAATACCCTATGTACCCTCAAGGCCTTCCACAATATTTTCCGATGAATAACCCCCCTTTTTTAGGCAGAGGTTGGGGCAAAGGAAGAGGGCGAAGAAGAGGAGCACAGAAGGGGGTACAGTGGCAGGACCAGACTCCACACACAGCAGAGACAAGGAGCATGAGCAGGGGAAGGAGGGTCTAGTGGTTAACCTCTCAACCAGACTCCTTACCAATACCGAGAAGACAGTCCTGGAAAGGGGCCTGGGATTTGTCCCAACGCCCCAACCCAATAAATTCAACGAAATGTGTGAATTGCAAGAATTTTTCAGAAAGGTACGACTCAAGGCTTTCTTTCACGATAAGGCCCCTCTAGTTCAAGGTGATACTGGATTGCGTAACCCCTCTAGGTTCACCCCCAATAACAACATGATCCCTCCTGAGATTTTAGCCTTTGAGGGGGCTGTACTTAAGGAACTTACCAAAATCCCAAGAGCACCGCTTTTTCATAATCTATCTAATGCTGAAAAAGAGGCAGCTAAGTCACTCTCTAATGACCCCAGTATTACCATCAAACAGGCAGACAAGGGTGGGGCCATTGTGATCCAATCCACTGTGGATTATGACAGGGAATGTAGACGCCAACTTGGCAACACGAATCACTACACCCCTCTGACTGTGGACCCTACACCAAGACTGTCAGCTGAGATAGCGACCTTGGTGTTTGAGGCAGAGAATAATGGGTGTATTACCAAGAAGGAAGCCGATTTTCTTATAACAAAGGACCCTAAAACACCATACTTTTACACGCTCCCTAAAATCCATAAAAACACCACACCAGTCCCAGGGAGACCAATAGTGTCAGGTATAGGGTTCCCTGCTCGAACCCCTTTCTAAATTCTGTGATTACTTCCTTCAACCCTTGGTTAGGAAGATACCCTCTTTTGTACAGGACACCACTGACGTCCTCCGCATTATTGACAACATCGAGGGAAGAGTTGGAGTGGACCTACTGTTCACTTTAGATGTGGAGGCGTTGTACACAAACATTCCACAACGGGCCACCCTAGAGGCAGTAGAATCTAGCCTACTTCGGGAGGACTGGACTTCACCTACCCCCGTCTCCTTCATTATGGGCTGTGCTACCTTGGCCTTAACTGAAAACTTTTTTGAGTACGAGACACGACTGTTCCACCAGACCCAAGGTACGTCCATTGGGAGAACCTTTGCCCCTAGTGTGGCTTGCCTTTACATGGCGACCTTCGAGCAAGATGTCATTATGAATCCCATCAACCCGTACAGAGGTAACCTGACATTATGGAGGAGATATATCGACGATATCCTCATCCTATGGAAGGGGGATATACCAACCTGTGAGGCATTTTGCAATTGGATCAATTCACAAAATGCATTCTTAAAATTCACTCACACTATATCCAATTCCAGCATCCCCTTCCTGGATTTGAGGATACTACTCAACAACACTGGTCTGAGCACCACTTTATATAGGAAGGATACGGACAGGAACAGCCTCCTCCTATATGATAGCCACAATCCAAGGGCACTGAGAAACAACCTCCCATTTGGACAGTTTCTCCGTATCAGGAGGAATTGCAGCACGCTCTCTGACTACAAAACTGAGGCCCAGCTCTTACAAAATAACTTGAGGGAGAGAGGCTACCCGAGCCAGCAGATTAGGAATTCATACAAAAGAGCTATGAATAACCCACGAGAGGCACTGCTCCAGGTCTCGACCAAAGAAGAAAAAACAGAGACACTAACTTGTGTCACTTCATTTACCCACAATTCCACACTGATTAAGAAAACCATAATGAAACACTGGGGTATAGTGAACACAGGGGACCTGAGCCTCGCGCAACCAAGGTTTGCCTTTAAACGCACACCTAACTTGAAGGACATCCTCGTACACACTAGGCCAAAAACCAGGGAGCAAGGTGTGCAGAGGACATTGTGGGATCTACCACCAGTTACCGGTCACTATCCCTGTGGGACGTGCTCGGTCTGTGATCAAACAGATGTTTTTAAGGAGATCAAGCTGACTGACACTCTTACATGGCAGCTGAAGAGACACACAAACTGTAATACACCAAGATGTATATATCTGATTACATGTCCCTGTGAGAAAAAATACATAGGGATGACAATGAGACAAATAAAGCTATGGATTACTGAACACAAAAGTAATGTGAGGTGTATGAAAACAACGACAAAACTATACACTCATTTCAGGGACCTTAACCACAAGGTAGAAACTTTAAAATGGATGGTACTTGAATCACACCCTAAAATTACCCACCAAGCTCTTTTTAAGATTGAGCAGAGATGGGTGCACCGCCTTTCCACAGAGACGTGTGGCCTTAATGATAGTATACCCTGGGCTGCCCTGACAAACAGTTAATTCTCCCTGTGGTTTTGCCGCAAGGTACCCTTTATATGTATTACATTGCTTACCTCTTCTGCCTATTGGTGTACCGCGACTAATTCGCATCTGGTGCACCCACTTTTAATGATGGTCCTTTGAGTACACTGATCCTCAGGGGAATAAGAGGATTACTGCGTTTACACCGGCATATTCACATTGGATTAAGGTCTCCTCTAGATTTTGCATTTAATATTTATCTTGATCTCAACACACACTTAGGCACCTATTCTGCGTGTGGATCCTTGTCAAAAAAGACTACTTTTGCCTTTCATTGCTTTCAAATCTTTCCCTCGTTTTGAAACCCTTGTTTTGAATATCTTTCATCGTTAATATAAACCATAGGCTCACTTTTCCAGCTTTTTGCAGCCTTTTTACACTCTTTAAGATGGCCGCCATGTTTACAGGATCGACACACAGCGCAAACGGGACTGAAGCCGGGTGCACCACGTGACTTTCCGCCGCGCTACGTTGCGCTGCTCCAGCGGACCCAGTGGCGGGACCAGGATAGCGGTATACTTAAACCCCAGTTCGGGAACTAATATCCGCTCCGGTTTCTCAGCTCGGCGCTGGGGTAGTTTTCAGGCGTTCGTCCGACTAAGGACAGGTGAGTGCACAGGCTGGTCTCCAGCCTGCGCTTGTGTATGTCTCGGCGTGCTGTTTTGCTCACAATGTGGGTCCCGACTTTTCAGAGACCCGCTAGTCCGGCACTTCCCCTCCACACCGGACGCTCTGATCAGTGTGTCCTCGGGGCCATGCCAGGTACTGACGGGTTTGATGCGGCCCGACAGAGCTTACACTGGTGCGATTCCATGCCCTGTGGGCTACTAGTCGAACCAATTTGACTCCGTCTAGCTACACGATCGGAGCGATCGCTTTTGGCATTAACCCCCAGTAATCAACACTGACTCAGCCAGGGTGGGGGCGTCCTGACGCGATGCTGGTCCACGATGTGGGGGTCCTCTTGTGCCATTCGCCGCCAGGATGGGTCCTCCTTTTTTGACATTGTCTTGTCATCTATACTGTCCTACTCCCCTTTGTTTAGGACACCATCCATTGAGGTGTCAAGAGCTGACAATACCGTAGAAGCAAGCGCTACCACCTATTTCGGTGAGGCTATCAATTTTTTATCTGTTTTATATTCATTTGAGTTACGTTCTCCTCCAGTCATTTTGTGTTTTTACTAAATGTTATTTATTTTGTAAGATGAGTGCATTTTTTTCACATTTATGCACTTATTGGATGGACTACTTGTTGTGGAGCTATGAGGATGACCATACAATACCATTTACAGTTTATTGTCAATATTTTTGTTGCTTTTTGTCATCCCTGTCTAGGATATCACTAGGCCTGTCGGGACTACATGCTCGCACGTAAGATTAGTGGTAGGTAGGTATCCCTCCACCTAACCACTATGTGTAGATAGTTTTTATAGGTCCTGAAGAAATGCACTGTATCATTTATGAACAACCAGCGTGAAACATGTCGACCACATTTGTAGAGTTGAGCATTGCTCCCCTGGACCATTAAGCCAGCGAGCAGCCACTCTTTTGTATTTTTAATAAGGTGGATGACCATTCCATTAAAATCCCCTTTTGGATTATCCAACCTTTTTTACATCACACACTCACATCTACACTCACCCCTAGGGCCCTTACATCGACGGCATCATACGGCAGGAACAAAAGATCTCCGCTAAAGAGCCCCTTTATGGGTGCCCGTCGGGTATTGCACCGCCGACCCGACGAGGAGCGAGTCCATATGATGAAGCATGACACCTAGCTGGCTGGGTGTGTGAGGACTCTAGTTCCGTTTAGGAGGATTCCCCTCCTTCCGCCTCCACACTCGTTGTCCTATCCTCTTTTGGGGAACTGCGTACCCTTCTTGATTTACAGTATCTGGGCATGTACGCTGGACCCCGTTAAACAGCCCTATCAGTCCCTCTCTTTTGTCAAGATTTGTGTTTGCAGTGCCACTCCCATCATATGTGCCGTTTTATGAATGTTGTGTTGAGTCACTGCTATCAACAGAGCAGAATGACATACCTGACCTTTAACGATGTTGTTTTATATCATAGTTGAACATACATAGGAAGGAAGGTAGAACTTTCCTGTTCTGATTTTAGTCTGTTTACTTACAAATAATATAGAATAGGAATCCCTGAAGAGCCCAGAAGAATGCCCTAGACCAGTTTATGGATAGAATAGTGCAGAAACGTGATGGTGAACTCTAAGGATGCCGTGGACATTGTACCCCAAAGCATACACTGCCAATTATCATAGTATTTTTAATCATACCTAAGGTACCACCCAATAAAGGATACCCTTGTGGTATACCTCAAGGTATTTTTAGAGCAACTGGATCCCAGTCTTAATATATGTTAAGAACTTTCTCAACAATTGTGAGGTTGAGTCTGCCCTGGTAGTACCATTTTACCAGGGTTAGATGAGGTGTCCTATGATGAAGCATGCCACATTATGTGGGTGAGATCACCTCATCCAATATCTTTTTATTGGGTGATCACCTCGGACAAAAGATTAAGGCTAGAGGACTAGGAACCCTCCTATAGTAATTCCTCACTGCACTCTTTGTGGTTATGAGTTGTAGGAGGCAGTACAGTGAGTGACGCCTCCATTTCTCTCCTTGTGATAATAGCATCCAATTCAAGTCATTTTGTCTTGTAATGCGGGCCTTAGCCAGCAAACTCTTTGTCTCTGTATTTTCCGCTCCATCTGTAGTCAATCTAGAAACTCGCACCTCCTCAGCCTCTTATTACTGAAGTAAATTGCCGCCGCTCACTGACAGAGGTAGCACAATAATCTGTGCTCTCCACCCAACTAGCAGCATCCATTGTTATCAGTCTTGAGCACCTGCATTTAATCAAAATAGAAGATATTTTGAGTTTTGATGCTTATACGGACTTCTTATGTACTCCTGTTTAATTTACGATGGCTCCTACGAAAAGAATGCTACCACTTCAGTCCTGCTGACTGTCTGCACAAGTAAGCTAGGCTTCATGTACAACTGCCCCCCGAAACTGCATACCGAGGCAACTGTCAACTATAGCCTACTTAGTTCCATCATATGCATTATAAATGCCCAGTGAGTCATGCAGTATAAGCCCTATGTGTGGTATCCAATGTTTGGTTCACTCTACTGATAAGCCAAAAATAAAAAATAAAAATACTAGAGTAATTATAAATAATAGAAATGATTCATGAAATATACCTAGACTTATTTTTTTTCATAAATAGAGACAACTCTAAAGGTGAATATGGAGGGCATGTCTTGTACTGAATGACGTCCGGACATCTGTAGTGCACCGACAGCATGTTTATCTTAAAATTTCACCATAAAACCAGCAAAAATAAACACTGAAACATTCCAGTTATACCCTAATCAATGAACAATACTAAAACAGCATTTGCTATGTGTATTAGTAAATGTATTGCAGTGAAATGCAGATTCATCCTATCATACATCCCCCCTTCATTTCTATGTCGTTCCTGCCCTTTTTGTAGTACTTCTATTATTTATTATATCGCTGAGTAACAAAGTGTAAATGTGTTGTATTAATCCAGAAATAATCATCTTTATTAACTGCATGCTATATTGAAAGCACTTATATGGAACCATTCTGAAGAAAATTCTTTAACAGTGCCTTTATCAGTTAGTGTAAAAAGAATGAGACATGTATCTAAAAGCCACCAACCACAGAACCAATGCTAATCTTCACCCATATATATAACATTGCCCATGCGTCACAAAAAGGAGCTCACTTAGAGCAAGAGTTATATCACCAATACCATTAAAGCTAAATCTGTACGCTTCGATGAACGAAAAGGTTTCATAAAGTGCAGAGATGCTACAAGAAGTGTCCCGGCCCTAGTCAACATGGGTAGATCCTTTACTATGCATCACTAGTGTCTGACATCACAAAACGTGTCCACTCAATCTTTCCCTACTAATAGTCTTTGTGGCCATCCTTGAAGCACAGATTCACATCACTGTGATGCACGTTCTAATAAACTTATGTCTGGACTATGAGAACGTTATTTTAGGTACCTATCTTTGCGCTAATCAAATTCCATCTTGTTAAATTTTCTGCACAATAATCTGCTCTGCTCAATTGCCTTCAAGTGAAGAAGATGCCCCCTGAGCAAACCAATCAAATACTGTGAGCTTGCCCTAGCAGGTTTACCCTATCATAGGGATCTACTTCAAAACCACAGATCTTGAAAATCCACTCACTCTGGCATTCCAATATGTTAGCGTTTCCATTTCATAGTGATCCCATAGACGTCTGTCCCATCCTGATTTGGTTGAACATTCTGCTCTTTTCCATCTGCAGCCCTCAAGAAGTGCTTTGGGCCTTTTCTGTGTCGCGCCATCAGTCGTATATCAAAAACTAGCAATTAAACCTATATGAAGAAACTTAAGAAAATGTTCCCTTTAAATGAAGCCTCCCTGCTTTTGATGAAAATGAGGGGGGTGATATGGCAACATCAGGACCTGCCAACTGCTTAATTTTCAGGCTTTCTAACAAGCGGCTTCTTACCCGATTTCATATTGCAGCCTTTAACACAAGATGAAATATTCAGAAAAGGAGGACATACAGGCTATGGGAAGGGCACAGGTTGGGATAAACAGACATCCTTCTCCCATCCCTCTAAGCTAAACTAACAGGGACTTCTTCAAAGAAAGCTAGTTTTACATCTTCAACCAAGAATGTCTGGCTCCCAAACACCCTGTTCCAGGTACCTGATAGCGTCTCTACAGGATCATTATATCCAGTGAAGCCTGGAAGCCATTTTTTTGATGTTTAAATGATGTGTTGTAGTGTGTGCTAGAAACAAGTAAACTCACCAGACAAAATAATAGCATCAAACATGATTAAAAAGTGTTTAAACTAAATATACACTCTGTGTCTAGAGATTCACTATTTGAAAAGATGCGTGTAGACCAGTTTTAATTCCATTGTTTTTAGGAAAAGATGAGTGGGCACAGCAAATCTTTGCAGCATACAAACAGATGGTGGCTGGACATCCTTGCCGCACAGGATGATATTGCAGAAGGTACTAAAGAATTGTTCTGTATGGATATTATAGCATTGGACTAACATGCCTTGACAGCAGGTTACAGTGGGAGTGATATATACACATATAAGAGCTACGAAATAACTGTGCATCTATGATTAAAAATTCCTTGTCCATCCATCATCTAGCAACTTACTAAGAAGAAAACTTTGTAAACCCATGTCGAGGCCACTGGATCTGAGGAAGAGGAGAGAGGTTTCAGCAATCCAATTAGACTCCAGAAATAGATCTAAGTGCTCTTGAAGAATGAGAGAACTGGCAGCAGCCTTAGCTTGATGGCGCAGAGCAGGTGCGCGGCGTAAAAATCACCCCTTGGTGTATGCATCTGTGGGCCGCTCTGCAGGAGCATACCAGCCATTTGCATAATTTGCATAATCATTTTACCTCAATGCAGGTTTCATAGTCCCTATGAGGCTTCCCTGCACCTGCCGAAGGAGGAACTTTTGGTGCATGAGAATAGGAAGTCACAAATGAGCAAAATAAACACGTAATGTTTGAAGGAACCTGTGCTATCCTACAGTGTTCACCAGCGTCAGGGCAGAGATTAAACACAGACTGTAACTTGTTATGTGTGTGCTATTTCACACTACAGCCATAGGTAGCATCGTTTTTCAAATCTGCAGTGATGTGTGGTTAGTTTAATTTCTTGCTGTAGGGATCCCAGATGTTTTGTGACAACAAAAAACGAATGTTCGTATTTGTCTGTATTAGAGTAATACGAACATTGATTTGTGCCACAAGTAAGCGTGCTCCATTTTGATCACAGTCCAGCGCCAAGACGCCTCAGGGCATAAGAGCGCTCTATAAAACCCAAAATCAAATCAAAACAATACAGCACAGTCTGCGGCACAAGAAAAGCGCAAAATAGCACACATTTACACATCAGTATGGTCCTAAAGAGCATCTCTCTCCTAGTGAGCAGAACCCAAAGAGGATCGCACCACCCAGGCCGTTCAGGTAACCCGACCCCTGGTTTATAAACAAACTTCTCTCCGACTGAAATTGTGATGGCACATCCACACAGTCAGGAGGAGGCCGGCCAGCCACAGGAGGCGAGCACAATCAACAGTTCGGGCAGGTTTTTCAGCGAAATAAACACAATTGTCTTAAAACTGCTTCCAAAGGCAATTTACTTGAAAAGTCTTCTGGGACGTCAGTCTGCATATGGGGAAAAAGTCAAAAGCCTGTTTTAAGTTAATGACTGTTTTTGTTGTCACTCTGGCATTTTACTGAAGCGCGCCTGTCATCGCTCATCAATCTCTCACTAATTTGCAGTCATGAGGGTCCCTGGATCTCGCACATGAAGTCTGGTTATGTTTTGGTAAAGAAAGACTTCTTTATTCCTTCCTTCACTAACGCGGAGCAGCAACTTGCACACCATGTAAATCATGTCTCAGTTACAGGGCTGAAAATGGCTGCCAGGTAAGGCCTCTTATGTCAACTTGTTCCATTAAAAAACACTCGTTGCCTCTTTTCCCGTCCTTGTTTCTGTTTTTCTTCCTTGTTTCTCCTTCTTATTAGTGTTTCCTACTTTTATATATATATTTTCCTTCATTATACTTAAAAGTTCTCATTTATTCAGATCGTTTGTCTGTTTTCCAGATAACTATTTCCTACACTGTATGTTATTATAGATTTTATAACTTACGTTTTTTGTATTAATTTTTATTATAATTTAAACTGCATTTGGGCTGGCTTTTGTTAATGGTCTCTCTCTCGAATTCTTTATTCGGCACAAATACTAGTACCATAAAAGATCATGAAATATATCACAATAAATATAACATTCAGAAGCAATTAAAACAGTCAAATCAGTCTGAAAATATGTGTTACAATGCAATACTTTTCCTAAGACGTATAGCGCCCCAAATATAGTGACAATAGTCAATATTCTAATAAAAGTATTAAACTGAAAAAAGGCACATGTAAAACTCAAGAGAATATGGGAGATGCTATGACTTAGGTGACAGATGCCTGTTGAGCAGCAATTTCACTCCAGGCTGATTTTTACTGCTTAACATTCTTAGGCCCAGATTTCCCGTCCTTCACGCGAGTGCTGCGTGAAAAACTGACGCTCTGTGTCGGCTGAACTGTGCAATACCGTGCAGCACCAGACTCATTAAGAGTCGCCTGCCGATGGCATCATTAGTGGTGCTCAAGTTAAACCTGACCGTTCTGCGTGACTCTCACCCGCAAAGAGCAGAACAGGATAGAAACTGAGATAGAAACTGAGGAAGAGGATTAGCAACATCATAGTTCAGAGAAGGTCGCCTTCCCCCATGGTCCAGTATCATTGTTCATTCATCTGCTGCCTGAATTTTTTTTTTAATTCACCCCATCCTTCTAGGCTGCAGGGGCCACGCCTGCTCCAACTCCCAGTGGTCAGGTGCAGCACCACGGCCTCAGGGAGCCTTGCTCAGTCTCTAGATAATGCTGGAGGTTTAGGGGGAGGAAGGTTGCAACATAGACTGTGACCTGGACCCCTGGGCTGTGTGCACTCCTTCAAATCTATTAGTACAACATCCTGCCCCACTGCACCCTCATGCCCAGGCATAGTAAGGTTGCTTGAAATCTCACCTTTCCACTTTGAATCATGAAGGCCTTCCTTTAGCTGCAAGTGGAGAAACAAGACAATTAGCCGCAGGCCAGTGTCTCCTTCAGATTCATCCATTATTAAGACATTTCTGCTACTCTTTCCTCCTATAAGGCTATGAGGTGACTGGCGAGGTGGTTGGGAGCACATCGTTGTTGTGGGGGATAGGCAGTATTCTTCTACCCCTGGTGGTGAGTCTTTCAATTGGTTCTGACCTGTAAAGGTCAAGCCACTTTTTCATAACCTGTGACCTTGCCTTTCCTCATGATTGAGACTTGTGTATATGTGTGGTTTACCTATGGAAGGATGGAGTGTTCATATGTGACACCATGTGCTCGACTGATCACAATGGTGTTTTCCCTCCAGGTTGTCTTTTGCCCATGGTGGGTGTAGAAGACTGATTGTCCCTTGCTCTGAGCACCCCGCCTCAACACTTGAGTTATTGGGAGGGTACGGGAAGGAATACTCATTCCTTCTCCTATAGGAACATGTTTCCTCAGAGCATTGAAAAAGCATGTCCTTTCTCCCTATTTATGTGATGCTGACTGTTGCCTATTAACCTGAATCTAATGGGTTCCAACCGTGTGTCTAATATACAACATAAATTCAACCAATTCTGACTGCACAGAAACATTTGACTACCAGCCTGAAAAGGCCTGCCAACCTAAGCACTAAGTCCACGATATACTTCACAATGGAAATAAAAATACTGGGGCACATTTACCAAACTTTCCCCCAATGCAGGGCAGCAAGCAAAGTTACTGCACTGCATTGCGAGAAATTGAGAGAGAGCAGAAATTTTAATGCGATAAGGAGCATTTCTGCTCTCATCTTGTGCTGGTGCACTCTGCCTAGCCTAGCGCCGATGCAGGCACCCTTGCACCATATTTCAAGAGTGCCTGCATTACAAGCAAGATTGTTTTTGTGCAGGATAAACAATCTTTAGCAGCATTTTCCTCTTTCTATTTATGCTGCACAATGCGGCACACATGGAAAGAGAAAATAACTTGGATAAATAAAGGTATTTCTCCTCGTTATGCCTCACTTGGGAAGGTGTAACATTTTGACGCATTCCTCGGTTTACTTACTCTTTTTAAATCTGAGAATGCACAAACATCCAAAGGTGAATGCATGGGAACACCCATGCTCCACCCATGGTGCGCCACCTAGATTGAAATGTAACGTAACGCGGTGCAAGATGCTGCCTTGCGTTATATTTCTTTATAAAGCCATGTAAGGCCATGCAAATCAGGCCTTGCTTGCACTTTAACTATTACTCAAGTCTTTGTATTGCCCTTGCATCACCTTGTGTGATGAAAGGACAATGCAAAGGCTTCATAAATATGGGACACGGTTGTGATGATCCTGGCTTTCCACCTGTGCTACTAAAGTTGGACATACTGTCCAATGAGATCCTGTATCTTGAATTTCGACAAGACTTCAAGAAGACCGTGCAAACCAGGGTGGAGAGGGTCTAGCCCATGACTACCAGGAAGGTATGCACAAGTCCCAGCTGACTGAAGACCTGTGTGGAAGTCATTTCACTGGATTCAGCCTCCCAGATATCACAAGATAAGGGTAGCTCAGCTGGCCTGAGTCACAAAAGCAAATGAAGGTTGTTGCCTTTGGACATGAACAGCATCAAAGCTTCTCAGTCAATATCTGCAGTGTGCCTGTTGCAACCCCAACAATGTCTGTTGGAGCTTTGGACATAGGTAAAAAACTGATAATCAACGCTGCTCACTATAGAAATCCAGTCTCTCCTGGACTACTGGCTTTGCATTGGCTTGTAGTTGCTGAGAGAATCCAATTCAAGTCACTTTGTATTGTCCATACTGTAACTGTAATTGTAATTGTATTTATATATCGCGTACTACCCCAGATGAGGCGTCAAAGCACTTTTTGGCGAGTCATACACTACTCAGGAATGCAAAAGGATTAGTGGTGGATTAGTATAGGGAAATATAAGATAATTTGAGCGGAGGAAATGTGAGTCCGTTAGTTGGATTGAATAAGATAATGGAGGGATAGAAGAGGGAGAGTCTAGAAAGTGTTATTTGGGAGATCATAGTAGCAAGATAAGGTTTGGGATGAGTCAAAGGAGTGGTACAGGAGGGAATAACTTAGAAAGGGTTGTTTGGGAGAGCATAGTAGTAAAATGAGGGTAGGGGTGAGCCAGGAGGGATATAGGAAGGTAGAGTCTAGAAAGGGTTATTTTGGAGATCATAGTAGTAGAATGAGGATTGGCATGAGTCAGAAAGTGGAGGTAGAGTATAGATTGAGAGGTAAGGGTGAGAGAGTAGTGCATTGGAAAGAGTGAAAGTTTTTTTCTTTGTTTTTTTCTTTCTTCAACAGTAGAAGTAAAGTAATAAATATGTAGATACATGACTACACAGAAAGGGTATACATGTATAAGGAAGATAATATATTGAGATTTAAAGTTGTATTGTATATTTCCTCAATATTTCAATAGTAAAACACTTGTAGATAAATAGTTATGATACTATTTACATATTGCGATAGATAAATAAAACAGAGACACATAAGCATCTAATCAAATAACTTCTATAAAAAGTATGCAGTGACCTATAAACATGTTAAGCATAGAAAATTTATATATTTAACCAGAAGTAATATATACATTTGTTAAGCAGACCTAAAGAATATCTATTTTAAAAACCATAGTTATTATACATATTTGTTCAAAGAAATACACGTATAAATACATGCACATAATCAAATTATGAATGTTTACATACACAGGAGTACGCTGTACATAAGGGTTTGTGTATGGTGGTCATGTAGGATAGAACCAACTCTTGAGTAGTATTCTTAAGATAAGATAGTAGTTTGTGGATCTTATGTTTGGGGGTAATGAATTCCATAGTTTGGCTGCTTGAATAGAGAAAGATGCAGCACCTATGGTCTTTTTCTTGTATGATGGGGTTTTGAGGCAAGGTGCCAATCTTGATTGGAGGTTCCTTTGTTGAATGTATTTGTTGATTTTATTCCTGATGAAAAGTGGTCCTGTTCCATGTATTGCTTTGTGGGTGATACAAAGCAGCTTGAAGGTGGATCTTCTGGCAACCTGTAACTAATATAGGGCCCTCAATGCAGGGGAGATGTGGGCTTGTGGCTTTACATGTAGGGAGTAGTCTGGCAGCAGAGTTCTGAATCAGTTGTAGTCTTTTCATAGTTGATAAAGATGATCCGTGGAAGAAGCCATTGGCGTAATCAAGTTTAGACAGTACAAGAGAGATAGTAGCCTAGACCTTGTGTGGAAATCCCAGGTGGGGGAAGATGTGTCGCAGAGTTTTCATAGTCATGAAGCTTGATCTTGCTAATTTGTCTACTTGGGCATTCATTGATCACTTGGAATCCATGGTAATACTAAGGTTTCTTACTTCCTTAGATACAGATCGTCAGGCCAGGAGAAGACTGGGTCATAATTTTTCCAATCGCCGCATGTGAACATTTCAGTTTTGGAAGCATTCAATTTCAGATGGCTCCCTGTCATCCACTGCTCAAAGGCTCTGATGCAACTGAAGATTTTTGAGTTTCCAATGTTGTAAGGGCTTTCCAGTTTAAGGAGCATTTGCATGTCATCTGCATAGCGTGTGAGCTGAAATTCATTGATCAGTGCCGGTAATGACTTTATGTAGATATTGAAAAGCATGGATGAGATGATAGAGCCTTGAGGGACCCCAGCTTTTGAAAAGTAGAATTTGCATGAAAAAGGGGGAATATGGATGACATTTGTTCTGTTTTGAAGGTAGGATGTGATCCAGTCGAGAGCAGTCCCTTCTATGCCGGCTTCGTAGAGTCTTTGTATTAGGGTGTAATGGTCAACTGTGTCTAAGGCAGCTGAGAGGTCCAAGAGAAGTACTGCAGCAACACTGTACCAGTCTACTGTGTTTTTAAGGTCATACCAAATGGTGATGAGGGAAGATTCTGTGCCTATCCCTGGGTGGAATCCAGTTTGGTAGTCTGAAAGTGATTTTCGGTCAGAAGGTATCTCTCATAATCTAATTTTGACTGGCATAATCTGAATCACCAGTTACAATGTAGCTCCCAAGCATCACTTAATAATGGGGGTGGGCGTAACTCGAGCAATTCCATGTAGTGTAATCATACAGAATTACCTAAAAATGGTGAGACATTACGCGGAATTACGCGAGAAGAGTAATTCTGCATTTAGCACAATTTTCTTAGCGCAAAAATGCCCCCTCGCTTCCAAAATGGACGCGAGGATGCATTTTGCTCTAAGGAAGTGCTAAATGCAACAGAACACGAATAGCAGCACAAGCAGCCCCTCATGCTCACTAAATGTGAACTTGGGGTCGGATATTTTTCCTATTTACTCCCAGCCTTTAGTGCTTGTTTCTTAGCACGGAATGCACCCTTGTGTCGAAAATGGACACTAGGATGTATTTTGCCCTAAGAAAACAGTGCTGAATGCAACAGAACACAAACAGCAGTGCAAGCAGCCCCTTGTGCTTGCTTAATGCACTTTTGCTGTAGGATTGTTTCCTCAAACTATTCTTAATTGCGCGAGCTAGCATTATGGTGTTATTATTGGTAATTCTGCGTCAAAGATTAACAAGATATTACTGAAACCACTCTGATTATTCCAGTGTAATTAAATTTACTCCTAGGCCTACTAAATAATCCATCATTTCTGAAAACCCATTGGAAGGATACCATTACTGCAGTTATATTGAGGAATACTCTACCCGTCTACATATATCATGAAGCAGTACTCTTGGAAATTAGAAAACTGGTAAAAAACGGGCTTCACCCACACAAGTTAGCCTGCTAATAGTGTGTGCATGTTCACCAGAGCCTTTGATGCACGCTGGTGAAAGCGGCATTCTGAAAAACCACTAATAGAAAATACAAATGCAAAAAAATACACTTACTAAAACTCCTCAACAATTATATTAGCACATTGTTATAAACAGCAGGTTGCAAACACAAAGTACAGCCTGAGCTGGTATGACACTTTACTCTTGGCAGTCAGCAGTACTCATTTTCTGATCTTGTAACAATATATGTCCCCAAAGCAGTCAAAGCAGATTCGTATCCAAATCGCACCTGCATGGACGAGTTATGATACATCTTGGCAGTTCGTTCTCCTCAGCAACAAAATCCAAGATTGACACCAGAAGCAAGGCGTGGCCAAAAGCAGAGATAAGCTTCTCCTACTCATGTATTCAGCAAAGTACACTCAATATATACCAACACACTAAATCTGGGACATTACATCAGCATCAGCAACATATTTCTCTTGCTGATAGTTCCTAATGATATCGTTTGTACAGTCCACAACATTTGCAGACTTTGACCTTTGAGGTAGCACCACATTACAGTATTGACCACTGTGATGGCCTAAGAAAGATGCAATTTTGCTTCGTTTTTATCCCAAGACACCTGTGCACCATATCATGTCTATGAAATTACAGTGTGAGAAGAACACATTTTAAGAAACAATACAAGTGATACATGGTAAGCTTCCACAATTATTTGTAGGACTTTCTAGCCACTGTATTAAGTCCCCAACGCTAACACATTGGCTGGAAAAGACTCCAGCAAAATTCAACTGAGTTGGTACACTGGTTCTAGCAAGCTGCAAATATGCTGTTTGAGGTGAACAGGAAACACCTCTCCGTGCCCTCGCCTCTACCTGTTTGAAGGTTCCTGGATCCTACAGCAGGAATATAGCCTCAGAAATGGTTTCTGTGTTGGAAAGTGATTTCTTCTATTGCTCAGAATCAGCTTGGCGAAAAACAGCTGAGCAGCAGCGGCACGAGGAAGGCAGTAAGCAATGTCTCCCAGCTCAAATCCTTTATTTATGTATTTATTTATTTTTTATTCATTCGGACGTTTCAATAAGACAAAGCGAGACAATATCTACGACAAAGTAAAAATAAGTGAAAAAATAACAGAGAAAACAATTAAAGAAAAACACACGAAGTTTAAAAAAGGGTTAGTGATGCAAGACCATAAGAAAGCAAAAGCAATAACTGGTATTATATCTTCATCTCAGCAATTCACAGATGTTGTCTGGTCCTTGGAGTGACCCAAACTAAGTTTAGAATCAACAGGAAATATGTATGAGGGCAGCAGCCTTCACACTGGTCTCAAGTAGAGGATGCTTCATATGCTTAAAGGCAGAGAGCATTTCAATAATTGCAGAAATTCAGTCAATGTGGTGAATGTCCTTGGATTACTATCTTAAAGTCTTCTTCCAATAGGAAAAGTTTGATCCCCATAATGAATCAGAGCTGGTGATTCATATTCCTAGCCATGTTCCCGCAAGTCTGGACGGGTCAATATATGATTAAGTTCAGCCGGCCTGCCTTAGTGAAAGTGTAAGCCTGATAGTCAGAGCTCCATATGTATCAAGCGCGTTCCATAGAGTCCAGCAATTGGAGTTCATTCGCTCCCTCGAAGAGAGTGCCCCCTTTCTCTTGCTCAGTGGAAGAAGATGCCAACTTGCTAGACAGC
Source organism: Calotriton arnoldi (assembly GCA_963921515.1). Taxonomy (NCBI): domain Eukaryota; kingdom Metazoa; phylum Chordata; class Amphibia; order Caudata; family Salamandridae; genus Calotriton; species Calotriton arnoldi. Next base: position 322,660 of record CAWUFW010002734.1, on the reverse strand, counting down.
TAGGTCCGTAATACAACCAATAAGCTGGCTTGTCTCTTGACGTACACCCTGCAGAAATAAGCCGTCAGACAGCTGGTTCACAGATAGTCTCAGGGAAGAGAAGAAACATTGTAAGACTCTGGAAAAACAATGGCGGCAGGACAAAAGAGCTAACAACAAAGTCATATATAAGGCAGGCCTCAAAAAATACTATGCTGCGGTCAAAAGAGCCAAGAAGCTCTATTTCGAAGAAAAGATAGAGGGAGCAGAAAATAAATCAAGTGAAATTTTTAAAGCAGTAAAATCTTTATGTCCTCTGAGACATGCCCCAGAATCCAGCAACTATGGGTGGGATGGTGTGAACAGCTGGCCTCCTAATTACAAAATAAAACTTTCACTAGCAGCCATACGTAGATTTAAATCAGGATCTCCCACAGATCCTTGCCCTCCCAACCTGTTAGCACTAGGGGTGGCTACCATCAACCCACTGGCTAACAAGGTGCTAAATGCTTCACTGTCCACGGCAACAGTTTCCTGGAAGCAGGCAAATTTCTACTCTGCTACAAAAACCCAAAGCCAACCTCAGAGAACAGTCTAATTACAGACCAATATCTCTGCTGCCATGACTGTAAAAAGTGCTGGAAAAGTTTGTAAATCATTAGCTTTACTAGTATCTGGAAGACAAAAACCTGGTCAATCCTAGGCAGTCTGGCTTCAGACCAAATTTTAATATGGAGACCGTGTTAATGGAGGTCACCGAATAAATTATAGGTACCCTGGATGCTGGTGGGAAGGCAGTGCTGATTATGCTAGATCTGTCAGCGACCTTCAACATAGTCCCCCACTTCAGGCTTTTAGCGAATCTCCAATCTATCAGGGTCGTTGGACAGGCCTAGGACTGGCTTGCCTTCTTCTTGGAGGGCAGGGGACAGGAGGAATGGGTCCCTCTTTTCTCATCAAAGTCCCTGGAGTTGACAGTGGGGGTGTCTCATGGCTCTGCCTTGAGCCTCACACTATTTAATGTTTATCTCACGCCACTAGACCAGTTGCCAGAAGACTTGGGGGCAAAAGTGATCTCATACACTGATGACCCTCAGCTGCTGTTCTCCTGTGAAAAGGGAAAAGAGATTGTAGGCGAATCTATTAAATCTTGCCTCAGCTGCTGTTCTCCTGTGAAAAGGGAGAAGAGATCGCAGGCAAATCTATTAAATCTTGCCTAGCAGCTGAGCTTGGATGACAACCAATTAACTAAAGTGTAACACAGACAAAACCAAAATTCTATTCTTAGGTTAAAATCCCCCGGAAACATGGCAGACCTTCTGGCTTGAAGACACCCCCCCCTTCCAGGCCCTCAGGGGGGAATAGTCAAGAATCCGGGTGTCAAATTTGACAGCCATCTATCTTTCCAACCACAAATTAATTCTGTGGTAGACGCATGATTTCATCTGCTGCGCTTCCTAAAGAGGTTCTAGCACTTCCTCTCATTTGCTGCTAGGAAGTTGGTCACCCAAGCACGCCTAACTTCGAGGTTGGATTATGGGACTGCCCTATATCTGGGACTACCTGACCAATAGTCTGCAAGTGGTCCAGAACATGGCAGTCCACATTCTTCTTAGCCTACCTCAGAGAATGCATGGTGTCCTCTCACCTTCGTGCCCTCCGCTGGCTTCCAATAGGGGAGAGGATCCTGTTTAAACCACTGGTCCTAGTCAACAAAGCGCTCCATCAGACAGGTGCGGTCTACCTAAGAGCAAGGATCAGCTTTTACGTCCCCACTAGAAACTTGCAATCAGCCAACAGCCTCCAGGCCAGGATCTCCAACATTTGCCGTGCCGGAGCTGAGGGACGGGCCTTCTCTTATTTGGGGCATCTGCATGTATAAGCTCCCTCTTGAGTTACACTCAGTGGACTCTATTTTCCTTTTCAAAAAGAGGTTGAAAACATGGCTTTTTACCCAAGAATAAGTGATCCTCGCAAGTCCTGCAAAGCTGCCGAGGAGCAGAGCGCTGGGACACTCCTTGGAGTAGCCATGCACTACACAAATCTCGTTTCATTCATTCATGTTTTTGATGTGTTTGTGAATACTCAGTCTGGTATCATTGCTGCAGCCATGTGATTTAACACTTTGAAGGATAGTCAGAGAATAGTCTATGATAATAAAGGAGTTCAGCCATTGTTGCTCTAGGACAGAGGATGTGTGTGATGAGACCAATTAAAATCCAATTTTACTAGGACTAAATCCGATGTGATGAGCAGTCATCAATGACTGTAATTTGTCCAGTGTCAAAGCCAATACGGAGATATGATCTTGGTCGGAAACCTCCAAATACAACTGGGTGTCATTAACATATTGATAGGAAGAAATGGCAGATTCTTTTATGATATCACTTAGAGGTTTGAGACAGATATAGACGTGGGCAGGGGCTTAGACAAAACCTTGTGGAACACCTTGAGGAACAGTCGTTGGGTTGGGCACTGAGCTTGCAATTTGGATCTGTTGCAATTGGATAGCTAGATAAGTTTTGAACCAATCTAATACTTTCCCTTGGATGCTCATGAGGTCTATGGCATAAAAGAAAATGTTGTCATTAACGGTATCAAACACCACCAAAAGGTCTATTAAGATCAGCAGGAAGGAATCACCTTTGTAAAGGATACGAAGAGTACCGTCAATGAATTACAGAATGACAGTCTCTGTTGTGCAGACAGTTCTTAACCAGGCTGGATTTAATTGAAAAGGTTGTTGTAATTACAGAATTGCTTGAGTTTACTGTTGACTCAGGACTGCAGGGTTTTAGCCTAGAAAGGGAGACTAACGAATTGGCAGAATTTATTAAGGTCATCCTGGTCAGTAGTGGTTGCATTAGAAATGGAGGTATTTATCCAACTTTAGTGCAGTCTGAAAACATTTCTTGACAGAGAGATTAATATGGTTTAACCAGTGAGGGACATGGTATAACCACATTTCTTTGGCTAAATTGGCCAGTAGGGGATCAACAAATTGATTCAAGGGTATGAACTGCAAAGATGTTCCGTTTGGGATATTTTTATGAAAGTGGACCAGTTGTTCGGTGATTTTCTGCATAAGGTGGCACAAGGAGTATTAGATTGGAGTGGGAGAGAAGCTTCAAACACTTGGACCTTGGTATCGAACAAGCAATCAAATTCCTACCATTTATTGACAGGATCAACTATTCTAGGAATGGGTATGGTACCTTAGACTATTTCATAATAATTCTGGTTCAGTTTTGGCCTGAGCAATTTGAAATTTGATAGCCTGGGATTTTGTTTTGAAAATGCTTATCTTATGATATTAGATAAGATAAGCTGTGGTGGGCTATTGTCTTCAGACATAATCAGTCATTCCGAGGCATTGTTTTTCTTCATTACATCCCACTGCATACAGAGACTTCTTGTGTTTGGCCAAGGGATGTAGGAGGAAGGACAGGAGAGATGACATACTTGTATGAGGATACCAGAGGTGACTCAGTGAAGTGGAAAGATGGACCCGAGATTGGGCTTTGGGGAAAAGACATATATAAGGGAAGTGGATATATGTGCCAGGGAAACTGAAAGTGGTTCACAAAAGAAAATGCATGGGCCAGGATGGTCCAGGATCAAAGAGAGGTTAGCATATAAGAGTTCCTCTGAGCTAGGAAGGATGAGTTGTGGTGAGTAAGATACATGTGGGTCATGATTAGGAAGGTGTGCCAGAGAGAGATGTGTGTCATGAGAGAGGGAAGGTTGTCCATTGGAAAATATGGATTAGTATATAGGAGATGTAGATCGGTGTGCTGAGAAGAGCAGATGTGGACTAGGGAAGAACAGAGGTGGTCGGAGAAGAACGAAGTCTGGCCAGGGGAGAAAATTAGAGGGCCAGAGATAAGGAGACAAACAAGAGCTGATATTAGCATAAGAAGAGGAAAGTAGATGGGCTTGTGAATGCAAAAGTGTATCAAAATGGAGGCGGAAAGTGTCAGTGAGAGAAGAGGTGTGACTGAGGAGTAAGGAAATAGGGAGAGACAGAGTAGTGATCCAGAAGTAAGCTATTTGGGGGAAGAGAAAGGGAGAACATGCAAGATGAAATGAGAGCAATGTGTGAGGGGAGTTAAGTTAGGTATCAAGGGATGTGAGAAAGGAAACAAAGGATTGAGGCACAATATTCCAAAGGAAAAATAAAGTGACCCAGAGAAAAGGTGATTTGAGCTAGTTGAGTGTAGAGGTGAATGAAGCATTGAGGCAGTGGGGAGAACAGAAAGATCAAGATCAGTGAGAATATTCTCTAGGGGGTGGGAGGTTTTAAGACAGTGTAGGTTTTACGGACTATGAAGTGAGAAGAGGTCATGGTGATGCAAAACATATCAACTACGAAGTTTTAACCTTGGCATCTACCAGGATTAAATAAATATGTGACGGCTATAAAGTATTAAATACCTGTACTAAATTTTCCTTATTGCAATTACAAACCATACAATATTTTTAATTACATGTTTTTTGATCAATAAGATTTAGGTAAAATTAACAGTGTTTTTATAGAGAAGAATCATCAATGTGACTGTAAATTAAAAATTCCAATTTGAACACTAATTCTGGGAAATTATACAGAACAAGATGTAATATCTAAAGATATTTGGGTTTTTAAAAAAACCTAGAGTCTTTTAAAGTTCAGCTGTGTGGGACTTGCCTTCGGGCAGTCTGGCACTGCCAATAGGCCAGTTGAACGGCCCAGTGCGTGGGCTGCCTTTTGTGGTCCTCTGGGACATAAAGGAATGAAAAAACACAGCCCACACCCTGGCCCTTTCAAGCTGGCCCATCTGGCAGTTCCAGACGGGCCGGAAAAAAAATCCTACACTGAAGTTCAGTGCTCCTACTAACTAAGGGCATCATTACCAGCTGCACAAAATGATATTCGTTAAAAACCAAAACGGCAGGGTTCTTTATTTATTGGAAACAGTATTACCTGTGCACCCCCAGCCACCATTTTGTGTTATCAAGCCAGTGAAACCAGCCCCCCTGCTTCCCCCCCAGCAACAGGGATATTCTACATCAGAGGGTGCTTCTGTGAGCTATTTAAACTGTGTTTAATAGGGACTGTGCATTTCGTTTTTTGGCCAGGAGAGGGAGTAAAGTTTAATTCAAACAGTATTGTTAGATTTCAAGTTTGTGAGGCCTTTACCTGAAGGAAGTCCAAAGTGTGGATTGAGCCTGTCTGTCTCCTAGGAGATCTGTGAATAGAGCAGCTCCCCAGCCCCAGTACCCACACCCAAACCAGCAGACCTGGGATGGGGGATTGGCTAATCAGCTCCAAGGCAACTCTGAGCCCTCCCTCACACCTGCCCAGGCCCCTTAAGGCTTTGCTGGGTGCACCCCAAATCATTCTCCTCCATCTTGTGAGTTGCAGCCTACCTGTGCCCCAGATTGCAGTGAGCAGAGCCCAGGAAGTGGTAAGGAGGCAGACTAGTGCTGTCTCTCTCCCCCCCCCCCCCCAGTTCTTTTTAAAAAAAAACGATTTTCCCTTTCTGTGATTACTGTCTTTGCCTGTGGTTGTTACAGTTTAAAATTGTAGTTTTAACCTGCCTGTGATTGCATATTTTATCACCTGTTTTGTGTTTTAAACTTGTGGTTTTCCTGCCCATGATTGCTTCCATTTAACGTGTTGAATTGTGGGCTTTGCAGTCCAAACTCTGTAGTTTTTCCCTCTCATTCCTGGTGGCTACTCAGTTTTCCCTCCAAATTTCTCCTTTGCTCTGTGCTAAGACCTGTATGTTAAACAGTGCACCCCCAGCCACCATTTTGTGTTATCAAGCCAGTGAAACCAGCCCCCCCCTGCCTCCCCCTCCAGCAACAGGGATTTTCTACATCAGAGGGTGCTTCTGTGAGCTGTTTAAACTGTGTTTAATAGGGACTGTGCATTTCGTTTTTTGGCCAGGAGAGGGAGTAAAGTTTAATTCAAACAGTATTGTTAGATTTCAAGTTTGTGAGGCCTTTACCTGAAGGAAGTCCAAAGTGTGGATTGAGCCTGTCTGTCTCCTAGGAGATCCTGATCAGGAGGAACAGCTTCCAACTCCCTGGCCAGCAAACCTTGTCTGAGTTTGCTGGGACCTTATATAGTCTGATAATGTTTGGTATATGTGTGCACTGATTGGTGGTTGTATCTGATGTTTCTATTGGATTAGGGTTAGTGTCCTCATTGGTTGGGTATTTGAGGGTTCTGATTGGTTTCTGGGTCTGTGATCCAATCAATGTAGGTTTGGGACTAGGGCTAGGGTTATGATTTCTATTGGAAGTAGGGACTAGGGCTTCTGGTGGTATTGGTTGTTGGTCTAGGTGTGGTACTAAGAGTAGGTCTAAGCTTTCTATTGGAAGGAGGGACTAGGGCTTCCTGTCCCATTGGTAGCTTGGACCAGGGTTGGGACTACTGGTAGGGCTAGGGCCTCTATTGGACGTAGAGATCAGGGGTTTGAACTTATTGGGTGCTTGGACTAGGGCTAATATTGGCTGTAAGGTCCTGGTCTCCTATTGGTTCTGGATTTTTAGGGCTAGTGTTGTGATTGGATAGTGTTAGGGCTAGGCTTCCCATTGGCTGAAGGGGTCACCTGATTAAGAGGGCTATAAAAGGCCAAGGATTAGGGCGTCTCAGCCCGGGCGTTGAGGCTAAGGGTGGAGAGGACAAGGGCAGTTGCCTGTTTGAGCCTGTTCGAGACCAGTCGGGACCAAGGCCAGAAATGCTGCCCATCCTCCCATTAAGCAACACCCAGCCCACACCATCCACATCCACAAACAGAGCAACACACTCACACCAAATGTACACCACGCACAACCCTATGCACAAACCAATGTACCAGCATACACTACAAAACCAACCAAACCACATCTATACACCCCACTATCCCAACTACCACACATATCCACCATCACCTACAAACAGTACACAACTCTATCCTATACCACTAACCAATACACTCATCACTAACACAACGCCAATCGACACCATACATAACTACATCCCATCCAGACACATGCTCCCTGCTGTAATTACACCTAACATACCACCTTTTATCACTAACAAACATATAATCATCCTTCCATCATTTGTCCAACAAACATCCTCCTCTCCCTTCTACCATAATAACACTAACGTACAACACACACACTGCAGACCACTAAACTTTTTAACTCTTGCAACAAACCAGTCTAAGACAAACACTCTTATCTCTACTTCATTCCCACCTACGCACATCATACACTCTACTCATGAACACATCACCACCCCCTCTATCTTACAACCTCCTCTCACAAACAATACTATACAACCAAATCCATTGCATGAAACATATACATCAGCACCCCTTTTCACTACTCCTCAAAAACAAAACATATCACACTCACCAGCACAACAAGATCTTCAAAGCACAACACCTCATAATACTTACCATCACAAAATACAACCATACACCCACCTTTCAAACACAAAGGAACCAACTCCAATGCCAAGCTTTCTCTCTTCCACCACACCTAACACACATACAGCAACACAGCAACTCTCTTCTAACCGCCTCTCATCCATTGGACAATTTAGAACTTCACTACATGACCAACATGCTGCACCACCAACCCTGACTCATACACCTTCCGCATTAAACACACGCAAACTATATAAGCAACATGCCATACCTCACAACTTCGCTTCCCCATGTCTACTTCACAATGTTACACCACAAAAACAACACAGTACTCCTACTCCCTCTCAAACACCATCTCCACCACATACACACGCAGACCCATCAAAATGCCTTCTTAGCATGCTGGATGAGGAACACGATATAGAACAGCTACACAATTGCTATCCTAATACAGCTAATACCAGCTCTAAAAACACACCTGCTACAAACCCACACATTACTGACCACTCTTCTACAAAACAAAGTCTCACAATCACCAAAGACCACTCTCTAAACTGTCTACTAATAAATGCTCGATCCCTCTCTAAAAACAAACATCACATCTACGACCTTCTCACAGATGCAAAACCAGACATACTATTCATAACTGAATCATGGTTGGGAGATGATATGGCTCCAGTCCTGCATGAAGCCATTCCTCTAGGCTATCAAACAATCACCCAAAATCGTATAGCCAAAAAAGGAGGTGGTCTAGCTGTTGTATTCAGGCAAACAATACAGATCACAAAAATTGACGACATCTCCATAAAGAATTGTGAGGCTCTTCTAACAAGATGCAATCCTACACCGTCTTCCTCCTTTAACTTCCTGCTCCTTTACAGACCTCCACCTAGCAAGGCGACATTCCCAGACGCACTTCTAGACACAGTTTCAAACCTGATAACAATACACTCCAACCTATGCGTTCTGGGTGACCTCAACATTTGGTTTGACAAACCCAATATGACCCATCCAAAAACAATAATCACTGGCCTAGACGCACTGAACCTCCATCAGATTGTCCACAAACCGACACACACCGCTGGACATATACTAGATGTCATTTTTGCTAATACTGAACTAGTTACCTTTCAAACTATAACTCCAGTCACATGGTCAGACCACCACTTGCTTGCTTTCCAACATAAAACAACACTAAGCGACTCACCTAAAACTACTTTACATCCATCCACCTATCGGCCGTGGAACAAACTCAATTTGGAACACTTAGAAACACAACTAACATCAAGTACAAATCTAGAAACAATAAATTCTGTTCAAAAACTATATGAGTGGCTACAAGAAGCTTTTGACATCCTGATACCACTCAAAACCACACAACAGAACAAAAGAAAAAAAGCGCCTTGGAGAAACATAGAAATAAAAGACATAAAACAACAAATTAGAAAGCTGCAACGTACCTGGCTCAAAACAAACTCCAAACAAGACAAACTTCACCTACAAAAAATTAACAGATTATACAAGTCGGCTATCAAAAAAGCTAAGAAAAGGTACTATTCAGACAGAATTCAAAACGCTAAATGTGCAAATAAAGAATTCTATAAAATACTCAATGAATTTCGCAAACCAAATTCCCTAGAAAGAACTCATCCTGTTACTCAAGATTTCACAGACAAACTGGCAAATCATTACACGGACAAAGCAAACACGTTGGACTCATACTTAAAACAGAAACAAAGCACCAGCACTAACCCTTGTACAAAACAACAATCCAAGAATACTCTAACCAAGCCTCTCCGTTCCTTCCAACACATCTCACACGATGAATTTATGGACCTGGTCAAAGCAAGCAGGCCTGCCGGCAGCCCTTCTGACCCCTGTCCATCACAAATTTTCAAGACAATTCTTTTAACAACCTCTGCTGCCACTCCAGTAAGAAGAATCATCAACAACTCCTTCACGACCGGAATATTTCCAGAAGAACTTAAAAAATCACACATACGCCCTTTACTGAAGAAAACAAACTTGGACCCGCTGAACCCTGACAACTACAGACCCATTACAAATGGACCTTTCCTGGGCAAACTGGTAGAAAGAGCAGCGTTCGCCCAGATGTCACAATTCATTGAAGAGAATGACATACTCTCAGACTTCCAAACAGGATTCCGTCCGGGGAGAGGCACTGAATCTGCCCTCCTTGCCATCTGGGATGACCTAAAAAATACAGTTGACCGCAACGGAGTTGCTGCACTACTCCTCTTGGACCTCTCAGCTGCCTTTGACACGGTTGACCATGACACTCTGAAACAAAGACTCTATGAATCCGGCATAGAGGGAACTGCTCTAGACTGGATCGCGTCCTACCTTCAAAACAGAACTAATGTCATCCATACCCCACCTTTCTCGTCCAAACCGTACTCCACAAAAGCAGGGGTCCCTCAAGGCTCTATCATCTCACCCATGCTTTTCAACATCTACATGAAGTCATTACCAGTACTGATCAATAAATTTCACCTCACGTGCTATAACTATGCAGATGACACGCAAATACTCCTTCAACTGGAATGCCCCAAAGACATTGGAAAATCACCAATTTTCAGCTGTCTCAGAGCCGTGGATCAGTGGATGACTTGGAGCCATCTCAAATTGAATACTTCAAAAACGGAAATACTCACGTGTGGCGATTGGAAACATTACAACCCGCTTGCCGCATGGCCTAATGAACTGGGATCACCACCTAAAGTATCGAAGGAAGTAAGAAACCTAGGAATGACCATGGACTCCAAGCTGTCGATGAATGCCCAAGTGGACAAACTAGCAAGATCAAGCTTTGTCACTATAAAAACGCTGCGACGAATTTTCCCTCATTTGGGATTTCCGCACAAGGTCCAAGCTACCATCTCCCTTGTCCTGTCCAAACTTGATTACGCCAATAGACTCTACCACGGATCACCTTTGACGACCATGAAAAGACTACAACGGATTCAGAACTCGGCTGCCAGACTACTCTTACATATCAAACCGCGAGACCACATATCCCCTGCCTTGAAAGCCCTGCATTGGTTACCGGTTGCCAGAAGATCCACGTTCAAGCTGCTTTGTATCACCCACAAAGCAATACATGGAATGGGACCACTCTTCATCAGGAATAAAATCACCAAACACATTCAACAGAGGAACCTCCGCTCTAAAGGAGCATCTCGCCTCAAAATCCCAAGATACAAGAAAAAAACCATGGGTGGCACATCCTTCTCTGTTCAAGCAGCCAAACTATGGAACTCTTTACCCCCAACATAAGATCCACCGACAGCCACCTTATCTTCAGAAAACTACTCAAGAATTGGCTTTTCCCCACATAAGCACCATACGCAAACAGAAATTTACAGCATATCCCTCTGTATATAAGCATTTGTTTTCACTATAGACATGTACCTATCTTTGTGTATTGCTTTGTATAAACATGTACAATAATTATGTTGTTGAGAGAAAAAAAAAATAATAATAATAATAAATAAATATCATCTTTGGTCTACATGTACTAACTTCCATTGAGCATCTATGTACCTTCCATGTACTTGGAACTGTGTGTCTCTGTAACTTTTCTCCTGAAAAAGCATATCCAATGCACTACCCTATTTCTCATCCTGTGCCTCTATCCATATCTTTAATCTGCATATACTTACCTCCTTTATGTATCTATATACTTTCAATGTATTTATGGATCTATATATTTATCACTTTCTTCTAATTTAGCATTTCCAAGGCACTACCCTAGTTCTCAGCCTATACTTATCTCAACATATCTTCTAGCCCAACCTTCTGACTCATCTCAAACTTCTTTCTACTACTCTTTCCAATGCACTACCCTATCTCTCATCCTATACATCTATCAATATATCCTCTACATCCACACTCATGTATCCCAAACCCCATACCACTACTATGACCACCAAAATAACCCTTTCTAGACTCTCGCCTACTCTACCCTCCTTGCATCATCGGACACCTCTTTTACTATACCGATGCCCTAAAACAAACCTTTCTAAACTCTTCCCTGACTCCTCCCCTCAAACCCCCTTCTCCCCCTCCTACTGCTAAGACCTATAAAAAAAAAAAAAAATCCTTCACTCTTTTATCCCTCCACTATCCTTTTCAATCAGAATTAACAGTCTAACATATTCAATTTTCAACTATACTAATTCACCACTAATCCTTTATGGGTTCCAGAGTAGCGTGCTACTCGCCAATAAAGCGTCTCAACACCCCATCAGGGTTACAAGCGCTATATAAATGCAAACCTTTTTCCCTTTCTACCCTCCCCAACCCTTCTCAATCCAAATAACTGACTAACATATCCACCACTAAAATTACTTTCATGTTTCACCATAATAATTCAACACTAATACTTCTGGGTTCCAGAGTAGCGTGCTACTTGCGCTTCAAAACCCCATCAGGGGTAGCAAGCGCTATATAAATACAAACCTCTTTCCCTCTTCTATCCCGCCACCTACCCTTCTCTACCCAAATAACTGAATAACATGTCCACTAATCAAAGTTACTTCATTTTTTACTAGACTAATGTTCAACACTAATCCTTAATGGGTTCCGGAGTGGCGTGCTACTCGCCAGAAAAGCGCTTCAACACTCATCAGGGGTAACAAGTGCTATATGAATGCAAACCTTTCTTCCCTTTTATCCCTCCGCTATCCTTCTCACTCCAAATAACTGACTAATATCCACCACTGAAACTACTTTCATATTTTCACCATATTAATTCACCACTAATCCTTGATGGGCTTCCAGAGTAGCATGCTTCAACACCCCATCAGGGGTAACCAGCGCTATATAAATACAAACCTTTTTTTCCTCCTCTATCCTTCTGCTATCATTCCAAATCCAAATAACTGCCTAACCTATCCATCACTTAAAATGTACTTGCATGTTTCACTATACTAATTCAACACTAATCCTCTATGGGTCCCGGAGTAGCGTGCTACTCGCCGAAAAGCGCTTCGACGCCTCGTCAGGGGTAGTAAGCGCTATATAAATGCAATTACAATACAATACAATACAATACAATATCAATCCAAGTTTATCATCTCAGAATCGGGTATAACGCGGTGGCAACACAGGTCTTCTTTATTGCTAAGTTGCAAAAAAATCAGAATGGTGTGTTTTTTCCCCACACAAATTCCACCAACTTCACTCGGCAAAAAGGATGTAGGAGAAAATCCCACAGGTGCGGTAACTATCTCAAAACTTGAAATCCCAATTCAGGCGTTAAATTCCCTTTGCATCTGAATCGGATTCCTGTGGGAGATGTAATGAGCCATGTATCTTGTTTAGGATGGGAAGTGAATCATTATACGACCACTGTTCAGGCACGTCCGAATCATTACCTATTCGTAACTGTGCTCACTCCACTGCATGGGAGGCAGCTCAGACCAGGGAGGGCGTGTTTTCCTTTCTGTTAAATCCAAGGACATTTATTCTAGATGTCAACTTTTCTGCTGCTCTGCTATTCTTAAAATAGCAAAGCTGATATTTCCATATTCCTAGAAACATGAGGCAAAAAAGACAGTCAGCACATTTATGCTGAAAAGCTAGAAGTGATATTTCACCATTAGGCTTAAAAACAGGAAGGGCGAGTCTGTAGAATGCACTTAGATCTGATGCAGCTAGAAGGATAAAATGCATCAAGCCAGCAGCGTGACTTAGAGGCTGGGATGCTTGTGCCATTGTCCTGTCTGATTTGTCCTGAATTCCGAGGGCATTATCTTTCAAAGACTGACTGTAAACCCTGCAAACAAGTATAAAAATGTATTTAAAACCCATTTGTCTTTAGGTCTAGCCTAGCTTCAGCTGTCTCGCCAGACTACTGTGTTTCCCAAAATGTCATCTATAATAAACAAACATAGAAAGGCTATTGATAAGCAGGCTTCATCCATTTGTCTTTTAAATTGTCATTCACGTTTTGCTTTTGCTCACCACAGCAAACAGCATGGCAACAGCCCGCTTAACTCATTGGCTCCCTTCAGTCTGAGTGACTGCACAAAGCCAGAGTGCATTGCTCACATCCACCCAAAAGTATTTTCTTTCTCTTCACTGATAAACCTGGTTTCAAGTCTGCCATTTAATTTTAGTTATTTTTGAATTAATTTTAGCAGCTATTCGTTTGACCTCCTGTGATGGGTACCCAGTTGAATGGCAAATTATTTTCCTTCTCATTTTTAAAGTTATACAGTGTTTAGGTGACATTGTAACATTGTAGTGGCCTGGAATTTGGGCGCTTGGTTAGTTGGTGATTTATCCTAGTCTCCTTCACAAATAACTATGTAATGCATGGTACAACCAAAAGGCTTTCTAACAACAAAAACAATCACTAGCACAACGTTGAATGTTGTTTAAATTAAAAATTATTAATGCAAGTATATGGGGTCGCATTTAAGTTGGCACATGCTTTCTTATTTATTTTTGTGGCACATTGTTGCAATAAAAAAAATAACAGCTATTAGCCACACTGGCCAGCCAAGCCCACGCCGTCTGGCTTTGCCAATGCTTGTTCTCCCTGTCATGATTTAATTCCAATACTGCGTTAAAGGTCAGCCATTCTATCAAAGATGCTTGCTTAGGCAAAACATGCTGCTCGCAGGCCTCTTGCCATTTCCTACACATATAAGTTTAGAAGAGTAAAAGGGCCAACTAATTCGTGAATTTTGAACTGAGAAGTGGCCTCTGGTCTAATTAATTTTGCTTTGTGCACGAGTTCTCAAGGAGATTTTCTTGAACTGACTGTTCACTAGCATCCATCTGGTGTCATAAACAACACCTTCAAGGAGTTACCAAATTCATCAATGTTTGCAGAAACCTGTCTTACAGTCTTGAAAATGTTCCCACTTCCTCATTACCGATCTGTTTTCTCAACGTATTTCGCTCTTTTCTTATATATAGGACTATTCACGAACTGCATTTTGTAGTGCGTTTAGTAGAACTACAATAGTAGTACTAATGTACTACAAAATGGTACTCAACCTACATGTGGGGCGTCTGCACCACCACCTCTCATATAGTTTATGTGCAAAGATCTCCACGTATGTAGGTATACGTTTTAGTAGTAAATGTAGTAGGGACGGAGGAGTGGCTGGAAAATGTAGAATATTTACGACTAAGTGGGAGGGGTTTAGGGATGAACAAGGAGGGGCTAGGGAATGATTTGAGGACCACCCACAAAAGGTGGTCCTCCCCATCCACAAATTGCACTTCTATAGTTACTACAGCCAGAAAAGACCCAAAGCAGGTGTAAATGTACTGCAGCTCTGAGCTGGAGTGAGTTAAGTACCACACATGGCCAGCCACTGGTCCTGCAACATTCTCCCTTTAGAAAACAATGGAAGTAAGGACTTAATATAAAATCCCATAGGAAATAATGTTAAAATAATTTTTTTTTTACCTTTAAAAATATATATATAAATTTAGTTTAGTTTTAAAATATTAAAATAATGAAATATAAGTTATATATAAACATTATTCTATTTTGAAAATATCTTTATTAACATTTTTAATATAAAGATAAATGTAAAACTATTTTTTACAAAAATAATTACATTAATTATAATTGCTTCTATACATAATGTTTAGTGCCTTTTAATATATAATAAATAAAAATAAAAATGTTACTTTTGGTGGACTTTTAAAAATAAATCTTAGAAAACAATTTCAATTTATTTTAAAATATTTAGATTTATTAAATATTTAATTCAAAATTAAGTTAATCGAGCTGTAGCACTGTTATAAACTTGTCCTACTTTCAAAATAAATATATACAATTATTTAAAATAAGATTTAACATTAAAAATAAACACTTTTTTAAAGTTGAATACATTTGATACATTTCCTATACTTTATCAAAGTGAGATCTCTGCCCTGATAGTGGAGGTCTGCACCAAGTGTACAGAACGTCAAATACAGTCATATATAGAGGTTTTAATAACTCCACCCCAAGATTCTGGTGGTAGGGAAATGTAAGTCTACACTTTTGAGCATCTTTACACTCGTAGATGGTAAACAGCAAAACATATTTTACCTTTGTAAATAGCCCCAATAGTTTCATTTGCTTGCTTTCAGGAATAAACCACTTATTTAATTAATTATTTGATTCGATTTTGCATAGCTTTACAGGAGTAATCTTCGCACATCAGCCCCCGAAGAGCTATTGTAAATCTCATCAGTGGTAGTGGTGGTTTTAGAACGACTGAAAGTTGCATGGCGCTTGAGGAAGCACTTTTTAGAAAGCACTCTGTGATTCAATCTCTTCTAACGAGCAACATGATTCTTGTAGACTCTCTTTATTCTTGGCCAGCACAAACTTAATCACCCTATAGTCTGGTCATTCAAGAGGTTCTGGCACAATGTGTTAATACAGTTATTGTGAACCCAAAGTCTGACTAATATATAGTCAATACTATGGTAGAAATGACCCACAGATGGGTAAACTGAAGTGTCTACAACAGTGTTTATCAAACATGGTTTAGAACTGGATCTTTCTTATTACTTTACCATAACTGTTTTACTTGATTTGGTCATAAATGATAAAAATGATCTCAGGTCAAATTTCAAATATATTTGGGCTTTTTGACAGCCACTACACGAAAATGTATGTAAAGGACTCAATGTGGAAAAAGGTATATGATGTGTTATCGAAACTACACCACCACCAATGCTATCATAGCTGTCAAATCAGGTGATGTAGTAATCCTTTGGTATAGTTAAAGGTAAGATGGTGCTAGGGATGTGGGAGGTAGGTACAACATGGCATGGGGGACAGCATCAGCATCCCTTCACGGTAGAAGTGAACTGTTGTTGCTTTCGAATTGCCCATTCCGGGCAATGGAATGCTGTTTAGCAGCTATCCACACCTCACCAGGTGCTATGGGTCCTGCCTACTCCAGCACAAAGATTCATCTCAGACAGCCCCTGTGCATGCAGCAACCTCGCAACTGAGAGGGGCCGCTCAGGACAGCTGGAATCTGCTGCCACTTGGCAGTCATACAAGCCTCACCCCATTCTGCATACTCCAGGACAACTATTCTTCTCAGCTATCCCCGCTGAATGCCCACTACCCTGCATCCTAAATACGCTTGAAGGTTCACACCGTTCCTGTCTCTGTCCCCTGTACTCTTCTGGCTGCCCCACTCCCCACCACCTACTTGTGTTGGTGGAAGGCAGCAACCAGTTCATGCTTTAGTTGCTGTTCTAAGATGTTTCACTCAGAGATATCATACAGCAGTAAATGGAGGATGGGGAGGTGGGACAAAATGGTTTAACTATGCATTGCATAAGCATGGAAAATGTCCATGTTATTATTATCCTCTAGCAGCAGTGGTTACAACTTCTTTTATTCATCGCTTGACAGTGCAGCCGTCTGCAAGACCTATTGTTACCAAACCTCTAAATTGTACATACAGTGGGGCTTTGATCCGCCTGGAGGAGTACGTCTCACCTAATACTACTGGCTGTTTCGAATGTCATTCTGCCTTCCTGTAGGTGCCTCCACTGGAACAATTTTACATCTGAAAATGACACTCAATCATCGCACTGTTTGATATATTCAATTCGTAATCTCCTCTCTACATTCTGTATTTTTTGCTACTTCTTACCAGTACTGGCAATGCCAAAAAGGCTAGGCAGAATGTACTAAACAGCATTTGTGCATGCAACACCTGCAAACAGTTTTTGTGAATGCAATTTCGTAGCAAAGGCCAGATCCACTCTAACTCTGCTTATTAATTGTGTTATTGTTCCACCGTGCCAGTGTAGGGGGGATTTTTACACTTGTTGAGGGTAGGGCCTACAGCCTCCCACTTGTGGTTAAATGGTATCATATAGAGTGTGTTATTCCCAGTATATTTGCAATAAATTCCTGAGACGGTACAAACTATGAAAAAAATTAGTCAAAAAGGTAAAGTCAGAAAGACTGAATTTATTTTCTTTTTTCTTTTTTTTCAATCTTTCATTGGTGTTTCAGGTAGAAATCCACTATAACATTTTCTTTCCTGATATGTACAAAACATTTCCAAATACATCCTTTGGAAAAATCTTAGTAATGTTCCAGTTTTTAATCACTGGAGATTCATGAATATTAATGAAGCCAAAAAGTGTTTTACCTACTATCTGACTCATAAGCCTGGAGCTTTATCAAGGCTGAAAACGGAAGAAATTAATAACAACTATTGATGATTTTATATTAACTTATCGTGCCTCGTTAATAAGTGAGATGCTATATGGGTGTTCGATGCACCCTGGTGAAAACACCACACATGTGACAGATATCCAGCTAATTGGTCTACTTATATTCTTTATCGTAAGTCTATACCTGAGGATTGCAAGCATAAAAAAAATTAATAAAGGAAAAGACTATAGCATGGAATTTATCTATGCTATTTAAGATTCTTTTTATTACTTGATTAGTAAGTGTTGAACATGCACTGACATTAATATTATGGTGTTACCTGTTAGATTTCCTTTGAAGTTTCTAAATGCAATAACCACTTGTACATTCATGTTATATAATGATGGTGATCCTTTTTAATGAAGGTTTATTTTGTTCGCCTTATTACTTAGCTCTGGAAAAGCAGTTAAACAGTAAAAACGGCGAGTATTATACTGATACTGGTACAAAAAATAATCATCACCTAGATTTGTCCATTATGCATATTGGTTTGAGCAAAATAAGGCAATCTGAAGTTTGGGATAACTTACAAGAAACCCACTCTGTATTAACAGACACTAAAAACATGGAAAGGCCAGGGGATAAAAAGTTACTGGAGCATAACTTGTATAGGCCGGGTTGCCTTTCGCTCAGATGCGGTCTCTGCAGTCCTTGAGAATGCGTTATCGGCATTTTACTTTGATGCCATTATTTAGTTCTAGAAGGGTAACATGGTTCACTGTGTGGGTGCTTAGTCCTTTGTTGGTTTCTAGATCTATGCATTGCCTTGGGGCAATCAGATCTATGGGCGCCATCTTTTAGTGTTTTGATTGTATTTTGAGAACAATAGTAGTGATTATAGTGTCATCTTAAATTTTAAGTACTGAAGTATACCAGTAACTGCATATTTTTAGCAGTGGCACCTTATTTAGAGCCATTATGGGATATTAGATTCTTGATCTGGAATATCATTATCAGATGTATAAGTTTACGAAAAATGTTTTACCTGGTCAGAGATGAACAATGTTTAATCCTTAAGTTTACAAAAGTATTGGTCAGTAGAAAGTTAGGTGACCTATTGTATTTAAATATCCAGTCCCTTGTTTATATCGGAGTTTACTCATGATCATTACTATCACAATTCTACATATGTCGTCTTGGACTATTCTGATCATAAGTATGTGCTTAAAGCCATTTGCCCCATATATATTTATGTTTAATGGGGTTTCCTAATACAGTGTATAGATACTTGGTCCTTTATTAGTTTCTGAGTCCACAAGTTATCTCAAGGCAATCTAAACTATGGGCGCCATCTTTTAATGTTTGTGTTGCAATTGTATTTATAACTCAGTGATCTCAAGAATTTGCGGCCTTCTCATCATCGATGTACTCCTGTCACTAGATATAGGGATGGTTGGTGAGATAGTGTGTGCCACAAGAAGGAGTTTTCATGTTGGCTTTTCATCTCGGTTGTAGAATTAGGTCAATACATCCACCTGCCCTATAGGGTCCCTGTTAGAAATGGGATCTCTGGTTGGCTAAGGCTTGCGCCAAAGCCAGGCAGAGACCACCACTCTAGTCAGGGCAAGGGAGCTACACGCCAAAGATAACCCCTGCTCACCCCCTTGGTAGCTTGGCACGAGCAGTCAGGCTTATCCCGGAGGCAATGTGTAAAGCGTTTGCTCAACACACCCACAGCAACAACATACTAGGCACACCACAAAAAGGAACTCCACACAAGGTTATATATAAAAATAGCCTTTGTATTATCATAAAACACATTAGAATAGTACTCACATAATGTACATCGTGCCACCTGGCACTAGGTCATATTTACAAGGGAATTATTTACACATGACAGGGCCACTGGGACCACTGTCAGAACCATCACAAAGTGAACTTAGTAAAAGTAAAACAGATCATAACCGTACACCCAGTAAACACTGGTAATCACTGTACTTAGCATCAGCCTGTAACATAAACTACATTATGCAAAACCTCATAATCATGACAGTACCTTAGAGGCATAAAACAGGGTGCGTAAATCATACTACATGAATTACATTTCCTAGCACCCAAAATCACATTAGGGCCTGGCGCCCTACAATCCTAACAGTGCCCCTGGCCAACTGGCCATCTCTAAAAGAGGGCTCAAATGCCCTATGTCCAAAGTCAGGGCGCGCTGCCTAGGCAGCGAAAGTCAAGGGTGCGCCACTGCGCAAACCTAAACGTTGCAGCTGCCCACTACTTGCTGGGCAGCTGGGAAAGATAGGGGGCCAAGGAGTGCATCTTACTCCTAGCGCAAAAGTACACTAATACCCCCAAAGAACTGTGGCCTAAACGCTGCAGCTGGCACTAATTGCTGCGCAGCTGTGATGCACAGAAGGCCTGGGCACTCACTGTGCCCTCTGGACAATTGAGTAAAACGTTGCAGCTGCCCGCGCTGGTGCGGCGCAGCTGTGGATAGGCAAATAGGCCCTGGCACCACTGTGCCCTCGGGGCCTCACTGGGGCTCTCCAGATAACATGCCCCCATTGTTGCAGTTGCCCACTGTCAAGTGGGGAACTGTAGAGAAATATGGCCAACATGGGGAAAAGCATGGGCCCCTCTGGGCCCCCAAACAATGAGTGTGCCCCTCGTCGGAGCGGCCCGCAACGGCGGGTCCGCTCATGGGAAATAGGCACGGTGCTTCACTGGCACCAACCAACTGTGCCAAGAAATGCCCCCACTTGTAGGAGCAGCCCGCTTCCCGGCGGGGCCGCTCGGGGACAGAGGACTCGTGCTGTGCCTCGATCGGCACCGCCTAGGGAGAAGCCCTACTCACCGGGTTCTCTCGGGCGCTGCTCTCGGCCTCCTCGCTTCACTGTTGCGGTCCCGGTCTCTGGCGGCGCAGCATCATGCGGGGCTCCGTCCTCATCACAGGAGCCCCGCCTGGATTCCTGCTCTGGCTGCCCCATGCGGCATTCACGAAGGCGGGGTGGGCTCCCGCCTGGCTTCAGCAACATGAGGGGCTCTCACAGGAGCCCCGGTCACGTCCGGCCTCACTGCTCTTCCGCTCCCGTCCGCAAGGCCCCGCCCACAACCAGGCGGGCCGCGGATCGCGGTTTCTTCTCTCTTCGTGGCGGCAATCAGGGGTAGGCTCCTCTTAATTTTAAGATATAAAGCGGGGTGGGCACCCGCTCAACATGGCAAAATGCGGGGTAGGCACCCGCGAAAAATGCAGCATAAGCGGGGTGGGCACCCGCATTTCAGTCATCACGGGGAATCCCTCACACCGGGATTCCTCTCCAAGGGCTGCAGCGCGCGCTGCGAAGCCGACGCTCTCTCCCTTTGGGGAATAATTAAAATATAGCGCTCACGGGGCGCAGAGGACAGCTAAAACGTCCTGAAGGTCCTGGAGGAAAATAAGGAAGCAGGCAAAGTCCAAGGAAGGGGTCAGGGGCAGAGCTGGGCCCAGGGGCCAGCACACAGGGCCCTCCAGCAGGGAGGCAGCCCCCATGGCGGTCCCTCCTGGGCCCCAGCAGCAGCGAGCCCCTCCAGTCAGGATCAGGAACTGAACATTTTCATGGGGTCACAGCCCCTTCTTTTATACACATTTCCCTTTGTGTCACAGCACAGGGCTGGGGAAAACCAGACGCAACTGGTTTGGGGGAGCTTTGGAGCACTTTGTTTTGCTCAGCTCCTCTCTCCTTTCACAGGACAGGCTAGGGACATCAGACGCACCACAGGGGTGGAGCCAGCATTGTGGAGGGAAGGCCCAGCCCTATTCAGGTCCCAGGTGCAACTCCTCCCTCCCATCTAGATGCAGATCTCCTATTCAGCCCTGCGCTGACTCATCCTGCCCCTCCTGGAGCCACACACACCTCCCAGCCCCTGTCACTCACAAGCCAGACATGCAATTCACATCAGGCAGGCAGGCACAGAGCACACATACATGCCAACTTCTAAAAGTGGCATTTCTACACCAGCCATAATAAATCTGCGCACACCATTGCGCAGCATTTATTCTCACGAGTTCGCACATACTAAACTCGCCCCTGCACTCCTCTCACACCAGGAATTACCATGGACACACATATCCCCCATGCATTCCTATGGGAGGGCAGGACAATCTCACCACACGCACTCAGCGCGCACGCACTTTACACTGGCCCACAGTGCTAAAGTGCCCAGAGACTTAAAACTACTGACATACAAGGCAAAAAGTTTAGGGGTGAACCGGCCAAAAAGGGCCAAGTCCAACAGTCCCCACAAAAAAGCTCTGTTCCCTCAGTAGAAAGTGCTGAAGGCTTTCATCAACCTTGGCAATGAAAAATTAATATAGGCCTACATTAACATCTATGCCAACATAGGTAGGTGCACAATTACTTGCGGCACAACCCTTATGCACTGTTGGAAATGCCTGTTATTGTTCCTATGCTCTTATGCCACACAGAGAGTATCAGGGCAAAGTTGTTAGTAATGTTGCTTTGAGGGCAAAAAGGGCAGCTCCGTCAACTAATACATTTACTAGAAAATCTACTGACAGCATGGGGAGGATGAGGATTAAATAAAAGGAAGAAAGCACCTCTGCCGCTGCTACAATTCAGCTGTTGGTAATATTGAATCACTGAAATAGAAGGAATTTGGGTCAGTCAGGGGACACCAATGGCAACACCACAAATATACATAGTGGTGCACCAAGAGGAAGCAGTAACACTAATGCCTATACCAAGCAGTGAGGGTGAGGGCACACACAGGTCAGCTTTGGATGTTACCACAAGCAATGTTCACATCCCAGCTGCTTTGATTCCCATGAGGAAAATGTCTGTGCAGCCTTGTGAAGCAAGAGATTAAGTTCAGTTCAAAACACATGTAAAGAATCTAAATCAAAGCAACCAGATGCTTAGCTGTATCTAGTCATGGATGATAAGTCACATTGTGGGAGTAGAGGTTTCACACTCCTTTTAAAGAAGTTCATATTTTGTGACTGTTTGATTTATTGTCACAAAAATTAGTAATTTACCTTATGGAAGGAAACTGTCTACTACTATGCTTAGTTTCTCCAATGAAAAATCTGTTAATTCCATTTTTATGATCCAAGCTTCAGATATGACCTCTGCACAATTTGATGACCAACTCAACTCTCTCCTGATCAGAGAGAAAAGGCTTTCTGCACTCCTCATTCTCGTGAGATATTTACCAACCCTGCTGAAACCAACTATTCCTTAATCATTCTTAACTCTTTTCTCCCCACCGTGAACTCCAGCAGTGATAGCTTGTAACCTTCCTCCTAAGAAGTAGCCTCTCCCTGTCTCAGATCGCCCACCTATCAAGTTTCTGAACCATCTCCCACTTGCTCCTCACTAGAGAAAGTCTTTTTCCCTGACTCAGAGGGTCTACCCTGACCAATAATCAAATTCCTGAATCACCTCGTTATCCTGTCCCTCTCCCCCAGACCGATTCTAAGAGAAAAACCTTCCCTCACTTTCCAATACTCTTCCCTTTTTCCAAAAGGCAACCATCATGAGTACTCATCAGGCTTCAACTTTGCTATATAAAGAAAGTAAATTAACTGCACCAAATAACTTAGGCCCAGCTAAGGGCCGCTTACCAATCACATTGGAAAGCCCTCTCTTTGTAGATTCTGCACACCCATCACAAAATACACAAAATCCATTGGCAAACCAAACTCTCCTATTGCAATCAGAATGAATCATTTATAATGAACCGGTACATTACGATTCCATACACAGAACCATAAATCACTCTACACCTCAACTCACATACACCTAAATCACACAGCAAATCTTATGTTGTTTAAAACTTAATTCCCTCTTCTTAAAATGATAACACTCTTTAAGGACACCAATGACCTCTTGGTGTCTAAAAACACTAAGTTTCAACCTCCTAATCTCCTATCCCTTCCTCTACCACACTGAGACACATGTCAAAACCGTCCCTCAAAATAACAGAGATCCTCACCCAAATAGAGCAAAACAGTGTGTACCCTAGAAGACATACATTTTCTCATTCTATCATTCAGCTCTTCTGTAACTTGTAACAAGATCAAGAACTTATGGAAAATTATGGTCTATATGAGCACCAGAGCTCATTTACCACATCATAAACAAACCAACAAGAACTATGGCAATTTGTGATCCCATATCCAAAACATCGGTAAGTGGAAATGAGCATCCACGGAGCATACAGAAGAACACCATGGACTGCTACCACAGAGTAAAGTAAAAGAAAATGCAAAGATGTATAAAGGCATGGATCACCATCCATCAAATATCGCAAGAGTGTGTCATATTAAGTTGGCAAGACATGCTGGACTACAAGATAAACACATTATTTAAAATGCATGAGATTCTTGGTCTGTAGAGCTCACTCTATGCCACAGTAAGTGTCAATTATCACAATAATTCTCTCTACTACAGTTTTGGTACCCAAAGTGGTAGTTCTCTGCAATCAGGAACACCTAAAATACTCACAGCCAGCATTATTATAGGAGTGAAGCCCTCACGAACATGCTTAGTTGAGCTCTCCTCACGAAAATATGTCCTGCACAACTGAAGATCAGCATTCAAAAATTGGATAGAAATTGCAACCCTTATTATCTCGGACTCCGTAGATGGACACTGCTCACAGAAACATCACAGCAAGTAGTACACCTTGTCCTAACTCAGGCTATGTTATAAGACACCTAGATCACAAAGGGAACCGGGGGTGGTGTGATGATGATCCATAGAAAATCCATTCAAACAAAAAGTCTAAATACTAACACATTTCCATCCCATCAATGCCAGTCTGTTTACTTAAAAACCTCTGAAAAGAACACAATAATTTTCCACATTATCTCCAACCCACCAGTTACAACTCACTATTTGTTAAATAACTGAATAACCTTATGCAGATAAAACACATTTTACTGTGAACATCATCTCGAATGACGGAGTTCTTGCAACTATCCCTCTTTCTGGACAGCAGCAGTCCCAAAAAGCTATGCTCATTGTCCACCCACATGAATGGCTCAATGCTAGACTTCATAATCTCTAATAAAGGTTCCATCAAAACAGAAGCTAGAATTCCAGTTGACTAGTCCAACAGTTTCCTATTTCCTTTCACACTTCGCTGTGCAATAATCTGCATTACTTAATACAAAGAAACCTAAGTTAAGCTATCTGTTTTCAAATATAAAATATCTCCTATGTTAATGAACGAAGAAAGCACCAAAATATGATACAGAACTATAACTCAGTCATAACTAAAGTGATGGATGAATTTGAATTGCTAATGCTAAAAAGACAGTACTCCAAAAACCTTCAAATTGGGTATCAAAAGAGCTGCATGAAAAGAGGAGACTTATGAGAGCAACTAAGAGATTAAGGCAGCAAAACCCGTCTTTTTCAAATCATAGAAATCAATAATACAACAGCAACATTTACAAAAAAAACATATACTAATGGCTAACCCGTTTTTCTTCAAATCTGAGATAAATTTGGCAAAAAAACACCAAAAGAAACTTTTTTAGAAACGGACAAAAAATATTTAAATCCCCAAGTCTCTCTACAAATCATTGATTCTAACAAAAACTGTGAGAGATTCTCAAACTTCTTCCAAGGTAAAATAGGAAAGATCAAACTATATTTCTCCACTGAGATCCTTAAAGCACTCTGTGATTCTTTAACCTGCACACCAACAGTGATTTGATCATCTTTCCTGGAAGTAATACAGTTTTAATTGATCTACATTACTGCAGACCTAGGACCCCCTTTCCATTTCTTGGATGGTATCCAGCCAATAGAGTAAAAGATAGCTCTTCATTCCATGTTTAAAGAACGTGATCAAAGCCTCCCTTAGTCAAGTTGTTATCCCCAACCAAATGAAAACTCACCAAGTCAGTCCACTACTCAGATAAACAGACCCAGACCCAAAAGATCTGAACAATTTATGGCCAATATCCACCTTCTCTTACCTAGCCAAAATCCTAGAGATCAGTGCCTTGAAGCAAAAAAAAAACATTTGTTATCAATTAAAACAACCTCCTTAACCAGGTTTCTGATCCATCCTCAACACAGAGTCTGCAATACTTTAAAATGTGGACATGCTCTGCATTCTAGACAAAGGCGAAATATAGCTATTTATCTTTTTTAAACTGCCACTGACATTTGACAGGGTCAATCAACTATGCAGCATCCTGAAAACCTTAGAATATCAAATGGGAATCAATGACATAGTGCTTAAGTGGTGTGATCTTTTCTCAGTAATTGCTCTCAGCACGTAAAACTGCCAAATTCTCAAGCCTATCCCAGCTCTAAGGGGTTCCCCAAGGATCCATACACTCTGCTCCCCTAGGAGACACTCTAACATCTGTTTCCACCTTTATGATTATGACACTCAGTTGACCTGATAGTCACTTCGCTAGCTGACATTGTTGACCTGGCAAATGCTGGGCTGGGCAGACGGGAGCAGGACCCGTCAATACTTTTCAGAGATTTCCTCACCGTCGCGCCGCTGCGCTACAAGGAAGGCCCGCACACCAGGTTAGTCCAAGCAATGTTTATTGTTCACTGACGCGTTTCGACCTGACGGTCTTTCTCAAAGTTGGGGATGCATTCTGGCAGTGTCATCTTTATAGGCAGAGAATCACCGCCAAACACAAGTGGGGATAAACATAGGGAAAAGACTTTGGCATTCATAATACATCATGCCATAGGGAATTTAAAGAAAACAGACTCCTGGAGTCAACAAACATAATGAAAAACATGTTTGTAAAAAATTTATGTCTTTTCCCAAACAATATTACAAACAAAAATATATAATTCGTTATGTGTGAAAAGAAATTAAATAAACACATGATTTAAACAAGAAAAAACAAGATCCTATTAGGTTTTCCATGTTAATATGATGAGATGCAAGTGCATATTTCATAAATTGTAACACACATGTCCTGAATGCCCAAAAAGAGGGGGGTGGGGGAACGTTGAGCCTACTGTTAACTGATAATGGTTGGTCCAGTGACCAACGGAGCCCTTCAACAGTGTTATCTGCGGGTGAGAGAGGTCAAGTGACTTAAGAGAACATATACTAGATGCGGGTTATGGTTACAAAAGGGGGTGGCAAAGAAGAGAAAGGGAAAAAACGAAGAAGGAGGGAAAGGGAAACGGGAAGATAAATTCTCATCCTGGTGTCCCTTGAGGTGGGGGCTGGGTTCGTGCGGCAAAGGCTATAAACTTGGAAAGGGGGAGCTTATCCCAGATGGACGTGGAGCTCCTCGTCCTGGTTGAGGCCTCCAGGGGTCTTGCTGCAGAGGTGAATTATATAGCGGGATTCCATTCTCCTCAGGGCCTTCTCCCTGTCTCCAACTCTGGTACTGGTTGGTACCCTGTCAATACCAAAGAATGCAATTCTTAGCTTGTCAGCCGGGATAGAGCTGTGAACAGAGTTACAATGTCTGGTGCTCGAGGATGCGTTTCTTGACTGGAAAGATGGTACTGCCCACATACCTCATGCCGAACACACATACGAGCACATATACAACATAGTCACTGTTGCAGGAGATGAAAGGCTTGATTTGGTGTTTTTTCCCGCTTGGTAAATCTAAAGATTTGATATTTGTGCTGTGTGTGCATGCCTTACATTTGCCGCATTTGTGAAACCCCGGGAGTTCCCTCAACCATGTGCTGCCTGAAGACCTGCCTGGTTCAGTTACTGTGTGTACTAGCATGTCCTTCAAAGACCGGCTCCTACGGTATGTAATCTGTGGATTGGGGCTTACCAATTTTCCTATGACTTGATCCAGCTTTACTAGATGCCAGTGTTTTCTGACTATGGCCTGGACCTGAGTACAACTTGAGTTGTAGGTTGTGATCAGCCTGATCTCGGGTTTGTTGTCAGCGCGTGGCTTAGGTTTGAGCAGAGTCATTCTGTCTATGCCCCTAACCTTACGCCTAGCATCCTCCAGTACACCACGTGAGTAGCCCCTCTGCAAGAACCTGTTGACCATACGGTCCTCCTCTAGATCATAGGCTCTCTGAGTACTACAATTCCTCCTAGCCCTGAGGAGTTCCCCATAGGGGATGCTGCACTTGAGTTTAGGTGGGTGGTGGCTCCTGGCATGCAGGATGCTATTGCCAGCCGTCTCTTTTCTGTGTAATCTGGTTTCAAAAATCCCATCCTGTACCCAGACCTCTACATCCAGAAATTCAAGCTTCTCTGTGCTGGATTTGCTAGTAAACTTAAGGTTTAGGTCATTTGTGGAGATAGCTTTGAGGAAATCATCCAGGATATCTTGCAGTCCATCCCAGATGAGAAAAATGTTGTCAATGTACCTGGTCCACAGGACCAGGTATTTGGTGTACATGTCAAAATCCTCAGACCACACATATTCCGCCTCCCACCACCCCATAAAAATACAAGCGTAACTAGGCGCAAAGCAACTGCCCATGGCAGTCCCTGTCAGTTGTTTGTACCATTGCTTGCCAAACATGAAAAAATTGTTTTCAAGGCAGAATTGGAGTATCTCAAGCAGTAGGTTGGAGTGGTCATATGTGGCGATAGGTCTGTCTTTGAAGAAATATCTGCAGGCCTGGATTCCCAGTTCATGTCTGATGCAGGTGTAAAGTGACACCACGTCAACTGTACACAGGATGTAGCTGGGCTGCCACGGTGTGTCTGAGATTTTGGATATAAAATCCATACCATCCCGGCAGTAAGATGGCAGACTACATACATAGGGGAACAGAAAGTGGTCTAAATAGATTGAGGCATTCTCCAAAAGACTGCCAATCGCTGAGATGATAGGCCTACCCGGTGGCGTGGTGCTGTGCTTGTGTACCTTAGGTAACAGATAAAAACAGGGGTTGACTGGTTTTTTCACAGTGAGAAATACAAGTTCATCTTGGTTCAAAAGTCCTACATTGTGCCATTTAGCCAACATTCCATGAAAACAATCAATCGTAACAGCATATTGACCATAGTTAGATCTAGTGTAACTGCCAGAAAAGTCAAGTTGCCTTTTCGCTTCTGCCATATATTTCTTGATATCCCAAAGCACTATGTTCCCTCCCTTGTCAGAAGGCTTGATGACAAAAGTATCAGCTTGTTTTAAAGATATCAGTGCAGCCTGCTGGCCTTTGGTTAAGTTCGTCACAGCCTGGTTTTTGCTGGTCATGCCCAGTTTACAAATGTCACGTGCCACTGCTTCGAAATGAGTCAATATTGTCATGTGGCGTATTAGGGTTGAACCTTGATTTTGGTCTAAAGTCACTGCGAGTCCTTTTGCCAGTCTCTAGTTCCAAGAGACTCAAAAGTTCCCTCTCGCTAGACCAAGCCCTGTCACCCATTTCCAGCTCCCTGAGGGAAGCCAGACCGGCAATGTCACCAATGGATAGAAGGTTGGATGGGGTGTCAGAGTCTGTGGAGACATGTTCTGTCATGGGGTTACTGGTTGGAATTCTAAGCCCCTTCATAGTATGTACTTTGAGCAATTTGAGTTTTCTGGCAAAAAGGAATAGATCTATACGTGTGCGAGAATAATCAAATTCACTAGTGGGGCAGAAGGAGAGACCTAGTTCCAACAGAGTCTGGTCATCATGCATTAAAGTATGGGAGGATAGGTTAACAACTGTAAAGGCTGGCTCACCCATCATTTGTTCCTGGTGCTCTGCCGGATTCCTCTCCCACGCTTCTTCTCTGACTCCTTTCCTTCCTCTGCCCCTCCTTGTTTTTCTTTTACGCTGCCTCCTTCTTTTCCTCTTGCTCTTGGTGGCTTCTTTCTTGGTCCTTGGCTCTGGCGTAAAAAACAGTATTCTTCCAAGGTGGTGAAAGGAGCCTGGCCTGTTCCTAATGGCAGCTGTCTTTCATCCAGGTCTGAGACGTCTGAGCTGGATTCAGATGTTGCTGTTTCCTGTTGTTGGAGTGCGTATGTGCGCCTGAACTCCTTCCTGGCCACATCGAACCTCCTGCCAAAAGTTAGTATACGTCGTGTCGCATAATCAATTTTGTCTCTGGTGAATTACCACTTTTTCTTAGTTTTAATCTCATCCTCATATTTTGCTAGTCTCCCCTCCATATCTTTCAAAAATTTCTGTATCTCCTCCTGCTGGGCATGCTTTTCCAGCGTTTCCTTAAGGATTTTGATCTCCTCCACCACCTGTTCCAGTTCGATGGCTGCGTACTTTGAGAGTAGGCCAAGCATCTGTTTGCACGTAGATGCCATGAGGGAAGACCATTCCTCTAGTAATTTCGGGTGTGGATCTTGGTACGTAGGTGTTATTAGGATGCGCAGCCCCCTGGGAACTCTTCCGACTTCGATGTAATTGTCGAGTGAAATTACCTCCCAGCTGCGATTTATTTCCTTTTTACACAGTTTCTCATATGACGCCAGCGTTTGTTTCAGAGTCCTGTTATCGTTGCTGTTACCATCTGCTGCTGCTGATGTGTGGGATAGACTGGAGTCCTCCTCGTTAAACAAATCCTTTGCGACCCCCAGTCTCTTGCGAATCGCCTCACACATTGTGCTCTATTCTCAGTCTCAGTGTCTCTCTACGTGCTCCGTTGGTCACGCGCTGGTACTGCTCGTTGTTCCCGGCAGCCGCGGAGACGCTGTTACAAAGTAGCGCTTCCCCTGCTACAGTGTCAAGTTTGTTTGAAACCTTGGACATGAAAACCTGCCGTGTTCACCGCGTGATACAATCCACGCTCTCCACGGCGCCTCTGCCGGTACCTCTTTTGTTCAAGTACAAGTGCAGGCCACGTCCCATCGAACAATCGCCAACCAGCACTCGCCTCTAAGGAGAAGCGTGTCCCGGGAGCAATCGTCCAGTCAGACGTGACGGCCCACTTCCAGATCAGGAAAAGTTCTTTTGGCCGGCGGTGGGAATCGGAGAATCGGATACCTCCGTACACGATCTTTGCTGCTGAACCGATTTCATCCACCCAACGAGGCTGGTGCTGGGCAGACGGGAGCAGGACCCGTAAATACTTTTCAGAGATTTCCTCACCGTCGCGCCGCTGCGCTACAAGGAAGGCCCGCACACCAGGTTAGTCCAAGCAATGTTTATTGTTCACTGACGCGTTTCGACCTGACGGTCTTTCTCAAAGTTGGGGATGCATTCTGGCAGTGTCATCTTTATAGGCAGAGAATCACCGCCAAACACAAGTGGGGATAAACATAGGGAAAAGACTTTGGCATTCATAATACATCATGCCATAGGGAATTTAAAGAAAACAGACTCCCTGGAGTCAACAAACATAATGAAAAACATGTTTGTAAAAAATTTATGTCTTTTTCCCAAACAATATTACAAACAAAAAATATATAATTCGTTATGTGTGAAAAGAAATTAAATAAACACATGATTTAAACAAGAAAAAACAAGATCCTATTCGGTTTTCCATGTTAATCTGATGAGATGCAAGTGCATATTTCATAAATTGTAACAGACATGTCCTGAATGCCCAAAAAGAGGGGGGGAACGTCGAGCCTACTGTTAACTGATAATGATATATATATATATATATATATATATATATATAATCAAAACTCAACCTGAAATGTTATCAATATATACTGTCTCATATATGTATTCACATATATATATATATATTTTTTTTTTTTTTTTTTTTTGCAGCAATGTGGTTCCTGCCGGAGCGCGCAGCAGCGGGTGCAGGCGTGGAGCCGAACCAGTGGCCAATTTCAATTTTAACAAAAGACGCCGCACTCTGGAATCCGAATTAAGAAAGTTTTATTTCACAGACCCAGTCTGTCACACCGACGCGTTTCGGCCGAAACGCGTCGGTGTGACAGACTGGGTCTGTGAAATAAAACTTTCTTAATTCTGATTCCAGAGTGCGGCATTAAAAAAATATATATATATATATATAACAGTATATTATTTATAAAACTTCAGGTTGAGTTTTGATTATTTTTAATAATCGCTCAGGTTTGTATTTAATGTTCTTAAAGTCTCTATCTACAGAACATAACACACAATCTGAAGGCAGATTCCTTTAATACAAGTAGTATCTTTTATGGAAGCATTTTGAATTTCTCAACAGAGGGTGTTCTCTTTCTTGCATCGATTTTTGATGCTTTTAATTTGCTTCAAATTACATCAATTTCGCAGATAATCCATAGCTGCCAGTTTCTCTGCTTGTAAATTAAGCCAATTTGTTGCTTTTATTGATGTAGCAGCCGCTGAGTGTGAGCAGGTCTGAGTCCAGCCTGAAGGGGACTCTCTAAGCAAATGATGTAATTTCTCTGTGATGGTTGGAACAGCACTTAGTCACTTTGCAAACAAATTACAGACATGAAGAGTAGGCCAGGTCTGACACATGGGTAGCTGTATATAATGTCAGCTTTTTCTACGTGGCATCGTGCTGGGTACACAACCTTAAGCCGTGGTAGAAAAGTGGCCAAACCAATTAATGATTTAAAGAGCCATAGGAAGATTTATTTGGTTAGTTACATACGTGTTCATTCAAAAGATTGGACCATGGAAATATCTGCACTGCCGTAATAGGTATCTGCGCAGTGCCTTGAGTTGTCGAATGAGATTTTAGTCAATGGCCAGTTACAGAGGATATAGTGGAGATTCGTGAATATAAAGCCATAACATCACATACAGAGGTACTGGGAAACACGAAAATCGTATTATACTTTTCAGATCTCCCTATTGTTGCCAAAACATCAAATTCACTCCGCCTGACTTTTCATTCAACATCACTCACTCATGACTTGTCTTGGGGGACTTCAGTTACACATATCTTACACCCAAACACCTACAAACCCAGACTTAAGTAGCGCCAAAAAAAGATTGAAGTACAGTAATATTAAAAGCATGGTAACTTCAATTACGAGCATGAATTAAGGCACCAATTTTTGCCAGATCACTATACGCTTTAGAGAAGAAGCAAGACAGATTGCATCAAGGCTGCCCTTTTCCTAATTTCTTTGTTTCAAGCTTAAAAACAAGGGCCAGCTAAAAAAATACCTTGCTAAATGAATTGTTTTCAATCCAGCAGCATTGAGCCACTTTTTTGCAAGGTATGCATTCCTCATCCATCTAACTATCCCAGTCAATTCAACATCTATCCAAAGAGATAGAAACGGTTTTACTCAAATGCCCAGTGATGATACGGTAGGTGTGAGGTTTCATTGAAAAACTCTTGCTGGAATTTTAAATACACATCATAAGTATATGACAACATCAGCGCTAATCAACTATATGTCATTACATTGACAGAGTATTGTTTTCCCTGAGAGGTTGGGACTCTTTTTTCATAAAACCTCAAAACAATTAGATTTTATAAAACATTTTTTAATTTTGCCTTTGTGGCACCTTATACAATTTTCTTTCTTAATACAGAAAGTAAGTTATCTGGGTCCTATGAATGTCTTACATGTAAATGTGCATTAGGAATTGGCAATGAAACAATAAGAGGCGTTTCCAAGTAACTTTCTTAAGAAACACCAAATTGTTTAACATACCTTTCTTCTTCTCCCTCTTGAGCGTTGCCTTGGCAGCTGTTGTTGGTGTCGCTGCTACATCAGGTTGAGTGTTGATGTTCGTCTCTACTTCTGTGGACATGATGGGAGGCCAGCCTCACAACTCCAGAAACATTCAAAGCTCTTGCAATGATCTCCAAGATCTTTCCAAATGATGATCCTCAACAAACCGGCATAATCAGACCTGCAAGAAGATAAACAAAATGCACATACATTTTGAATGTGAACAATGACTGCCATTGACCTATTAAACTTGACACTGACATTCCCAGCTGAGCTAATCAGCATAATGATATCTATGAACTCATCATTCACATCTTTTATCACTTTCCTGGTTGGACTTATTGCTGTGGCCTCGAGCCTTATCCCCCTTCCCACCATGTCACAGGGAAGAATAATGCATTCTGTGTGTTTTCTCATGGCCTCTATGCTGATGATAAACACATTTTGTTAAGTTTTTTATGATTCACCCCTTGTTTTCACTCTAAGGCTCCCGACTCCCTTACAGCAATTCACCACTGGGGGGCAATTTATTTGATCATACTCAACTCATCTACGACCAAATTGATTCATTTTGTTACCGGATCCTCTCATTTTCTTTCCTCCAGACATTCTAATCCCAACATCATCAGAAACCTTGCCGTTTACTTCAACGCTCCTGTGTGCACAGATCCCTTTTTAACTATAGCTGTACCCGTTGTGAGATACCAGAGGCCCCATTGCACAAAGGGCGCACTTTCCCTGTTTGCGCCATGGTGCACCTTAAAACTGGTGCGCCATGCGCAAACAAGGAAAGTGCGCCCTATTACATTGAATGAGCTCCCCCCAGGGCAGCGCTGGCCCGGGCCAGTGCATTCAAGTGAAAAACAGAGCGACTTTGAAGCAGCCGCCCCCCCATGTTTGTTTAGGGATTAGAGATGTCCTTGCAGGTGGGTGCAGTGAGTGACTGCACCTGCCTGCAAGGGGATGTCTGTGGGGTCCATAGGACCCCCAATAGCCCATCCAGAGGGCTGCCAAGACCTTATGCCCCATATTGTTGTTATATAAAGCATTTCATGTGGAAATGTTCTTGTTAATCATAATAAATAAAAAATACACTGCTGAAAGTTTGATTTTTGGTTTATTAATAAACTAGCAGCATGTTCTTCTATTATACTTTTATTTGAGAACAAATCCTATGTAAAATACTAAAGAACTTCTGCAACAGTAAGAATCAGATAAGCGTATGAGGCAACCATGAGCGGATTGTGTAAAACAAGAAGGCTCACAGAGCTATGCATTATTAGGATTCATATTCAACTAATTGTATTATAGGTTAGCTAGAATTTTTCTCTCAGCAAAAATACAATTAATTTAATACAAGAGGACAAATATCTCACTCATCAGCAAAGGCCTCTAGGAGCAAAAGTACAACAGCCATTTTCTGGAGGTTTCAATACGTACATCAGTCAGAGAGCAGTGAGAGTGTTGTGCTTCATTTGATCAGAAACCTATCACATTTTAACGATACATTTGTGTTTTATTTGGCATTTAAATCTCTAATGAGCTCAGTAAAATACCTAACACAGTAGACCACAAGACAAAACTATTTACCATGAAATGCAACATACAAAGACTTGGTATTTTACTGGGCAGCACTGTTGACATATATTAAGAATATATTTCGAACTTTATCAAATAAAAATATATATTTTTTGTCACCACAATAGATTTTTGCCATTTAAAATATTTTTTATAATATTCCCCAAAATGTTTTAAAAAAGAATTACCATCAATTTTTTGTTGCTGAGCAATCGTTTTCTGATATTTTACATCCATTACTCAGCATGATAGAGAAGAGGTAAGTTATGTCATATCAGTGCAACTTAGTCTACCACCTGCAATGTGGAGGGAACAAAGCCAGGTGCAGCATTCATTCCAAATATCAAACAAGAAGGTGGAGGGGGTCTACAGAGAGGCACCTGATCTAACTTGGCCAACCGAGAGTTATATGTTGTATTTTTGTGTGTGTGGTGGATTGGGGGTGGATACTTAAATATAAGGAGTATATTGGACTGGAGCGCCCCTCATCTGAAACCTGGACAACATCTTACTGGACTTCAAATACCGAACAGAATTGTGTTGATAGCATTACTTTGTTAAACCTAATGCATGTAGCGTTGACCATACACCATTTAATCACCCGATTACATTTAAACAGAGCTTCCTTCATGTCCAGTTCCTTATGTGCAGATCCATCAATCGTCCAATAAATGAGTATCACGATGTAATCAAAGCAGTAACATGTTATGTTGCCCCATATGTGCCTCAGTTATTGTAGCAGCAAAGAAGGGGTTCATGGCCTCCTTCTCAAGAGGGCAAGGGAGCTGCATCATTTTTATTGCATTAAAACACATTTTAAAACCTAGATGACAAACTAGATGCCAGTTCACTTATGAACAGAACTGACTATTTTTTCAAGGCATTTTTTTCCTAGTAAGCTTTCTGTTTTATTTCATACCAGCAGTGTTTTGAGTTAAAGTAGCCATACTAAAGGTGCTTTCTTTCTTGAGGAACGGTGGCCAGAGCTGGTATTTTTACCCTATCAAAAGGACCCATCAAAGTTTTCTTTATTTGAACACAATTCTTCCATGAATATAATTGCACTTTAGTCAGTTTCAGACCTTGCTAATGTCAGTGAAATGGTGGGGTTTGTCAAGGATATCAACCAGGAGAGCTGCTATGCCTGGCTCGCACTTTGGTACCACTGGCATTTCCTCTGCTAAGCCTGATCTCAGAAGCCATGAAGGCAGTGGCAGAAACCTAAAGGACACAATCTTTAGAGGTTGACACTCCTTTCCCTAAATACAAGTTGATAGACTGAGTGTAGAGCAATGGGCCAAAGCAGGCATGCCACTGTAGATCAAAGGGCGAGTGATGTTACAGCCTAGCCTGCAGAAGTTTTTTTTTTTTTAGCAAACAGATACCAAATGTGTTGCAGGACTGGGTTGCTGACAATAATGTTCTATCAGAATATCAGGCAGGGTTCAGATCTGGCATTAGCACAATTGATCAGGTCTTTCGATTTTGCACCATCTATTGGAGAACCATTCTGATCAACGGGGTCGGTTTTATGTGGCCTTTGTTGATTTGTACACAGACTTTGATCTGAGCCACAGGCAAAAGCTGTGGGCTGTACTGGAATAGTTAGGTCTCCCAGGCAATCTGCTATCTATATTAATCCTTCTATACTCACATTATTATGCCCAAGTTAGTTAGGGCAAGGACGGCCAATTGGCTGAGCGTATTAAGGTTCAGAGTGGTGTTAGGCAAGGGTGTGTCTTAGATTCAACTCTATTATAATTTTACATCCATGGGGTAGCGAACATCTTGATAAAGATGGCTGTGATGCTCCTAGGGTAGGAGGGCAGAGAGTTCCTGCCCCCCTATTCACAAATGACACTCTCTTGTTATCAAAGTCCCCACAAGGTTTGCAGCAGTTGCTAAGGGAGTTCCATCTATTCTGCCAAGAGAGGAGAATGGAACTTAATAGCTCCAAAACTAAGTTTATGATCTTTAATGCAGCAAAAGCCCCCAGAGTTAAGTTGAGTGTAGGTGAGGAAGAGATTGAACATGTGAGAAACTTTGAGTATGTGGGCATTAAGCTTTACATAGGTTTATCATGGCTTCCCCAGATGCAGAAAAGTCAATTAAGCCTAATTCATTGATTGTGCAATATAGTAAAGATGTTTAAAGCCACGCAGACTAGAGCCATAGCCCCAGCATTCGAATTTTCTAACATCAAGACACAAGGGGCAGCTCTATATGGTGCAGAAATATGGGGTTACGCCAACTGCAATCTGCTAACAAATTCCTGAGATCCCTCCTTTCATTACCACAGAGCACTCCTTTAATCCCCGTCGGCTTGGACTTGGCTCCTAGGCAGATAGGTGTGAAAATATGCAACCAGCTTCTATTATATTGGCACCGATTATGGTCTAGTAAAGAACTTGTTTCCTACACATTGGGGATCAAAGACGTTTTAAAACTGCCTGACTGTCTAAAGATTCCTTGGCTTCAGTTTCTTATATGTCTTTGCTATGAAAACTGGGCCTTGAAAGATTTTGGCATCAGCCTGAGGATTTTCCCTTTCTAGGTGTTAGAAAAGTACCTTTGTCTAAATAGGGACTCTTGCTTCTAGTCAGGGTAAGGGGGATACACTCCTAAAATAACCCCTGCTCACCCCCTTGGTAGCTTGGCACGAGCAGACAGGCTTATCTCAGAGGCAGTGTGTAAAGCATTTGTGAACACATACAGTAATACAGTGAAAACACTACAAATGGACACCACACCAGTTTAGAAAAATAAATAATCTTTATCTAAACCAAAACAAGACCAAACGACAAAAATGACTAACATATAGAAAAGGGAAGGTTTAGGGACTGGCAAGTGTGTGCACTTGCCAAGTCGACATGGCAGTCCCAGACTGCACACAGGCGCTGCAATGGCAGGCCCGAGTCACATTTTACAGGCTGCTTCTGTGGGTGGCACAATCAGTGCTGCAAGCCCACCAGCAGCATTTGATTTACAGGCCCTGGGCACACATGGTGCACTGTACTAGGGTCTGAGAAGTAAATCAAATAACCAATCATGGAGTCACTAACCCATAACAACAGTTTACAAAAGGGAGCACTTGCACTTTGGCACTGAACAGCAGTGGCAAAGTGCCCAAAGCATCTAGACCAGCAAAAACACATGAGGCAACAGCAAAAAAATGGAAGGGAGACCCACGCCAATGATGCCAAGTCTAACACTAGACATATCATCAAACAATTCCTTTGGAACTATGAGACGGAGATGATATTTTGATCATGCAAGCAGGGGCGCTTGGTTGAAAATGTTCTTGGATTTAAAGCTTTTACCCTCATTTGAGGAGTTTATGGATTCAGTCTTCCGCCCTACCAAAAAACCTCTTCCCACAGTTTAGATATGGCACCCTAAACACAAAGTTATTCTGCAAAAAAATGGTAGAAGCTGGGAGATACTTCTGCACTTTGTCCTGTCTGCTGTGAAAGAGAAGAGTCAGTAGCCAATATATTATTCTTTTGTAGTGCAGAGGAAAAAGTGAATGGTTCCGCTGTGCCACAGGATCGGTTCAAGAAGATACATGGAGGCACTCGTAGTGATTGGAATACTTCGTAGTGACACAAGTGTACTTGTTGTTCACTCTGTCTCGGGTTTTTTGATGTCCGTTTGGCTGATCAGAAAGTTTGTCTTTTTTAATCTGTTGATGTGTTTTTGTGGACCTCCGTTGGAGTTCCAAAACAAAATAAATAAAAATTGATTGGCTGATCAGAAGTCATAGTGAGAACATGTTTGGTCAGTGTTGAGGGTGCATAATTTTGTATTTTATGGAAAGCCACTGGAAAATTTATAATCGTTTTTATAGACTAACATAATAAATTGGTTTTATTTTATATATTATATAATGAAATATGGTTACTGGAAGCTTTTTCATCTATATTGTATTGTAATTATTGTTGTAAATACTTTTTAATACTATTTGAAATTATGTGTGATTGATTTTATGGGGATTGTGTTTTTAAGGGATTTTTTGTTTTCCGAAACAAACTAATGTGGCGATTATGATGACACTTCCACTAACACACTGGTGAATCGATATACATGGGCTCTGTACACTTCCTTTTCCAGTGTCATAAATGGACTCGTCCTTACTCAGTCTGGTCCTGCAGTGAGGAGGGAGGATGGACAGGGAGTAGAGATGCTGCCCTCTCAGTCTTGGCAGCTGCTCCATGTGAAGCAAAGATTCTGGTGGGCCCTCACACCTCTATAATGCAGTGGCTCTCATAAGACACAAGGGCCTGATGCCGGTGGGTAGCATTCTGATGTTAGCGATGGAGTGCAGGGTCAGAAATGGAGATGGGGGGCAATTCTGAAGTTATCTTCATTCTGACTTTCCCCTCAAGCACTACTGTGTCTATTCTTGACTGCAGGGGGAGAAAGGAGGTGTAATAGGCACAGATTCCATCACATACTTCTATAAAAGATGGATGCACCCAAAGCTGTGCCTGCTATCAATGCCAGAATTTGAATGAGGCAAGATGCATGAACTCACATATTCTACTAAAACATAAGCAAATGCACAAAATAGATTTCCAGTCATGCCGGGAATGCCAGTTGCAGGTTTTATCGGGATTGCATGGTCGATGGGAAATCCGCGAACACAGTAAGCAGCTGAAATATCCCGGTGAAACACCGAGGGAGAACGAGGATTACTGGGTAAATGGGACCCAGACTTACTGATATCTCAGTCAGTTCCTCATGTCTCAGGGAACCTGAGGGTTCTACCAGTAATCCCTGTCAACTCTGACCCATGGAATTACCTGTACCATCTTGGACCTCCTAATGAGGGACAAAAATGCAAAACAAGTAATAATCAAATATTACAAAACAAGGAATCTATGAAATGCTCTACTGCTAAACAATTACCAACAAAAAACACATAATTAGACAATACACATTAACTTTACACCAACCTTCCAATATTTGCAGCGCATCCAAGTGAATCTTTGATTCAACAGTAAAAAAAAAAGCTGGTATTGTAACAAAAGAGTTAGATGTAAATGGAAATGTAGACATACCTGGCAATGATTTTTTGTAAATAATGAAAAACAGCAGTGATGGTAAAACATAATATATTAAAAAAAAGCTACATTCACGCATCAAAAGCAAATCAGAGCAGAGATACCTTGAAGAAAATCAATAATTTTTTCAAATGACTTCCCAACAGCGATGGTCCCACAAATAAACTCTAAAAGCACACTATAATGTTCAAGCTGCTTTTCGTACACGACTATAACACCACGTCTAAAGCTACAAGGCAAAAGTATGCAAATTGTACCTTAGGATAACCTTAAAATCTGTCCCAGTGCACCTGCTCGTATCCAGTCAGCAAAACCGTGAAAACTACTGAGCAAAGTTCATGAAATGGTTGAAGGTTAGGTTTATAAAGTTAATATTTCAGTTTCGGAGAATTCCAATCAGACGCTGGCTTGAAAAAAGAAAGCTTGACCTGGTCAAAGCAACACTTCTTTTTACAAAGAAGCATTCAGTACAAAGTCTGCTTAAAGAAGCTTGCTAAACCACATTTATTTATATCCTGGCAGCTGAATTCATAAGCTCTCCCTGGTTCTTTAATCAAATAAAAACACAAAAGGCACATTTAGACAAAAGTCTTAGTTTCACGCTAAAGAATCAGCAATATTCACACAAAATATATGGGACCAAAAATGGTGTGCAAAAGTGTGCAACTAAAAAACTTGTGATTAGAGGAGTCAAAAAGTTCAAGTCATGCTACAAAGCCCATGATCAAAGTATGGAATCTTGAAACGTCTGCAAAAGAAAGATGCACTGGCTTTGAAGAGATACATGCACTAAAATACACAAAACTACTTTCAAAAACCTTCTGTTGTTGCAGACCTGAGATTCGCACAGTCACAGGTTTTGTGACGGAAAGAATGTTTATGGTTGCGCAAATCTCTTTTGACTCCAGTCGCGGCTCCTGGAGGGAGTGCTGCGGGGCGGTGGGGCGGGGCAGGGGAGGGGCAGGGTGGGGGGTAGCAAACTCCGGTATACTGCCGAACGGAGTTAAGTACATAAATACATAAATAAAACGAATTACATTGCGCGCGCTGCAACGCCAAATGGCGATGCGGCGTGCGCAATGTAATTCGTTTTATTTATTTATGTACTTAACTCCGTTCGGCAGTATACCGGAGTTTACTACCCTCCACCCTGCCCCTCCCCCGCCCCGCAGCCCTGCAGCACTCCCTCCAGGAGCCCCGACTGATCACAGTACCGACTCACACTGAAACCGAGTTGTGTACCGTGACCAAACTACTCGTCTTTCTACAAACCCCACGTACTGACGCAACAAGTTGCATGCCCAACGTTAAGATGGCCGCCTGTGTTAGTTTCTTACCTCCTGAAGTCATCTACGGCTTCTCTGTCCTCAGCTTGTGCTCGAGCATTACCGCGAGCAAGATTCAAGCCTTAACGAAAAGACCTCAACCGCTGTAGCGGTCCCTTTTCTCTGTCAAAAAGGTATCAAACCTCAATCTTTAAATACTAAATAAAACATGTAAAGCCTAAACCGAAATAAAAACGATTCAAATTAAATTTTTCCCCATTTTTGTTTTTAAATTGATAAAAAAATCTAAAAATTGGATTCCATACACACATACTCACATAGAAAAACACTCAAACATCAAATCCAAACTACAATTAGAACTTTAGAATATTATAAATCTATCACACAAAAGACATGTACTTTTATGCTAGAAACAGCAACAAAGGAGGAAGAAAATGGCTGTCAAGGAGCTTTTATTGGACTGAGTGGTCTTTTCATTGTTGGGTTGTCAAAGTTATTTTTGGAATACTTTTAATGTTTGCTGCTGGAAGTTGGAAATAAAAGGTTATTGCATAATGCTAGCCTCCTGTCTTGCCATAAAATCTCTTTTGACTCACAAAAAGTTGTTCTGCAACTCTTTCTTAAAGGCAATTAAGAGAAGGCATGAAAGTGGGCGCCCCCTCCAACATTGTGATTCTCAATGACATGTATCAATGGCTGGGAACATGAGGTTGCAAATCATTGAATAGACATCGACCCTAGAGCTCGGGTAGTAACTGATTGACAATGGGGGAGCCGTCTCTGAGTGACAACTTTACTTTTGGGAATTGTGTTAGGAGCAGGGATATCGTAAAGATATTGGGTGCCCTGGGCCAAACATATTTTGGGGGCCCATGTTTGGAACAGCTTTGAATTTATGATACAATTTCAGGTATTTCATGCTCTCTTTAGCCAGGTCATTGACACTGCACAGGCACAATGGTCCACATTCTAACTGTGTTTCCATCTAATATTCAGGGATAGTGACATGAGTTTTCAGTTTTTTCACACAACAGCGGCTCGATAATATTATTGCAAATAATTTCTTTAAGACCCTCTCATTTCTTGTATGTGAGTTCCAGTTTTGATATAAAAGGAACTTTTTCTGGATGTTGTTGAAAAACCCAAACACATTTCTCTGCAAAATGCCTGTAATAGACTCCCACACATTACCCTGTCAAAAATAAATTAAAGGTAAACGGTATTTAAAACAATTCGAGTTTAAAAATCATTCAAGGTCATCAGGGCAGGACTGTGTGGAGAACAGAGTCTGATCTATCAGGGAGACCCCTGAAAGGCTGGGACCCGGGGCCAGAGCCCACTCTGCCCATGCCTTAAAATGTCTCTGGTCAGGAGCCTCGGAGAGGGACACATGCCCCACATGATGTCTTCCTAAATGACAAACGTTTTTTAAAACATCTCTTTCCCAATTAATAGACATTGGCTTGTCAAAAAAAAATTTCCATTTGGGAATGCAAATGCAGGGAGCATCCTTTCATTCTCAGCGAATGGCAGCGTGGCACAAAGAGTGACCTGCCTGAGTGATATTCATTAGACAGGTCATTATGTGACCCTCAGTACATGCACTACTTAAATGTGACCTAGTGGCACGTGGGTCACATCTCAAATTGCATCCCTGTCCGTGTTAATAGGTGTGTAATTTGCATATCCTGGTTTGCAAACAGGGTTTAGTACAGTGGGGTTAATGCATCATGACAGAGAATCAGGTTATGTAAATATCAGGTGTC
The DNA here is from genome assembly GCA_963921515.1 of Calotriton arnoldi. NCBI lineage: Eukaryota > Metazoa > Chordata > Amphibia > Caudata > Salamandridae > Calotriton > Calotriton arnoldi. The sequence continues at coordinate 279,879 of CAWUFW010002734.1, read as the reverse complement.
ATTAAGTTTGGCTGTAAAATTAAAGCTTATTTTCATGTCATTCATTGGTTCACAAATCAATACTGAAAACCTAATAGAGGTATAATTTTACAAAGCTTTTCCATATCCCAATTAGAAAGAATGCTTAATTTTGTATTAAAATGCATACACCCAAAATACGAATAAGTGTTAAATAACAACAACTATAAAACTAAATTCTGCATCTCTAGGATCAAACACTTAAAATCTGATCTTTGAAAGGATGTTGGCACATGTTTTGGGAACGTTAGCACTTGATAATCATTCATCTATCAACATATCTAAATAAACACATGACCAGGTGGGGTATTTGAACTTGAAATAGGTCTTATCTGCTTCGGAGCTACCACTAAAACGTGTAGACATCTGCAGTTATCCTTAACTACTCAACTACATTTTCCTTTCGAAAGACTAAAAAAATGAAAAAGCATTGGCAAAGTCAAAAGGTCTGTCCTTGCAGGTTGGTGTGATGGTTATTATTTTTTATTTTGTTACTACGATATGCCACAAAAAGAAAAAGAAACCATACAGCCACCTAAACATGGTCGCCATATGCTTGCAATAAAAATGTAAATTTAAAGTGATGTTTTCAAATTAGAAATCTTCCAGCTGCTCCATGCATTTTTTATTATTATTGTTTATGACACAACAAAAATAAATCACAGCCTAGTCAAGCACTCAAATCCCAGGCTGCTGCAATATTACAATGTCGTTTAAACACTTAATAACAGCAACTTAAAACAAGCATTTGTAATACAACAGGTCTCGCATTACTGATAGTTTGAGGTAATGGCATTGCAAATAATAATACAACACCAATAGCTCATACTTTCAGTAATGTGAGACCTAGTGCATTGCAAATGCTTGCGTAGTGAGCCAGGAACCAGTATTGTATGTCTCAGTGCAGTACCGCAAGCTGCTCCTAGAGGTTCCTAGTGAGCAAGGCACCAGCACTGCATGTCTAGGTGCAGTACCGCAAGCTGCTCCTAGAGGTCCCTAGTGAGCAAGGCACCAGCACTGCTTGTCTAGCTGCAGTACCGCAAGCTGCTCCTAGAGGTCCCTAGTGAGCAAGGCACCAGCACTGCATGTCTAGGTGCAGTACCGCAAGCTGCTCCTAGAGGTCCCTAGTGAGCAAGTCACTAGCACTGCTTGTCTAGGTGCAGTACCGCAAGCTGCTCCTAGAGGTCCCTAGTGAGCAAGGCACAAGCACTGCATGTCTAGGTGCAGTACCACAAGCTGCTCCTAGAGGTCCCTAGTGAGCAAGGCACCAGCACTGCATGTCTAGGTGCAGTACCGCAAGCTGCTCCTAGAGGTCCCTAGTGAGCATCATAAACTTTTGGTCACATATGGTACTGTACCTATTGGAGCAGGTCGGAGATACGTGGTGCACGCGACAACGTAGGGAGTACTCTGCGAACTATCAGCGATTACGAAACTATACCTTACCTCATTGAAAATATATTGCTAGACTTTGATTGGCGATGTAACATCACAGAGCGTTAGACGGAGTTCTTACTCTGCACATTATATATAGGAGCCAAAAATTACAGTACCTCTCAGATGTTTTGAGAGTGTTCATATTTTATATTGCCTGATATCTTGCCTGTCCAGAATAAACTACTGAGTGATACTGAGATGGATGACGGATCTCTCAGTATATAAGATAACCCCCATCCACACATGAGATTTTATTTGCAATCACTATGGTCCAGATGAAGGTGGTTATAAAGCCTACCCACCGAAACGTGTGTTGACCGTGACCGTCTATATGGGAAACCCTTTAAAGACAACACACTAGTGGATAATCTCTGGATTAAATCAAGCCACATAATTATGAAAAAAGGTGTATGTCAGTTGTAAATAACAGGAGTTTCCCACGCTATCTCATGTTTTTGTGCGTGAGTGTTTTTGTGTGTATTAGATTGTTCTGACTGGTGTGAATGATTGCTTGATGGTTGAGAGTGGGGTTATGACTAATTTTTACAATGTTATTTATTGATTTTTGTATGGTGTTCTGCCTTTTTCTATAGGATATGATTTCACACAGATATTGATTGTTTTGCATTTGTGCAATGTCACATGGTTTATCCTTTTTATATAAATTGTGATTTAAATGTACAATTCTGTTAACAATGAATTTGTATGATTAAAAAAAAGCTATATAAAATGAATCTTAAAATGAATGAAAAAATGATATCTATTAAATAAAATGTATTTTTGAAGAGTTTGTTGTTGTTTAGGTCTGTGCTGGGGATTCGTCATGAGTGTGAGCCCATAGTAGGCCATTTATAAAGAGATATAGGTCTGACAAGAGTTTCTTTTTGATAGACACATATGGTACTGTACCCTGCTGAAGATATGGTAAATCTACCCTACTCATAATGCATTGCATGCAAGACAGTACCACAAGTACATTCAAATAGCTATGTCCATATATACAATTAGTAGCTTTGAAATGTGACAAAGTATTATTATATTAATTCCGGATTAGGTTGTACTCTATGTGGAGCTGATGAAGGGGAATTAATAGAAGGTCTAATATAAATGTGAGATGTGCTAGCAAGTAAAGTAACCACTACCAAACTAGTTTAAAAAAAAAAAAAATGCTGGCTGTAATTAAAACCTAGGGCGTAACAACACATGTAACAGGGGGTGTCCTAATAGGAGGTTACAAGAAGAGACAAGGTGGTACTAAGGAGGGACTACTAAGCCTAATGACCAATGAAAAGCCGCCATTTACAAAGGACAGAGGCCAATTAAAAAGGTGGGTGAAAAGTAGGCGGAGCTTTATGCACATATCCCGAATACAGCATGTCTTGAAGAGACAGCGTAAGCACTGCCTAGGCGAGACCTAAAAAGCAGACAGACAATACATTCCCATGTGATCCCCAGACAGCCTCTGGCTTGATGCATAGTACTTCTTTGTCCCCTGTGCTAGGGTGCACTTGTTGGGAAATATATTGATTTCATGTGAGTGTCCAGTCGTGATCCCCTATAGTGACCTTGTAAATGTAGCCTGGTTTATACGTCCTATAGCCCTCTCTAAGTGAGCCTAAACCGTAAATGTGTGCTCATTTTAAGTTGCAGTATCAAACATCATATTGGCATTCATAGAGCAGAAGTGATCGATTGCTGAAATCTGGTACTTTTGCAAAAAAATAGCAACTCCATTTGCACTATTTTTGTTGAGTTCACCAGAGGGACTGAGTCAAGTGCTATTGGCGTCAAAATTAATGTTTGTACAGCGGCACACCATAGAGCGAACCGACTTCTGTTGTGTGCTTGCAAAACAAGAAAGGGAGAAAATAAATTTCTGAACTTTTTACGTTTAGTTTTTTAAACGTGAATTAAGGGACAGTGTTTGTTGAAGAATAGGAGAGCTACATTTCTGTTACATAAGTAGCAAAAACTGAATGATTTCTAAACATAAATTGCGTTATGTATGTTTAGCAATGGTTCCACCATAAACTTTGACAACTTTTGTCATGATTCAAAATATTTTTGCAACATAAAAAATGCTTTTCTCTCTTTCCCATTACAAACAAACGAGTGCATAATGGCTCTGCCCTACATTTGCCTCAGATTCCCCACAGCGGCCCTCCTATTGTGAAGTTTCAAGCAGACCACAGTGAATATGTATTTTGCATAATCCTGAGTAAGGGCAAAGTAGTGTTGTCTTTGAAATCTTGAGTCATGTAAATTGCCTGGCACACCAATAGAGTAAAACAGTTATAAAACAGAGAGGCATTGTTCTGCAGCCAAACAAACGTCTACCTTGGCCACAAGCTAGTAACAGCACTCCTGTGCAAATAAACGCAGGCCCCGCCAGGGGGCAGCAGCGAGGCCCTGGTCTGCATTCGACTTGGCAAGGTGGCCACCACCAGCCTTCCATGTGCATACCTGCTTTCTTGCTCCAGCAACCGCTAAGGCTGGTGTGGCGTGGAATGTATACATTATTTTCGAAGTATTTTGTCTCTTTCAAATGAGACGAGCACGCGCCCAATGTTGAATGAACCAATGACTGATTATATCCAAGAGTCAGACTGAGGAAGTGTCAGATTCATAACTAAAAAAATGCGACATACGAACAAATTTCGCAGACACAGAAAGAAGAGTCTCCATTTATTACACCGACATGTCTCGAAGTGTTATTATCTCAGCACTCAGAGAGTGCTACTACTGTAAGAGAAGACCGAATGCTCTCTTTCGTCCTCCTCCTCCCTCTGTCTGTCTTCATTTAAATTCATCGCCCTTTCTCTCGCTCTCTCTCATGTTAACTGTCTCTTTTCATCTCTGCCTTCACTCTTTATTGTCTCTCCCTCTCTATCACTTTCTCTCAAACTCTATCTCTCTCCTCCCAGTATCTCTTTCCACTTTATTGATCAAATCTAGCTCACTCATTTCAGCTTCTTATTTCTGCTTCTTCTCTGGCTCCCTCACCCCTCTCTTGTTATCTCTGTATGCCACTGAGTCTTTCTCTCTTCTTTCTCCTTTCCCCTTTTTCTCCGTCAATCAAGTGGCTCTCCATTTATATAGTCTTGGTTGGGAATTGGGTTACTGGTTAGGTGGGCAAAGCACAAGCAATCCCAAATTAGCCTGCACTGAGCCTCCTGGTTGCTTGGCACAAAAAGCAGGCAGGCTTATTTTAGAGGCAACCTGTAAAGTATTTGTGCAGCACTTCAAACAGTAAGAAAGTGAAAAAAACAACACAAGAAAAACCCCACACCAATTTAGAAAAATAGAATTAAATGTAATAAATTATTTGAGACACAAAACAACAAAATTCAAATGAGTTAGAACCAGAGATATGCAATTTTAAAGATTTAAGTGAAAAAAGTGCCTGAAAGCACAAAGCGTCAACTGTGGTTATCTAGTCACTCCGGACTGGGACAAAGTCACAAGTTCAGTATGACCGCAATGGAGTGCGAGCCGAATACACCAACCAAGTTAGGCCCAAGGTAGGGACCAAGTTAGGACACATCTCCACACCAGGATCTCACATCATCTAGGGTGAGCGACGCATCCTCGGCCAGGTCCTCGCAAACACTCCACAATCCGGATTTAAGGTACTCTTGTTCAGCTGGCCTAACTTGCATATCTCCAGTTCCACTGATTGGATTTTTGTAATTTTGGTCTCAAATAATTTATTACATTTTACTCTATTTTTCTAAATTGTGTTGTGTTTTTACTTTATTATTGTTTTGCTGCATATATACTTTACACATTGCCTCTATTTTAAGTCTGACTGCTTTGTGCCAAGATTCCAGAAGGTTAAGCACAGGTTTGTTGGGGACACTTGAGTTTCATCCTGACAGAGATTGCGGTTTCTGCTTGAGTAGGGCTTCACCCCCCTAAACCAGTAACCCAATTTCCAAAAGTATTTTCTCTTGCTCACTCCCTCTTCTTTCTAACTCCTGTCTTTGTTCATGCTTCATTCCACCTCTCTCTCACTCTCTCTTCTTTCTAACTCCTGTCTTTGTTCATGCTTCATTCCACCTCTCTCTAACTACTTATCTGCTTCTTTGTGTGACTCGCCCGTCTTAATTCTCTTATCCTAACTCTCACATGCCCAATATATCTTACTCTCATTTTCTTCTCCTCTTTACTGTCACTCTTTCTTTGCTGTTCTCTTCTTTCTCTTTGTGTTTAATTCTCCGTCATTACTCTATCACGCTTTTTCTTTCTTTGTCTGTCTCCAGCTCCCCCTGTGCCTTCCTTCTCCCAGGCTCACTATCACTTTCTATGTCACTCTTACTCTCTTCTCTGAATTCTCTAGGTCTCTTTCCCCCTCTTTTGTTTATATTTGTCTCTCTATCTTCTCTGTCAGCCTGACGCTCACTCTCCTCTCTCGCCTCCTCTCCCCCTCTTTCTCTCGCCGCAATGAAGGAGCCAAAACTCTGTCCTTCCTGCTCACAAGTGCCATTATACAAAATGGATTAGAAATCTAATTTAACCGCATAGGGTTTTTGTTCAAATATACAACTTTAGCTGCTCCATTGCGAAACAATTAATGATTGTTTTTCAGATAGGTATAGGATCAACATTTTTAACACTATCCTTCCAGGAGGAAAATAATTTGTACATCCAGGAGAAAATAATTTGTATAACAAATGTATAGGCTGTTTCACTTATTAGACAACTTAGTATGATACAACTTAGTACGTGTCTCTTTAATTATGTATCTCATAATTTTGTTTTAAACCCTGTTTTCAGTTTTGGGCTTTCTCGGTTTTATCACCATTGGGAGTCTAGAAGCACCTTTTAGTAGCCCTGCAGAACAGTATTACAGATTTCAATTTATATGTACATGCCTTGTGGTAGGCAATTTTCTATTTAAAATGTCAGATATAAAAGAAAGAGGTGCAACGTGTTTGGGATCATTCTAAAGTCTGTGTGTGATCCTTAAATGCCTGCTGCTTCGAGAAGGATCCCAGTGAAATAACTGCTTCTCTTAAAGCAACATCTGCAGTGCTTAATTTGAGCTGGTGGTTTCTGGAGCTCAGCACCGGCACTTAATCGCCAACACCGGCGCTTATAGTGCGAACTCGACCATTGGGTTTTGGAGCACTCTTCATGAGCACCGGTTAAGGACACATTCATTTTTGGTAGGCAGGGGGAGATTAAGTGATTTGGCCAAAATCACAGGATGTTGAGTCTACACCAAGACTGCAACATGTTTCCCCAGCGCCAAACTCAGCAGCTCTGGCCGTTACGCACACCCTCTCCCCACTTGTAGGGTTTCATGGTTAGTAGTTGGTTCTGTTATAGGCAGTGCTAATGGGAGTAATGGGCAGGTGCAAGCTGCCTCCTGATGAGAGCCCCGACATTTATTTTTTTCACAAATTAACCACTAATCGTCTGTGATGCAATAGTGTCATGAAAAAGGAATAATTATTTCGAGCCTTTTTAAATTACTTTCAATCAGCTAATCAAATGTATCGAGGTTGACGCTGCATAAAAACTCTTCCCCTTTGTTTATAAATTGGGGACATTGCAATCTCCTTGGCAAAGCTGCTGTCTCTTTAAATGTCTCAATACAGCAATCCGCTGTTTAAAGGCAACCAGTTACCTATTGCAAACTGTCTAACATTGCACCGTAGCCTTTATGGAGCAGTTAAATGCTTTTTATCCATTTTAACTCTGCAAATCATGCAGAAGCTCTCACTAGCTATCTTCTTTATGTGGTTTTTCCTTCATTTACCCATGCCCCGTCTCAACCTCATCACCCACTGTGCAATGATAATATGTGGATCTATATTACTAGTAAACACCCCCTACGAGTGCACACCACATCACTTCTCTATTGAATTGAACACACGTTTGCTTAAATGCTGCCCCAATCAATATCTGGCTGTCTCTATGTTGTAAATGTACTTGTTTTCAAGCTGAAAGACAAGTGTCCCTTCTGGATTCGGTGACCGCTACATAGATAGATAAGATCTTTCGAGTGAGGGCTCTATATTACAAATTATCAAGAGAGTCATAAATCTGATTGGGGGTCCCCCTAAGAATGAATATGGATCCTCTTCTAAAGAACCTATTCAAACTATTTCAGTGTTCTTATTCCCATGAATAAATTATAGCAGTAATCCCTAAGTTCCTATACACTTTAAACAATACATCTGCAATTGTCATAGGCAGTGCTTAATTTGAGCTGGTGGTTTTCGGTGTTCGGCACCGCACTTAATTATCAACACCACCGCTTGAGACAGTCTGCTACACGTTGGCGCTGTCTGGGTCATTTAAAGATGGCCACAATAACAGGTAATTATTAATTCAATATATTAAAAATTACTATTACCTGCCGCCAAAGCCATTCTCATAGCTTTGGGCGCCTGAAATAGTCCGAATTCTCAAATTTGCAGAAGTTGTCGTAGCTGTGTTGTTACTATCATTGGCAGCATGGCAGGGGCAATGTGTGATGCAAGCTACAGTGGACTCCTGACAGAGCCCTGGCACTTATTTTTTTTACAAATTAAGCACTGGTCGTAGGTCGCGCTCAGGCAACTGACAACACAAAGAGCAAATTTATAATGAAGAAGCATTCCAAGCCAATCGACAAACCATTATTTGAAAGAATCATACATAGTGTAGAACAAAGAGTAGAAGCAGCGTACAAAATATGTAAATTCCATCTGATTATATCATCATTAAGAATATTAATTGTGGGAATCCAATTATGTGCCCATTCAGATATTGTTTATTTTAGTTGGTTACACAATCGTAGACATTTACATACTGTACACTATCTTGGTTTGATATGTCCTTTTTTCAGCACCCTCAGTATCAGAAAATAGTGTTTTCCTTCCTTACAAATGTACTTGCTTGATTCCTGCATTTTGGATAAAATGTTTTCTTAAGTATGGTGAAACAACCACGTGTGTGTATATTTTCACTGATATTTTTTAGCCTGTGTACCTTATTGAGGGGGCTCCACAAAGATCTGCTTAGGATATGTTGCCTGTGACCAACCTTGTCTTACCTAGTAGGCATACACCACAAATCAGACTCAGAGACTACTCTGCTTAAATCCAACAAGTGAGCCCCCAACTACTAATCCATAAGATTCACCTAAGTGATAAGGCTCATGACTCTATCCCTATTCAACACTTGGTTCTCTAAGGCCGCGACAAAGGCTTCTCCGTCAAGGAACAGAGGGCCAGATGTACGACCATTCCATTTTGCGGGTTGCAAATTGCGATTTTTTGCGACTCGCAAAACAGAATGTACTAACGTGTCTCAGACACATTTTGCGATTCCCACTGGGGTAGCAAATGACCTGCCTCACCAATATAATTGAGTCATGTCGCAATTTGCGACCCATTGGGAATGGGCTATATTCACAGGGATGGTGGTCTGCTGCGGACAGCAGACCACCATGTCTGTGTTTGCTTTTTTAAATAAAGCAAAGTGTTTTTTTCAAATGCAGCCCGTTTTCCTTAAAGGAAAATGGGATGTGTTTAAAAGAAAAAAATGAAAAGTTTTATTTTCATTTTTAAGGGCAGCCAGAGGTCCCTGAGCCCACTGCCTGCTCTCAAAAATATTTTGCTGCCAAACACGAAGGGGAAGGGACCCCTTCCTGCTTGTGACTGGCTTACCACCAATTTAAAATTGGTGGCAGCTGGGATTGTTTTGCGACTGTATTTGCGGTTGCAAAACAATCGTGCATCCCCCTGCGACTCGCTATTAGGAAGGAAAGCCCTTGGCATGCCCCTTCCTAATAGCGACTCGTAAACCCTATTTTGCAAAACGGTATTAGGTTACTGATATCAAAGGACAAATCACCTGAAGGACCACTGCACGGGAACGCCCAAAGCCCCGTTTTATCATGCACTGGTGTCTCATCATGCCTGGCCATATCTCCCAGGTGGGGCAATCCATCCTGGATTTGGTTATCAGCCTTGCTCTTGTGTACTACTCACAGCACTGTTTTGCACATGTGCGCTAATTTGCAGCTGTGAAGCTACTCACCGGACATGCTCACAGGTGGGAGGGCCTGTAGGCCATTTGCAGGGAGGGGGTAAGCTAAGAGCATTGATTTCTAAAGTTTTTTTGTGTTATATGTAGGCAATTTGATAAGTGTCTTGCAAGATCGACATGTCATGAATAGTAAGGGCTAAGACGAGGAAGGAAATGAGGAAATAATATGGTTTGTGAGAGTAATAAGTTACCGACTCGCAAAGTAGGGTTTGTACATGCTACAGCCCTTTTTAGCAGTTGCAAATTGCCCAATTTTCAGTTTGTAACCCCTAAAAACGGTAGTACATCTGGCCCAGAAAGTGGCTGGAATTGGGGATCTAGATTTGTCAACATTTACATACCCCTGGAGCTTCTGGCCATTGTCAACGGGAATATTATGCAGCGACCAGCGGAAGGTTTTCGGTAAAGGTGAATAACTTCGCATGGTGTCCAAAAATATAACAACAGCCAGTTCAAGGAAAACAATTCCCAAATATTCTCTGCATTATTGAGTCAAAATATTTATGATAGTTACTCCCTCCATCACCGAGTGAGTCACCATCACTCAAAGCAAAAAAAACATAGTTATGTTGTTTTTGCTCCAATGTACGAGGAAATCAACAGCTCCTGAAAATATACAGCTAAAAGGGAGATGTTGCTAGTGAAATATCTGTCACTCTGCCATTTTGTTAGGCTAAAATAAACCACTTTAATAGCCTGCAGTGGAAAACTAAGCCTGGCCTGTTCCTTGCGGCTGCACTGTTGACTTTGAAGGAGAGCACCCGCCCAGACATCAGTGACTGGGGCTTTTGTAGCAGGTGCTGAGCTGCCAGTATTTGACCCTTCCTGTTGAGCTCTACTTGGAAAATTGTGGCTTGAGTTATTTTTAAAGGAGAAAAGAAAAATTAGGTTTAAGTTATTTTTTAAAAGAAAAGGAAAATGGCTGACTAGGTTTAAACAGAAAAAGAGAAATGGGGTGTAATTCTTCGAAAGCATTGACTTAGACACACATTCTTTATTATTTAATGTTAATGAAAACCTTAGAAATGAGTAGACAACACATCTCCATACCAAAAAGTAATCAAAGAACGAAAAAGAAAGAAGCTGGAAAATGAATTTATCTAATAAAATAGTACACTGCTTCTTTAAGGACAATTAGAATTGTCTCGAATGTTGCATACATTAAGAGTGGTTAGGAATACTGAGTGCTCCAGACGTCATGCTTTTCGTAAGATTCTTTAATTGGATCCTTTCTCTAGTGAATAATACATTCTCTCATTAATATCGCCAATAAAATCTTTTTGAACTAGTGTTTTATTTTCACCTGATAAATATTCTGAGCTCATGAACAGCACTATAGGTCTAATACAGAAAAAATGAAACGGGGGGGGACTGGGGGAAATGCACCAAGCGCGAATTTCTACTTGTACAAATGAAACAACTGTGCAATGCAACAATAATGCAACGTCAGAGCATGAAAAATATGCCCTGTGCAATCTAATGCTTATTGGCACGTGCAAAATGTTTATGATAGAACAGAAACCAACATATTGCATTTGCTGTCATCTGTCGATGGATAATGTGCAATACAAGGGCACTTAATGACTTCTGGGGTACCAACGCACTGAACCGAGCTCAGAAGAGTTCTAAATTAACCTTGCCCTTCGGCTGAATGAAATTACACCAAATTTGGCAAAAAGCTAGATCTTTCCCGAGAAAGCGTGCTGTTTGTGATTTGGTGAAAATCCGTTCAGCCATTTAAGAGGAAATAAAATCTATAGTTATCTCGCGAAGCGGGACTACAGTGAGAGTATAGAGGGAGTACCGAGGGAGTACCAAGTACCAAAGGAAAAACCGACAAATGAAGCACTCTGATCGACCGTGGTTTGAGGGGGGTTGGGATAGTTACGTATGGCAATAAAACCTTACTTCATGTTAAAAAACCTGAGAAATTCACCGAAAACAGCAAAGCGTAAAGTGATGTTATAGTTAGACATGTTAATATCTTATTTTACATTTAAAACAAACATAGAAGTTCACCCAAAAAACTATGGTTAAAGTAATGTGACGTGACTGGTGTTCACTTAGCACACAGAATTTGCCTGCACTGAAAGACCTGCTTCGGAGGGATCATTCACTTTTCTATGCAGAAGCCTGAATATGTACAAGAAAATGGTGCTTATCTCTGCTGCTACACGTCCAGAAATAAATTAGTCCCCCAAAATGTTCCTTTACATGTGTTAATATTACCTAGTTAAAGTGTTCCTAGCATATGAAAATTATGTAGCCCATGACTTTGTTTTAAAATAGTAATTTGTCTACCTAGTTTACAGACTTTTAGACAATAAATATATATTGTTAAACATATTTTAACATTGCTGTATATTTAAATCAAAATCAAAATTATTTTGAAGCCATTGCATGTTCATACAGGGAGATGTAACTAGTGAAGGAAAGAAATGGAAGATATAAAAATAAAAATTAAGCAATCTATTCAAAAAGGCATTTTAGAATACTTAAATTAGTAATCCTGTAGTACTCTTTTACGTACTCTTACATGCCTTTGTGAATTGCCCACCAGAACATCTAAAATGAGAATATTCATATATAATTAATAAAACAAATAGAAAGGACAGTGCCTGTCTTTTCACTTTTGCTAGTAAGGAGTTGGACATTTTTGGTCCGATTCTCAAATGCATGCAAAGGTGTGCAAAAGAGTAGTCCTGTAGTACTGTTTGCCATTCCCAAAAATGCTTTTGTGAATCGGCTCAGAAATGTCTAAACAACAAGTCAGATAGTCTCAGTACCAAGAGTAAATAGCTTCTTGCACCTCAAAAATATCTACTCCCATGTTTTTAAATGGAAGATCAAAAAGCCAGTTTCTACTAAATAGTATTTTAAGATTAAGACGATATTAAGCAACAGGGAAGATGGACAGTGTGAGGGAACATATGTGGGAGGTGGGTGTGTTACGTAAGTGGGGACCTCTCCCATTAATTATTTTAGCCTGTCTAAAAATTATGTCTAAAAAGTACTTGAGACCATCTTCAGGACATTGTGTCGATTAAAATACATTTTAGATCCCTTATTTGTAATAGATCCAACATGTAGAACACAACAAAAGATTAATAATTACAATCTGATAAAAACAAATGAATTTTGAAGCATGCCACCAATAAAACCATAATGTGAATCAATCTGCAAACAGCCACCTAAGGTGCAAGAAGCACTTGGAAGAAGAAATGGTTCCCAAAGGCTAAGGTTGAAACTCCAAAGATGAAGTACTTAAAATGAATAAGACAAATAAATTTGAGAAATCCCACCTCACTCATGGAACCATGCAGTAGAAGATAGTGCACATAAACAACAACCACAAGTAACCCTTATATCCATTAGTATTACAACACCACAGGGCAGACTGATCATTCTTACAAGGAGTAAATCCAGAAATGAGGCACATAAGGAGGAAACTAATGTTCCAGATCAACACAGTAGTTAGCGATATTAATCAAAAAGACAGAGTCGTTATGCCGACGCCATCACCTAACCAAAAATAAATCAAAGAGTCCTTATTCAAAAGTAACTTACAGAATCCGTAGTACGATCAATCTATGAATACAAGAAAACCTAAATCTTATGCAGTGCTTAATTTGAGCCGGTGGTTTCCGGTGCTCCGCACAGGCACTTAAATATCAACACCGACACTTATAATAGTCTGCCACATTGTGGCGATGTTTGTCTAATTTAGTGTTGAACACAACAGCAGCTGTTTATTAATTCAAACTACATTTAAAATTACTAATACCTGCCACCAAGGGTGTGGAATAGTCTGGATTGTCACTCTTGTAGGAGTGGTGATGCTTAGTAGTTGTGTTGGCATTGTCATTGGCAGCGCTGGCAGGGACTATCAGCTGCAGTGGACTCCTGGCGAGGGTTCTGGTGCTTATTGTTTTACAAATTAAGCACTGATCTTATGCCTCACAAAACGAATGTACACCAGAATTAAAAATACCAAATAATGGGAGGACAGACAAACAAGAACCTTACCAGTATTTAGAAACAAAAGCGCTCACATGATAACACCTGCGTGTAACGATAAAACTAGGAGCAAGGAAATGAATCCAGCCACCACCATCAGGGATAAACCATAACACATGAGTATGTTCTGTACTTGTTTTGTATTTCAATTCTGTTTCGACGTTTTACATTTTACAACAGTAATATTAACACTGTGATATGCCATAACCTGTCCAAAGGGATGATGTGTGCTGTAAAGTCACAGCTTAACACAAAGGATGTGCAAAACTCATAACAAAAAATGGAAAAATACATCAATGATGAAGAAATTTACCAGATGACACTATGCATGTAATGAGGGAGTGAGGTGGATGAACGTATGGGCACATGAAAGGACTACAGTCGACTTCCCATAAGTATTTTAGTCCTTCCTATAAGTGGACTAGAACATATATGGAGAATAAACAGTGGCTATACAGTAGCAAGCAAATTTATGCTTAGTCCAGTGTAGATACATGATGCCTTACATCTGTACCATTCCTCTTCAGTCATTTTGGTGGGTGTCACTGGGGAGGGGATAAGCCTCTGACCCCTGTCAGACAGCGCACAGAGGGCGGTGGGGGGAGGGGTTGGTTCTGTCAACGGTACAAGGGTCTCGAACAGTGAAGTCAGCTTTCTCCGTACATCGCCAGGAAAGTGATCATACCGTGAGGAACGTGGTGGTTTGGTCCTGGATCATTCTGTAATTTTTAATATTACATATTTATTTTTAAGCCGTTAGTTTGACACAGTGTTCTTTCACAAAGGGAACAGCTTATTGGGAGGCCTGGGCGGTTTTTCGGAACTCTGCAGAGCAGGGCTGGACTGGCCGTAGAGTGCACCGGGCATTTCCCCGGTGAGCCGCCAGGGTGGGGGCCGGTTTTGGGCCCCTGGGGGGGCGTTTTTGTTACAGGGCTGTTTTTGCAGCATAGCTGCAATATCGGGCCCGTAACAAAATCGGCCGAAACCGGCCCTGGCAAACAGCTCCGCCACACCCCCAACACCCCGGGGGGCCGGCCGAGCACTCTGCCAGGGCTGGTTTTGGTTTCCAGTCAGAGTATGGAAAACTCCGCAAACTCTGCGAACGGAGTTCACCACCCAGGTCTATTTATTGGAAACAGTATGCGAAATACTGCACTATACTCTTTGGTTGTATGTGGACATGAAACATGGATTTTTGAAAAAAGCACATTCTTTTTGAAGAAAAAGATTGTTTAACAATGGGCACTGATTACAATAAAACTGGGATGACCTTTCAATTGAAAAGGCAATTATTGCTTCCCTACAACTTTTGACCTCATGGACGGAAATGCCTGAAATTTGCTACATCAATAGCTTAGTTAGCTAAAGTCTGGCATGCCAATTTTTGTACAGATTTGTTTGGGGCAAAAACGCTAAAGGGGTGGAAAAGAAAGTGTTTTTCCATTTCTGCCCATGCCTATAGCCTACACCGTTAAATAGCTTTTGCAAGGAGGCGTGGCTTGCCTGACTCTAAGATGGCCGCAGCCTAAGAGGGCTCCGGCCGTCGCCTTAACTATCCTGCTATAATTAGCGCCTTCTGCTCACCTGGTCACTGGAAAATCGTGGGTGCTGGCATCAGAAGCAGCGGTGACCACTCGACGAAAGTTTGGAGGTCCCACGATCCTTGGCGGCAGTCCTACAGGTTAATGCGCATTCACGCCTGCTCTGAAGTCTCCAGCGGCCATTACGCGGGCTACGAAGCTGCGTGGTTTGGGCTGTGCCGTGCAGAGCTGGCCCCCTGCATTCAACGGTAACGCATTGTGTCCTGGCCGGTCGCGCTGCGCATGATTCCGTGCAGCGGTCTCTGTGGCGGTGCGAGAGCTGCCCTCGCCTGTGGTTGCGGGATCAGCGGGGCGGAGCGCTTGATCTGCTAGGCCCGGGTGCGCCGTGTCGCACGGCTTGAGCTTCGCTGGGGCCAACATTGCAGAGGTGCCCTTGGTCGCGGGCTTGGTGATCCTAGGTGCGCCGTGACGCATGCTGTGACAACTCTGCCCTGATCGTTTGCCCCCCTCTACCTTGTGGCGCGTTGGGGCCTCGACAGGCATTGACGGTGCTTGAATTTGCCTAGGTGCCTCCGAGAGTTACAGCGGCTGGGCGTGGAGTAGCCCGACTGATCCTGCTGGGAGACTCTGCCTTGCTTGACCTCGAGGGACTGCGGAGGCCGGACTGTTCAGCGCGTGGCCGTGACCACGCTGTTTGCTCGGCAGGGAGTCTGGGCCCCGTGAGCCACTCCCTAAGACTGCCTGTCGCCTGCGCTCGCCCCCTCCACATGTGGTTCACCTAAGCGGGCACTGACCGGACTGTGGTGCCTCTGATGCCTGGGTGACGCCTGGAACGTATCTGTGCGGTAAGAGGGCAGGTGGGAGCTGCACGCTGTATTGCAGCGCAAAGTGGGAGTCCTACCTACCGCTAACTGTGCGTTTAGCCATCGCTCTGGTGAGCCTGGCCCTACCTGGACTGGGTGTTCGCATTGCACTGTCACTCTCACTTACGCTCTGCTTGAAGGACATTATTCTGGGACTGGCCCTACCCACAGTGCTCCTCTGTTTACACTACCTCTGCTCATAGCAAGTTGTGGATCTGGTCGTCTGCTCCAGCATGCTCCCTGCGGCTTTGAGGCACCTTGCTCCCCGGGTCCTGCCCAGCTATCTGCGCCACATTTCCACACGTGTCCGAGGTGCCGTTACTTGCCCTACGCGAGGCCTTCGTAGGTAAGATGGGAAAACCTGACAAATCCCAGACAAAATTGCACTTTGAAGGCCGCAAATCATCCAGGCACCGTGAAGACGACCGTGACTCCACCGCTTCTGAGCCCCACGAGGAATCTACCGCACCAGAGGGCGACATTCGCCAAATTCTTGGGGCTATGCAGCGCAGTCTGACGTCCATAGATGCTAAAATGGACGCCCTGGTATATCGCATGGACAGGATGTCGGAGAGAGTAGACAAACACGCAGAACGGATCGACATGGCAGAGCATAGGATAGCTGATGCTGAAGAAGTTCAAATCGATATGGGGAGCGCGCAGAAGCACATGGAGAAACTTCTCACGTCTCTGAAAGATAAAGCGGAGGACATTGAGGCGCGCTCTCTGCGCAATAACGTTCGGATTTTAGGCCTAGCTGAATCTACTATCCATAACATGGAGATCTTTGTCGAAAAGCTGCTGGTGTCCTTACTGGGTCGAGACACCTTCTCTGACGCCTTCGTCGTTGAGCGGGCCCACCGATCACTGGGGCCTCGTCCCCCTCCTGGCGCTCCACCTCGGTCTGTGATCGCCCGTCTGCTCAACTATAGGGACAGGGACGCAGCCTTAAAGCGTGCTAGAGACCTGAAAGCCCTGAGGTACGAAGGTTCCGATCTCTCATTGTTCCCTGATTTTACCCCACTTGTGCAGGAGGCTCGTAAGAAATTTGGCCCGGTTAAGCGCAAACTTAGGGAACTGCAGCTTGACTATGCGATGTTATACGCGGCTCGGCTCGGCTCCGGGTCACTCTTGATGGCCGACCGAGACTCTACGCGGACCCCAGTCTGCTACAAAAAGATCTCAAAAAGTACAGTGCGGATCATGGCAACAAATCTCCCAGATCACCATCTTTGGAGACCTCTGCCGCTGCAGGGGATGCAGTGCTGGCAAGCACGCAGGGTCCGGGTGCCTCGGGATCTTAGAGGCCTGTACAAAGTATATATCTGTGTTCCGGAGTGGTGATACATATGCCCTGATATAATTCTAATGTGCTCATGTGTGACTGCCAGTATGTAGGAATGCAGTTTGCCGGCACCATAGTCTAATGAAGAGTAATACTGGTGCCCAGTTGACTAGTTGGTTTTTATTAGCAGATGGCGACATCTGGCCATCCAGTAACACCGGGGGTCGGGCTGCCATAGCCTTTGTGTGCATTCCACCTGGGTTTAAATTGTTGGGATGTTGTCCCAGTTGGGGACAGTCATTGTCATGGGAGGGAGGGGGGCTGGTTAGGATCACAGAACTTGCCATGTCTATCTCTTTTGACGTGGTGTGCGTGGGTTCTAGGGGGGGGGGGTTTCCTTTTTTTGTCATTCTAATGTCTTGTTGTAGGTCTCAACAAATAATGTTCACAGTGTGTACGCAGGTCACAGCATTGGTCAGCAATTGGTCGTCAAAAATGAGTAACCCTTGTTATGTCAAAACCTAACAATAACAGTGCTTCTATTAGCTTCCTTTCCTGGAATATTAGAGGTCTAAATGACCACAGGAAAATACGCAAAGTGGTAGCGTACCTCTATCGCCATAATATTGATGTGGCTATATTGCAAGAAACGCATCTCTCAGCAGCGACTGGCTTATTATCCCAAAGACGTATGAAGGGAAATTGCGTAGCTGCTGGTTTCTCCTCGCATGCTCGGGGGGTGCTCATATGGGTCCGCAGGAATTCAGGCATTGAGCTCCAGGCGCTAGAGGTGGATACAGGTGGTAGGTTTGTACTGGCCAAATGTCGGAAAGAGCACTTTAATGTCCTATTAGTGGGGGTCTATGGGCCCAATTATGATGACCCGAAATTCTATCACACCCTACACCACAAAATATCACAACACTCTCACTTGCCTATCCTTTGGGGAGGGGATTTCAACTGCACAATGAATCCTGACCCTGATCGCTCCAGAGGGCCTCCCAGGCCACCTTCGCGCGCTGCGCAGGCTGTCGCTGGTATAGCTCAGGCCGAGGGGTTGCGGGATGTTTGGCGTCACCTATCACCATTGGGCAGGGATTATTCTCACTATTCTGCTGCGCATGACATTCATACAAGGATCGATTACTGGTTTGCCTCTATTACTATACTCTCTTCCATTGTGTCCTGTTCCCACATGGCCCGTACATTGTCTGACCACTCCCCAGTGCTTTTAAGTATGGAGCTCCCAGATGCCCTTCTCTACAAACGGGTGTGTCGCTTTCCCCAATACTCCCTGCTGGACTCTGTCTTTCAAGCAGAAATTGGCGCAGCCATAGACAAGTTTTTTCTCACTAACTTGGGCAGCGTGGCAACCATGTGCTCTATTTGGGAAGCCTTTAAGCTGTATATCCGAGGTATCACGATCTCTAAACATGCAGGTGTCCTTCATTCTATTCGTACTCAATTGAGTAATATCGAAAGCACCCTAAAGGACTTAGAGGGTAAGTTGCAGGAATCGGGCGATTCACAGATTCTTGCGCAGATTCAGACAAAAATCAGTGAATTTAATGGATTTGCAGAGGATGAAGTTAAACATTTAGGGAAATATGCAGTGGCCAGAGTGTATTCTGAGAGCGACCGACCCAGCGCCACACTGGCAGCGACGATCAGACCAAGTAAGGGTGATAGTCACATCACTAGTGTTTAGGATGGTAATCAGGTGAAGGTAGAGGGCACTCCTGCGGTTCTCAACGCATTTGAGGACTACTATACGGGGCTTTATACTTCCAGAGGAGCATCCACACCCGACTCAGACAATGAATATCTGTCCTACTTGACGATGACTTGGTTGACAAATAGCGACAGGGAGCGACTCATAGGTCCGTTGAGACCTACAGAAATTAGCGCGGCGCTGAAGAACATGCCTAACGAAAAAGCCCCAGGGGCGGATGGCTTAACAGTGGCCTTTTATAAGGCTTATCAGGATAAACTGCTCCCCCATTTAGTGAATCTGTTCGAAGAAATGCCCAAAACGGGTATAATGCCACCATCTATGAGGGAAGCTACAATAATAACTATGCTCAAGCCCGGAAAGCCTCCTGAATATTGTTCATCCTATAGGCCGCTATCCCTTCTGAACACGGTACGAAGCTCTTCGCCAAGGTGCTGGCAAACAGGCTTGCCCCCCTTCTTCCTAAGGTGGTGGGCCCGGAGCAGACTGGTTTTGTTCCAGGGCGGTCCTTGTCCAGTAATCTTCGCGTTCTATTTGGCACCATAGCGCGTATTAGTCCCCATGTCAAAGCG
Source organism: Calotriton arnoldi (assembly GCA_963921515.1). Classification (NCBI taxonomy): domain Eukaryota; kingdom Metazoa; phylum Chordata; class Amphibia; order Caudata; family Salamandridae; genus Calotriton; species Calotriton arnoldi. The sequence goes on along the minus strand of CAWUFW010002734.1, from coordinate 260,371 downwards.
GCAGCCCTATTTATAGATATTGAAAAAGCTTTCAACTCTGTCGAATGGCGGTTTTTATATGCAGTCCTCCGGAGGGTGGGAGTCGGGGATGTTTTTATCCAGCTAGTGGAAGTGCTCTATGCCCGCCCGGTGGCCCAGGTGAGGATTAATGGTTTGTATTCACGTGCTATCGATATAACAAGAGGAACCAGGCAGGGCTGCCCCCTGTCCCCTCTGTTATATGCCCTGGTAGCGGAGCCTCTCCTGTGCGCGATGCGCGAATATCACGCATACCGGGGAATCCGGTCCTTGAATTATAATCTCACCATCTCGGCCTACGCCGATGACACGCTGCTATACATTAGGAACCCGGAACAAAATCTGACTCCAATGCTGCAAGAAGTGGAACGCTGTAGCCAACACTCAGGGCTTCACATTAACTGGCACAAGTCCCTTATATTTCCGCGTACTCCTTGCACGGCCCCGGTACAGACTGCTTATCCCCTGGAGTGGACCACAGATCCGGTCAGGTATCTGGGCATTAAAATTCACACAGATGCAGATCTTGTTCTCTCTGAGAATTATGGTTGAGCAGTACAAAAACTAACGGAGGTGGTAGAGGCATGGATTAAGCTTACTCTGTCAATGGTAGGGCGGATCGCATTGACAAAGATGGTGATGCTTCCCCGCTTTCTCTTTCTGTTTGTGAACATCCCGATTACTCTGCCTCAATCCTTCTTTCATACTCTGCTTGTTTTGTTGTCCCGACTAGTGTGGGCTGGCAAACAGCCTAGGGTCAAGTGGGATATCCTTATTAAGCCTTTTGCTGAGGGTGGATTGAACGCGCCTGACATGGAAAGATATTACAGAGCCGCACAGACCCTGCACGCTCACGTGTGGATACATGGGCCTAGCAATCTACCGCAGCGACTTCTAGAAGATAACATGATCTCCCCTATCCCTCTTCTGAGGATGCTTACTGGGGCCTCGCGGCCGGCCCCGCGCAAATAGATCCAGTAAACTGCACAGGGCACCAGCTTAGTAGAATAGCTAGGAAACACAAGTTACAATTAATATACTCTGCTAAACTCCCGATACAATGGTGCGATTGGCTCCCCATTAAGGAGGACGGGGCCGTTCTGGCCACCCTGTCCAAATTAGGGTTGCAGGTGCTGGGAGATATTTTTCAAGAAGGGACGGTTAAATCGTGGGATCAGGTGGCAGCGCCGGAACGTCACGCCACTGGATGCCTTTCAGTATTTTAGGTTTCGCAACGCCTTGCGCGAGCTGCTGGGCCCAGAGTTGCACGAACCTCCAGGTCTACAATCCCTAACATACTTGCTGCAATCACAGACGCCACACCATGGAATAACAGCATTATATACACTTTTTAAAGTTCAGGATATGCCGACTAAACATAAGTTTCAGCTAGACTGGGAGGAGGAGTTAGGAACAGAACTCAAGCCCGTCCAATGGACATGGTGCTTTAACAAAACCAAATCGATCTCCTTAAATGGTCGTCACAGGTTATTGCACTTTAAGTATTTACACCGCACTTACTATACTCCAGCGAGAATGTGCAGGTATGGGATGAGGGACGACAGTAAATGCTTACGATGCTCCGTAACAATCGCTAACTTCCTGCACTTGGCCTGGGACTGTCCAGGTATACAGAAGTTTTGGTCCGAGGTTATCAACGCTCTCTCTAACATGCTAGAATGTATTGTTCCAGAAGTGCCACTCGTGGCCTTGTTGGGGTTCGATAAACAGATACCTAAAGGAGTGCGAAAGCTGGCTGCTATAGGCCTTCTTCTAGCGAAACGCAGAGTATCGATGAGATGGATGAGGGGCCCTTTGCCCACCTTGGCGGAATGGCAAACTGACCTGGCGTATTGCTCAACGCAATCTGACAATTACAATGCCTTGATGCCAGCAAAATGTGCGCCCAAAGACATATGGGGGCCTTTCAGACAATATCTCCTAGTCAGCGCAGCTATGGATGACTTCCAGGAGGAGCAGGATCGGGAGGGAGTTGGATGAATGGGCATGGTCAGGAGGTAAATATTATGTTTGTAGTCTCACATGATGTATATAGCCATGGCACCTTCGTTTAATATTGTATGTGTTCGGTACTATACTTGCCCAGGGGGAGGGAAGCGCAAGATTCTGTAGCCTGCTCATGTTAATTGAAATGACGTAATTTCAATGATTCTGCATTGTAAGGGTCTCATGCCTGCAATTTGTCATACTGTGACCTGCTCTGTGTTATCTTGAATGCAATTAGTGAGATGACCGCTCATTGTTGTTTGTGTAATGTTGTATCTTTTGATATGCAAAATGATAAATAAAGTTTAAAAAAAATATATATAGCTTTTGCAATATTAGAATTTAGAAAAAGTTGCAGAGTGTTAACCCTTTTGTATAGCTCAGCCATTTCGGATTCGCAAATTAGTCAGTGAAAAAAAAGATGTATTTGGACAAGGAAGCCTTCTCCTGGCATCCCTTTCAGAAACATGATTTCAAAGTGGGAATATGGGAACGGAGAGATACGATTGGCTGCAGCATTCCCTTAAGAAGAAGTCATTACAGGATGCAGGGCACAGTCCTGTACGTTACAAAAAAGGGCCTATAAAGTGACCGGGTAGGGACACTCTCACACTAAGGCTTCAGTAGGTGTACCCTCAAAGCCTCCCCCTTAGTTTACATTTTTTTTTAAATCCAAAAGTCAAAGGATTCGTGAGTCCGATTTCTGACTCGCGAATCACTGACATCTAAAATGGTGACTGAGGACCATAGTACCCGTCTAAATACAGCGGTCCTTGGCTGCCATTTTAGGTGCTGGGATTTTGAGAGTCAGAAATCGGACTTCAGGATGGGATGCTTACATCACATTTTGCAACCCCTTTAAAGGAATCATGAATTTGAAAAAAAAGAAGAATCTCAAAAAAGGCCAAGCATTATGGCCATACTCTTGTGCAATGGTCACTGGCCTGGCACTGCTCAAACCCCTGCACACAGCCAAATGCCATGCACAGTGGTTGTGGGTTGGTTCAGGGATGGACTATTTAAACAAACATTAAAAAACATTAAAAAACAGGGCCAAAAGTTTAAACCTGATTTGGAATCCTCTGGTTCCTACTCCCTGTTCTATCTACAGAGTATATCCTACTTGTGCAACGAGAGACAACGAAAGAGGGAAAAACAAAATCGTCGGCGGACCCGAATGGGGAAAGGACGAACGCTGGTCTTTGATGTAAGTGTGACTATATGACAACGTTCCCACGACGGTCCCGGGTTTAGAGAATTTCTCGGAAACTCGGAAAATGTACACCTCTCGGAAATAGTAGAAAGGTGAACCGGAAACTTTTATTATTAACACCACAGTGAGGGTCAAGACCACTTTAATCAAGGGATCCACACCCTGAAGAAGACCTCATTGACCCATATTGCGAGAGGCCGAAACATGTTGGTTTTTGCAGCTGGGATATAGGGGCAGTCACCCCTCCTACTTATCCCCAATTCCATTTTTAACCCTGCCAAGGAGAACCAAGAATAAAGGTAATCATATGGTATCTCCTTAGACAGTTTTATTCTTTTTTCTTGCACTTTGTGATCCCTTCTTGAGGGGACATCCTTCCCAAGCACTCTATCTCTTTACTCGCTTTTAACTTTCTCCCTCACCACTTTACTCTATGAAAAATTGCGCTCCGTCCAGTGTGCTGGTCTACACCTGGACGTCTGCAGCAGCCCTATGATGAAGCATGCCACTGCATAGTGGGTGAGGGCAGTATTAAGAAAAATTTAGTTTTTCCCTCTTTCGTTGTCTCTCGTTGCACAAGTTGGATATACTCTGTAGATAGAACAGGGAGTAGGAACCAGAGGATTCCAAATCAGGTTTACATTTTTGGCCCTGTTTTTTAATGTTTTTTAATGTTTGTTTAAATAGTCCTTCTCTCTTTAGTGAGCAGGCTGGCCCTGCTGCAGCCTATGCTGTGCACGCTCATAGGCTGTGAGCACTGGGGCTGTGTTGCCATGGCTGATTAGGCACAGGGCCTAGTTGCATGTGCAACCAGCCACTTATACACCCAACTGAAAGCCATAAGCAGCAAGGGTGGGCTGCCCACAGCAGGGCGGTTGCAGGGCCTGGCTGCACACTATGCCCTGCAGCCAGCCCCTACCACTTATGCCCGAAAATCATGTAGAGAAATTGAGAAATAAGTACATCATAATTTTTTTTTTAACTCACTGAAAAAGCTACAGTTAAAAACTGAGTTATGGTTATGGCTCGACAGGGAAAATAACTTAAATTCACCAGTGATGGTTTCAAATGCACACAACACATGCCACAACTCCAGCGGATTCAGATATTGAGGATACTCATAGATAAGATTTAAAATTGCCAGTGCTAAAGCAGAAAGTAAAAACAAAAGTGAGCTATTATTCCCTCCTCATAGAAAAATGGATAGTGAAGAAAATACCACAATTAGATTTATCAGAAATGTAATAGGGAGTCTACACCTCTACAACTCATCAACAACTATTGGAAAGTGCTAAGCAATGACATTACTGTGAACATTTTAAATGTTAGGCCATCAATCACATATAGAAAAGCAGAAAAACTGTTTTAGTGGCTTTATCAAATGTGGGAATTGGTAAGAGTGTAGGGATACTAAAAATGTTAATAAATATGTATTGCCAAATTTACACAAAAAGAAAATAAGGAAATTCTTGACATTCTCATCCTAGTATTGCGTGCATGTACGTAAATGTCCATGTGGGCGACACCATCGTTTCCTTGCACATACGTGTTTTGGAACATTTAATAGCTATCAAAGATGTAGATCCATAGTACCCCGTTGCTAGATATTTTAATACGTATCATCACAAAAATCCTAAAAAATATTTTTTGTATCGATTGTGTGTCCAATTCTTTCAGAGGGGCTGATCAGGAGAAATATTTAGGCATACTGGAATCAAGGTAAATTATTGATCTCAACAGCAGTCACCTAATGGATTAAATATAGATAAAGAGATGGCTATAAATATAGGATGAAAGAAAAATCTCACAACAGATTGTAACCATTATGCAATATATGTGGACACAACACCTTGAGAAACTCTCCCACTATTTTATGAGATTATGATTATCCAGTTTTGTATAACGACCAGGAAGATGTATAAGCTTGGACACATGAATTTATTGTAAATTGAACAACAACTGATATCTGAGCCATCGTATATTGATAGGTACATGCGGGCAACTCTATTAAAATAGACACATTAATGGGAGTCAATCAGCAAGGAAACATAGATTACACAATTTGTTGGCTGTATAATCTAACATCCTTTAAATAATGGAAGAGAATACCAGCTCATATAACCCACTGGGGTGAGACCCACTGTAAAAGTAAAGAAACTTATCTTAATGACTAATGTTAGTATGACCTTCAAGGAACCACACAGAAGAGACCTAGTGACTGCTAGAAGGCACTAGGTCCTCGCATTGAAGAGACCTAGTGATTATTTGGAGGCTTGTTTCCACCTTCCCTGTGTAAAGCAATTGTTATTTGCAGTCTGGGAGTCTGTAGGTAATAAAGAGTGTTTTTATCATGTCAATTTTGCTGTACAGTGGTAATAAAATCGAATTGGACCTTTGCATTGTAATAATATATCTGTGAAAGCATGTTTTTTTTTTTTTTTAAACACAATTTTTATTGAAATCTGTTGATATGCAAATACAGTATACATTTCTATAATTTTTTCCTGTAGTTCGTTATCTAATGTATTCGTGACGTCACACTTATACATTTACTAAGTATAGTCGCATGTTACAACTGCTTTCAGTTAGGCTAAACATGTACATGCCTATCATTTTGCATGAAACAATATATCTGGATATATCAGTCAGTTGTCTTTTATCCTCCCCAAAAACCAACCCTTGTTATCCCACCCACGATACTACCCACCCTAATAACAATTAACTTTAAACTTTGCCGCTTCTTTTCAGTCGTCCCCATCCGGATCAAGTGCCCTATGGGCCAATTGTTCTAATAGTGAGCGAGAGAACGCCGGAGGGGGACAGGGAGGAGGCCGGGACAGGAATGGAGAAAAGGCAGGGGGGGGGCGGAAAGGGGAGCCCCTGTATGCCCAGGCTGCAACTCACTCGAGTACCAGGCACTATTTGTCTAGTCTGTCAGTGGATCCCGGGCTCTACAGTGTCCCCATCTGTTTCTGCTTTAAACTGCTCTATTAACTGAGCCCATTCAAGAGAAATCGGCTTCTTTCTCAGTCCTCTATATTCTTCACGCCGAAGCGCTTCCCCCTCGGCCACTGCCCATATAATGACCTCCTCCCTCCATTTGCCCTCCAGTGGCGCCGTGCGGGATTTCCAGCGCTGTGTAATTAATCGTTTGGCGAGCATCAGGGCTAAGCCCACGAATCAGCGCAGTAATTTCGCCTTCTTCGGGAGTGGGAAAAGACCTAACAAACACGCCTCCATAGTAGACCAAGGGGAGCGTTCAGTCAGCTGGGATAGACCTCGGGTGACCTCTGACCAAAACCTCCCCAGTGTAGGGCACGTTCATAACATGTGAGTAAAATCAGCGGGTTGGTGGGAACATGTGGGGCATAGCGCAGAGGCAGCGGGATACATCCTCTGAATTGCCAGCGGTGTGAGGTAGGCCCTGTGTAATATTAATAGTTGTATCGTCTTCAGCCTGAAGTTACGAGACACCCATCGGGGATGTTCTAGGGCGGAGCTCCACTCCTTATCCTCTAACTCCCTTGCCAGGACCACTTCCCATTTCTGCCGGAGAGATAATAGTGGTGTATTTAAGTGCTCTCTCAGTCCTCGGTACATCCATCGAACAAGATGGAGCCCGTGTCCCATTATGTGTATGGACCGCAACAATTGAAATGTAGGGGGTTCTTTCTGATCCACTAGCCAGTACTTCCGGATTTATTGTGTAATCGACGCGTGTGTGAGAAACCGAGTATCTGGCACTGCATTAGTGCGCACAAACTCGTCATGGGGCATCAAATTACCATCTAAAAAGAGGTCCCCTACAGTCGTCGTCCCTGCCTGTGCCTAGCCTCGCAACCGAACGTTAGACAGAACACCACAACGGGTAGGTAAGCCACAAAGGGGAATGTTAGGGGCGTATGGATTCGGCACTTTCGCGTATTTTAGAGCTTGCTTCCAATAGTGTAATGCAATATACAAAAGAAAGGGAGATTCTCAAATCCTGTCGGCACCTGCAAAAACAACAATTGATGGACAGAATGCAGAACAATGTCATACATTCACCCCAGTACAGAGATCTGGGCCTAAATCCATCGTTTTTTTGCTCACCATGCCATTCCAGTTTGGACCTAGCCATATGCAAATCAGTCTTGACCCTGCACCCAATGGGAACAGTCCAGCACGAACTGCCAGGCCAGGTCCTCCCTGGACTGGAAACAAGCATCCTAGGACCGGTTTCGGGCTTTCAGCCCTCATCAGCCAGGATAGCTTGACTCCAGTGGCATGGAGAGCACGGGACCCACGTCTGGGCATACCCTTCCCACTCGGGGTGACAAATGGGCACAGCGATGCTTGTAGTATTCCGCACTGTAATCGTGCAGGGGTATATCCAATTTCAAACAAGTTGTGGCCAGCCAACCAGTATGCTAACCACTGTAGCTGCCCAACAATGCAGTATGTCTTAAAATCAGGTGCCCCCATACCGCCTGCGGTATTTGGAAGCTGCATCTTGGACAGGGCTAGTCTGTGTCTCCCCTTTCCCCATAATAAGGATGCCAGCAGTGTGTCCAATGTTCTAAAAATCCATGCCAGCATAACAACAGGAAGATTCACGAAGTGATATAAAAGTCTGGGTAACATGACCATTTTGGACACCGCTTAGCGGCCTGCCAAAGATAATGGCAAGGTATTCCAAAATGTCACCTGCGAGCGAAGAGAGTTCATAGTCCTCACTACATTCCCGTCTATAGTGTCGGTCGAGGACCTATAAATTTGTATCCCAAGGTACTTAAAGGTCGTGGGTTCTACCCTGAACTGTAATTAGCCAAATTGCAGGTGGGTCCCCTCGTAGGTGTCAGAAAAGGAGTACGCCACTGACTTTGAGGCATTAAGATGTAATCCAGAGATGTCTCCGAATTGCGAGAACACAGTAGCTATGGGCTGCATATCCATGCCAAGGTCTTTAAAATACAATAGCATGTCGTCGGCGTAGAGTGACACTGAGTGGATTACTGTATGTATTGGGATGCCATATGGGTTCATGGCACAACGTAATTGTTGTGCCAGGGGCTCCAGCGCCAGCACAAACAATAGGGGCGATAAGGGGCAACCCTGGCGAGTTCCTCGATAAATATGATATGTGGGCGATATAATTGCACCCGTCTTAGCGCGGGCTGTGGGATTGGTATAAAGCAATTTAATCCATTTACAATATTCGGGGGGTATTCCAAACTTTGCTAGTACGGCGAGCATATATAGACAACTCAATGTGTTGAACGCCTGTCGTATATCTAGTGACAAGCATCCCGCTAGCGGTACTGTCCCAGCCACTGCATGCATCAGGGCATGTAACCGGCGGATATTAAGAGAAGTGCTACGTTTGAGTATAAAACCACATTGGTCCGTATGTATTAATGTGGGAAGTAGAGGAAGTAATCTGGATGCTAAGATTTTACTAAGTATTTTGTATTCTGTGTTGAGTATTGATAAGGGTCTATAGGATGCCAAGTCAGAGGGGGCCTTATCCGGTTTCAATAGGGACGTGACTATTGCCTCTCTAGTACTGGGGGGCAGTGTACCTTCTGCGAGCGAGGTGGATTCAGTTGTAACAATTTCAGGGTCAATATCTCCACGTAGGTTGAAAAAAATTCCACGGGTAGACCGTCTGAACCTGGAGTCTTATTACGTGCCAACGCCTTAATTGCAACGCGGATCCCTGCTGCGGTAATCGGGGCTGCCAGTCCCTCAGCAGTCGAATCCGTTATAGTGGGAAGGTCTATTCCCTCAAGAAATTGCGCAGTCGCGTTCGTCATATCTAAGGGAGGAGCCATGTATAGATTTGTATAATGTTCCTGGAAAGTTCTGTTTATGTCAATTTGAGAAGTGACCAACATGTGTTGTGAATTATATATCGCTAGAGTAGGAGTGGGAGTCAACTGGGGCGCGATCAGTCGCGCTAGTAGCGTGCCTGACCTGTCCGCTTCGGCGTGTGTGCGCAGTTTGCAAGCATTTAAATCAACCGTCCTCAGTCGCCCCAACTGTTCAGCGCACCTAATCCTAGCTTCCTGCAATCTATCCGCCCCGTCTCGTCTGCTTGGGCTGCCACTTCAAATGCTTGCAACTTATCTTCCAACTCCGCGAGATCCCTAGTCACTTCCCTTCTAGCTCCCACCAAGGTTCCCATAGAGACCCCCGTACTGTTATTTTAAAGGCCTCCCACTATCGATCTGGTCATGGCAGTGCCTTCATTTTCCGCAAAATACGTGGTAATGGTCTCAGCTAATGTGGCGCGAAATACTTGATCCTCTAAGTGCAATGGCTGCAGCCGCCATGTTGGTATAGGCTTGGGGACCCGTCCCCAGTTTAATGTCAGTTCTATGGGGTTATGGTCAGATATGGTTTTGCCCAGGTAAGTACTCTGGTGAATGGCTGGGGATAAGTCCGGGGTACAAAGAAAGTGGTCCAATCGGGTATGTAATTTATGTGGATGGGAGTAGAAGGAATATTCCCGCATATTTACGTGTTGTGACCTCCAAACATCCAATAGGTTCCACCCTCGCACCCATCTAGTCAGTGCAACAGCCTGCGTCACAGCACTGGTGTTCGGTAATGGAGGATGGGATCGGTCCAAGTGTACATCAAACACCGCATTGAAGTCCCCACCCAATATCCATGGGTACTGCACCCAGTCTGAGAGTGCCTGAGTTAACCGCAATAAAAATGTGTCTTGATCCACATTTGGAGCATATATGGAGCCTAATATTACCTGCTTGCCATCTAGGGCCCCCCGAATCAAAACATACCTGCCTTGGTCATCTATTCTAGTCTCACTATGGGCAAAGGGGACTCCCGCCCGTATCCATATTGCGGTCCCTCTAGAAAAGGCGGAGTACGCCGTTGCATAAAATTGGCCTCTCCATCTTTTCTGCAATTTACTCGTCTCAGATGGTATTAAATGCGTCTCCTGGAGATATGCTATTTGAGCCCTGCGGCGGTGTAGCTGTGCTACTATTTTATGCCTCTTCTGGACCGACCCCATCCCCCGGACATTCCAGGATATAACAGTATACAATTTGGCAACCGACATCGTTAGCTATTAATCTAAAAAGGCCCACCCCCACCCCACCCCCTGCGTCCTCCATCAGAATGTGCGACAACAATAAAAACAATACAAATAAATCCCAATACTGGGTCCAATGATTAAACTTCGCCCGACCAAACTGTGCAAAAAGGGACAACATTATACACTTTTAACTCTTGCTTTCGCCTGTGGGGTAAGCTGCATGTTTGATTCATCAGATTCCTAGTATACAATAAGTGTACGTGCCCAAGACAGGCCAGGCCTCAATACTGCCATACTACCCCCTTCGTGTGTGTGCGGCATTACTACTTAATCATTTTACATTATATACTGGTTAGAAAGGCACCTAGGTCCTTCATGGTCCATCTGCTAAACTGGGTGTGTATAGTTCAGATACATAGCGGCTGTGGTCTTGCTATTACCTTCCCAGTTAGCCCATCGGGTCATGACTGTGCTGCGTAGTTCCTGACGGGAATAATGCCACGCTACCCCCCGAATCAGAGTCTGTATTCGCCTCATCGGAAGGGCTAGTACTGATCAGTGGTCTTGGAACTCGGAGCGCCTCAGCAGATTGGAGGGCCTCCTGCCTGCCCTCCATTACTTGCTGGTGCGGCGGGGGACTGGATCCCGCACTCTGCGTAAGGAGTCATGTCCTGCGCCTCCGGGGGGCTCGCTGAGATTTCGGTTGTGTTGACTCCAAGCGCCTTTCCGGCAATACGTCAGGGAAGTGCCTGTCCATCCAATCCCATGCACTGTCAGGGGTATCGAAAAATAAAGAACGCTGGTTGTAGTTAATTTTGAGTTTGGCAGGGAAAAGCAGTGCAAATGTCAAGCCCGCCGCCCGGACTCTTGTTTTGACTTCCATAAATGAGAAGCGTTTCCGCTCAACTGCCAGTGTGTAGTCCGGGAACATGGAAATTCTTGCGTTATCCATTTGCAGTGGGCCATTATCTCTTCCCGCCTGTAGCACCTGATCCCGATCCCTATAGTTCAGTATTCTAGCCAATATTGGACGTGGGTTCGATCCGGGTATTGGTCGACGCGTGGGTACTCGGTTGGCTCGCTCTACAGTAAAGTGCGTAGACAGCCCCATAGGGGCCACAGAAGACTTCAGCCATTCCTCTATGAAAATCGTCGGGTTGGGACCCTCCGCACACTCGGGGAGACCCACTATCCTAAGCTTGTTGCATCGCGCCCGCCCTTCCGCATCGTCAGCACAGGCTTGCACGGCATCTATCTGTTGGCGCATCTGCTTCAATTGCCCATCATGCTCTGTTACTTGAGGCCCCATCGTGTCTAGTAGTTGCTCAGTGTTCTTGACCTTATTGGATAACTTCCTGTGGTCATCTTTAAGTAGGTTAAGTTCCACAGAAATTGTGCCCAACTGGCTTTCAATTGCACAGCGTGAATCTCGAATTTCCTGCAAGATCATGTCCAGTTTGTCCCCCGGAGGGTCGGATGCGGCCCCCACCTCCGTCTGACGAGATCCACCGGAAGAGGACTCCGAGGGCGGTGAGCGAGATCCCATCCTACCGGACTTCGAGGTGGTCCTCGGCTTCCCTCTACCCAGGATTACTACAGGCCTGGGAAACTAAATTCCACGCACTAAGGCGTTAGCTCATTTGAGTATTCCGGGTCCAACATCTATTTCTTTGGGAGGGGTGAGCACCTCCAATACTGCCCATGCGTTGTAAATAACGTCCATATGTCCCCAGTGGGCCACACAGTCAGCACTGTTCCCAATTCGCCACACTATGTTCCAATTATACCAGCCACTGTAGTTCCAGGCAATCACACAGACCCGGGAGGTTCTCCAGCCACCCACCAAGTGCCCCGTCAAGGAACACCCACACCGCAGCTCCGATGTATTGCGGGCACTCCACCCAATGGAGGAGGGGCACTGGTGGCAGGAATCGAGGAACTGGTCTCTGCGACTGCCAATTTTGTGTCAAGGCGGCCCACCGTGTTTACACTGGTCCAACACCCCTGGGGGCGACTTCCAATTAATCACAGCCACACTGGAACGGGTGGTGCATCCTCATAGGCCCCCCTCAGGACCCAGGCCCCCGGGGCCCTCTGCAACAGGAGCGCTTCCTCGGTCAAACCAGGGAGGGATCAATCATCACTGGCTGGGGGTGAAGGAAGAAGATCGCCTAGCCCAGTCGACCTCCCGGGCACAGTCGGTCACCAATTCAGGAGTGCGTCACCGAGTCCGGTACCCCTCACTGCCCAGCCAACACCTCAGAGAGTGGGGGGGAGCAGCATACCTCGCCTGTTGGTCTCCAGCCGATCAGTGTCGGGCCCCTCCGATCTCTTGTGCAGGGCGCGCCCCTCCAGGCCCGACACCAGGGCCTCGCGTGCGCCAGTACTCCGCCCTCAGGTGCACTCCAGTCAGCCTGCTCTCAGTAGAGTCCGTGGCAGCAGTAGGCCATTCACCCGCAGCCCGGCCGACCTCCGCAGTAGTCTTTATTCGGGCGCCGGTAGCACGGCCCCGAAGTAGTGTGGGCACTCTATCCAATGGAGGGGGGGCACTGGTGGTGAGGATCTAGGAACCGCCTCCCGCTGCTGCGCGATAATGTACCCAGTCGGGTCTCCGTGTTCGTCCTGGCTCCTACATCCCTGGGGGGTGAATGCACGCCAAGCAGGACGGCGCCGGATCGGGGTGGTGCGTCTCCGTATGACCCTCTTAGGACCCGGGCCCCCAGGGTCCATCGCTGTGCACACACCTCCTCAGTCCACCCGGGGGGGGGTCAGTTATCGCTCGCCAGGGGGGAGGAAGAACAGCTAGCCCAGCCGGCCTCCCCTGCATTTATAATCGCTGATTCAGGAGTATGTCTTTGACTCCGGCGTCTCTCTCAGCCTTTCAACCACTTCAGGGAGCAGGGGGGGCAGCATACCTCGCCACTCGGTGCGCGACCCTCGGCCAAGCAGTGACGGGACCCTCCGGGATCTTGTGTAGGGCGCGCCCCTCCAGGTCCAAAGTCTGGACCTTGCGTGCCACAGCTCTCCACCCTCGGGTCTACGCCAACCGGCCTGCCCCAGGACAGTCCGCTGCGACTGGGTGCCACTCACTTTCGCCAGGCCCGCCGCACCGCCAACACTCACAGCGGTCTGTATTCGGGCTGGAGATCTCCACAGCACTTCAGCGTTTCACCAGTGGGTTCACACCTCATTCCGCCACGTCCAGCGGTTCCGCCAGCCACACTACCACGAAGAGGGTCAGAGATAATTGTTCGGATTTGGCGGCCCGGCCCGGAGGTCGTCGCTTATGCGACCTCCATCTTAGGCTGCTAGCCACGCCCCGTGAAAGCATGTTTAAACCCATATTTCAAAGGAAACCATACACTATTTTCCATATTTCATTGAAGGTACAACATTGCTAGGCCTGGCTTGATAGCGCAACTTCTCCAGACCTTATGTAATCATCAGTAAAAGAGATTTAAGAAACAGTACTGAGAGCCAGATTTTGGCCCAACCCAAATGTTTGTTCCATTGAAAACAGATTTTTGTTGGGCAGCAGTTGTGTGCTTCTGCTGAATAAAAGTGTTTGTATTGCACTGTTTGTGCTGTGGGAAACATTATGCTCAACAAAGCAAGACTGAGTTGGCTATGTTGACAATCCATTAATCAAGGCTATGGACCCGATCAGTTTATAATGAAAAATTATGATAATGGCAGTATTCATGGCTTACTTATTATGGAAAGCATATGATAAAACCATTAGGCCTTTAAGTTTCGATTTTTATTACACTTTGTTAATACTTGCAGACAGGTACTTTATAACAGGGAGGCTCCCAGGTGACTATAGTGGGCAAGGGCTTTGTTCTTGGTTACCCGCTATGACAAACCCTTGAGAAAGAAGATGTGCACTTTGAGCATCCTTGTTATGCCAGGCAAACCCTTGAGCAAGCATATCTACACTTTGAGCATCCTTTTTATGCCGAATTAGGAAGGGATGTATCTAGTTTTCGCATCTATAATTTTGTATACATATGTCATTTTATGACTGCTGAGAGAGGGGCTTTGGCTCTGCCCAAATGTTGAATATCTTGAGTACAGATTTTGATTCGGAGGAAGTTAAGTGCTTCCACTGAAAAACTTTTTTCCTTGTGGGAAAGCTTATGCTCAATACAGCAGTCCTGGGTTGGCAACAGTGACAAATTATAGATTAAGGCTGTAGGCCTGATCCATTTATTATGAAAAGCAAGTCAAAGCAGTAGGCCTGACTTATTTGGAGTGAAAACCCTATGTTGAAGCCACTAGGTCTATAATGCTGGATTGTAATTATACTTGTTAAATCTTGTAGCTAGATTCTCGCAGATTACCAAGGTAGGCAAGGGTTTTGTGTAAATACCCTTGTGACAAATCGAGGGGTAGAAAATTTGAAGCTTGAGAATCCTTATTATGACATTATAGGAAAGTTGATAATTGTATTACTTTGCAAACTTTAATTGTGTACAAATTTGTAATTGTATGACTCTGTACAAAAGGTTATTTTGCTGCAAAGCTTGTGCTCGGTACGGTAGACCTGAATTTTATGGTGACAAGCCAATGATATGACAGTTGGCCTGTTTGGTTGATTGTGAAAAAAGTTATGTTAGTTGCCATAGGTCTGATCTGTTTATTATATAAATATAGGACAAATGCAGTATGCTCAGCATATTTATTGTGAAAAACATATGTTAAAGCAAAAAGGACTTCAAGGTTAGATTGTTAATACACTGCTTTAAAACCTGTAGACATGGGTTTTGTTACATTCAATCTCACAGATTACCATAGTATGCAAAGTTTTGGTGTTGGTTATCAGCTTTCACAAAGACTGAGGAAAGAAAAAAAGTACTGTGATAATCCTTCTTAAGCCCTTTTAGGATGAGCTATATATTTCTAGTCAACTGTAATTTTGTACAACTTGCAATTTTATGGCTTTATTCCTGATGGTTGTCTTGTGGGAATGGTTTTGCTCAATACAGTTGGTCTCAGTTAGTTAGGGTGACTAGCCAATGACTAAGGCTGTCGACCTGATTGGTTGACTGGGGAAAGTTATGTAGATGACATAAGGCTGATCTACTTAGTATAAAAATTAATCAGAAAAGCAGTCTGCCTGACGTATTTATTGTGTGTTCAATTTCATGGATTCCCATAGATTACCATGAAAGGCGGGGGTCTGGTGTTGGTTAACTCTCTGACAAAACCCTCCCATTTGGGAGGGTTGTACATTGTTTTGATAACTTTAATTTGATACAGATGTCTATTTTTAGGACTGTATACATGAGTGAGTGAGTGAGTGAGTGAGTGAGTGAGTGAAGTAGTTCTAAGAGCATCTTGGCACTGATAGTTATTTTGCAGACTTATGGTCAATATACTAGGCCTGAGTTGGTTATGATTAGGGCTCCCTGTTTTTCGTTTTTAATGATTATTACAGATAAATACAGACAGAAAACATTTATTTTCTTGTCTGTATTTACTTTTAAATGTGGATAAAAACGGAATATAGGTTGCTTTTTCAGTAATTCTAAATACTGTCTGCCATGCCAGCCAGGCCAATAGCTGTATGGATTGATAGGTAAGAGGGTTAAAAAAGAAAGGAATTTTAGTAAGGAGGCTTTACCAGCAGGAGATATGCACAAGGTTGATACTGAAATTTGCATATTTTTATATAAGTGCATTGATTTATCTTCTGCGAGTGTTCACAGCATTGAAACTTGACAGGCATTCAAGCATGAGTGCATATTTATCGGTTAAATAAATATGGAAATATACTAATTTCAGCTTCATTTTTCCACAAAACCCAAAATAAATATGGATAAATGCAGAAAAAATAACCAAAGAATAAATATGGATAAATGCAGACGGAAATGTCAAAAAAATAAATACCATAAAACTGGGAGCCCTAGTTATGATGATGAGCCAGTGATAAAGCATTTGGGCATGAATTGTCCTTTAGGAAACTTTCTGTCATAGGTGCAATCTGTGTATTATGAAAAGTGGCAACAAAAGCAGTAGGCCTGACTTATGTACTGTAAAATTATATGATAAAGTCAATAGGCCTTTAAGGGTGAATTGGTAATAAACAGTGTTAATGCCTGTAGACAGTTGATTAGCTGCATGGGATCTCACAGATTACTGTAGTAAGCAAGAAGGATGGCGTTGGTTGCTTCCCGAGACAAACCGTGGGGGCCAGAAGATATGCAGCACAATAACCCTTCCTACAGCCTCTAAGGAGGGCTTCGCAGATGTAATAAACAAAACGTAAGAAAATCTCCACTTGCATATAAATAAATAGAGGGCCTTGGGGTTAGCCCTCTTCTGTCTGCCTGGGTGTCGTTCACATTCTGCTTCTTCCCATGACAGCATAGCGCATGGGACAATAGGTTAGCCCATTTCTGCTATTGACTCTATTGCCCTTTGAGTAACAGCATTTTGTCTGATCAATTGTGCACACCCGCCTGAAAATGAGTGTGCTTCAGTGCATTCCTTTCCTATGTCTCCTTTCAATTCTTTTATGGCTCCAACACATACATTTTCATATGCATTTTGCTAGTCTAATGATGTTTGCTTCCTCTGAGTTAAATAAATATGCCATGTTGTATAATCTGGAAGCGGCAGATAAAGACATCCTAACATTTAAAGGTATTGCAAGTAAATGGTACTTAAAAAGTGGTTATATTCTGCACATCAAACAACAGTTCCTTATCTTTTTTAATATGTTGGGAGCTCAAAAATGGTGTCTCTATCATGGGGTATTATAAAAGCTGTCCGCTGTGAAAGAGGGTATCATGGTATTGCATATTACCTAAAATTGAGTACATTATGCGCCAATCATCTATATACAATGTAAGGATGGAAATGTAAACATCTGAAAAATGTCCTAAATGAAGTAGCTGAAGAGTACTTCCTTCCTGTGTGTTTCTTTCTGTGTTCACTGTGCAGATGCCAGCAGCGCCTGTCACCAGGCCCATAAACACATTACTTATCATGTTTTATATGGCTATTTCACCTCATGACTGCTCTGAAATTGTACTTTGTGCCATAGGCAACTCTTGAAAGAACTGAAATTGATTCAAAGGCAAAGCAGCTTTTATTCTGCTGCAGCCGATTTGTCTTTCGTGAGCCGGAGGGGATGGGGCGCTGTGGGTAATGTGTGCAGCTGCGCGCGCAGTGCGCCTTATAATTACCTGTGCCGGATTCTTAACGGCCAGCCGGATACATTGTTTGTTGTTGATCCCAGCACCCTAACAAAGTAGGCCTCGAGTGTGTGGCAGGTATATTGTAGATATATGGTATGGGCTATTTATTGGGCCACAATTGTTTCTTCCTTGTGTTGCAACTAGCGGGGCTGCCAGGCTTCTCAAGGAAGCGCACAAGAGAACACACGCAACCAGGGTGGCAGGCGCAGAGCCAGCGTTCATGAAAGGGTGTCCTGAACATGGGAGGCAGACCACAACAGAAAACGTATGGCTGCATCATGAACACTGCATACGCATGATGAACAGAGCAATGCGCCTGTTTTCAGTGAGGTTACACTATCTGTGCGTGAATGCAACAGTAACACGGGATCTACATGAATAGGTGCATGACCTGAAACTTACAAGTTCAATTTTATTGCAAAATTAATTTAAATTATTGCAAATGTTAAGCATACCAAAGATTAAAGTGCACAGAATATGTGATTACATAAGCTGGTCCATAAATTGCGGATAACAGCACTGTGATGTGGTAGTCACTCTTGGTTTCCAAGGTGCGTTGTCTGCAGCCAATGCACTAACTCACGGAGTCACGGCTTCATGTTCCCACAGTGTGCTGTCTAAAGCTTATGCTCTAACTGACGGGGTTACCACTTCATGTTCCCAGTGTTTGCTGTCTGCAGCTCATGCACTAAGTCACAGAGGCACTGCTTCATATTCCCATAGCGTGCTGTCTAAAGCTGATGATCTAACTCACAGAGTCACTGCTTCATGTTCCCATGGTGTGCTTGCCTAAAGCGCATGCACTAACTCACAGAGTCACTGCTTCATGGTCCCACGGTGTGCTGTCTACAGCCCATGCACTAACTCACAGAGTCACTGCTTCATGTTCCCATGGTGTGCTTGCCTAAAGCTCATGCGTTAACTCACAGAGTCACTGCTTCATGGTCCCACGGTCTGCTGTCTACAGCCCATGCACTAACTCACAGAGTCACTGCTTCATGTTCCCATGGTGTGCTTGCCTAAAGCTCATGGTTAACTCACAGAGTCACTGCTTCATGGTCCCACGGTCTGCTGTCTACAGCCCATGCACTAACTCACAGAGTCACTGCTTCATGTTCCCATGGTGTGCTTGCCTAAAGCTCATGCGTTAACTCACAGAGTCACTGCTTCATGGTCCCACGGTGTGCTGTCTACAGCCCATGCACTAACTCACGGAGTCACTGCTTCATGTTCCCATGGTGTGCTTGCCTAAAGCTCATGCGTTAACTCACAGAGTCACTGCTTCATGGTCCCACGGTGTGCTGTCTACAGCCCATGCACTAACTCACGGAGTCACGGCTTCATGTTCCCACAGTGTGCTGTCTAAAGCTTATGCTCTGACGGGGTTACCACTTTATGTTCCCAGTGTTTGCTGTCTGCAGCTCATGCACTAAGTCACAGAGGCACTGCTTCATATTCCCATAGCGTGCTGTCTAAAGCTGATGATCTAACTCACAGAGTCACTGCTTCATGTTCCCATGGTGTGCTTGCCTAAAGCTCATGCACTAACTCACAGAGTCACTGCTGCATGGTCCCACGGTGTGCTGTCTACAGCCCATGCACTAACTCACAGAGTCACTGCTTCATGTTCCCATGGTGTGCTTGCCTAAAGCTCATGCGTTAACTCACAGAGTCACTGCTTCATGGTCCCACAGTGTGCTGTCTACAGCCCATGCACTAACTCACGGAGTCACGGCTTCATGTTCCCACAGTGTGCTGTCTAAAGCTTATGCTCTAACTGACGGGGTTACCACTTCATGTTCCCAGTGTGTGCTATCTGCAGCTCCTGCACTATGTCACAGAGGCACTGCTTCATATGGGAAACAACCTTTACAACGCGGTCATTACACCGCTATACCTTCACAACGCGGTCGTTACATCGACCGCGATGTAATGACATCGCAAGTCTTTACAACGAATTCCACTAGGGGGCGCTGAGGTATTGGAAATGAATTCCAACACCTTCCCTACTGTTGCGCAAACTGGAGTAGGAATAGTAAATAATACTATTACTAAGTCCAGCGCGCCCCCTAGTGGAAGTTGTTGTAAAGACTTGAGCTGTAATACATCACGTACTAACAACGAGGTCGTTGTAACGACCACGTTGTAATGGCACGCAATGTATTATATCGCGTTGTAATGTGCCATATGCCTTCATATTCCCAAAGCGTGCTGTCTAAAGCTGATGATCTAACTCACAGAGCCACTGCTTCATGTTCCCATGGTGTGCTTGCCTAAAGCTCATGCACTAACTCACAGAGTCACTGCTTCATGTTCCCATGGTGTGCTTGCCTAAAGCTCATGCACTAACTCACAGAGTCACTGCTTCATGTTCCCATGGTGTGCTTACCTAAAGCTCATGCACTAACTCACAGAGTCACTGCTTCTTGTTCCCATGGTGTGCTTGCCTAAAGCTCATGCACTAACTCACAGAGTCACTGCTTCATGTTCCCATGGTGTGCTTCCCTAAAGCTCATGCACTAACTCACAGAGTCACTTCTTCATGGTCCTGCGGTGTGCTGTCTACATCCCATGCACTAACTCACAGAGTCACGGCTTCATGTTCCCACAGTGTGCTGTGTAAAGCTTATGCTCTAACTGACGGGGTTACCACTTCATGTTCCCAATGTGTGCTGTCCGCAGCTCATGCACTAAGTCACAGAGGCACTGCTTCATATTCCCATGGTGTGCTTGTCTAAAGCTCATGCACTAACTCACAGAGTCACTGCTTCATGGTCCCATGGTGTGCTGTCTGAAGTTCATGCATTAACTCACGGACTCACCTCTTCATGTTTCCACAGTGTGCAGTCTAACACAGCAGCAGCTGCTACCTGACTCGGGTGGTGGGGCGGGGAGGGTAGGGGGGGATTAGGACGGGGAAATGAAAAGGATAAAAAAAATGTAAAACTCTTACCTGACTACAGCCGGTGTTGCCGCAGACTCTCCTCCGATCCTCTGCATCTTCTTGTTTTCTTCCTGCCTGGAGTCCAGCAGCAGGAAGCACCCGGGCTCCCAAGCTCCCCTGACCAATCACAACACTGCAATGCAGCATTGTGATTGGTCTGAGCGCCATAAATCTCATGCACTAACTCACAGAGTCACTGCTTCATTGTCACAAGGTGTGCTGTCTGAGGTTCATGCTTTAACTCACAGACTCACCTCTTCAGGTTTCCACGATGTGCTGTCTAACTAAAGCTTATGCTCTAACTCATGGAGTCACAGCTTCATGTTCTCACAGTGTGCTTTCTGCAGCTTATGCACTAATTACAGAGTCAGCGCTTTATGTTCCCACAGTGAGCTGTGTAAAGCTCATGCTTGAACTCATACAGTTATGGAGTTAGTGCATTCTCTATGGACAGCATCGGTTTATTGAAAGTGGGTGCACCACCTCTTGATTGTGCCCGAGTCCCTCTGGCATCCTGTCCAGACCCCCTTGTGCTCTGTAGAGATGCAACAAGTATTAGTGGTTTAGATTTACTGAGAGCAAAACTGGTTCTTTTTTCATATCCATTTCTTTGCTCGAAATAATAATTGTTAGAAATGGGATTGGCCTAGTCCAACAATAATGTATACCACTAATACACGCAAGCATCTATACTTTCTGAAGCGTTTCTAGCTGAATAGGCAGCAGATTTTAAACAGCTTATGTTTCTGTATGCCTCATGCATAACAAGCTAAGAGCATTTCAAGACCCCTTTTGAAGTGGGGCATTTAATTCAACCGCATGTGCATTGCTGAATTGTGTAACTTGCATGCATTTGATGCAGAAACTTTAGACAAAGTTCATTGTCTGGTGAAGAAAATACAGAAAGTATCACTTCTGAAAATAGAGGCTGATTGTCAGAAATAAAGACAATGACGGTAAAAACACACAGAACGCCATCCGTACTTTCTGATACTGGTGTTAACACATGCGGTGTTCATCTTTTCTCCCTCTTTGAGAGCAGGAGTGAACCCCAGGACACGTGTGAGATGCCTGCACGAGAAGAGAACCACGACAAGAGGGAAGCGTCGTGCACTTTGCTCGCTCCGACTTCACTTGTGTTCATGTGTTGTTCTGCTTTGTACTGACTGGTGCGTGCCCGACTGAACCGAGAAAGTTAAGAATGCACTTAAATATTAACCGCACAATGTGACCTTTCAGGCTGGGAGTGGACAGGAAAAGAGGGGCCAGCAGGCTGCTGGATTCAGCACATCCGGCTGGGAAATGGAAGTATCGGAAATGACCAGAAAGGCTACGAAAAACATAATCCTCGAACAGGGAGTCCTTTTTCTTGGCACGTACTTCTCAGAAAACCAATTATTCATCTGAGTTCCCATCTACAGCATTCACCACTCTCTTCTTTTTGCCGATTGAGCACTAAGAATTTCACAAAGTGTCTGTAAATGTGTTCCCCCATGCATGGGCGTCCGCAGAAATTTTTCCAGGGGGGGGGGGGGTGGGCAAAATGTTAACGTCATCACCATCCTCGGACATGATGTGTGCCAGGTGGGGCACAAGAAACACTGGGGCGCAGGAGGAGCCATGGGGGGCAGGAAGCAGGCCGCATATGTTCTCATACACCATAGGGTTGTTGTGCCACAGCCATCTCTTTCTTTTGTGGCACCCCAAAATCCATACCCGCCCTGGTCCCTAAAAGTACCCCCTAGCACCCCAAAACCCATACCCATCCTGAACCCTAAAATTACCCCTGCCCCCCCCAAATTCATACCCGCCCTGAACCCTAAAATTACGCCCCTCGCACCCCAAAACCCATACCCACCCTGAACCCTAAAATTACCCCCTAGCACCCCAAAACCCATACCCACCCTGAACCCTAAAATTACCCCTGCCCCCCAAAACTCATACCCGCCCTGAACCCTAAAATTACCCCCTGGCACCCATAACCCATACCCGCCCTGACCCCTAAAATTGTCCCCTGGCACCCCAAAACCCATATCCACCCTGAACCCTAAAATTACCCCCCTGGCACCCCAAAACCCCTACCCGCCCTGAACCCTAAAATTACCCCCCTGGTACCCCAAAACCCATACCCACCCTGAACCCATAAATTATCCCCCTGGCACCCCAATCCCTAACCCACCCTGAACCTTAAAATTACTCCCTGGCACCCTAAAACCCACACCCACCCTGAACCCTAAAGTTACCCCCGGGCACCCCAAAAGCTGAACACTACATTCTGATTGTGTATCGCGCCGTCTCCCTGCGCAGGAGGATCTGCTGGTCCGGATCTGCTCGCCCTTCTCTGGAGCTGTTCTGCCTGCCCTGTCCCTCTTCCGGACCCACCGAGCCTGCCTCTGTGCACACTGCCTGGACCTACTCTGTCTGGCCTGGTTCTTTCTCCTTTGGACCCGCTGTCTTCACTGGCGGAGTTAGGACACAGGTCTCACTTCTCTGAAGCTGCTCTCCCTCACCCAGATCCCCCCCCACTACACTTGCTCTCTCATCTTCCTTCCTCCCTACTTCTCGGTCTCTCTTTCCCCACTGCTGCTCTCTCTCTCTTTCTTTCCCCCCTCTTCCTTCACTCTCACCCCCCACCGTATCCGTCTCCCCGACCCCACCAAGTCTTCCTCTGTCCCCCCCTCTCTCTTCCTCCTCCTCATGTCGGTGATAGGGAGCCCGGGGCCCTCTCTGAAAATGCGAGCTGGAGGTGACGTTAAGTGTGAAAGCACCAAGGTGTGAACCGGTAGAAGAGGCGGGGGAGGGGGTGGGCGGCAGGTAGAGGGTCAAAGGGGGCACTGGCTCTCAGAGAGGTGAGAAGGGGCGGGGAGCAGCCTGAGGACAAAAACAACACCGGAGAAAGAGGCAGACGCTCTGCGGGGAGCCTGGTGTTGTAAAATGAAGAAACGCACACTTCTTAGCACAACAAAGCAGCGAAGGGCGCCTTTCACTAGAGCCAAGAACCAGACCCATCGCTGAGAAACCAGCGGTGTCATGAAAACAACAAAGGACAGAGACAGACGACTGCCGCCGAAACCTGGAACTACAACTTACACCTTTAACAAAAGGCAATTCCTGATGCAAGCACCACACGCCAGAACACTATAAATATATAAATCTCCCATCAATGCACACCTGAGAGTGAATAAAAAGATGAGCAGCAAACTAAGGCAGTGACTGACAGACACTAAGCATGGGCGTCCGCAGGGGGGGCAAGGAGGGGCGCTCCAGGGGGGGGCAATCGCCCCTCCTTGCCCCCTCCACTTGATTGATAACTGAGCAGTAGAGTGATAATTGACTGGGTCACTGTATTACAGATGAAGAGGTAGGCAGGAGGGGCCCATACATGCCAGCACATTAGATTACCTCCTCGTAAGTCTTCCTCGCCACATGACTAACGTGGTGAGCTTCAGCTCCCCAACAGAACCCTCCAAGCAAATTAGCGCTCTAGTACTCCCATCCCTCCCTAACATGGCCGACCTCCTTCACCCCTTACCTAGTTAGGGCAAGAGGAGGCTCCGCCCACCCCACTTCCCCACTTCCTGCTGATGTGGCTGGTATTGTATTGCAGTGCATTTTTGTATGGTGTAATTGAGTAGACTTCAGCAGTTTGTATGATCTTTGTGGTGTGCTGCCTTGGCATAGTTGCATACTCACCTCTAAAGGCAGCCTTAGGCACGTCTCACCTCTGAAGCAGGACAAATAGATGGCATGGTTCAGGAGCAGAGGGCCTTGCAATAGGGGCCTAGATTAAAACATATGTGGTCGCTCTAGACCAGAGGCAATGACTGCCACCATGAAAAGTGAGTGCAAGAGCCGGAGAAGGGGAGCTGCAGGGCACTCTTGGTTTTGTAGAGTCCTGTGGGCCCCTTTCGGTTAATTTAAAGTGTTGGAAGTGTTTTTGGTTGTTCAGGTGAGAATTTAGAGTATGATAGATCAGGTGAAACCTTGTCTGGCGTTCTGTGCCACACCACCTATCCTGCATGGAGATCAGCTGTGGGCGAGTTTAAAAAGTTCAGATTTAATCAATTTCAGACCCACAGATAGTTTGGTTAGGCTCACAGATTTGGATTTAGGGAATTGCAGAACCTCAGGCCATGGACTCTGAATGATCTACCATCATATTTCTTTCATTTGAAGCCACATGTTGTAAAGTGGGCAGTATATCCTTTAGGCTTTGTGGATGGTGCAGGGGTAGGACTCCACTCTCCCTCACTCTTGCCCTTTCCAGGAAAACGAGAAAAAGGCTAAAGGTCGACAGCGATGATCTTCGGGGAGCAGCTTTGAATTCCAGGTATGCAAAAATAAAGCTACTCTACCCGCTAATAAGCCTCGGATGAATGGTTAAGAAACAACTCACACATGTCCCAGGAATTTTCATTCTTTGAATTCCTTAACACAGGAAGGCCACAGATCTCAAATGAAGACAAAGGAAGATTGGTGCATTTTACTAATCTATAAAACAAAGCACAGGAAACAAATGTTGCTGATACAACAAGAGGAAACTGAGGCACGGCGTGGGGGGATAGACAAAGATTGCCAGAATACAACAGAAAGAAAATGAAATGCGAGTTCATCAGGAGGAGGGAAATAGGCAAAAACTGCCAGAAAGCACAACAGAAAGAAATCCAAATCCAGCAGGAGAAGAAACCTGAGCAGTATGAGTCGAAGACTTCCCGCTTGTCTGGGAGGAAGTTGTTGTATTTGGAAGACATAAAGGTTGGAGACTGCTGGCCTAAAATTGAGAGCTAAACGAGAAAGCTAGCGTAGTAAGAGCATGCCAGCAATTAGTGAAATAATTGAGATCCTCCCAGACAAGTCTTACACAGTCATCCTCCGCATATCAAGAAAAAATGAACTTCCTTGATACTCATATTGAAATTACTCAGAAGCATAACTTACTCACTAAAACTTCACAGCGGAAATATTGATCATCATCACCTTATATACCCTGCTGAAGGGTTATATAGTGTAAACAATCTCAGGTAAGACTAAAAACAAGGAAATATGGCTTCCTTCAAACCTGCTGTGAAGTGAAGAGAAGCAAACATACTGAAGAAACACAGAGAATTAAGAATTTTCCAACATGTCCAGAAAGGTAAATTTTGTAACCAGAATTAGCTATAATGCTGATCTGTTACAAAAAATGTGTGGTTTCTTCAACAATGTGGCGAACATGCTCATGATACAGGTAGCTAAACACCAACAAAAAGCAACCCCGGGATGCCATATAGAACTAAAGATTTACATATACATATATATATATATATATATATATATATATATATATATATATATATATATATATATAATTTCCTGCATGGCCCCATTTTTTGACCCACGCGGCGGGGATAGAGAAAAAATCCTACGCCAAAAAGAGTCCCGACACATATTAAATTTTCGAACTCCGACCCCATGGGGGCTTAATCAAGATGAGGAGTTACACTCACATCTATGATGAACTGCAGAAGAACTTGAGTTGATAGAACATTGGGTTTTATAATACATATGAGAGACAGATGTATCAAATCTTATCTTGCGTTGTATCAAATGAGTGTTTCACATACTGCCTCCCTTATGCTTGTTTTTATTTGTTATAAGATCGCAATGCATTTTTTGACTAAGGTCATAGTTTAATCGAAAAAAATCTTTCTTGTAGCCCCCGAGCAGGGATGCAATCATAATGGCTGAGGTTACAAATGACTAATGAAGTGCAATTGGTTTTGATGTAAATTGGCTAGAGAGAAATTAACTTTCAATGAGAAATGTTCAAGAGCATGGATATGAGAGTTAAAGGGAGACACAATCAGTTGAATCGACTAAATACCTCTGGATAGTAAGGGCCCACTGGAGGGTAGGAGTATAATGAGGTGAGACTGTAGGTTCGCGTTATGTGAGGGCAACATAAGAATCGTCCACATTATTAAAATGTGTCTGTTAAATGAGAAGATTTACACTGGAGGGTCCAATCAATAGAATAGCACGATGTATTGATGTGCCCCGAGTAACAGCATGAACTAAGGGTTTGATCCTCACGTACTCTTTTTTGGAATTTGGTTTGATGATTGTGTGTCTTTAATAATTTTGAAACAAAGAACTCCCACAATGTGATCTTACTTGTTGTAATTCGTACATGATGAAATATAGGGCTAAGAAAAATAGTAACACTTACGAAAAAATGATGGCCGCACTTGTTAGGCTTTTGAATGAGATACGGTATTCAATTGCTGCCAACACTAGGCTGTAATGCACAAATGCATTGTTTAATTGATTTTATGTAAAATTAGTCCAAGGTTCTGATAAAAATCTACAAAGCAATCAAATGGTATGACTACGAATACCAGAATGCACTAATGCTAAACACCGGATGTGATGTCACATGTTTAAATACGGCAGAAATGGAGGGCCGCTTTGTGTTTTTGTCAACCCCATGAGCAAGGTCTCGGCTGAGACTGAAACGCGTAGGGGTGTGCTGGCTTGCTGTTAATAAACACCCTGGAACTATACAAAATTGGAGCATTGGCAAAGTTATTTGATGAAAAGGACGGAGTTGGGAGTGCGGAAAGGAAACCCCTTTGGGAAAACTGTTGTGAATATATATATATATATATAATCTACTGGCGGTCGCCAGTAGATAGTTATAGTTAGGACCTATTTTCCATAGGAAATTCACAACATTCTATTTCCAATAACTTTGGCGCCGGTCGTCGAATCTTCGCGAAATTTTCAAAACTTATGGCCCGCTCTGGTCCGCTCCTATCCTGAAAGTCTCGGGGTGATTCGTCAAGTGGGGCCGAGAAAAAGGGGGTCCCAAAACGTGTTTTCCCCATGCAATTTTCCATAGGAACCTTTAGTCGCAGCTACAGCCTGAACTGCTGAACGGAATTACACCAAATTTGGCAAAAAGGTAGCCCTTGGTTCAGAGTCGTGCCTTTTGGTTAAATGGTGTAAATCCGTTCAGTAGTTCCTGAGAAAATCAAAAGTAAAATCACATATATATCTGGGCGGAGCCTAACCACACATGTCATTGTGCGATCTGATTGGCTGTCAGCACTTCATCCTGGAATTGCTGGCAGCCATCTTGGGACCAATATACATGATAGTACCCCATTGAAATGCATTGTAGTGAATTAAAGGTTTTGAGGGTTACCAAAAGGAGAACTATAAAGGGTGATAACAGACTTTAGTTACATTAGAATTCATTTGTTGATGGTACCATACTAATTTCAGGGATTGTGGTGTGTTCTAAGGTGATTTTACCCTGTGAAAAACCTTCTGCTGGGATATCATGAATCATGTTTGAGAGAAAACTATTTTCACATGCTTGTCCCATAGAGTTTTGGAAGGTGCTCCAGAAGCTAAAATGAGAGCATATTTTCTGTAAATTCACATTATCTTTCTCAGTCATGTGAGAATGAAGTCTGACATTCTCAGTAAAACATGTACATCCAACAAGGGCAGAGACTGTCAGTTGATTCCTTTGTGTTCTACTGCAGCTTCCCAGAGTGTTCTAAAGAACAACTAGAGAGCTAACAGTCTTACTTATGACAAAATTATGGCACACCTGAAGCCATCTTGATTGGAATAAACTGGTAACACTTAAAACATTTAATTTAAAAAGGAACAAAATGAGGGGGTTCATTTTGCCATAGAAATGAACAACATTCCCAGCACGACCCCTACACTACACAAGCACCACTGCACTACCCTAAACCCTAAAACACTACCCCCCAGCACGACCCCCTTCACTACCTAAACACAACTGCACTACCCTAAACCCTAAAACACTACCCCCAGCACGACCCCCTGCACTACACAAACACCACTGCACTAACATAAACACTAAAACACTACCCCCAGCACGACCCCCTACACTACACAAACACCACTGCACTACCCTAAACCATAAAACACTACCCCCAGCACGACCCCCTACACTACCCAAACACCACTGCCATACCCTAAACCCTAAAACACTACCCCCAGCATGAACCCCTACACTACCCAAACACCACTGCACTACCCTAAACCCTAAAACACTACCCCCAGCACTACACCCTACACTACACAAACACCACTGCACTACCCTAAACCCTAACACTACCCCAGCACTACCCCCTACACTACCCAAACACCACTGCACTAACAAACCCTAAAACACTACCCCAAGCACAACCCCCTACACTACACAAACACCACTGCACTACCCTAAACCCTAAAACACTACCCCCAGCACGACTCCCTACACTACCCAAACACCAGTGCACTACCCTAAACCCTAAATCTACCCCCAGCACGACCCCCTACACTACCCAAACACCACTGCACTACCCTAAACCCTAAAACACTACCCCCAGCACGACCCCTACACTACCCATACACCACTGCACTACCCTAAACCCTAAAACACTACCCCCATCACGACCCCCTACACTACTGCACTACCCTAAACCCTAAAACACTACCCCCAGCACGACCCCCTACTCTACCCAAACACCACTGCACTACCCTAAACCTAAAACACTACCCCCAGCACGACCCCCTACACCACCCAAACACCACTGCACTACCCTAAACCCTAGAAAAGAAACCCCCACCCCATGCCCAATCCCCCTTACCTCTCACTCCTCGTGGTTCCTCTCTCCTCGTGGTTCCTGCTTCACGTCATCTCTGAGGGGCGGTGCACGTCGTTGTGAGGAAATGGAACAGCCTCGGTTTCCTTACAACGACGTGGATCATCTACATGTTTTTTAGAACGCATGGTCATTTACCATACATACCTTTAGAACAAAATTTGTTGTAAAGGCATGCGTGGTAAATGACCATGCGTTCTAAAAAAATGCGTAGTAATGACTTCGCGGTGTACAACGCATGCGTGGTAATGCATGCGTTGTAATGGTATCGCGAAGTAAAAAAGTCGTTGTAACGGCTGCTTACCGATCGAAGCTGGCCCCTATTCTTCAGTGAGACATTTATTTGATTAATTAGGAGGAAGGAATGTGTTTTTTTTAACCGAAAAGTGCATTCCCGGCTGTTGTATTGTGAAAGTGTCCTCGTGGCCTGGTTTCACTTCCGGTGAGAGAGTGAAAGAGTCTGTTTGGATCTAAAGGAGTTCTGTTGTTGGACGGGGCCAGCGTGAAACGTCATCAGAAAACATAGCTAATGGAAAGCGTCCTCCCTGAAGTGTGGAGCAGTGCCATGAGAGGTCAACGAGTGTGCGTCCCACCGCAGTATGACCGTACCGCGTGACCCATGTGCCGCCTCCAGGGTACGGGAGGCAGAAGCGGCATCGCAGGTCCTCTTGAAGACCGTTGTAGCACTAATTCTACATTTTGGTACTAGGGTATTTTAACTTCGTTGTTCCTGCCAGATACAAAGAGAAGATCCTGTGTTATTCAGTGCCCTCGTTACCTTTTTTGTGGGTTGTGGTGCTTGTCACTTCGCTGCCCCGCCGGTGCACACGACTGGGCACCCCACCTCGTGTGCCATCTGGAGGGCCTCTGCCCTCTGATCACTGGTTTTGGTTTCTGGAGTGGCAACATAAACAGTTGCTCCCAAAGGACTAGCCTGAACACTTAGGTGAATATCCCCTGCACCAGCATTCCACAGAAATTCTTTCCTAGCTCTCCCACGTCAACGAGGACGTCATAATCGCACGGCTCCGCTCGCGACACCGTATGAAGTCATCGGAGCCATAAGAGACCTCGTCGGTGTGCTGACGTCAGTTCCACCCATTTTTTTCCGTGCCACCGAGGCAAACAGGCGGACCGAGACATTTTCACATGTATACATAGTATAATATATATATATATATATATATATATATATATATAAAATCACTGAAAAAACCATAGGTTTCAGGCACGTTATAGTTAGAAATTAGCATTTAAAAAACCTTAGAATTTCACTGAAAAAAAACATAGGTTTCAGGGGCGTTATAGTTAGTTGGACATTTCACTCGTACTAAACCATAGAAATTCCCCTGTTATAGTTAGTTCAGCTAACTATAACTCGCGCGCCCGCAATGCACTGCTGATGATGTCACATATTACATCACTCATGGCATGGTCAGTGACATGGCAAGGGAACAAGGGCTTTTGGAGCCCGAAACGCGTCATCGCTCGTGAGGACAAGGTTTAAATAAAAAACATCTTGCCTGACACTGTGGGGTCTGTTTCTCCTTCATCGCCGTCAGGAGGTTGCGGGAGTTCGAGTCCTTGGAGATAGATATATATATATATATATATATATATATATATATATATATATATATATATATATATATATATATATATATATATATATGGTCCTGTGGAAGGCTACGGCCGAAACGCGTGGGCCACTTTTTGTTAACACCTTCACCGCGATCGGAATTCCGCTCAGGTGCTGGACATTCCGATCGTGGGCGTGGTCGGGACGAGCTCAGCTCGTCATGCGCACAGACCCACTGCGCAGCATGACGAGCTGAGCTAGTCATGCGCATCGAAGGGGTTAAGATGCCCCCGGTGGAATGAAATATATGCAAAAATAAACCAGTTTTGGGTCAGACTGAATGTGCCATGTTCTGTTTTTGAAACCAAAAGGAAGCCGAGGATTATCGACATTGTGAATGACCTTGACCTGGTGAAACAGACTGAATTTTTACATATATATACCCCCCTTACCAGAGTGGCTCGAGAATCTTTTCGTATTGTGTGGATTCATCGTGGGAATATATATATATATATATATATATATATATATATATATACACACACTATTCTTAACTCCATGCCTATGAACCTTAAATATATATAGAGGTATATCTTCAAGTACTAGATGTGAAGTTCACATGACTTAATCTATGGTTACCTATATATAGTTACCTTCAAGATATTGTCGGAGTCTAAATTCTGGACATGATATTATTGAACATGAGCCACGACCACTTTTCTTCTTTGCTCAAGCAAATTTCAGTGGTGGGCTTTAAACAGCACTGGGAACATGTGCCATCCTAGGAATCAAACATTTAAAGTGTCACCTGCAAACAACCTGAAGATATTTTAGCATATAAGATGGTTTTGAGCTTTGGATTGCAGGGTTTGCGAGTTACACCAAATCATCATTTCTGATTAACTGTAAACCTCAGTATGGAAGAAGATATGCGATTAGACTTCTGGCCCAGATAATCCCAACTGATTTCCAAGATGGTTTTATAAGAATCTTGGAGCCTGATGTACACCTACACTGGTCGCAAAATGCAGAAGCAATCTGTGAATAGCCTTTCTTCGACAACTATTGAATTTTGCAAACCGACCTATTTATTTATAGGTTGGTTCATTATTTTACGAATCGGAGTGGATTACAGTCTGACCTACCTCATTAATAATCATGAACTAAGTTACAAATTGCAACTCACTTCGATTGGACAAAATCGCAGAGATAGTGACTTGTAAGGGTCAGCAGTCCACCATGTCTGTGACTGATTTAAAAAAAAAAAAAAATCATTTGCTAAGCAGCCAAGGCTCTTCAAAAAGTGTTTTGTTTATTTTATTTAAAGAATTTTTAAAGTACTAACATCATCCCGCATTATCAGAGCGCTGTACACAAGCTGGAACAGATGCAAAACATGAACATAAAACATATGTCAATATATATATAAAAATAGAACAAAATATGATCTGATGCATCACATATCGCGGGTGCTGGGACAATATTAAGAGTATGGGTGTTGCCATCAGTGATATGTCACTGAAGGTATATGGATAGTGAAAAATCCAAGCCTTTCAAAGAAAAAGTGCTGCAAAGAAGGCATGTTCATTTAGCAATAGAGTTGGTAGGGGAGAAGTATGTGTTCAGAAGAGCATTTTGGAGCACAATGTCCCAAATATGACTAAAGCATTGTGTGGTGAGGTCCATGAAATGACAACTAAATTTGCATCTGGCATGCAGTTTTAATGCTAAACGTATATAACACTCAATCGATAACATTTTAGTGAATATTTATTATTTATGCATTATAGGAGCAAAGTGTCAGGTGTGTTTTAATCCTATTAAAATCTTTGTTTCCATCACACTTGAGAATTACAAAAAAACATAACATGACTCATCTGTAATTTCCTTAATCCTGATGCACTTTGAAATAATTGTTTAGTTCATTTTCAACTATTCAAATTCTACTCTGTTAGAAACCATTTGACATATTAAAGCCTTTCCTTTCGAGCTTCCTGTACCCTATCGAGTTTTTCACTTGGTTCACATTTCAAATGTCCCTCACCTTGCAGTTTGAGAAACGAAACGTAAATCACAATCTCTATATCAAAAAATAATTAGCATCAATTTGTTAGAAGACTTGCCTGACATTTAACTTCTGTCTTTGATGCACAGTAACTGCACCATGATGAAAACAAAGTTTAAAGACATTCTCCTCATGAACTCCTGTAAGGCTATTTTGGCGCCCATACTTCCAGCGCCCCTGTCACAAACATCACTAAGCAACCTGTAACTCAGTTATGAGGCATCAAGTGCTTCCTCTAAGAAGGCCTTCTGGGGCCTGAAAACATCTGCTTCACGGTACCCAGATGAACATTGTTTCTGGGCGCTCTGCTGGAATGATGGTGCTCAAGCTATATAAGTAGTTATAGTATTGTCCGGGTCATCCCCCAAATCAGGCTGATTAGGACATTAGGTAAAGAGCCTGTTCGTTAGGATCCTTTTCATCTCTTTTTTGAAAATGGAGGTTGATGGGTTCCACCGAATATCTGGTGGGAGAGAGTTTCCCATCCTAGGGGCAGATCCTGAAAAGGAGCGTGTGTAGGTTTTTGTTTCCTGAACCTCGGGGTTCTAGCTGGAGGGAGTTTGCACCCCTGAGGAAGTGGCTGCCCCCGGATATTGGAATTTTTTCTGCTAGGTACCTGGGTTTATTGCAGTGCAAAGCTTTTTGAGAGAGACAAGCAATTTTCATCTGAGCTCTAGCATCGAAAAGGAGTCAGTTGAGAAACCTAAGTGAAGATGTAATGGGGCTGAAGCATCTCATGCTAGTTATCAGTCTTGCTGCTGCTTTAAGGGTTGCCTTGAGTCAGTGCTTTAAATGGGCCGGTACTCACCGGTACGGAGTACCGGCACTTTTTCATTTTCTCCCATTGAGTACCGGCACTTTTCCTCGATCACGGACAGTACCGGTACTCACGTGGGCCTGCCTGGCTTTGATGCAGATGTCGCTCCGTTTATCGATCACCTCGGCAGCAGCTTTTAGTCACCGTTGAGGCCTGGGCTGGGCCAAAAGACAGCTGCTCTTGTCACCAGTACACAGTGATCTGCATGTACTGCTCTGGAAGTCATCAGAGCAGAGGTGTGGCTTCACGGAGGTTTGTTTATTCTTTCTTCTTACACAGCGGGGGTAGACAGGAGGCTGTAAAACTTAATGGGCGAGGGTGTGAAAGGCAGTGTTCACGGTAACAGGGCTGCAATGACGCTTCTGTAGCAGACATCACTATA
This sequence comes from Calotriton arnoldi, assembly GCA_963921515.1. Taxonomy (NCBI): domain Eukaryota; kingdom Metazoa; phylum Chordata; class Amphibia; order Caudata; family Salamandridae; genus Calotriton; species Calotriton arnoldi. Next base: position 226,427 of record CAWUFW010002734.1, on the reverse strand, counting down.
TGTAAACTGCTGCCATTAGACTTTTTAACACAAATCCACCAGTACATCTATCGCAAGACAAGATGTTGAGCACTATGTAAAAGTCAAATACTTGATAGTGTGCATCTGCAAAACACATAGAAGCATTTTTTCAAGTTACTGTTGCCTGTGGTGGGTATTTTCAAGAAGCCTCGACGGAACAAAGGTTTTCAAGTTTGCGCTTGCTTTCACTATCTCTAATTGCCTATTTGCAAGTGTAAATAATATGGGATCTCCTTACCAAACTCACTGATCCCTGTTCACCCTTGAACGGAAGAGAAGGAGGGAAACCAGTGAAAACGTGATATGAACAGAGATGTTTGCAGCTAGGTAGCACTAACCCATCTGGGCTTACATGCCACATGGAAGTATACAGCTGTATTTTTATCAAAAGCCAAAAATGTAATTCATGACTAGGTACATGCGTGTAACTCGCACTCATGGTTATAATGTATTGCACACGGATTGGACGCCAACAGCAGGAAAACTGATTTTTTTCTCCTATTTTGGACCCCTGTGTGGTCCTTTATACAAGTTATTTTGGTACAACACAGAAAATAAATGTCAATTGTAATAAGCCCTATCTCCTGACCGGGACTTCATGTCAGTAGCCATATTTCGATTCAGGACCTTCTTGCCATTTGTAATGTGATGTAAATGTCTGTTGCTTTTTTAAAATATTTATTTCATCAACAGTTTAAAATGCAAGAATACATTTGAGATTTACTATATTAAGTATATGAGGCATAAAATATAAGTCATCTAAATTAACATACCTGGGCTCGCACTAAATACTGCAAAGTAATGTCAACAAAGGATTTTAAAGCAATTCAAATTATCCACGGAGATGTTTATTTCATCATGTGTGCTGTGTTAAAGATAATGGTGTATATTTTAATTACAAAGAGTGTATTCAGATAACCCAGCAGATGCCTTTAATCATCTAATATCACACGTGCAACATGTTTACTCTGTCCACCACTTCTTTTCAACCACATAAAATGGAATGTTGAAAGGTTGAGCCACCAGCAGCAATTTCGCCAGTGTCTCTGGGTCAACATTCCTCATCCTGTGGCAGAAAGAGAGAATATGCTGCTTACTGAAGTTACACAAAGTATGTCCCTTGGAAAGCAACTTTGGTTTCCATTTTAGACAGAAACACGGACTAGTGCCGAGAATGAAAAGAGCGTCTGCTGAATTGCTTGCATTTTTGCAGCTAAGCATATTCACTAATCATAAGAAACAGGAAGCCGGGGCCTCTCTCTTAAGTAAGAAAGATTGGGACACCATGAGTAGCAATAAAATGAATAACTCTGGTGGCTAATGCACTCACCATAAAATTGCATTGAGGGTCATTGTGCCTGCTAGAAAGCACAGTATGCAACATGTAGATCAGAGATTTTTTTTATTTATGTACATAGCTACGGGGGATACTGCTTTTGTTGCATAGATCCATGTCTTCCCTGTAGGTCACAAGTTAACATCCTTGGCATATATCTTAGTTAATTGTGCCGCTACAGCAACGACCTGCATTCAACACCAAGGCATAAATATAGAACCTTACTGTTTTTTCTATAATCTTTTAAAGTTTTAAGGTTGAAGAAAAAGTGTTAATAAACACTGATTGGTAAGTGCTATGTAAATAGTGTAAAAACTAATGGATATTCCAACAATGCATGCAGATTTCTTGCATAAAAAGCTTGAAAAGGTCAAAAACGTAGCCCCGCCCCTTGTTCCGCCTTTAGCGCCGCCCTTATGCCCGCCCCAAACTCCGCCCCAGTCTATCCCTCCTTTTGATGAGTACCTGCACTTATTTTTGTCCATTTAAAGCACTGCCTTGAGTGGAGCCATTTCTTCGACTTGGGAAGACCCATAAGGGTTGCACAGCCATATTGGAGCCTGAAGACCATTAGTGATTGTACTGCTAACTTTAAGTCTGGTGGTAGCAGCACCGTTTTTTTGTTCTTTTTAGGTTCCACTGAGAACTGACAGTGGTCCTCTGGGTCACTGCCTACCTCCTCTAAACTTTTACAAAAATTCACAAAGGGGAATGAGTCCAAAGGGGACCCCTTCCCCTTTGTGAATCAGTTTCCACCCCCAAATTGGGAGTCAGTACCTTTTCAATGGCTTGCAATCAGAATTACAGTTGCAAACCATTAATACATTGCATATAAGGGAACCCCACAACTACCCATTACAAATAAATTGATATCCAGTAACAATCTAATTTTGAGAGTCGATTCACCTTTACAGACCTTTAAAAGTGGATTGGTACATATGGACAAATAATAATAAACTTTAAAAAGTCATTCACCCATTGATGTTTGTATGCTGTTCCTTTGATTGTTATTTGGCATTTGCAAAAAATATGTATGTTCGTCTGGTTACTATGCTGGTCAGCAGATACATCAGTAAGAACACAGAGGCAGTCAGGGCAGAAGGGCATGCTAATCAAACAGTCTTAAAGAATGAATCAAAGAAGCAACCATCAAGGAGATAACTTATGTGAAAAAAAGATAAAAGTACACAAAAAGCATAACGGATTATTTTATGTGAAATAAATAGAAAATGTTAGGAAGAAGGGGAAATAAGAACATAGGGCCCGATTCACAGAACTAACTTAAGACAAAATCCTAAACTTACTACCATTTTGGTATTCACAGAAGGCACTTACTCATTTTGGTATTCACAGAAGGCACTTACTTATCAATGAGTAAGTGCCTTCTGTGAATACCAAAATGAGTAAGTGCCTTCTGTGAATACCAAAATGAGTAAGTGCCTTCTGTGAATACCAAAATGGTAGTAAGTTTAGGATTTTGTCTTAAGTTAGTTCTGTGAATCGGGCCCAGGATACCGAAGTCGAATAAAATATAAGATGTAATCTGTAGAAAGAGCTTTAAACATTCTGTTCAGCAGTTGAGGCCAGGACAACAAAATGACAGAGTAGCATTGAAAAATGTGCCCGTTTTTCACTGTGCACCTTAGACCTCATTTACCTTTTGCTGATAAATGCTGTGGTGATGACATGCAGTGGTAACAGAATTGCAGTGAAGCATTTTTCAGACATAAGGAAAAACCACAACCTGTGATAACATAGTTAACTACTGGTGAATTCTGCCTCTTTACTGTGAAGCGTTTTTAGCAGATTTATCTCACAATACTGATATTGTAGTATGTAAGATGTTATTGAGCCTTGCGTTGCAGGGATTAAGAATTAGGGTTTGGATGACTCTGTTATTCAAAAGCTCAATGCTCGAAGGAAAGAATTCATATTAGTGCATTGGTGTAACTGTGCGACAATCTATTTGCAATGCTGACTAGTAGAATTAAGCTCCTCTCCTGTAGTAGCACCATAGGAAATCTCTTGGGCATCATTCTCTATTCTGGCACGTATAAGCCAACAAGCCAATCAATCACCTCACAAAAACAAAATTATTCCGAGTCTATTTCCTAAAGAAAACTTAAACATACATCCCTCAGTCAGATTTCAGTATGGCAATGACCTAATCGGGCGCAGCAGAGTTCACAGCTCACTTCATGGTAGACCCTTCTCTGGCATATGAGGGTCACTGACTTAAACCTGCACACCAGCAATGACCCGATTGGAGCACAAAAACTCACACTTACTGGGGACCTTCTCTGGCATAGGCAGGTCGCCAACCTAAACCTGCACATGACACGACTGGAGGAGCAAAACAAGATTGCAACCATAAACAGAAACTTCAAACCTCAACCCACACCTACGGAGTTCCTCAACAGATACACCACCACTGCATCCGACACGAACCACAGACTGACCACCTGGAACCTCCACTCTGCCCAGGAGACCACCTCCTCCATAAAATCCATTGACTCAGGAGCTCCCACAGACCCATGCCTACACCACATCCTCAACCTCGGAAACCAAAGGATCGGCCAGGAACGAACCACCCTGCTCAACACTTCTATCACCACCGCAACATCTCCTGATGTCTGGAAACAGAACTAAGTCAGACCACTACTCAAAAAACCCTACGTCGACTACAGCAAACTCAAAACCTACCTGCCAATCTCCCTGTTTCCATTCCCAGTGAAGGTAAATGAAAAGATCAACAACATGCAAATTATGACACACCTGCAGCAGAACCAACTACTTGATGCCTCCCAATCTGGATTCCATAGCAATCACAGCTCCAAAATCACCCTAATCACAGCCAATCAATCAATCAATCAGGGGCCTGTAAATCCCGGCTACTCACCCGTGAGGGTCTCAAGGTGCTGGGGGAGGGGGAAGGGGGCTGCTGGTCAGGCTGGATGGAGGATCATACGAAGAGCCAGGTCTTGGGGTCCTTCCTGAATTGGGTCGGTGACGCTGAGTGCCTGAGGTGCAGGGAAACTGTGTTCCAGGTCTTGGCGGGGAGGTAGGAGAACGATCTTCCTCCAGTTCTTGTCTTGTGGATCCTGTGGCTGGATGCGTGGCGAATTGGGAGGATCGGAGTTGTCTGGTGGGTACGTGGAATGTGAAGAGGTGGCTCAGGTATGCTGGTCCTTTGTCATGTAGGGCTCTGTAGGCGTGAGTGAGGAGCTTGAAGGTGAGTCTCTTGTTGACTGGGAGCCAGTGGAGTTTTCGGAGGTGTTGCGTGATGTGGCTGTGGCGGAGAATGTCGAGGGTCAGTCTGGTGGTTTTGGACTTTCTGTAGTATCTTGAGCTGTTTCTGGGTGATGCCGGCTTAGAGTGCATTGCCGTAGTCAAATCTGCTGGTGATGAGTGCATTGTTGACCATCCTTCTGGAATCTGTGGGGATCCATCTGAAAGTCTTTCGGAGCAGGTGGAAGAAGTCTGAGGAGTGTGTGGAAGAAGTCTGAGGAGACAGTGTTGATTTGGCGGTTCATTGTGAGCGAAGAGTCCAGCCTAATGCCAAGGTTGCGTGCATGGTCCGTCGGGGTGGGTGGAGCACACAAAGCCACCGACATTCAAACCCTCCTCGACTGAGGAGAAACACACAGCTCTGATCCTCCTCGACCTCTCGACAGCCTTCAACACTGTATCCCACCACAAGCTGATCAAAAGACTCTACCACATCGGCATACAAGGGGATGCGCTCAGATGGATCACCTCCTTCCTCACTTGAAGAACCCAAAGAATCCACCTTCCACCTTTCACCTCCGAACCCAAGGAGATCACCTGCGGTGTGCCCCAGGGCTCATCCTTCAGCCTCACACTCTTCAACGCATATATGACCCCGCTGGCCAACTTCGTCAGATCCCATGGTGTTAGATTTGAAATGTTATTCTCGTGATGCACCCACTTGAACTGCTGGTTTTGCAATGCTTATACTCTATTTCGTATTAAGTTAGCATTCATGGCGCCATCTTTCTTGGCGCCATCTTGTTTTGTAACCGAGATCGAGCTCCTAACTCATAATGCCTGCCTCAGCAGAAAGACTGGCTCTGCGCCTCCAGCTTGTACCTCAAGGTTAAAGCTTCGTTGCACTAATGAATGTACTATCCATTGTTGCATACCTTTGCTGTTAGATAGACTCGTTCCCACATCTTAGAATGGTAGGCACCGGCCGAGTGGCCTTTTGGTCGAGATAGCATGTACCCTGCACTGTGCCATGGATCATCTTTGTTTGCCTCCTTTGTTCACTTTGGCCTGAGCTGGAAAATTCCAGTTTGGGAGGGACTTTAGAGGTGTTGGAAATGTATATTTTGTGTTACCGTGTGAACGTGGGCCAGTCGCTCGGCAGTCATCTCAGGAGACTGATCAGACTGGGCTCTGCTGCAGCGTATCAGTAATAAACTAATTGGTTTGTATTTTCTACTGTCTGACCGACTCTTCATTTATTGGGAAGGCAGAGAGGTGGTCGTGAGTGACCCGGGTGACCCTAATCGGGTCACTTCCTTCATTTGGCGCCCGAACAGGGACTCTATCGGGTGTCCCATCCTCGGCCGCAACCGGGTGTGGGGGACGGGGCCGCGTCAGGTCGGACGGGCGGATCGGGGATCCCAACACGACCAAACTTAGTTCTTACAGCTGCCCGGCCTGTCTGATCGGGCTGCGCCTCGTCTAGTGGTCATCCCGGCTGGGGTCCTAAAAGGCGAAACCCTTGGAGTTGGCTGTTTGGTCCGAAGAGTTGGCAGTGGAGAATAACTTTGTTCGACCTGTGTGCACCAGGTGAGTTTGTCTTGATTCTTGGTAAATAGGGTGCCGTCTTGAATAATTTTGGATATGGTCTGGAGACCATTTCTTGGTTTGTTTGTGAACTTGATGGGCTGTGGACCGCTTTGGAGATACAGGGTATCTGAGGACCCTCTGCCAGGTGACTTGGTAATTCGGCTTTTTCTTGAAAACGCCTGGGGTTTGACTAGTGTTTGGGACTTGTGATGCGGAGTCTGATTTGACGAATTGGTGCGGTCTGTGGACCGGGTTTTTTTTCTTTGGTCTTTGAGCGTTTAGTATGGTCTGAGGATGGACCTGTGGGGAAGGATTGGTAAGTCATTTGTCGGGCACAAGTTGCGAATTTTCTTTTCCTCTTTATTCTTGAAGATGCCCTGTTTTAGCAAGGTTTGCTGTTTGGGGTGCCGTTGTTGTTCTGCTGATGCTCGATTGGAAGAGAGGCAGCCTGCGCCTCCAGAAGGCACCCCGAACTTCGACATGTATGTGAAGCTTGGCCTTATTATGTTTAGTACATTATGGCACAAATATACGAGGGACAAGGCCGAGTTACAGTGGCCTTTGACAGGTACTTTTGATGAACAGAAATTGAACTTCTTGCAGGATAAATTGTTTGCAAAAAGAAGTAGGCAGTCTATGTTTGACAATCTTCAGGTATGGCAAAAGGAGGGTAAGCAAAGACGGATAAGAGCGGAGAAGGAGGCCCGGAGAAGGAAGACACAGATAGTAACGCAAAAGGCTGTAGCGTACGAGAGAGAGAAGATAGAGAAGGGTATAGAGAGTGCTGACCAGAAGTTTCAATTGCAATGTGACAAGTCTTATGTTACACGTGAAGAAGGCGATCCCTTTGTGGAGGATCTGTTAGATGTACGGCCACCACCTCCTTATGCCCCGCAGAGGATATATACAGCAGCCCCACCGACCCAACACCTCGCCTCCCATGCTCCCGCCTCTGGTTCCCCTACACCTGAATCGGCTGCTTCAGATGGAGCACCCCTTGTTTCCTTTTCGGCTCAATCGGCCGAGGCTGCAACGACTACAGGCCAATCTACTGAACCCATTACCTCCAGTTCTTCTCTACCCCTCTCGCTTACACCCACCACACAGACATTGGTGTCGCTAGTTCCCGTAACATCCACGAATGTGTCCTCCCCTCACTCCCTTCCCTCGCCCTTGTTGTGCGCTGGGATACCGGTGCGGGGACTGAATGATGGGGAGTGGGCGACTGCTAAGGAAAGAATGGGGCGAGTGTTGATTCGGTCTGATGTGGGTGATGCAGAGAAGAAGATGGTGGCTGACCAGGCCTCCCAGTGGGCCCGGAATCCGATTTACAGTGTGGAGGATGTGTGGAGTGTACTGAAAGATTACGAGCCATTTGTGCAACAGCATGCCCTCAAGCATATGTCGGCTACTCTGATTGGGCTGTGGGAGCAGTGTTTTAATGGTGTTGCCCCCCAAATTATTCATGATATTCGGGATAGTGTGTATGCAGCTGGCATGGCCCCTAATGACGTTTTTAGTAATGTTGCCACGTTGATTGGATACCGAGGCAGGTTGATCCAACAGAGCCCGACTGCAGTGTCTCAGTTCCTGATGAGGGAAGTGCATCCTATCTATCACCCCGAAATACCAGAGCTTCGAAATGGGCAGGACCAGGAACAGTGGGTTTATACTCCTTGGAAAAGGAGTGAGGTTTTGTCTCTTAAGACTAAGTTGACCGACCCTAGGAAAAATCCGACTGCTTATTACAAAGAGTTGACAGAGGCTGCGTCATCAACGGTGATGACGTTGGCAGACATCGAGATGTTTTTCGGTTTGCTGGTGCCGGTTGATATTTGGCGGCAGGTGCACAGGCAGGACCATGTAGTGGAGCTGGGTGGCACTTGGGGTGAGATCGGGGCATGGGACAAAGAGAGGTAGCCTGGCGAGAAGCCTAAGTTTGAGATACTGGCTTTGCCGGGTCGAATTATCACGTATATGCATTCTTTGATCCCACCTAGAAGAGTAGATTGGGATAAGCTAACAGCATGTCGCCAGAAGAAAGATGAGAGTGTATCCGACTTCTTTACTAGGTTCGAAGGGGTGTTTCCGGATTTTAGTGGACAGGATTTGTCAATGAAGGGAGGCGTCCGTCTGTTTGTTAACAGGTTTGTTACAAACCTGCTTCCTGAGATCGCAACTCTGTTGCAGGCTTCGCAGAGCACTTGGACTACCTCTTCTCCATCGGTGATATTAAGTATGGCACAGTATTATGAGCACAGAGAGAACGAAGAGAAGGAGAAGGTGGAGAAGAAAAATAAGGAGCTGAAAACGAAGTTGCAAAGGATTCAGTCTATAGCAGCCAAATTGGCTTTAAATAGGCAGCGTAGATCTTCAACTTCTCTGGCCCTGAAGGACCTTCATTGGCTGCCAATCTGTCAGAGAATACAATTGAAATCCCTCTGTATTGTGTTTAGAGCAGTACATGGATTGGGTCCGAAATCCTTGCAGAAAAATTTACTTGGTATGTTCCCAGGAGAAACCTCCGCTCATCAAGTACAAATTTGGTGATTACTACGAGATTTAGGAAGACTAGGACGGGTGGCAGAGCTTTTGGCGTAGCAGCCTCACGACTCTGGAATGATCTCCCCTTAAATATTAGACAAATTCAGACTTTGCTCCCATTCAGGAAGAGTTTGAAGACTTGGCTATTCCCGAGGGAGGAGTAATACGAGTTATTCATTATCTGTGGGCAGGTCGTTTATATGTACACTGACAACAGGGTAAGTCTCAGCGCCAGGATACCCGTGGGGTGACAGTACGCGCTATACAAGTTCAATTTACATTACATTACAACAGGCGTCCCGGGGGAACGGTAGAGGACGGGGCATTGGTCCGGCCCGGCAGTTGCCCCGCACTGGCAGGAATGCTACGCCCGTGGGGCCGAACCAGTGAGCCTATTGTAAGGAGGAGGGGCACTGGCGCAGTGAGTGTCCGACGTTGTTGCAATGGGTTGAAGCCCTGAGTGGAGGGGGGTCCAGGGGAAGGGGCTGGGGAGCAGGTGGCTACGACGCAGGCCGGGGAATTGAGGAGCACCCAGGTCGTTCTGATCAGAACTATTTTGATGATCCAAGGGGGTGACAGTATTACCATGATGATTATGATTTGGATGAAGTGACGGGACTTACCCACGGCTAGGACAGCCAAGGGCAGGGTGAGGGATCAGTTCAGATCCCTGTGGATCAGCGGGGACCCTATGTTACTGCTGATCTGCAGGGCTCAGCGAAGAAATTCTTGGTGGACACAGGCGCAATGAATAGCTCTGTTTCTCGTTCACTGGTCCCTGGGGCAGCCCTTTCTGGCCAAAATAACGTTTCGGTAGGCTTCTCAGGTATACCAGTTGTGAGCCCCATCTCTGAGCCACTGGCCCCGACTATTGGCCCTTTTACTGTAGATTCGCCATTCTTATTGACATCTAATTGTGGAGAAAATTTAATGGGTTTTGACTTGTTGAAAAAGTTACATTCGAATATTTCATGCTCCCCGGATGGCGTCTATATGACCATAGGACCCAATGTAGTGAATTCCAAGCAATGTTTGTCATAGGATCAGCCCCTTCCTGCTGAGTTTAAAGAGGTGCCAACAACATTATGGGTTACAGGTGATACGGACGTAGGGTTGTTGCAGATACCGCCGGTCTACATCAGAGTTAAGGACAATGCTGTCCTGCCCAGTCTTCCCCAGTACAAGATACCAAAGGCAGGAGAACGGGCGCTATTGCAGATTATACAAGATTTGATTGCGTCTGGGGTTGTTGAGGAGACGACTGCGAATGTGTGCAATAGCCCTATTCTTCCCATCTTAAAAAGGGCACCATCGGGTTCCCCAGATGGTCATCCCGATGTCTACCGCTTTGTGATTGATCTGCGTGAGGTGAATAAGATTGTGGTCCCTCAGTTCCCTGTTGTCCCTGATATCACTGCTCTCCTGACCATGATTCCTCCCTCTGCCACATACTTTTCTGTCATTGATTTGAAGAATGCGTTCTTTAGCATCCCCATACACCCAGAGAGCTGGTATCTGTTTGGATTCTCCTTGGCCGGCAGAAGTTTTAGATTCTGTCGGGCTCCTCAGGGCTATACTGAAAGCCCCAGTTTCTATAGCCAAGCTTTAAAAGGCCAATTGGACTCCCTCGTCCTTCCCTCAGGTAATGTCTTATTGCAGTACGTGGACAACCTCTGATCGCTTCGGATACTGAAAAGGGTTGCAAGGATGCGACGGTTAAATTATTGTTACATTTGGCCCATCATGGACACAAAGTGTCCCTTTCTAAATTTCAATATTGTCGACAGGAGGTCACCTACTTGGGTCACCTACTGTCGAAGAAGGGAAGGAGAATAACACCTGAGCGCATTGCTGCTATAACTAAGATGCCCATCCCAAAGACGCAACGAGATGTGCAAACCTTTATAGGTATTACTTCGCATTGTCGCCACTGGATCCCAATCTTTGCCTTACTAACGAAGCCCTTGCTGCGCCTAACTACTAAAGATGTGCATGAACCCCTGCCTATGACGCATGACTGTCAGCATGCTTTTGAGCAACTAAAAATAGCGCTCTGCTCTGCACCTGTGCTTGGCACTCCAGAATATCAGAAGCCGTTCGTGTTGTATGTACACAAAACGGCTGGCTGTGCGCTCTCTGTCTTAACACAGGCCTTTGGAGGTAAGCAAAGACTGTGTGCCTACTTTTCTGCTCTGCTTGACAACGTCGCCAGAGCCCTCCCGAGCTGTCTGAGAGCGGTCGCGGCAGTGGCCATTTCCATCCGACAATCGGCAGGGCTCGTTCTTGATACTGATCTCACAGTCATGGTCCCACATGCTGTGGAGACATTTTTGAACAGAACAAAGACGCAGCACCTTATCAGTGCACGTCTGACTGGCTATGAGCTGACCCTGTTTGCACCACATGTCACCATCAAAAGATGTGCCACTCTGAACCCAGCCACGTTACTACCCCTCCCTTCTGAGAGTGAGGAGACAGATGTGCATGATTGCATCTTCCAGACGGAGGAAGAGACGAAGGGACGGGTAGACCTGACTGATGTTCCCCTCTCTGAACCCCAAGGGGAGCTATATGTCGATGGCTCTTGTTTTAAATTACCAGATGGCACGACAACAGCGGCCTATGCTATCACCACCCTACGCACTGTAGTTGAGACATCACGGGTTCCCTATCAGTCAGCGCAAGCAGCAGAGTTGGTGGCCCTTCTTCGTGCCTGCGAGTTGAGTGAGGGACTGGCTGTCAATATTTATATTGACAGCCAGTATGCGTTCGGCATGGCTCATAATTTTGGGCGGCTCTGGGCGGAGAACAGCTTTCTAACGTCCCATGGAATGAGAATTCAGAACGGCCCATTAATACACAGACTTTTGTCAGCCCTGGCACTCCCTAAGAAATTACCAGTAGTGAAGTGCAGTTCTCACAAGGCAATAACTGATGATGTTGGGAGGAGGAACGCATTTGAAGATCAGACAGAGAAGGAGACAGCACGGACAAAAATGAAGAGGATGTTTGCGGCAGGTCCGGCTAGATGGGTGCCAGAAAACGGGATGTTTGAGGATACACTAGAAAATGTTAAAGAGATCCAGAGTGAGGCAGCAATTGAGGAGTTAGCAATATGGCAGGAGAGCACGGCTAATGTGGATGAGGATGGGTGCTGGATTGACAAATCCGGTAAGCAGAGATGGATGCTACCGGATGCATATGTCCTCCCTGTGGTTACCATGGCGCACGGGCCAGCACACATTAGTATTAAGGGGATTTGCAAGCTGCTAGATCCCGTATGGCGGAATGACAATATCCCCAAAGTTGCAGCCCACCTGGTTAATTACTGCATGGTCTGCTGGATGCACAATCCTGGGAAGGGTACCCCCACTCCTGTTGGCAGTTTTGCACCGCCTTCCTTCCCTTTCGAGGTTCTCCAGATGGATTATATCGAAATGGAACGAGTCCATAACTTAAAATATGTGTTGGTGGGTGTCTGTGCATTCAGTAAATGGATTGAGGCTTACCCCACTAAAGAGAGCACTGCCAAGGCGACGGGGAAGGTACTCTTGAAAGAGTTCTTCCCGCGCTTTGGTTTGCCCCGTTTCATTTGGAGTGACAATGGCAGCCACTTCAATGCCAAGGTCATCCAATTGGTGTGCGACGGGCTGCACATTAGGCAAAAGTTCCATGCGGCGAACCACCCCCAATCAGCAGGCCTGGTTGAGAAGTACAATGGTACTCTCAAGCTGAAAATGGCCAAGATCAAAGAGAGCACAGGATTACAGTGGCCAGATGCTTTACCCCTAGCACTAATGTCTACAAGAGTAACAGCCCACTCTAGAACAGGATGGTTCCCGTACGAGGTCGTGTTTGGCTGGCCGGCAAATGTTTGGGGCGACCCGCGACCTCGCAATTCTCGGAGAAAGAATACCCCTTGTTTATAGACTACCTTTACGAATTGACTAAAAAATTGCGTTCTATTCACCAACAGATCGCTGAGACGTTACAGCAACATCCAGAGGGTCCGGAACATGAGATACGGCCTGGTGACTGGATACTAGTCCGAAATTTTCAACGGAAGAGTGGCTAGGAGCCAGGCTGGAAGGGACCCCTGTAGGTCCTTCTGGCCACCAGGACATCGGTGAAGGTCGACGGTCGGAGGAATTGGATCCACAGCACTCATAGCAAGAGGGTGCCACTCCTGCTGCCCTATGACCAGTGGGTCGCGGACAGGATTGGGGATTGTGAGACAGAGCAGGTGCCACGGTTCATTCCTTTTTCGGATAACCGGCTCACATGGGCACCGACGGAAGAGGAGAGTGATGCAGTGCTGAATGAGGCGGTGCCACCCAAAATTAAGGCCATCCAGGAGCCCCAGCCTGTTAGCCCTCCTGTGATTGAGTCACGTCCAGTTGAGCCCCAATCCACCGACTTGCCGGAGTCTGACCCTTTGCCCCTTGGTCCCCTTGAGCAATACCCCTTGTTCTCTGACCCTGCTGTGCCTGGAGTGTTGAGGTACAATTTACGCCCCTGTAAGAGGAACAGTGCACCAAAGGGAAAGTCAGGTTAGTAGGGATGGACGGCATTGCTGAAGAATAGGGCGAACGTACCCTGCCCATGGTACCAATGATAGCTTAGGGACAGGAAGATTGGTGCATTATTCGGACAGTCACCGAACAGGGCAAACAAACTGTGTTTCCGAGGAGAAGGTGTTTTGCCCTGCAACGTGGGATCTGGATCCGAGCTAGACGAACAGCTCCACCGCCGGTGCTCAACAGCGCCTACGTCTAATGAACAATATATTACCTTAATTTCTTGCTTTTATTCCAGCTTGGCTCCAAGTGTAAGTCTTTTCCGCTGCTTTACAAGAATGTATTTCTTTGCTCACCCCATTCAGGAGGAGGAGCAGCCTTTCGCAGCTCCGCGTTCTGATCGGGATGGGCCTGTTTGGTCCTCCTGGTCAGTGAAAAGTAAAGTTGTGTTTGTAGCAATTATTTTGATTTCTTTAATATTGATACTTGGGGTAACTTACTTTCTTGAGGAGAAATATCCTGTGCACACTTTGATTGGTACTACGCCTGTTCCCCCGAGCATATCTTTGTTACCCTGGCGTCTCACAAGGAGGAGCACAGGAAGTCCTATAAAGATAATGTGTTCATTCAGACCTTGCATCAAATGCACGCTGCTTATAATACGACAAAATGTTGGGTATGTGGACTGCTGCCCTCAATAACTCATAGAAGTGAGAACTTGCTATCCATGCCATTGTCATATGTGAGTAGTTGTGAGGGATGGTTTGCATTACTTAGCATGGTTCGTTCATTTCAACAGGCTGACACATTGGAACGAAAAAGTACTAGTTCTCGTACCCTGACACAGAATGTACGTTTCCAGCATAGAGTACCCCCCGGTGCTCCCACAGGTCGAGAGCCGTTTGGCAGGTTGTTCTTGAGTTCTTGCATGCATGCGTACAAGAGAGTAAGGAAAGGAAATTGGTCTCAGGCGGAAAGGGACAACTTTCTACAGTTTAATGCATCAGAATACTACCAGTCCTTTTCAGACCCGCAACGTTACTGAAGATAAACTGATACCCTTGTCCGTGGTGGATGTCATGGCTCCTTTCTGTGTCCAAGGGGCTGAAGAAACAGAGGTAGGGGAAAGCAGATGCAACATTACTTATAGCTTGAGAGCAACATCTAGTCCACCCCTGATCCAGCCACCTAATGTCTATTTTGTTTGTGTAGCTCACGGTTATGTTTGGCTTCCTGAGGGGTGGTCGGGAAGGTGTTACCTCTCTTATCTCTTGCCACCTGTGTATATAGCCCCTCCTAATTACCAAAGGGACCACCGCCTGCAGCGTAGAGGCGTCCATGTGCCCCGGACTAAGAGAATGATTAGCACTGATGACATAGATCAGACAGACACCACCTTGCAGCAGTTCACGGACGCAATGAAAGGCATCATACCATTCTGGGGTCCTATGGCCAATAGTCTTAATATTAGGCGGCTCACTAGGGTGGTGGAAGGAGTCATTAATATAACAGCAGGAATTTTGACAAATATCACAGTAGAGGTTCAGGCTACGAGACTTGTTGCCCTTCAGAATAGTATGGTTTTAGATGTTAACTTAGCTGATCGGGGTGGGCCTGTCGCGTCATCGGCAGTAGCTGTTGTGTGTACATCCCTGACCACGCCCCAACTGTGTACGCTGCTATACAGAAACTGCATAAAATAGCCTCGGAGATACACCAGGAGAATGGTACATGGTCATTCACGGGATGGTTCTGGGGCCTGTTCACCACTTGGAGTTGGAAGATCCTTTTTTTCCTGGTTGTCATAGCAGGTATAATCTTGACATGCTGTCTATGTATCCCATACACTGCCTCCCTGCCTGTTGTGCCTGCTGTGTATCAATGCTCAAGGCACGTCCCAGGCCCCTGAGACGTGGTTCTAATGCAAAAGCTATGATGATGCAGGGTATTCAGGATTTGCTAAGTAAAGATGAAGATATTTTTTAATATTGATTATATGTGTTTGACATTTTTTTTAGGGTATTAGTTTCACTGGACAGTTTATAGGTTAGCAATGGTAGTCTATGAGTGGATGTTTCTTTTTCCCTTGCTTTGGAATTGTAAAGACCCTTACCTGATGGCACCAATAAAGCTTAGCATGAATGCTAAAAGGAGGGTCTGTTAGATTTGAAATGTTATTCTCGTGATGCACCCACTTGAAATGCTCCTTTTGCAATGCTTATACTCGATTTCGTATTAAGTTAGCATTCATGGCGCCATCTTTCTTGGCGCCATCTTGTTTTGTAACCGAGATCGAGCTCCTGTCTCATAACGCCTGCCTCAGCAGAAAGGCTGCCTCTTCGCCTCCAGCTTGTACCTCAAGGTTAAAGCTTCATTGCACTAATGAATGTACTATCCACTGTTGCATACCTTTGCTGTTAGGTAGACTCGCTTCCACATCTTAGAATGGTAGGCACCGGCCTAGTGGCCTTGGGGTCGAAATGGCATGTACCCAGCACTGTGCCATGGCTCATCCTTGTTTGCCTCCTTTGTTCACCATGGCCAGAGCTGGAAACTTCCGGTTTGGGAGGGACTTTAGAGGTGTTGGAAATGTAAATTTTGTGTTACCGTGTAAACGGGGGCCAGTCCCTCGGCAGTCATCTCAGGAGACTGATCAGACTGGGCTCCGCTGCAGCGTATCAGTAATAAACTAATTGGTTTGTATTCTCTACAGTCTGACCGACTCTTCATTCATTGAGAAGGCAGAGAGGTGGTCGTGAGTCACCCGGGTGACCCTAATCGGGTCACTTCCTTCAATGGTCTCAACATAATTTCCTACACAAACAACACCCAATGTATCCTTACACTCACCAACGACCCCACCACCACCAGAACCAACTTCCACAGATGCATGACAAGGGTCGCTGACTGGATGAAGACCAACTGCCTGCAGCTGAACACAGAGAAGATAGAAGTTCTGATCTTCAGCAACACATGGAACAACTCTTGGCGGCCATCAGACCTAGGACCTGCACCCACTCCCTCCGACCACGCCAGAAACCTCAGAATCATCATTGACAACAAGCTCACCATAAAATCACAGATCAACGCTGTCTCCTCTGCCTGCTCCCTTACTCTGCGCATGCTACGTAAGAAGTTCAAGTGGCTACCCCTACACACAAGACACACATGACATAGGCCCTCATCATTAGCTGACTGGACTATGGCAATGCCCTCTACGTAGGAATAGTTGCACACCTCCTACAGAGACTTCAAACCAAACAGAATGCCACACAAGATTCATCCTCAGCCTTCCCCGACGAATACACATCACACTCCACTTCAGGCAACTCCACTGGCTCCCCGTACAGAAGAGATACCAACTTAAGATGCTGACCCACACGCTGCTGACAAGGCGCTATACAACCAAGGACCCACCTACATTAACCATCCACGAACCATTGAGAAGACTACGCTCTGCCTCCCTCTTACTTGCCCATACTCCCTGCATCTACAGAAGCAGAAGTGGAGGATGCTCCTACTATCACATCACAGCAAAGACCTAGAACAGTCTCTCCACACAATTCTGGACCATCAACTCAGTTCCGGAATTCCGAATGGCCCTCAAGACCTGGCTAATCTAATAAATCTCCAGACCTGCTATCGCCTGGATACCCTATCGGGTGATTAACTGCGCTTTATAAATCCTGATTGATTGACAGCTCATGGTTCACTTCTCTGCGGTCCTCCTCTGGCATACATGGGTCACTAACCTAAACATGCCCGTGGGTAAAACCTGATGGGTGCAGCAGCCATCTCCTCACACTTTGCTACAGGGATCCACTCGCCAGGATCCCCTACTGGACCTTGCAGCAGCCATCTCCTCACACTTTGCTACAGGGATCCACTCGCCAGGATCCCCTTCTGGACCTCACACCCTCCAGCTCTCCTCTTCCTCACAGGGCTCACGGGTCTTGGCAAGCAGGCAGAGACTGGTGCCTAAGGATCCAGAAGCAGGCGGTCTTTGATATCCCTGGGTGATGACCCCTCACTCAATTGGGAGACTGGCAGGTCTTATCCTCCAACCCTGTTCATAGCCAAAAGTCTTTCAAAGTTTCCCTTCCTTGCACAGCTTATTTGGTTGCTTGACAATTAACAATTTTGGGGGCTTCAATCCCCCATTCTCATAGTTCATTTCCAGGCACCAAATGTGATTTAGAGTCTGAGTCTTTGAGTTTATGTTGGGGTTCTGCTTCTTTTGAAGAGCTCACTCTGCCCTGCTCTTCATCACAAAGCAATCTGTCACAGCAAGATTGACTCCAAATCACTCCACAACACAAGCTTTGGGTGTAACTAGAGCTTCACACCTGTATGTCAACCACAGTGATGTGTACCAGAAGGTTACCCCAGGGCCTCAGCCCTACTCTTTATGATTCCCTTACCAGCCCCGTCTCCTTACTGACATGTGCCCTTTCCAGTGACTTCTCTCTGAATCAAAGAACACCCTTTGAAGTGTGCTGGACAGCCAGACTCTCCTTCCTCCTGTGTGTGGGACACACACAGGAGGAAGGAGAGTCTGGCTGGAGTCCAGCTCACACGAATGCAGCAATCCACAAATCTGTGGGGGGAGGGGTCCCTCCACCTCCTCATGCTCCTCCACTCAAAATGTAATCCAGAATATTCGATGTATTGTACCATTCACAGGCACACAAATACCCAGCACATGCACAAAACACACATTTAATGCACAGCACTACATACTAACTTGATGTAGGCCAAGGGTGATTTAAGCACACAGCAGAGGAATTTTACGAGTGAGCCTGTAGGCACACTCCAGTGACACAGGTAAAAGGCCTGTTCATGCCTAGTGATCACTACACAGTATGGTGCTACCACTGCGCTGGTGCTGCTTAACTCTTGGCAAAGGCAGTAGCCTTTCACCACTATGAGGGTAGTGCTTTGGGCGCCCCTCCAGGTCCAACAATACTGCAATCCGTGAGACAGGCCTATGTCACGGCGCACATGCATGATCCGTGTTTACGCATGACAACAGAAATCAGCATCAGGGATTCATACATCATTGTACCCAGGGCACTCAGGTTAGTGGTGCACGTCCATCACCATGTCAAGGACTTTTCCATCCCAACAAGAAAACATCAGGTATTTCTAGGTTAACGCATCTTTCAGAAGGTTGGTAAAATTTGGAACATTTAATGATGAAGATGGGAGACAACAGACACGTGGGAAGAGGAAGGAATGATGGAAAAAAGAGATGGAGCGGAACAAGATAAAATTATTTCGGCATTGCAGATATACTTTTAGTGTGTCGGTCAGGAATGTACAAACATTTAATGAATATCCAATGTAGTCCACATCATGCTTGAGAAGCCTTCTTGAATTCTTGCCACACGATGTATTTTGTGGCAAACTTGCCATGGCTGCCTTTTGCTTTTGTTTGAAATAAGATGGTGACACTTTTAGGCCTCACCTTAGGCAGCAGGGGCCCCTCCGAGCTAGAGTCTATATATCTGATGTTCTGGGAACCCCGAGATCATGTATACTTTCCGCAGTACAGCCGTAGCTGCTTCTAATGAATGTGGAAGCCAAAAAAATAACAGAATAACATGATCCATTGAACTTCAAGATTGAATGAGCACAACATCATGACATGAAAGCAAACTAAAAAGTGATTCTGGAGTCTGCAACAGCCGTATTTCCGTTTCCTTTATGTTTCTTTTCAACCTATCAAGGTGTTAGATTTATTAGAGTGACTGCCAATGCGTGACTTATTTAAATGCAAAAACCGAGTAATGTGTTTTACCTTGGTTCCTCTCGATGTGACACCCTTTAATTATTTACATTGCAAATGTTGACACCTAACTGCAAAATAGATCATTAATTTGATCTTTACTTATTATTTCAATTTGTTTGCAGATAACTGTCTAGGTAAATACATTGTTGACCTCGGGTTGAGTCAATTATTCTGTGATTCCAAAGTGGCAAAACACAACAAGATTATCTTGCGTGGATTAAACAACTGGGACCTTAATGAAACAGTTGCATCAACATAACTAGATACAATACATCTAAGAGAGGTCAGCCTAGGATGCCCTTACTTTTAAAGCAAGGCCCTACCGTGTTCTTTAATCGAGGAGGTTGATTAGTACTTGAACTGAAATGCACAGCTATTTCTTTAACAGTGCCAGGGTCGTTGCACACAATTTGAAGGGCGTCAGTGAAAATGCCTCAGAGAGCTCAACATTTGCTGCTGACTCAGTGGTTTGGAGGTCAAGAATTCAAATCATGGAGAGGCAGACTCAGCCTTCCATCCTTCCGAAGTCTGTGAACTGGGTACTAAGATCTGTCCTTGACAGCACTGAGAAAGGACAAAAGTATGCTCTGAAGTGTCATAGAAAGGAAACATGTTGTTATTATGATGATGTCAGTCTTGACTACTACTAGCAGGATAAGCTGGCCTTTGCTGTGAAATAACACACTTTGTAATTTTTTAATGATAAAAAGTACATGTGATAAAACGAAGTGTTCCTTATTTACTACTCCAATAAAGATTACTGATACAACAGTCTCCCTGTGTAATGAATTTAAAAGCAGGCAGGTTATCTCAAGAAGTTCAGTAGGTTTTCAGTGAAAGGAACACCTTTGAGGAGCATAGCAAACATGCTGTTGAGTAACAGTTACTAGATGTAAAGTTCTCATATTTTAAAAATACTCTGTTAATGGCGGCTTGCATGACCAATTCTCCTTTGCTATGAAATAGCACGCATTTTTGTGGAATTTTGTATTGATGAGACAGTAAATGTAATAAAAACAAAGGGCTATAAGGCTTTTAGAACATTCCACCCAATGAGGGTAGAATATTCTGAATTAAAAAGGGAGAAGCATGAAGACACACATTGGAATTTGGAGCTCCGGGCTTATACTAGCCATTACAAGCCGTAGCCTCTCCATTGTCTTCAATAGAGCTCTCAGCATTCCAATGTTCTAACATAGCCTTGGAGCCCGCCGCAGCGGGCTCTACTGGCCATTAAAGGCCTGCTTTGGCTCAGGCCTTTAACAAGGGAGCGGGCCTTTAATGGCTGATAGAGCCATTTGGCTCTGTGAGGCCTTTGTTAAACATTGGAATGTTGATGCTCCGGGCTTCTACCAGCTTTTAGAAGCCCGGAGCACTCCATTGTTTTCAATGGAGGGCTCAACATTCCAATGTTCTAAGATTAATAACACATCTATTTGCCTTGTGTTATGTAACAAAAACTTACAGGTTATCACAAGGTCAATAGGTTTTAGAAGGAAGAACCCATCGTTTTGAGTGCATAGCAAGTGCACTGCACATAAACAGTGACTAGTCATTTATATTCTACTACTTTAACAATAAATTGTTTCACTGAATTATGAAAAGAAAATTGAGCATTAGCCCCTAGAGAAATTACTAATACAAGCATATCCAACTTAGGCTCTGGAAGTTCTCACGATGACCACCACTGACTATGTAAACAAGTGATGTTTGAATTCATGGAGCCTTATTCTTGGAATTATACATAGCCTGGTAACTTTATTCATGAGAACAACTAAACCACTTTTCAATATCAGGCAAGTTCGTTTTACACTCCTAAATGGATGACCACACACAAACGTTTACCCGCAAGGTGGTTACTTTTTCAATAAATGCAAATCCTACACCTGGAGGGGCATTCCAGGGCATGAATGCCTTCAAGGTTTGTGCACACCCATAAACCTACAAGTTCGCATGTATGCAGAAACAATTTTTTGATCCCTTAGAACTGTGGAAAAGGTCAAAGATTTACTCCAGTTTAATGGAAGGAGTAATCAGCTTTCCAGGAATCAATTGAGCAGCATACACACACCCAAACATATTGCTGAGGTTATATGTGAAGAGTGTTTTCTTTCTGGAAAAATATTTTCATCAGGGAGAAAAAAAAGGTAAACACGTGTTCCGTTCAGACAAAAATGAAATTCACTCACATTTTTCAGTATTAAGTCAGGAAAGCTGCTGCTACTGCAGGGGTTTCATGTGTAATCTGGTACATTTTTGTAAATTCCTGAAATGATTATAGGCTGAAAGGTCATAATCCTGAGGGTGTAAATTCACTGATTTATTTGCGAATGAGACCCACTATATGTAAATATTTTCCTACATTGATATTGTGATAATCTGCCATGGATAAAGCTCTCGTGGAACTACATTTGACACCTATGCACAACGAACACAAGTTCCTACAAAATAGAATTATAAATGATCCTACTAGGCACCAAGAACGGAGGTAAATAAAACTCCCCAAAATTACTCCAACAATTGAAAGTCATGAAATTTAACAGGAAAGGAAGTGGAAGTCAGTGTTCTCACATAAAACAATAACAATAATTATCTTCAGAGACTACGTATAATATCTACAACATATAGGCATTGCACAGCAGGAAACAGACAACAAGAAAAGTATTCGGGATACCACAGTAGTTTAGTCTATTTGTGTATTTGAATCTATTTCCCAACCTGAAGCGATCCCTTTCTCTATAGTTGGGTTCTGAACATAGAGTATTCACCACATTGAGCCCTTATTTGGAGAGAAGCAGGGATGTCCTCAAACATGAGCTCAGTGCTCAATTTAAGGTGGTGGTTGCAAGTGGTGGCCACAGGCACTCATGTTTGGTTTCCAGGACTCATTTTTTCTCATTAGCCTTTGACCCAGAGCAAAAGAGACAAAGGCAGAAAAGGAGAAAAAAAAGAGAAGAAAGATAGGAAAATAGTCTCAAAGGGAGAAAGCAGCGATTAAAAATAACAATAGTGAGGAATAGAGACAGTATAGGGCGGATGAGGAATGAGGGTTGAGGTGGGATAATGATAATGTAGCCTTGGTACTTGGACACCCTTGTATTCAGCAGATTCGGTTTGTGGGCTCCTAAGAAAAGATTCAATTTCAGCACTGACAAGAGTAACCGGAACCTAATTTTACTGACATCTAATATTTTCAATTGCAGAACAAAGTCCTCATTAGTGGTTTTAATTTGATTAGAGCCTACACGATCACCTGGTTGGTGCACTACCACAATATTGACTGCAAAATATCAGGCTATGAAAAATGCTGTGGGTATTATATCGCCTTGACAAATACATCGGAAGTCAAATTATATAATTAGGTAAGTAGTACTGTAAGTATTCGAAAATGGTTAGGGCTTCAACTACTGTTAGTGGTAGGGATTGTGCTGGGTGTGCTCTTATATTTTTAGTATTTGCTATTTTACCATTATATCTTCTAATATATATATATATATATATATATATATATCGCTTTTCTCCGCAGGCTTCTCAGCTCCCTCTCGCCACACACGGACACGGACCACAAAGTTAGTGCAAATTTAGGTATTTATTTTCGATGCCGCCATAACGCGTTTCAACTCGTTAAGAGTCTTGATCACATATATATATTTTTTTTTAATTGTTTTTTTTTTACCAAAACAACATATATTATGCAAGTGTAGGCAATAGTATTGTAAAATTCACTTCATACTAAAAAACGATATATTTGCGCGCAACATTTTGGAAATTATGTAAGGATTTTGCTTCATGCAGGCAGGCCTAATTTATAAAATAGTTTTCCTGATCTACACTGTTAAGTTTCCAGATACAGCCATTATCATCAGCTCTGGCTTCATATGCTGTAAGTGCTGTTAATGTGCTTTCTAAAATTGGTGCAACAAAAAATCTCCTGCAATAAGCTAGGTATTTTATGTATATATATATACATATATATATCGTGAACCAGAAAAATCTAAGACCAGGTTCTGCTAGAGGTGCTGATGTGTGATGAACCAACCACTGGTTACTGCAAAATATTACCATAGTGCAGTTGCAGCACTTTTAGACAGGACCAAGGAGCCTTATGTAGCGCTATACATTTGTAAGAATGTAGTCACATTTTTGTAGTCACAGGACCTAGCTGTAGTTAGAAATTATCGACCTTCTATGTTGTCATTGTATCAGCCATGTTTCAAGACAAATGATGCCGGTCTTGTTCATGCCTATTTGTAAAACAAATGTCTTGCTTGCACCAGAGAATATTTTTTTTTATAGAAGATGCAATAAAATATATTCTTGATTGTTTGAGCCTTATCACTGAGAAAACAATACAACACCTTGAATAATCAGGCAAGCCATGCATGCCACAATTGACAGAAGTAAAGCATAATAATGTTTATCTGAATCAAAGAATAATATTCAAATATTTTACTGATCAGGGACTCTGGCCGTGAGTTTACTATTGGTCATAATGTCGTGGCCAAGAGCTGCTGTTTTAAGCATTTGTGCTATTGCACGCCCTTCCAAGAACTATGGGAGTGTATCCTCACCCAAATAACATCTAGCAACAGTTGCAGATGTACAAACAAGTTCCTCACCACAAGAATTTACCAGACAGGATGGTCTGGTTACTAAATCATAATGAGAGTTCACCTAAGCTGACAAGGTTGAAAAGAAAACTCAAAAGACATCTGTCTTATAAATTAGTCTTCATGTAAGAGGTATCTTAACTATATAACTACCAATCTTGAGTATATAACTTGAACAGGATAGTGTGCAGCTATTCGAGGATATCAGAACTAAAAAAGGGTTAACAAATTGGAGGACATGACTCTGGTTACTCGTCTTAGAATTCCTGATTAAACCATCAGTAGTTGAGTCAGTCACTACAGCTAAACAACCAGAGATTAAAACTTCCACATTTACAAAACTGGCCTCGTCAACAGGTTCAAAGAATTGACCATAACGGAACATGCTGTGCAAGGCATACCACCCAAATAAATCATGCAGGGAGTCATGCAGGGAATGGATTCCACAGTATGACTGCAACTTCTTCAGTCACTCTGAAAAGGTCCAAGTAAAACAAATGCTGAGGCACAAAAGGAAGTCCAATATAGTGTAGCTGGCTATTAGCCACTCAAGTAGATAAGAAGTCCATATAGCAATCTTGATTTTTCTTTATGTATCCTTTATTCCACAATTATGATTTTCATAACATCCGAAACAGGCAGCCGACACGTGTTTCGTCCGAAAGGACTTTCTCAAGGCTAAACACGACCATAGACCATTATGGAATTAGGAGTTCTATGTGCATATGAAACGTGTACCACATTCAGTCGACGATGTAACACCTGCAATATAGAGAGTGACAAATATCTCCTCTCACTGAACTTCTATGTACGATAGAGGTCTTGATAAACCTGCAAAGATGGGCAGTCTCGTCACGCGTGGTCCTGGAGTAAACGACAAGAAAAGGTCTTCCTGAATTTCACCTGTAATATGTGAGGGCCATGAGAGAGTGGCTTTTTGCTTACTTAAAAGCACTAAACAACTGTATCAAGTTACTCGATAGTCTTTTAACTCCAATTATGACTTTCCAAACGTGCCTCTAAATGAGAAGGCAAGATACAATCTACACAGACAATGTCTTACAACAGTATTATCAAATAGAATTGTCAATGAATAAAATTAAGCGGATATCCACCACTCCAAAAAAACCTTCACTTGACTTCCATGATTATTAAAATCACAACAAATGAAAATCTTCAGCTATTGAACTCCTACCATTCATTCTGTGATGAAAAGAGCCTATTTGATAGACCTCATAGGCATTCCATGATGGGAAATTGTACATCTATTACATTCTTCTCTGACAGAATAAATTAAGTCCATTAATATCATTCTTAAATGTATCTTTTCATAAAAATAAGTATTGTACCTGAGATCTTAGAGCTGTTTTATACCTGAAGTAGACTTAAGATTAACTGTAGAAAATTTACCATCTTAATGTTGAACTTTAAATCAATGTAGTGAAGACTGACAGACCTGATTGGTAATGTATGTTCTGTGTTACGGAGAGGCCTCGTGGCCACCCTATTTCAGTTTTCATAGTCACATGCACTAGCTACATCCAACTTGGAGAATTTCTCATAAACTAAGCAGGTATTATTCTAGCAAGATAATCAGTAAGGAAGAAGATAGTTCATGAACGATCTCCCAGATCCTCAAGAAGGCTCTTACTGGCTACACTTGGCCCTGGGAAAGGGACAGTAATAAAGTCCTACCACTCATGCCACAGCTGTGCCTCTGCCAGGAAATGAGGTGGCAGCAGTAGGTGCAGATCTTTGCATGACAGAAAGGTGCATTATTGTTGTTTTTCCTTCACCAACAACAGACACAGCTTACAAGGCGGGCACAACTCGGGCACGCCGCCATTATGGCTGTCGCGCCGGGCCCCCGCACCCAGGGGAGGCCAGGGAGCGCCGCGCACAGCAGTGACGCTGCGCCCTGCCTCCTCTGGATCACCCACCTGATTGGCGTTCCGCTCGTGAACCGGAAGCACTGCCAAGTGCTTCCGGTTTCTTGCGTCGGAGTAACGTTGGCCAGGCTGGTCAGAACCAGCTTGACCGCCCAAAAGGGGTTAAAAGGCTGGCGAGTGAAGCGCAAGGTCTCTCTTTGCCACTCGCCAGCCCCCCCCCCCACGACACATCTGGTCAGGGCCTTGGTCGGAGGCCATAACAAACCTTTTTTCACCCACCCTCCGTCCCCTAAGGCAGATATGTTGTTGTGGTGATCAGTTTGTTTTTTCCATTTCACAGGAGGTGCAATGTGAATTTAACTGTTGTTTTTATGGTCTTTTTAAATGCTTGTTCTAGAAATGTTGCTTTTAAAACTAACTATTTAATTTTCAGGGTAATTAATGTTGTCGTATTTTACATGCGTTTTCTTGGTCAGGCGGTAAGGTCATGATTGGTGAGCATAGTTTTGCAGTCCTTAGCGGGCATCACCATTGTGAAATGGGGACGCCCAAGGGGGAACTCTCATGGAACTCCAGGGGCAGTTACAGCCGGAAGGCTGGAGGGGTGCGGGGGGAAGGGAAGTCTTGCTTCCAGTAGGCTGGTTGGCCAATCCCAGCATGCGCTCAAGGGCGCAGGGAGGCATAATTGCTGCGCCCCTTTTTGGAGTTTAACATAGAGGGCGTAGGGGGGGCCCGGGGGAGGTATCCATCCGGTAAGCTGGGTCACGCCGGTAAGGAGGTGTGGACCTAGCTGGATTAAGATCAGGGGCCGCCAGTCATTGACCTTGCCGTAGGCTCTAACAGGGATACGCAGAAAGATAATATATGCATCACTTAGACTACGATAGGATTGGCTCTGTATTAGAAATATGTTAAGGTTAGCCAATTGACATCTTGTACCTATCACTGTGCTGGACTTTCTGCGTATTGTACAAAATGTAAATAATATGGTTATTAATGTTTTCAATTTTTATGTAATAAAAATACGGCCGGGGTTACTACGACCCCTAATCCAAACAAAGTGTGGTGTTTGCATTGTTTGCCTTGGGGGAAAGGGAGCCTCCATGGGAGTGGGGAGGTTCCCTCATCTCGGTCCCAAGGGCATCTGTTTAATAAAAGGGAGGGGGTCTTAGGCAAGTACCAGGCCATAATGGTTTATGTAAGTCTCCCAGTGTATCTCAGCCCATAGAACGCATCAGACTGCAGGCATCAGCCCCTCAGTACATCAGATCTATGCCCCCATGTATATAGAGTCCAGAGGACAGGAAATTAGATCAATACTTCAATGCCACTGGAAGCGCCATGGCACATTTCGCAAAAAAGCCAAAAATATTAAGCAGCAGAATTCCAAATTGAGCAACACTTCTGGCATATTGAGTAGCACCCTGCATCAAAACCCTGGCACAAGCAGCATCATCATGCACATTCATGGCACAAACGCCCCTGGTACAGTGACGGCAATGCCTTAGATTCAAGAGTGGGTAGCCATGAAAAAATAATAATATTGGCACATAAAATTAATAAGTACACAGGTTATATATATATATTTTTTTTAAACGAAACACTTTGAAAAAAGTATTCAAACCAAAGAGTCAGAACAGATACTACTTGGAGTTACTACACTGCAACATACCCAGGCAGTTTACTACTTATACAGACAGAATGGTAACAACTAGTCGAACCTTTCACCTACGGTATGATGGTTGATAGTGTGGCTCAATAACAAAAATGGCTAGAACTATTACTTCTTCTTTTATGCAATATTTCTTTCTTGACTTTGAGAAATAAGAAAAACAGACAGAAGTGTGTCACATAAGGATTGTACATAGTATAGACTTCTAGGGAAATGTAAAACAAAATATCTACCTTATCTGAATTATACTAACGAAACATATGACTGAAAGACAGTGTTGGAGTTATAGATATAAAAACTTTCACTTCAGAGTAGATAGTCCGATTTTCTTACCCATAAAAGAAGCAGGGACTACTGCGTGGATTTAAACATTAGTGGATGAGGCACATATAGCACTATGCCCATACCTAGGCCAGGAGACTTCTCTCCTGAGGCAAAAGGTGAAACAGCGGATGGGAAGGTACGAGGAGCGTAAGATCTGGACACACCAAAGACATTATCACCACAATCATTGTTCAGCTCTAGGTCTGTAAACTGTCACCGCATGGACGCATACATTGAATGACATCACCAATACAGGCACAGTGTATGCCCTTCTAATATATATATATATATATATATATATATATATATATATATTCACTGATAAAACAAAGGTTAAAGTGGAGCTATATGCCATTAAGGTAGTAAAATGTTAAGCCATGTTAAAAAACCTTATTCGATACAAAACCAAAAGTTAACATGTAGTTATATGTAGGTCTTTTAAAAATAAAAATAGACTAATGTTTTAAAACCAAAAAAACACTGAAATTCACCAGTTATACGTAACTGACCTCCAAGAAGCTAATTAAATTAATTTTAATCTTTTAATTTAAAATTCAATCCATTACAGTTTAGGCGTACCAAAACATGTGCAAGGTCAAACCCTGCTCCTTGTTCAAAGGCTTAGGAATATGGGGATTCAATTGGGCTTTACTGGCATTGACCATCCGTTAGTATTAAAATCCTATGTGAGACAACCAACTCTTGAGGGGAGCTTGTGGATGGGTCTACCTGTAAATGTTGTTGAACGCTCACAAACTCAGGGGTTTGTGGGTGCTAACCAACTTTAGTACTCACAAATTTGTGGACACAATTTACAGGTAGTTTTCCAGCCTGCAAATGCTTTTAAATTTCACCCTCACAAAATCTATGAGTATGAGTATGGAGCGTCTCCTCCCAAAAATATATGGTCATTGAAACGTTTACCCGATGGAGAAAAAAAGAAAAATGTATTCCACTTCAATAGCACTTCTACATTCCATTTATGTATGTGGAAATTTATCCTAATTACATCTCCATAAGTGGAAAATTCACGTGTATGGGTACTCCCGAGAATCTGTGACAGTTGAAGATTCCCAACAGTAGGCAGGGGGTCACTCAAGTGGTATTGGTACCCTACACAAACAGCAAATAAAATACAATCAGAATGTTTCTGTAATTGTTTTTAAATTCCCAAAAAAGCAGACATTTTCTCCAAGCGTAGGAGTAAAAGTGTGTGAGCAAATGTGTCTTTTTTTATTTGTTTACATTTTGTTAATACGGCCTTCTGAGAGACGACTATAAGTGCAACAATCCCACCAGAGGAAAACTGTAGAAAGCTGGCTCTGTATATACTATGCCAAAGTAAGGTATAGGGTGCACAGAGTCCAGTGGGTGCCCAGAGGTATAGCAGAGGCTAAAGTAGATAATACCTTACTCTCTTTTGTGGTAGGGTCTTTGAGCAGTCAGGCTTATCAGGAGGGTAGTGTTAAGCATTTGTTGTACACACTCAAGCAAGAAATGATGTCACACACTCAAAGACTGAATGCAGACCAATTGTTTGTATACAAATGTATTATTTTGTTATTTTTATTTCTAGAACCAAGATTCACTTAGTAGCAGGTAAGTTAAATGCTTCATACAATGTTACTGTCAGTAAGACAGTGAAAACTGGATTTGTAGGAACATTTAGATTACTTTTTGCTGTTGAAAAAAAAGTTAAAAAATGCAGGTAAGTACTTTTCAATTACTTTTGGATTACAGTTCTGGTTAGGTAAGATACATACACAACATAGGACACTTGTAAGCAGGTTAACTCTTGTGCAAGCAATAGATTACTGTTTGTGCAGTACAAGACAGTTTTGGGATTGGAGTTTTGGGGGATAGAACCAAGGTTCCCCAAGGTTCTGGTTGGCACTCAAGGGGCACCACCAGCGGAACTAGGGCAGCTGGGTGCAGGGTGACAATGTTAGCCACTGGGGCTACGGGGCACCTTGGTTGGGGACTGCTAACGGGCAGGCCACTCGGTCTCAGGAGCCAAGTTCCTAGGGTTAAGATCAGGGCAAATGGGGTCCGAGGATAGCACCAAGTCCACACCACCAGCAGCGCAGGGGTGGCCGGGTGCAGGTTGCTTAGGAGGTGTCGGGAGCCCAATGCAATTCAATGGAGGTTGTCGGTCGTGAAAAAGGACTGCAGGATGGAGCCAGAAGACTAGACGAATGGAACCAATGACTGGAGGAAGAAGTTGAAGAGTTGCTGGACACCAGGACTCCGTCGGTCAGGCACCTCAGGTCACAGGAGCTGCGGATGCAGGGGTGTCCTTTTATGTCAGGTTCTTCTCACCGGTTCCGTTCATGGTTGGGGGGACCCTTTGTATTGAGGCTGCAGGCGTCAAGGTGAAGGTCGGTGGAGGTCGTCCAAAGCTGGCACTCAGGTCAGTATAGCCAGGGGGACCTTGCTGGGGTGTTGAACCACTCGGACTAGGGCTGTGGGCGTCGGGTGCAGAGTGGGGAAGGACTTGCGGATCCGGACGGATCTTGAGTCCTTGGCTTAGGTTGGTATTGGACAAATCTGGTGTCCACGGAAGATAGGAGTTCTTTGTGAAGGCAGGGCAGGTCTCCGGGGTTCTTGGAGGCTGCTGGCTGCAGGACACACCAGGTTCAGCTCGCAGGAGTTCAGAGCAGGAGACAGGACGGTAGGGTTGGGGCCAAAGCAGTTGTCGTCATCCTCCTCTTTTACAGGACGGCTCCTTAGTCCTTCTTCTTCTTGTCACGTCAAATGTGCCGCCCTGGGTTCAGGGCTGCCCCCTAAACACTGCATTTAGGGGGCGTTTTAGGGGTCTCGAGGTAGTAGCCAATGGGCTACTTACCTTAGGGTGACTACACCATTGATGTGCTCACCCCATGTGGGGGAGTGAGTACATCCCCTAATCCTGATTGGGGGGATGCCCTCCATCAGTAACATGGCGGGCACTGAAGAGTGGGCTTTTCTTCGCCTCCCCTACCTGAGGGGTGGGGTTGGCAGAGGTGGGCCCTCCTCCCGGGTTTGCTAACTTTTCCCGCCTGTATTTCTGCCAAACTTGAGGTGGAAGACAGTAAGGGGGGGGCTCCTCCTACTAGCAGGAGGGGCGGGGGTCGCAGTGCAACGGCGGCAGGGCCTTTGAAGCTGCTCAGCCCTTCCTGACCTGGGGGAGGGGTTAGGACCTCCGCCCAGGCAAGGTTTTGTTTCTGGGCCCAGAGAGCGAGGACTCTCTCCTCAGGGGGTCCAGAAACCTGTCTCGCTGTGGCAGGATGGTGTTTACAAGTCAGGGAACCGACCAGAGGCTGGTTTGTTTTAGGGGTCTTCTCTAGAAGGGACCCCTGAGTGTAACGGTTAATACATCTGACTCTGGAATGAGTGCAGATTTGTTATCCTGAGATGTTTGATACCAAACATCCCAGGATTCAGTAAAGCCATTATGGTGCTATGAAACTCAAATGACAAGTTTCTAGATCATATACTCGTATATGGCTTTACTGCACTCATATCTAAGAATGGACATAGATATTATAGGGGCCTATCTGCTCATGCCGATAGGTCCTCACATGAGGTATAGTGCCCTCTGCCTTAAGGGTGAATTACCTATCCTCATGCAGTGACTGGTAGGCATGGCACACAAGGATGTGTGTCATGTCGACTCTTCACTTTTAGCTGCACCAAAACATGCAGGTTGCAATGGCAGTGGTGCATGTTTGTGGTGAGAGGTCTCTGAGGGTGGCATAATGCATTCTGCAGCCCTCAGAGGCCTTTCTCTGGCTACCAGGCCCTTGGCACCATAGGTAATTCTTACAAGGGACTTACAGGTAGGCCAGAGTTGTGCCAATTGTGGGAACAATGGTACAGGTTAGGGAAAGAACACAGGCCCTAGGAACCTGATTGGAAGGGACCCAGGGCGCACTCAGTCAAAGTGCATCAGAAATCTAGCAAAAAGTGGGAGGGTTACTGCAACAGAAACCCACTTTCCTACAGATACTGTTAAATACAACAGTGTTGTTGTGGCTCAGAGAAAAAAGGAGGCATGCCTTTATCGTATGCAGTACGTTTGTATTTGCGCATGAGTAGGAAATGCAGGAGACACCCAAATTAAATGCTGCATTTAGAATAAGTTTAGTGCTGGGCTCTTAAAATTCTGCGGGCTTACACTTGTTTCTACGCTAATATCTGATTTTGGGTACACTGTATTGAAACTGATACTGCTTCTGCCAAAATGTCACCCCAAAAAAATTACCCTAACATAGACATCAAGTCACAAAAATTACTGGGTTCATTAAAGCGACATCACACACCCTATGATTCACTTCCACACAATGACATCACAGATTTGACATTGTCCCAATACTAACTAAGCAATAACTTCGTTTTTGCTATTGGGGAAATAGGAGAAGGGCAGGAAGTGGAAACTACAGAGAGAAGTCCTTAAGAAACCCGTTTCCTTTTTCTTCCCACTGAGACATACAGGAACCCTGAGAGCAAGGGCACTGTCAGGGGTAACAAAGGTCAGTCCTGGGGCAACAGATGGTACCTGTGTACACTACCCTCATTAGAAGTATAAATGCAAAGTCAAAGATGTAGAAGAATAATTCTGTACTTTCCAGGACAGCAATGTTTTAGACTAGAGGTTCACCACAAAACACTAGGAAAGCCATTCTAAGCTCTGTTTTCATCAGGCTAACTCCATATGGCCCACCCTTCCTTAGCGCTTATAAACACTCTCATTTTAAAATGGCTGGAGATTAACTCCAGCCTTTAAAATCATCAACAGCTGTTGCAAAGGCCGGTTTCCATGTGATTGTTTACAGTGCTACACGTTGCTACAAGACCCTGTTCTTAGGAATCAGCTGGAATATCTCTTACCTCAATCCCTCTTACCACAAGACGTTGAAAACCGAGTTTAAATACACGTTTTATTTGGAAAATAAATTACCAGAGCATATATCATGTTCCCCTGCGTACAATGCATAAGTGATATTCCCCCGGTGCGAATGTTCATCTAATTTTGCTATGCCAAGCCTAGCCTATTGAGATACCAAACAAGAGCTTTGTAAAGGAATCTGTAATATTTGTTGATTAGGACAGCATCTCTTTTTTTGTGAGAAGTGCTAGTGGTAATCTGCCAGTAAGTGCTGGTGCCTTGCCTTGAAAATGGACAAACACCGTAACGAAGGGAAACCTTCCCCGCCCAGTAAACCAAACTCCATCAAGTCCAATGAGTGTGAGACAAATAGCTTAACTTAAAAGGAAAGCAAGATTTAAAATTACAGATAACACTAGATCAATTATTGCAAACGGAAAAAGAAATTAACTTAAATATAGCAGTCTGGGTTATTAAGGGATGCTGCTCAGGGCAGGTGGCCAATGGGAGCGTTAATACACACTGAATAGGGAATGCTATGTGGAATTTGGCTTGGAAAAACGGGGTCTGTGTGGTTATTCCCCATGCCACGGGGATTAACTTGTAATTGCAAGGTACTGATGGGTATTGCTGCATGATGTTTATGGGTGTAGAGTTTCCACCCCACCTATACAGCGCAACTCTTAATCAGGCCTGTAGTGGGGTATTTTCAACTGAAGAACGATCCCACTCAAGCTTGACTATCAAGAAAATATTCAGCTTCTGCTAGCCAACATCTGATAGGGATTAGTAGATTGGTCAGTCTCATGAATGGTGGTGAGATGCTACTGAGGGGCTCTGAGTGACATTTTAGACAAGGAAAGCAAAGGATGAACTGTCTATGTCATGTGTAACTCTAAGGTGGCTCGCATGCACAGTGCCGATACCAATCCATATTCAATGGTGTACTGCATGTGCTACTGACATGTATGGCTTCCTTTGACAGCAATATATGTGAATCCTGGATTTGAAATAAGCTTATTTCTGATTCTACAGCGCAGCTGTCGCCAAACAATTATGTGAACATCACTAGAGAGGGGCTTTTCCTACGACCACATATAGGGAGGCGGGAGTACATGTTTTGATAGGCCTAGAGTTGTGTGCTTCCACGAAAAAGTGCTTGTCCTCCACACAGCTGTGATCATTTTGTTTATTTATCAAGCTGCCTAAGCTTGAACTTTTAGAGGCATACACATGACAGTGAAATAATACTAACGGGTCTTAGGTAACTAGATAATATATGTTTTCTCTGGCCACAGCAAAGATGGGAGTAGGGCAGTCATTAACTACCATGGATATTTAGGTCTGGCTTGACAGTGCAACTTTCAATTGACCTTTTAATCTACAACAATATTATTATACAGTTCTTTGCTTCTACACAAATACATATCTATACCCATGCGATTTACTTCTAATGCCTCATATTATCATACAACATTCTTTAAAGCCAGGCCTAATTGCATTGCCAACGCTTGTTTACTGCTGCAAAATATATAATAACTCTGGTTGTAGATTGCTGTGATATCACAGCAGCACACAACGGCTTCCATATTATAGAGGGGAACTCTAGATTGAGAGAGTGAGCTGTGAGCACACTTTTTCAATGGCATTTCCCACTCTGGTAGCAAAGAGAAAACTACTACTGCATAAAGTGTAAGTAAGTGTATTTCCAGGGTGGGAAAGAGAAGTGAATGTCTTCATATTTAAGAGGGGTGTTGGGAAAGCATTTCCCTCTGGAGAAATGGTGGGACTTAAGGGTGAGGGGCGCGTTGGGGGGGTGCGGGGGGGGGGAGCCAAAACGCACAGTAAACCCATTCCAGAAATCAGACAATGCCATGGTTAGGCATAGCTGGGTTAGGCTAAGGAAGGCTCAGGGCTTGCGCTTGGAAATGGGCAAATGCCTCAGAGTTCTGACTGTAATACTATGGAATTGTGTGATAAGTTAAAAATGCTTACACTTAACATCTTCTAGGCAAGTATTCATAGAGGATGCCCAAAAATGAATTCCCACCACATGCCACACTAACATCCTTCATCTATGCTCTGTGCCAGCTATGTCTCTACCAAGTATCCTAGCACTTGGCTTGTGACACCCAGGCAGGGCTAACAGGAACAATCTAAAGTGGAATACTTTACTACCTAATTTAACAAGTGAAACTTCTGAATAGGCCAGTATAACCGCCTAGTAAAAATTGCTTTTTACCTTAATAGCTCTCTTCAGATCAGGCAACAATAGAGCTAACTTATTGGGCTGTGACGCTTCTGGTGTCCCCTGATAAGAGCATATCAACAGAACACTATAGGAGGCAGCAGGGGGCAGAACCCTGCATATCTGGTACTCCTCGTTTTGGGAGGGAACACTGGCCTATTTTCTTTTTGGGCAGGACTAGGTCATCTTACCCATGTTGTTAACAAAAAACTCATCTCGGGTTTTGAAATTCAATGTGTTCACTTTATTGGTGAATGGGCTTTAACATCACCATTATTTCCATTTCATTACAATTTTACAAACGCCATCATTTTTAAACTCTGAAAAATAGGACTGAAGTTAAAATACACCATAATATCTTCACATTTGTATAGAAATGTCATACCTTTTTTCACTTGGCTTACAGTATATGTTAAAAGACTTTTCAAACACCAACATGGAACTTTAATTACCGTTCATTATAACAGCTTGCTTTAATAGCCACTGTAGTGTGGGTCCTTATATCAATACATTAAATATAGTTTTCCCAGGAGGGAACAAACCGTGCTACAAAATAAACAATAAAGTCTGCAATAATAGCTCTAAAATAAACACAAAAAGCCCTAGAAATTACGTGACACCCTGTGAAACAAAACCAATGTAAATGACTTCCATATGTAAGGCCGCGTTTCTGAAAATTATGGTACATCTCATGACACCCCACTCCGATGTCCCTCCAGGCATTTCCGCAACAGCTGTTAACAAAAAAATCCTATACTGTTCCCTTAAAAATATATACATTCCTAACGTCTATCAATAAATACTCTTTGTGATATTTTGCTTTAGTTTTTCTTTCATAAAGTTGCTAGCTGCCATCGCCATTTTGAATCATTCTGCATCTGGCCTTCTGCAAACTCCTTAGTAAATCTCAACCTATTTTTCTTTAATCTGCACGGTGCTTTACAAGGTCATATATTTCATTGTAATCCATTTGCACTCCACATTTACAAGGAAATAACTAGTTGTCATCTTCATTGTCACATCATTTGCTTATTTAATCTTCTCAATGTCTTCACTGTTGAGAGACCCGTGACTGGTCACGTTTGGGATGTGAGGCCTGCACAATGACTTGCTGAAGGGGCAAATTACCCCATTTGATTAAAGGGCTAGGAGTCGGAATTTCTTGCAGAATTTTGAGGGTCCTCAATTACTTCCATGTACAGCTACAGCCATTCCACATTTTATTGAGTTAGTTCCTTAGTTCCTATAGAGCAGAGTGCTTTATGGAGAACATTTGCACTTTGTGGTGCGTCAGTGAAGGGTCCGGTAAAGATTACTTAAACCAGAGTTAGATGTGCTGAGGGCCAAGCCACAGTCAGCACAGTCTCACTTGGGGCCATGCTGACAACACCGCGGTTTGGCTTTCAACACAGCCAACAAGCAGCAGGCCCAGCTTGTAGATGACTAAGAAGACGAGCACAAGGTACAGCACAAAGATGAAGCACTGAGGGGAGAACCTTTGGATACTTTACAGTCTACCTGTTTACTATCCTTTAGGTGAGCTGATGCAGATCCAAGGAGATATCAACAGAATTGTATCCACAAGCCAATGTGTCTGGACTTGCACTAGTTATACCGATACTTGTTCTGCGGAGCAGCCTACGCCAGTACTGGTAGCCCTTGTTTCTAGTAAGGACTACCTTAAGAACAGTATACCATAGTAAAGCCACCATGTAACTTTTATGTACAATATTGTGTTGTGAGTTGAGAGGAAAGTACTTTTTTTTCTAATTAAAAGCATTGGTCGGACAATGAATTATTGACTGATATCTGTCTTATTGAGTTTGGTGTGTCTACCACACAGCACCTCCCTGAGTAAACCCATAACTGCTCAACTTTCCTACCCTGAGTGTCAAATGCCAATGAAATGTATTTGGTACTCAGATGTATGTACATAAATAAGGTAAATCTCCATGACACCAGTGGTCATTGCTCTAAGACTCCTTAAAAAGTTCCCACGCATGTTTTCTAAAGTGTTTACTACTTGTTTTGCCACTTCATAGCACTGTACATAAGGGGATTTACCATTATCTACTTTATTGCTAAGTCATTTTTGATCTCTAAAGGATGAAATGTTGGCTAAGTTGGCCAAACAGAGATTTAAATTTGCTCCCTCAACCCCTCTCTTTCATTGTTTCCCTAGCCCTTCAACTTCCCATTTTTTTCTGTTAGCATTTTTTGTTTTTTTTACCTTTTTAGAATGGTCCAGTAGCTGCAGTTTATCTATTATTTTTTATTTACTGCTCCAAGATGGTTGTCTGCCATCTTTGAACAGTAAATTTAAAAAAAGGCAAATGGCTACTGTGTCATAACATATTCTCATGCATGTGTGCTGGTGTTTGTTCATGCATGTCATCACATTTTGGCCACCTGTTTTATGGTCAACACCGTTCAACATCTTCAATAAACATTGGATTGGCAAAACAAGATGTTAGATAATGCCCTCCAAAGGCGAGAACTATTGGCTTTGCCAATGCTTGTTATGGTTTGTTGTGTTTTATATTATTTTATGGTAAGCAGTATTATTTAATGTTACGCTATTATATGTTATTATTGCATTTTATGAATCGTCATACTATGCTACGTTACGGTCTCTTAAGCAATCAAAAATGGCTCCTTAACCTTGTTATCTACATCAGGCAATACTGACACACTTACATAAACACAAACCACAACCATAAAAGTATCTTTACTTGATTGCATGCTATCATTATCTAAGTTTGGTTATGATTACGACAATGTAAAAAATAACAAAGGTAGACTTACAAAATTTATGGAGCTGCCACCCAATATCCAGTCTCTATATGAAAGTGAAAAACCCTTGAAAGGGAGATTTCCAATCAGCTGCAAAGGTAACCTGCCATGTGACTTTAAACACACTTGAGGCACGCTGTCAACGCTATTAGACACGAGGGATGACATTTTTAAGATCCCTGAATGGAAACCTACAAAGGGCCCGAATCCATTTTGAACTCTCTGTTGCCTTTGACAAATTAGGTCAGAATAGTTATCTCTGCCAACTTGAGAATTACATGGAGATCACGGAACGATCCTAGGATAAAACCCCGCCTTACCACTGGTCCACACGCAGCAGGTACAAAAATTGCCAAGACAAATATGAAGCCAAAGAGACATTATCCAGAGTTCTCAAACCTCAGCTCCATTGGCACGGCTCTTAAATCTTACTTGTGCCCCTGGCTAGACGTTTAAGTTACTACAACATTCCAAATGCATTGAAACAGTACTCTGCGGATGCTGCACGTTGCAATAATTCCACCGAACCACCATGACATCTCAGATTTCAACACCCATTTCCAAAAATAGATGGTATAAAATGTACCTTTTCCTAAATGTATTTGATGCTACACGCTCGCCCACATCTTCTCCGTCAGTGACAACATCACGTTCAGCCACACCACCAAGCTGCTTTGGACCGACCACTGCTGTGTCCACTTCTCCTTCACCAAACCCACCGTACACCACCATGCCCACCGCTACCTTCGCAGAATTTGGAGCAAGGTCACTGGAGAACAGCTGACCACCTCCCTCTGCAAAACACCACCTCCGAATTCTGCGGACGCCAATACCTCAGCATGCAACTTCCACCGATGGATCTTCAACTGCGCCAACACACTGCCTCCCCTCAAGAAAGCGCCAGGCAAGCGGCAATCCAAAAAAGCCAGCTGGTTCTCTCCCACCCTTCATGAGTCCAGACGCATCTGTAGACGGCTCGATAAGAGATGGAGGAGCAGCAAGACCCCGGAAGACCACTCAGCCTTCAAAACCGCTGTCACTGCACACCACCACCTTATTAGAACAACAAAGAAAGTGGCCCTACAAGAAAGGATCAATGCAGCACACTCAATAGCAAAGAACCTTTCGCTGTGGTCAAAGAATTTGCCAAACCCAACACAGAGACAGCAGACATCATACCCTCCCAAGACCTCTGCAACAACCTCAGCACCTTCTTGCACCGCAAGATTAAGGAGATCTATGACAGCTTTAACAGCCTCGAAACCTAAGACCCTCTCACCCCACTCACAACCACCACACCCAATGACACCAGACCCCAGCAGACCGTGCCCAGCTGGACTCCCCTCACTGCTGACGACACCCTCAAGATCATGAAGAACATCCACTCTGGAGCACCCTCTGACCCCTGCCATCACCACATCTTCCACAAAGTCGGCACCTCTATCGCCCCCGAACTCTGCCGCACCATCAACTCCGCTACCTGCCCGGAAGACCGGAAGCAAGCAGAAGTTTGCTGAAGAGACCCTCTGCCAACCCGAAGGACCTCAAGAACTTCAGACCCATCTCTCTGCTCCCTTCCCAGCCAAGGTCATCGAGAAGGCCATCAACCCCCAACTTTCTGAGTTCATCAAAGCGAACCACATCCTAGATCTCACCCAATCCAGCTTCCGAAGCAACCACAGCACAAAGACCGCCTTCCTCGCCCCCACAGACAACGTCTGCATCCTCCTTGACCGAGGCAAAACTGCAGCCCTCATCCTCCTGGACCTCTCGGCCGCCTTCGAAACCGCACCTCATGCACAAGACTCCACTACACCGGCATCCACGACAAAGCTCTGGAATGGATCCGCTCCTTCCTCACAGGCCGAACACAGAGAGTCAGACTACCACCAATCCACTCTGAACCTACAGAGATCAGCTGCGGAGTGCCACAGGGCTCCTACCTGATCCCCACTCTCTTCAACAACTACATGGCCCCGCTCGCAGCCATCATCAGGAACCACGTACTCAACATCATCTTGTATGCCGACGACACCCAGCTGATCCTCTCACTCACCAACGAACCCACAGTCGCCAAAAACTACTTCCACGACGGGATGAAGGCTGTCGCCACCTGGATGAAGGAGAGCTGCTAAACTCAAAGAAGACCGAAGTCCTCATCCTGGGCTCCACCCGCTCTTCCTGGGGCAACTCCTGGTGGCCCGCAGATCTTGGACCCCGCCCCGCCCCACTCCCATAGACCACGCACGAAACCTCAGCATCATCCTGGACTCCTCGCTCACCATGAACCGTCAGATCAACGCCATCTCATCATCCGGCTTCCACACGCTATGCCTGCTCGGAAAGATCTTCAAGCGGATCCCCATCGAGTCCAGAAAGATGGTCACCCACGCACTCATCAGCTGCAGGCTCGACTACAGCAATGCACTCTATGCTGGCATCACCCAGAAACTCCTCAAGAAACTGCAGAACATTCAGAATACCTCCGCTAGACTTATCCTCAATATCTCCCCCTTTGCAGCCACATCACAGGCCACCTGAGAGACCTCCACTGGCTCCCAGTCAACAAAAGAATCAACTTCAAGCTCCTCACACATGCCTACAAAGCCCTACACAACATGGGACCTGCATACCACCGCCTCGCATTCCACGCACCTACCCGAGACCTCCGCTCCACCCAACTCCACCCAACTGGCCCTGGCCGCCATCCCACATATCCACACGACCATGGCAGGAGGAAGATCCTTCTCCTACCTCGCAGCAAGGATCTGGAACACCCTGCCTCTCCATATCAGGCAATCACCATCACTGCCTCAATTCAGGAAGGACCTCAAGACCTGGCTCTTCGACTGAAGCACAGTGCCTTTCGACGGATCAGCAGTCCACCCCCCCCCCACACCTGCCCCCCACATCCCCCGGTGCCCCGAGACCCTTGTGGGCGAGTAGTCGCACTTTACAAATCACCTTATTGATTGATTTAAGCCTTCTTCATTGACTCTGGACAGACTTTACAACTACTTTCTGAATAATTATTTTTTGTACACATTTAATTCTCTTTGACTGCTGTTGACCACCAATCCTTCCATCCTCTATTTTATCACTTTAACCCAATTGTAAAGTGGTACTAACCAATCTAGCTAAATAAGTACATACATATGTTTCTAGCATACGCTGGACCAAGTTGGGCTGTCTGTAATTGTATCATGAATTAGTGCAACAATATTCAACTCACCAAATTAAAACACATTCATACAGCTACAACTGCCCACACTATAGCAGACAAATTGTTTTCAGACCTTAAATGATCCAAGTCATCACACTCATATTAAAGTCCTTAAATTGGCCACTACTTATTGAGCATAGAGTCAGCTGCGGTCCGTGCAGGTAAGAGCGGTGGGCCGGGTTGGGGGGGGATTCGTCAGATGACCACGAGGGGAAATTAAATAAATAATTATTTTTCCATCGTCGTCATCTGTCGAAATCCCCCCGCACCCGGCCCCATCGCCCCACAGCTCTTACCTGCAAGGGCCGCGACTGCAAAGAGTTACGTTTAAGATTCTATGCACAGTATACATAGCTCACTGGTCAAATGTCCACAAATATCTCAGTAAACTTAATCTCCATTACAGACCCACTCAAAACATAAAATTGAGCGCTAAAAGGAAAATCACAACAGCTCCTCTAATCCAAAAAGTTTAAGAGGCACACCCATGAAAGAACTAGGACCAAACGTACGGAACTACACTCCACTGAAAATATGATGCAAAAAATATCTCCACTTATTCCAGAAAGCTATGCTGTTCTGGCAAGCCTTTATGAGCCACGGAAGTGGAACCTGGAAATTAACAATAGTGTCGATAGGCTATAATTCTCTAGGCGCTATTGTCTACATTGTTAATTTAATTTACTCTTGCCTACTCCTTCTTTATGCTATGAATAGCACGCCACTTTGGAAAACTGTGCCAGTCCACAGCTTGAAAACCACCTTAAACAAAACAGCTCATTGGCGACTTTTATTCAGGGTTTCAAGTGGGACAGGGCACCGAAACATTAATGAATAAAGTGGTTGTTGATACCCTGACATTTTTTTGATGATAATGATAACCGTCTACTACTTCCTCTGAAACTATCCTCAGCATTCAGTACAGTGGGCTATAAAATTGTCCTATAAACCCTTTAAGACATCAACTCATAGTGAACACACATTCCCTCTGCTGAAAAAGCACATGTTCTGCTATTTTGGGCATTAACATTTATCATGACCCTTGAGACCTTATCGACTGTAACCTCATGAAAGCTGTCGCCTCCATCCATCCACAGATCGTGTTCTGGGGTACACTTCTGCTCTCGATACAGGGTAGAGTGTCCCTATCAAAAATGGTGATACTCCCTCGTCTCTTGTATTGTTTCCATAGTCTCCCGGTAAATGTTGCTCGTAGCACCTTCCGTACACTTCATGCGAAATTCGGGGGCTTTTTTTTTTTTTTTAAACAAGGGAGGACACAGGATAACTCTGTCCAAGATGCAGCTCTCATTGGATAGGGGTGGGCTCGGGGCCCCAAATTTCGAACATTATTACTTAATGGCACAGCTGCAGTGGTCCACCCACTGGATGACGGGACAGTGTGTAGAGGAGTTGGGACTGGCCTCCGGGTCACATGCGCAGCGGATGGTGAGGGAGGCTTTCCTCCCGCAAGAGGCAGGCTGCCAACCAGCCGGTGGCTCGCTGCATGTGGCCCACAACAGTTTCAAGAGAAGTTTGCATCACATGCAGAGTATGCCTTATTATGCTCCTGGGATCCGCTTAAGTTCTAAAGAACTGCTCAGAGGGGGAAGGTATGACGCTGTAGGAGTTAGCTGGGGTGGAAACCCTGGGCGATTAGTTCCAGGATGGGGTCCTTGTCCCCTTTGCCCAGCTGAGGGATGATAGGGGTCTTCCGGCTGGTCACTTCCAGGCCTATGGCCAGTTGATGGCTGAAATAGGACCATTGACTGATAATCTGGCTGACACTGGCTCTTTCACACTTGCTACAGGATCCCCTGGAACCCCTTACAAGTACCTGGGTGGGGGACATGGGCCAGGAACCGACGCTGGAAGGAATGAGACAGGGCTCTCTGCACCCACGAAAGGTCTCCTGTAATGCTCAATTACAGTATATCCAACACAATATACTGCACAGGGCTTACCTCACTCCAGCGAGGCTCCACAGGATCTTTCCCGGATCCGTATCGACTTGCCCACCGTGTATGGAGCCTGACGCGGACATGAAAGGACATGTTCTGGAGTTGCCCGCTGTGGTCGGTGGTCACGGACACACTCCCCAGAATGAGGGGCCGTACCGACCTTTATAGTATGGCGAGTGGCATGCTAGGGCTATAAAAGCGCAGAAATGTTGGAGGAGTCACAAACCACTTTACTGATTTGGCGTTGCTGATGGTAATGGTCGCCATGCATTGGAAGGACAGTGTGTTGCTTGGGATGGAACATTGGAGTGCTGCAACACTTAAGTGGGGTAGGGCCGAAGCTGTGGCGCTGCGACAGGAGGAGGCATGTGGATTGCAAAAGAAGCCCATCGCAGCAGATTGGGAAGGTTTATTAGACACCCTACAGGCACCTCAGGCTGACCCTGATGTGTTGGATTGAGAAGGGACTTGTAGTTACTGAGTATTCACATAGGTCCAAAGGTATAGAACCCTCTCACAATCCCTGGTCTCCCCAGCCACTCCCAAATGTTCAGAGATGGGAGGGTAGAGGGCACAGCAAGGACACTGATCATGGTCTAAAGTACAACGAGAAACAGGGCCTACCACACCAGGGTGGGTGTCTTGAGGGTCTGGTGAGGAGCGGGCTTGGAGGGAGTGGCCTATTGCCTTACGATTTTCTCCGCATGACTGATGCGGACTTCGCCTATTGTTTGAATTGTTACTATGTTGGTGCACTTTATGGAACCTGTATCGCTTGATTATCTCGAAAACATGTAAAACAGTTATCAGGGCTACAGCGGGAATACTGCTTGCAGTGATGTGTCTGGCGCCATGTGATGGTTAGCAAGTGCTGGCCTGCTTACTGAATTGTTGATAATGAAACTCTAATAAAGATGGTTCAAAAAAGAAACAAAAATAAACCCTTAAAGACAAGCTCGGGATAAGTGAATCCTATCTTTTTTTTGATTTATCAAAATCTTTATTATTAGTTCTTGCAAAAGTGAACAACACAGCACATTGCACATAGCGAGTCAGTACAAAAGAGAA
Source organism: Calotriton arnoldi (assembly GCA_963921515.1). Taxonomy (NCBI): domain Eukaryota; kingdom Metazoa; phylum Chordata; class Amphibia; order Caudata; family Salamandridae; genus Calotriton; species Calotriton arnoldi. Next base: position 182,745 of record CAWUFW010002734.1, on the reverse strand, counting down.
ACAACTACACATCCCTTGGTTATATCACAAAATTAAGTCCCAAAAACAAATAAATCAATCCATACTATGCCCACCACTTTCCCAAAATGTTGGCATGTTTCTCAGGGTATTCTTGCGCAGCATATAAGGCTCTTCCTGTTTCCTACTCCAGTCCACCTTTCCTGTTGAATCATAGCTTCACAACAGATACCAATGTGTTAACATTGGAAAGTATCTCTCTTGCCGACCCTTTACCTTCGGTGTACCATGGGCATCAATCTTGGCACACTTACACTTCAACATTCATCTGAAGCCCTTGAGTCGCTTCTAACCGAATAAGGGATTCGGTATCATCTCTATGTAGATGATACCCAGTTATACCTTAGCATCTCTTACAAATTGTGATCATACAAAGCTATTGCCATTCTTAATCAACATACAAAAAAAGGAAAAAGGTCAACATTTAAAAATAAATGAGCTAAAAACAGAATTCCATCTATTCTCACCGAAAATAACTTCGACCTAAATGAAAAAACAGGATAAATGTACATCAATACGTGGGTTTTCAGACCCAAACTGTTGTTTCTGCAAAATCCTTTGCAATTAAACTGGGCAGGGAACTTAAACCTGAAGTCACACCAAGAATCAACCAAGCAGTTTTCCAACTCAAATCTTGCAGAACTGCAATTGCTTCTTACCTGCCAAATAGCCTGAAAAATGCTGTGCAGTCTTTTGTACTTTCCTGCATTGACTATGAGAAAGCACTTCTCATTGGGTTGCTCCATTAGAGGCTGTGCTGCATGCCAAGATTGTCTCAAAAACACGCATATATCACACCAGTCCCCGCCTCCTAATAATGGCTCCCGATAGAGGCAAACTGCATTTATACAACTGCTTGTTTAATCTACAAGGCGCTGCACTTAAATACCCCTTATACTTCTCTCAGAAACTAAACATCTCTGCAGGTCGCTCTTAAAGAAAAGTCACCAGATCACACACTTTATGGAAAGGTCCTCCCCTGCCCATTCCCTCTCTAGGCATGGACCTAAAAGAGGGAACTCCCTACCAGTACAGCGACTGCTCATCTCTCTCAGCCTCAAGCGCTCCTGAAACCGCACTTTCTCAAGAAGCACTTTAATACTTGAAATCCTTCTTTCTCTGATATTGAAAACCATTTTCCTCTCTTCAAAACCTAGTGGGTGCAAATCTAGCTGACCTCTCTGAGGTTTATGGCTATGATTGTACATCTTGTGACCTGAATGCAGCTGTCATTAAACCCTCACACTGTATCTCACATATTAACTGTGTACATATTCCTTTTAGTATAGAATTTGAGACAAGGAATTTTAATGTGAGGCGCGTAATGTGAAGTGCTTCATAAAAAAATCCAGAAAACCCAAAAGTTGATGCCTCCCATTCTAACCCTTGCACCTCGTGCTACGTGCGTGCGGAGAAGAAACCACTATTTTTATACATTTAATGACGCTATGCTAAGTGATGTCATGTAATTTACATGTATCTAATTTTCTAGTCTCGTACTGTTTTATCTGTTAATGAGAGAACTTAATTCAGCCGAAAGTTCACCTCAGTGAAAGCTGGTGAGTGGATGAATGAATGAACGCAGAGGTTAAATCGCTAGCATCTTCAGGTTTTTTTTTAGCCTCCAAAGCTTTAACAATCTATCTCAATAAACTAAATGTCAATTTTCCGGTGAAAATGTGCCCTTGTTGTTTGTAACTTAGTTCTTCTATGTGTAAAAAGTCCTATTTCCAGAGACGAGCAATGAACGTTAACATGCTTGAAGCAAACGATGTAGACTTCTAAAATAGTATCTCAATGTTCGTTTTATGAAGGAAATAACGGTTTCCTTCAGGCCAGCTGAACTGGATACATTGTAAAAAAAAAACCTTCCTTCCCTGCGAGAAAGAACTGAAATAATGTTTTAAAGAAAAGAACAGCGTTAGATTGTTCTTAAAAAGCCAGATCGGTGGCGTGCGTCTGAGAAACAAAGAAAACAGCTCCCCATTGGCTGCTGGGCTTGTAATCCCGTCACCCTGCCCAATTATGAAACAATGCACTCTTGTTTACAGTGCCGTTTACTTGTCAGGCTCGCTTCATTAAATGCACGTTGGACTGCTGTTTGTTCCACGTCGAGAACGAGAGGAAGGCTGAGCCCGGCCTGGGCAGAGCCCGTGTGTGCAGCCCGAGATAAGCCCATCAGGGAGTGACAGCTGACAGCCACCTGGGACACAGCGGGGAGTCTGTCACGGGGTGTGAATGCACCACGAGTCACGCACAGCGGTCAGGTGCGAATTCACACACGAGTGAGAGACAACTATTCCACCGCGACAGGAACGGTGCCTTCTTCGTCACTTTAAAACAATATGTGACGCATTCGCAGGCTTGTCACTGCGCACGTCAAGAAGCCCCAGGGTGCGCTTCAGCTGGAACGCAGGTCCCAGGCACACAAAAACGCCTTCAGATCACCAGCGGAGCGGCTCTCAAACCAAAACGACTGCACGAAACGCGCAATTCGGTCTGAGGAAATAAATCGTGGGTTACCATAAACCGTGCACTTGGTATTTGACACCAAGGTTAGCAGACAGCTTGCGCGCCTTTTACAAGTGATGTAATTGCTCGGCCTGCTCGTAATATGTCCAAATCGGTCGCCTGGGTCTGTGCAGGCAGGAAGCCGCATATTTTCTGTCAGGGGTGGGTAATCTAAACCAGACCCACACATTCACTGCTCTCTGTGACATGTTCTGTCCTGGAAGTGATGTGTTGGTGAAGGCAAGCAAGGGCTGCTCAAAATGCGCGCTGTCTCCCATAAAACTCAGCCACCCGTGTGCTCGTGCCAATAAATGCATGGTGACAAAAAGTCGTCTCCCGGATGTAGAGAGCCACCCGGGCCCTCTACTACATTGTTGCCACTTCACGCATCCACACACCCCTTGGGGCGGGCTCGCCCCGAGGGGATAAATAAACGGCCGGAGACCGCTCGGGGTCTTCCGGTCATGAGCACCAAAGTATCTGTGTCGTGCCATTGATTTGAGCGCTGCTGCGGCCTAGATACCCAGGCCCCGCCGCGCTACATTGGCGGCGAGGCCGGTCGCACCTCACGCGTGCCCGCCTACCTGCCTGCCCGGTCCGCGCTGGGTGCTCGTGGAGCCCACCCGCACCGCTTCACGCCGACCGGAGCTCGCTGCTCGCTGGAGCCCCGGCTGCCCGCGACCTCTGCTGGTGCAGGCCTGTGCTGCTGCCTCCGCCCATCGAGTTGCGCTCGCCCACGCGTCTCCCTGCCCAGTGGGAGCGTGTTCAGCTGGCGGCGCTGGTGGCTGGAGATTCATCGCCCGACAGGTCGGGGGTAAGTGCCTGCCGCGCGAGTGCGGAGTCAGCGTGCGCCTCGCTGCGGCCAGGCGCCCCTGTCGGCGCGCATCGGAGCCTGCTCTACTCTCGCCTGCCTCAGCGCTGCCGCGCGAAGAGGAAGCAGTGGGCAGAACCAACGAAGGGAAGGAAGAAGCAACCGGGTGTCTTCAGCGCTACAAGGGGCCCTCCCCTGCCTGCCGCTAGTGTGCTGTGGCCCCTGCTTTGGACGGCCAGTTAAGACTGCGCACAGATTTTCCCCACCTCAGGCTGCAGGGCTCGCTGGTGTCCTTCACTGTGGTGAGGGGGACATCAGACAGACAGGGACACACAAGGCTGACAGAAGCCTGGCAGGTGCACCTGTGGGTGTAAAAGGACATCTTGCATCTCTCCACGCACGTGGAGCCCTTGAGCGGCCCGCAGAGCGAGGCTACGTGCGGAAGCGGAGTTTCTGCGCACTGGCCACGCCCCTGCGCCTACGCACCGTAGCACCATGACCACCCAACCGGCGGCTGCACAGCATGATGGTGGCGCTGAGCCGCCTCCCCAAGACACAGCCACACGATGATCGCACCGCTGCCGCCCTTCAGTGAGACCTCGGACCCTGCAACTGCCGCGCCAAGGTGGAAGAAGTGGGTCGGGCGGCTCAACCACTATTTCAAGGGGACACGGGAGACTGATGGCACGGTAAAACGGTCTCTTCTCATCTACTATGGGGCGGAGAAATTTATGACCTGTTCGAGACGGCTCCCCAACACGGGAGATGACGATGACTACGACGCTGCGGTTACCGCGCTCAACAGACATTTCGATCCTCAGCTCAACCCTGACTTTGAGAAATTCAAGTTCAAAAGGGCGTGGCAGATGGACTCGGAATCTGTCGATATGTTCTATGCACGGCTTCGCCGGCTGGCGAGCACGTGCCCATTCGCCGACCAGCGGGAGGAAATACGGGACCAAATCATCTTAGGCTGCCGCTCCAAACTCCTGCGAAAGCTGATCCTTCGTCAACCAGGGATCTCGCTGGACGAGATCCTGGTTCTCGCCCGCTCTCACGAGCTGTCGGACGTCAGAGCAGAGGAGATGGAAGCCGCTTTACACACCCCGGTTGCCGCATCACAGGCACCCAGACACCCGCCGATCAAAGAGGAAAGGGTGGACGCCATCCAGAGACGCCCCACCGTACCTCGCCAGGCACCCAGACCGCCATCAGGTGGACCGTGTGGATACTGCGGCGAGGATCACCCCGTGACGGCCGTCTGCGGGGCAAAGGGGAAGGCGTGCTCCCGCTGCGGGAAGCTGAATCACTATGCCAAAGTGTGCCGCGGGGGCGATTCAGACAGACATCGACGAGGTCCAGGAGCATGCCCCAACGGATTCGCCAGCTCTCCCTGGATGAAATGCCACCAATAGCGGAAGACCAATTACAGGGACGACGCCCGGTGTATGACGATGAGGACGAAGAGGTGTTCGTGGTATCGTACGTCAGCAGGACAAGCACTCGTCGAAGGCCACCTCCCATGTGCTCTGTCTCCGTCGAAGGCACTGATGTACGGGCCCTCATTGACACTGGTGCGTCCGTCAATGTGATGGATTCGGAACAGTATGACCGCCTGTCACCGCGACCCCCACTGACACCGTCTGCAGCCCGGATCTACACGTATGGAGGAACTGACCCTCTTCCTCTCCGTGGTGTAATCCAGACCACCGTTGCCAGCGGAGGCCACGTCACCACGGCGAGGTTCCACGTCACAGAGGGCAGGAAAGGAACCCTACTCAGCTGTCACACGGCCGAAGACCTAGGACTTGTCTTCTTCGCCAACCAGATCCATGACTCCCACGCGGAAGTGATGCTGAGGGAGTTTCCGGGTCTCTTCCAAGGACTGGGGAAGCTCAAGGGCAAGAGGTTCAAGCTCCATATCGACCCCGAGGTGCGTCCCGTGGCCCTCAGGCACCGGCGGGTGCCCTTCAACCTACGCCCGCAAGTGGAGGAGGAGCTGAGGAAGCTTGAAGAGCTGGATGTAATCGAGAAGGTCTCTGGCCCCACCCCATGGGTGTCCCCGCTGGTCGTGGCGCCCAAACCCAAACAACCCGGAGCCATTCGCCTCTGCGTTGACCTGAGACTGCCAAACACTGCGGTGAAGAGGGAACGTCACATCACTCCTACAATGGACGACATTGTGGCGGACCTCAACGGGCGAAGTGGTTCTCCAAGCTAGACCTGAACGCCGGATACCATCAACTAGAGCTGGAGCCCGAGAGTAGGTACATCACCACCTTCTCGACGCATGTTGGCCTCCGCAGGTACAAAAGGCTCAGCTTGGAGTGTCATCAGCCGCCGAGGTCTTCCAGAATGCCATCAGAGAAGCACTGTCGGGGCTGCAGGGGGTGATCAACCTCAGTGACGATATACTGGTGTTCTCCAACACCCTAGAAGAACACCACTCTCACCTACGGGCCACTCTAAAGAGGCTGACAGACTGCGGGCTGACTCTGCACAAGTCCAAGTGTATGTTTTATCAGGAGAGTGTTGACTTCTTCGGATACACGTTCACCCGAGAAGGGCTCCTGGTGGACCCGAAGAAGGCCGAAGCCATCCGAGCGGCCAGTACGCCCAGGAATCCTACCGAGGTGAGGAGTTTCCTCGGCATGTCCACGTACTGCGGGCGCTTCATCCCCAATCTCGCAGCCATGTCAGAGCCACTACGGGTCCTTACGCGCCATGACCACAAGTGGGAATGGACGCCAGCAGCCAACAAAGCGTTTCAGGACATCAAGGCAGGGCTGCTAGACAAGACGGTAATGGCCTATTTCCATCCGAGGAGACGGACGGAACTGGTCGTCGACGCTAGCCCAGTGGGCCTAGGAGCAGTCCTCCTTCAAGAACATGGCTCAGAAGTGTGGAAGCCGGTCGCATACGCCAGCAAAGCTCTAACGGACACCGAGACCAGATATGCCCAAATTGAGAGGGAGGCGTTGGCCATCAAATGGGCGTGTCAGCACTTCCACCTATATCTGTGTGGTCAGGAGTTTCACGTTGTAACTGATCACAAACCGCTGCTCCCGTTATTCGCAGGCTCATCCCGGCTAGCGCCACCGAGGATCGAACGATGGGCAGTGCAGCTGCAAGCATACCATTTCAAGGTGATCTATCGTCCCGGGGCCCACAACCCTGCCGACTATCTGTCCCGTCACCCGGAGTCCACAATGACATCAGGCCCATCGGTGGACACCTGCAACACCGAAGCCTTCGTCAATATGGTGTCACAAGGGCGTGTCCCACAGCCATGACCCTAGAAGAGATTGGTCGAGCCACCCAGGAAGACCGCACTCTCTCCCGGGTGAGAGGAGCACTGGAGAACAATGGATGGGCCCATTTCATGGACGGAGCCCGCGTCCTCCGGCCGGAGGTTAGCAATGCCCGCCAACAGCTATGGCATGTTCGCAACGAACTCAGTGTGGGGGAAAATGGAGTCATCTTGAGAGGGCACCTGCTCGTGGTCCCGGAGAGTTTGCAGAAGCGGATCCTCACCCTGGCCCATGTCGGCCATCAGGGAATGGCGAAGACCAAGGCCAGGTTGCGAGACAAGGTCTGGTTTCCGGCGATGGACTCCATGGTAGAGGAGATGGTTCGACAGTGCCACGCATGCACGATCACCGGAGGAGACCCAGCGCCGGCACCCGTGATCACAGAGGAACCAAGCACGACTCCCTGGACACACCTCAGCCTGGACTTTGGGAGCTTCCCGGATGGACGTCACATGCTGGTCATGGTTGACTCGTTCTCGAAGTTCCCCATTGTTGAGGTGGTGTCGTCGACAGCTTTTCCCCAGGTGAAGAAGGTCCTGGAGAGAACCTTCGCAATGATGGGACTACCGGATGAGGTTAAGTCCGACAATGGACCCCCGTTCCAGGGCCGAGAGTTTCAGGACTACCTTGAGAGCCAGGCGATTCGACATCGGAAGATCACCCCGCTATGGCCCCAGGCCAATGGGGAAGTAGAACGCCTGATGAGGACACTGAACCGTGCACTGCGCATCGCAGTCGATAGCGGAGAAGACGCCGAAGTAGCTCTCGACCAGTTTCTCGGCGCGTACCGACAGACCCCTCATAGCACCACCAAGTGTGCTCCGGCCCATCTACTGTTCAAACGGGCTCCCCGAGATCGTATCCCATCAGACCCGACGTGGGTACCGGTGGAGCGGGATGATGGCGCTGTCCAAACAAGGAGGGAGACAACGAATCGAAAAGCCAGCGAAGCCCGGAGAGCACAAGAACCTCAGCTAAGAGTGGGAGACCGGGTGGTGATCAAAGACCGACACCCCGGGTGGAAGTTCCGGACACCATACGAGCCAGAAGTATGGGTCGTGGTAGGTGTTCAAGGAACCATGGTCACTGCTAACAAGGGACAGCAATCTGTAACGAGGAATGTGTCCAGTTTCAAGAAGACCACTGAGAGGGTGCTGGATCAAGAAGTGTCTACTGATCAAGACTCTTTTCCAAGTTTCTCCCCTCCTTCCTCACCCAGCATGGGGAGTACCCCACCAGAGGTACCCCGGCCAGTTGCCCAGGACGGGGCTGGCCCTACACGACTGTCGAGTCAGGACCCCGATGCCGGGTCGTCTGGGGGTGTCCCATCTGGTGTGTCGGCTGGTTGCAGGGTCCGGAGCCAGAGGTATGGTCTCCGGCCGAATCCGGCGCCAAGTCAGCAACTGCCAGACTTTGTATATACTTCTCCATGAACTGGGATGACGTGATGGTCTAGAGCCGAAAGAAAGGAGGGATGTAGAGAGCCACCCGGGCCCTCTACTACATTGTTGCCACTTCACGCATCCACACACCCCTTGGGGCGGGCTCGCCCCGAGGGGATAAATAAACGGCCGAAGACCGCTCGGGGTCTTCCGGTCATGAGCACCAAAGTATCTGTGTCGTGCCATTGATTTGAGCGCTGCTGCGGCCTAGATACCCAGGCCCCGCCGCGCTACACCGGCCACTGTAAATTGCTAATATAGCGGATTTTAGGCATTAGAGCAAACGTGAGCGGATGCACGCTTAAATCACCAAACGGGTTTGTGCTGACATATATATCCCCACCCTCTGAGTCACCGCTTCAAGCCGCTACGGATGGGCGCCAGGTTCCGCCTGCGCCGCTGCAGCACTTCCCTCTCCACTCCACTGAGGCTTGCAACACTAACTATATACGAGACCACGTCACACAACGGCATCTAGACCCCATTTAAAGCACGAACAGGGTTTTTTCCCCCTGCCCATTGCTTCTTTTACATGAAACCAATACCCGATCTATCTCAAACAGTTGAGACAGACACTTACATATGGCTCGTTTCAATGTGTGATCTTGGCAGGTTTGCCAAACCCAAAGGTACAAAGGAATGCGAACTGTATCAGCTGTCATGGGTGGGCAGCTTGATTGAGTACAAGGCTCACAGATAAATAAACTTAAAATCCCACCTCTCTAAAAACAATTAACAGCAGAGGGTGGTCACCCTTGCTCGCTCCTTTCTCGCACCCGCCCTCCCCTAGCCCCCAGGCCGAGCCCTGAAAGGCGATGGAGGTGATGGAAGAAGCCATATGATTGTAACGAATGAGGGCATTTAAGGCAAGGGCCCTCTGCTCAAAGGGCAGTGCCCAGGGGCATGCCCAGTTTGTTAATGTCGGAGTCTAACATTTTTAAAAGCTCTCAGTCGTGATAAATCATAAAACATCAGCTAAATGAAAAACTCAGTACCACAAAGTTTGGTCAACTGGAGAATTGTCATTGAATTGCAACATCACTGGATTACTAGGACCATTTCAATTTACTGCATATACACCCCACCACCCGAAGCGAGCATGGAAGGTCGCCATTCATAATGCGCCTGCTGTCCGGTGGTCCGCTCTTTGCACTAATCTAGTGATTAGAATGATAGGTGCTCATAACAGAGCACACGAAGGTATTTATGCATTGCCACAATACACGGCCTTTTCATCAAATCAGTACCAAGGCTGAGTACAAATGAGGGTGATGCTGCGTGCAGCCAGCGGCACACACCGCCACCCCCTAGAAATAGATCGTGATACAATAAACCCGGCAGGGACAAAGCGGAAGAAATGTGGGTGCCACAGCTGCTGGCCGGCGACCGGCTGCAGAGGGAGGCATTGGAGAGCGGTGAATGTACTGCAGAATTCGGCTCACCCTTTAGGGCCTGCCGGGCATCACAATGACTCCCCCACGCTGTGACATGCTGTCTGCCACGGCCCCCCCCTCGGGAGACCCTGACTTCTGACCCCACGGCAGCGCACGATTCACATGGCATCTTCGGTAACTTACGGCAGCAGGCAGGTCCTTGACGCCTCAGGCTCTCCGCATGTCCCCCGGGGCTGGGGTGTCCGCCGGCTCCTCCCGCTGCCAAGGGCCTGCAGCCACCGTCCGGCAGTCTGCGCCGCTCTCGTACCTCCTCCCCGGCTCCCTGTCCGCAGTCTCCTCCCCGATAGCCCGGAGCAGCCACTCAGAGCCGGGCGGACTGTGCTGCCGCCGCCGCTGCTTCTAATCAGATGTTGGCAGCTGAAGGAGAACCAGGAATGTGCGCTCGTGTTTTTGCTGCTGCCTAGGCCAGGCAACTCCCCCTCAGCGGCGCTGCTCGTCGAGATTAACTATTTCTGTCCTAGGAGAGCGGCCGGAGCTCTGGGTCTGCACTGCTGCGGCACGCGCGGCAAGGCTGATACCTGATAGCCGCCGGGGCTCGTGCTGCTCAGGCCCTGTGACTAACTGCAAAGAAATGCAATGTTTGCTGCTGACAGAAAACAATCATTGCACTGGCGTTTCGCTTTCTGCTTTAAATTAATTACGCCCAGTCCTCTGAGAAAGGAGGGATTATTTTCAGGATTGAATGAGCCTACCCGAGCCCGTTATTCCGCCTTTTTTGTTCTAAAATGGATCCAGTGGGATGAAATACTCATCTCCAGGAATACGCATTGAACACGAGCTCGGACTTCCAAGAAGGGTTTCGATTACTCTTTCCGAAACGCTGCCCCCCCTTATCCACCAACGAAACACACATTTTCTTCTCAGTGACTAGAACTCCCACCATGTCGCCTCCCGTCACCCATGCAAAAGACATTAAAATACACCTCATCCTTACAATTTTCACAGAAAGTGTTGCTTTAGGGTAAACATGGCACACATTACTGCTATAGAGGTTATACTGGTATTACTTCACCAGAAGCAGTACATTGCAGATTCAGTCCCAGCCAGTTCAGAAGGAGAGTCCTGATTGTATTAAATAGGCCTGGGCGGAAAACTACGCTACGCTCGTGGAGTGTGCGTAGTTTGCGCAACTACGCGCTACGCGAATCGCACGTAGCACAGTGCAAAAACGCGTAGCATAGCGTAGCAGGCACTGTTTGCTCGCTCGTGGTCCTCAACGTCAAGTTGGCGACCGCGAGCGAGCAAAATCAACATCCCGGCGAGACTTTTTCCTCGTTCGCGATCGGCAACATCAAGTTGCCGATCGCGAGCGTGGAAAATAAACCTCCCGGCGAGATTCTCAACGCGGGGAGGTCAGGTTTCTCATTGCGAGTGGTCGTGTATGCTCGCGACCGCTCGTGCTGAGAATCTACCAGTCCGCGTTGAGAAAGCTTCCGCTCGAGTACAAATCTACTTGAGCAGCAGAAAACGACCGCTTGCACTGTGCATGATGCCGTTCGCAATGATTGCACAGTGCGGACAAGCATCCGGCACTGTGCAATCATTGCGAACAGCATTTCCCTACCGCACTACGCAGTTCGCGTAGCTACGCGTAGCGTGCGTAGTGCAAAGTACACTTCGCGTAGCTACGCGTAGCGCGACTACGCGAACTACGCCCAGGGTTAGTATTACAGTTAAGGAAGGCAAGTCTTATAAATTGTGTTTTTTTACTGTTATCATTCACAGCATTTAGGAGCCTGAATGCTTCTTTGCAGTGACGTGTGCCGAGATTCCTACACAATTGGATCAGCCATCTGTGTCTGATTTTGTGGTATCCCGGGCAAAAGAAGAATACATGGAGTTCAGTCTCCTCTCCCGAACTACAAGCTGGACACCCCGGAGTGGCGCTACTGGACCATTTATTAGTGAATGTGCGCAGGGGGAGAGAGCCATGCCGAAATTGCACGTACAGTTTCCTGGCTAGTGCCAGTTGTAGTTCATCTAGGCATGGCTCTATGTTATACATGTCCTTTACTGCCAGGAAATTAACTGTAAGGGATCCAGTGGTGGAGTTTTCATGGAGTTTGGCAAGTTTGCCCCCCCTATAGCTGCTAACTAGCTGTTTGCGCGTAATTGTCACACAGGCTGACTCCGGGTTGTACCATAGGTTGTCTCTGCCAATGATACTAAAACCTTCCCTGATGTGTGCAAACCAAGCCAGCTTACCTATGCCAGGGAATCTCAGAAGTTCTAGGAGCTCAGACCTGTACTCGGCCAATTCGGGTGTCGCCCATAGGCGCCGCCAAAATAGTAGGGGTCTGCAACCAATTTCCTCTGCGATGGGTCTCACCCCTAGATTCAAACGCAGTGGAACTAGTGGGGAGCTCACCGGTAGGCCGAACAGCTGCCTAAGAAAACTGTTCTCTATTTTGATGATAGACCTGGGGTGACAGTGCCCCCAGAGTTCGGCCCCGTACAAGGCAGCACTCCTGAGTTGAGTTTTATAGATCTCTATAACTGGACTTACAGGCTTACGAATAGAGTTTCTATAAAACTTGGCCAGGCCACCAGCGGACTGGGCCAATTTAAGGCTTGACTTATCCGTTTGGGGCCCCCAGGCCATATTTTCAGTTAGAGTAAGGCCCAAGTAGTCGAAAACGGATACCCGCTCCAGGGGAGTACCATTCATGAGCCGATTGGGGCGGGTTGATCTACCAGGGTTGAAGACCATATATTTTGTCTTTTGTATGTTGATCTCCAGCCCCCTATGCCTACAGAACTCACAAAACCCATCTAGTATTCTCTGGATTCCCATGGGGGATTTAGAGAGGAGTAGGGTGTCGTCTGCGAACATCATTGCCGGAATTGGCTTGTGTGCTAACTTAGGAGCATCTATGTCCTTCAGTTCGCTCAACACACTTGCCAGTCCGTTGATGTAGATAGAGAACAAGGTAGGAGCGAGCACACAGCCCTGTCTAACTCCCCTATTGATGGGAATGGGGAACGTAAGTTCCCCCTTCTTCCCATACCTAATTTGGGCATAGTTGCCAGTATGTAGCCTTCACAGAATGTTCAAAAGATAATGGGGTACTCCTAGTTCGCTCAACACCTCCCAAAGAGCATCTCTGGGAACCAGGTCAAAAGCACTTTTGAGGGCTACAAAGACCAGATACAAGCTACCGCCTTCTAAATACACTGATTTCCAATAGAGAAGTTGGAGCCTAAAGATCTGATCTACAGTTGATGTTTTTTCTCTAAACCCAGCTTGCAAGGGACACATAATCTTATGTTCCTCCAACCAGGATTGCAGGCGATCTAGTAGGATCCTAGCAAAGACTTTTTGTGATACGTCGATCAGACTGATCGGTCTGTAATTAGTGGGTAATAGAGGAGATCCCTTTTTGTGTACCTGGAGGATCTCAGCTCCTGCCCAGGTAGCAGGGAGTGCCATCCCTAGCAAGATGGCATTATAGACCACCCGTAGATAGGGGCCCCAGATATTGGGTTCGGCCCGAAAAAAATCCCCTGGTATCTTGTCCAAGCCAGCTGCTTTGCCGGGAACTATTCTACTTAGGGCTTTGGTAACTTCTGCCAGGGTAATCTCCGGTACATAAACAAATGGTCACAGTGGAGAATTGATTTAGAATTCACGTATGTAGAACCAAATTCAATGCATTAAACAATTCAAACGTCACTACAAAAACAAATGATTTCTAATGATTTAATTTGCATCACAGAATCAAAATCAATCCAAATATAAGAGTATACAATTAATCAACATTAATACACATTGGTGCTCAGAAAGAGAAAAGGGGGAAGGAGGTGGGGTGTGAGTGGTCAAGGAAAAATGAGTGACGGTGTAGAGAAACGGAAAGGTAATGTGGTTCAGATACATTCAAATTTTTAGATCCAATCCGGCCTTTTACTTGGCAAACCAGTAAAGTAAACAAAACATAACATTATAGGCACAGATAGACATGTCTCTGTCGCCTATGTTTGATACAAATGCCAATATGTCAACGTTTCGACCCCTGTATTCATAAAGGTAGCTTCATCCTTATTGGGGGGTCTTCATCAGGACTCAAGGGAAGGTGAGTGAGGGGAAAGGGGGCACCATTAGTTGACAGCGCGTGTAATCAGGCTGTATTTGCAAGATGAGGGCCCGTAAGCTCTTGAAAGAACTGCAAGATTCCAATTAATGAAATTAATGGGTGCCACAAGTACACCTGGGTGTCCGGACTGGGTTGAATAATCACCACCGGCAGCTCCGTAATGAGTCTCCGAGGCAACTGGATTAGAATTCAAGGGTGGCAAGGTAGCTAGGGTCTGGCTACTAGCCTCGACCTCATGTGAAGCGTAAAGGGCCAGAAAGTGCTCTTTCCAGCGGTCAGCCGCTATGTTTGGCTCTAGAGCCGCCTTCCCTTTACTACTACCTGTGGATACAATGTTCCAAAATGTTTTCATGTCTTTTGCCACAAGGGCTAATTTCAGACTTTTCCATTGATCCATTTCACATGCCGTTTTTGCAAGTGCAATGGTGGCTTTGTAAGAGGTCCTTGCTGTTTTTACTTTGAAGTTACACTTAGATTTTATGGCCTCAATCAGGGCCTTCTTTGCCACCCGACAACTACCATTGAACCATGTCTGCTTCAGCTTCGTCCTATTCCCCCGGGTACACACTGGCCAAAACACATCCACCAACTTTGCAGTTATGGTCTCGTTGATCTTAGCAACATCTGCAAGGGATGCAGTGATACCTGCTGACTTTACAAGCTCTGCCAAAACCTCAAGATTGGGTAAGATAGCTTCGATTAGAAGGGCCATTTTTTTGGGCGATTTTTCTATCCATGCCCACCTGACTTTTCGCCTGTCATTTGTGAGTGTCAATCTGTTGTCAATTGTTGAAGCTAGGTCTGGGATTCCCCCGATGGTTGGCAAAGACAGTTCGAGTATTAAAGCGTTGTGGTCGCTATCATGGCGTGAAATCCACAACCCTGCCCCACATCCTGGTTTCTACTAGGATGTAATCTATAATAGAAGAGTGGCCAACTCTATTATAGGTGTGCCTCCCGGGAGAATCAGAGCTGGTTCGGCCATTGCAGGCTCGCAGGGAGTACTTTAAAGTAAGTGCTTTAATTTGGAGAGCCAACGGTGTCCAGGCCCTGATCGGGGGAGTATTGGACTCAGGGATGGCCCACAACTCATCCTCCTTTGTGACAGGTGTGCCATTGAGATCTTTCATAGGCTCGAGTTGGCAGTTGAGGTCACCCCCCAGGACCACCATAGCGTTGTTAGAAAAACTAGAGATCAGACCATCAAGTTGATCTAGAGTCGGGGTATCTTGGCCGATCCTCACCGGCCTCGAGTAGACGTTGATTAAAGCAATTTTAAAATCCGATGCAAAGGTCAGCAAGATGCACAGTATATCGGGTGAACAGTACACCACTCGGTAGCCGTGCAACCTAAAAGGGAGCCTACCCACGTACATAGCCCTCCAGAGGGTCTGCCCCGTCCCCTGGATACAGCTGGTATTCCGAATGAAGCAAACCCCAAATGTGTAGCTTCCTCCGTTGCCCAGGATTCCTGGAACATGCATATATCAAAAGTATCCACAAAACCCCCCCAGTCGGGGCAACCAAGTTTACTTTTAAGACCTGCCACATTCCAAGATAGGACCTTGAGTTTGTTCAATACACTTGGGTTGACTGGGTTACCTCCCTGGGCCTCATGCACTAGTGAAACATCTAACTGATGGCGCTAAATGGCACTTGCTCAATGTGTCTATGGATGCCGCTAGGTTGCTCCTGTTGGCTGGGTTGCCAAGAATTTCTAAAGTACCAGGAGGGTGAGTAGGGACATATGAAAATGTGGGGGTAAAGGAATCTTTGTCCAGGGCCAGTGTGGTGTGCTTGGGGCTTGAGGTTACTGGTATGCCGCTTAGCAGTTTAGGATGAACAACAGCGGCGGGATAGACATTCACAGGGTTAATATTAAGATCCTGATTAGTGAGCCTGAGTACTATGATTTTAGCATCCACGGCCCTTTCCACTGGGAGTTCTCTCACTCCTGCCATCCAAGGAACCCTCCCAGCCCTAAGTCAATCGACTTCTTCCAAAACCCCAAATCTGTTTGCCAGGGGCAGGTTAAAAGTGTGTGGTCTCAGTTGGAAAGGTCCCTGTCCCAATGTTAAATGATTCTGGTACCAGTCGTTCTTTATTTTTAAAAGTGGATAAATACAGAAAATTGTGCTTCTTTTAAGTGACTCTCCGTGCTGTCTTTCATGAATTATAGGCCAGCAGCTGAGCAGATGGACAGCATGGGAAATTAAAAAACAGGATGCAGTTTCTTTAAATAACGGCATATGTCACTATACATTTATGGTATAATGCTAGTATTTACCAGTGGATGTATTGTTATGTAATATTTGACAGGTTAAATAGCTAAAACACGACAGACATCAAAGTATGAGTGCACGTCTATCAGTTAAATAAATGTGGAAATGTACAGTTTTACAACTTCATTTATACGCAAAACACAAAATAAATATGAATAAATACAGATAAAATGGGCCAAAAATAAATATGGATAATTACAGACGGAAATGTTAAAAAATAAATACCATAAAACCGGGAGCCCTAATTATAACACAATCCCCATGAAGGTCTTTGGCCCTGTTGCCCACTCAACCTACCCTACGAGTCATGAGAATTTCATTGGCATTTGAATAAGCATATTGACAGTGTCTGACAAGCCAGTGCAGACATTTCTTTTTAAGCTCAAACTGGGTTTCCTTCTGACCCTCCTTTACATCTGGGACTCCTGCAAGGACAATAACATATGGGATTGAGGCTGGAGGAAGATTAATTGTTGGCATGTCAAACCCAGCCCCACCCCCCTGACTCAGGGGCTCATCCTTGGCTAAACTGCTTTTCAAAGTGCCCTCGGTTAATGGTGCCCTTTCCCCTAACTTAGGACCAGCAGCTGGGGTGTTGATATCCGTGGCCGGGGTGGCAAAAGTCGCCACACAAGATGCATTTGTCCTTTCCAAGGTCTCAACAATGCCAGAGGTT
This sequence comes from Calotriton arnoldi, assembly GCA_963921515.1. Lineage (NCBI taxonomy): Eukaryota > Metazoa > Chordata > Amphibia > Caudata > Salamandridae > Calotriton > Calotriton arnoldi. The sequence continues at coordinate 166,149 of CAWUFW010002734.1, read as the reverse complement.
GTGGGGCCAACAGAATCAGTTCTGCTCTCTCTGGCCAGTAAAGGATTTGTAAGAGATTTTCCTTCGTTAGTGGTACATGGGTTGGACAGTTTATCAAGCCGAGCAAGCACTGGGACAAGTTCCTCTCTCACAATGTCTCTAATTTGACCTCGTAGAACTTCCATCAGGGGAGCCACCCAGGCTGGGAGTGACATGTCCGATTGCGAGTTGAGCCCCTCAATCGGGACCTGGTCAATCACAGTTCCCATATTAACCGGTGTTCCGTCGTTAGACTTTTTACGCTTGACCCCTGCCTTTGTAGGCTGTTTGATTTTGCTGGTCTTGACTGCGCCCTTGTTGTCACCCCTCCTCCGTGTAGTTACTTTAGGTATGGTTCCTGTGCCCGCATCGTGTACTTGTGGTGACAACACCAGAGATCTTTCCTGGGCACTATAACTGGTGGGCGAGACTGTGTCAGAACAGACTTGTCGAAGGTCAGGGGTTAGTGACAGCCGACGTTCTGTAAGTTCTATCTCCGTGGCCACCAACCCAATGGCCCTCTGGAGCATCCTATCAATGGATGTCTGCGGAAGGGGAGGAGGTATGGGCTGTGGTGGTGCATGATGGATCACGTTGGTGGTGCGCTTCCCCATTCTTAAGAGTTTTACTGGGCACGTAACAAAAACACCCTGGTTCACTCGTTTGCCGACGGGGGTTGCAAGAAAAGGTAGCAGTCAGAGAAATAAAAAAGACGACTTAGCAGGTTATTAAAATGGCACTTACAGATTGTCCCAGTGTCGTCCACTCAGGAGCTAAGATTGGACCGGCCCAGGGAACTTTCGTAGTCTGCAAAATGGATGTCCCAGGACACAAGCACAAGTGGTATCCAGATCGTAAAACCAAGGGAGGGGGTACAGCCCAGTCTCTTCCTACGTATGACGGGCTAAGACGGGCCCGTCTTGGTCCAGTCTTCGCCCGGGCCGAGCCTGGGCACGCCTGCGCACGTCCCACGCTGCGGGAGCCCGTGAGGATTTTTAAAGCGCCTCCGGGTGCAGATGAATGGTGTGGGCGGCAGCGTTGGAGGGTGGGACTTGTGGTTCCAGTTCCAGTTCCCCCTCAGGCACTGCAGGACAACGGGGCAGGCAGCAGGCAAAAACGGGCTTCCCGCGCTGCGGGAGCCCGTGAGGATTTTTAAAGCACCTCCGGGTGCAGATGAATGGCGAGGGCGGCAGCGGCCGCGTTGGAGGGTGGGACTTGTGGTTCCAGTCCCCCTCAGGCACTGCAGGACAACGGGGCAGGCGGCAGGCAGAGAAGGGCTTCCCGCGCTGCGGGAGCCCGTGAGGATTTTTAAAGCGCCTCCGGGCGCAGATGAATGGCGTGGGCGGCAGCGGCCGCGTTGGAGGGTGGGACTTGTGGTTCCAGTCCCCCTCAGGCACTGCAGGACAACAGGGCAGGCAGCAGGCAGAGACGGGCTTCCCGCGCTGCGGGAGTCCGTGAGGATTTTTAAAGCACCTCCGGGTGCAGATGAATGGCGTGGGCGGCAGCGGCCGCGTTGGAGGCTGGGACTTGTGGTTCCAGTCTCCCTCCCTCAGGCACTGCTGGACAACGGGGCAGGCAGCAGGCAGAGACGGGCTTCCAGCGCTGCGGGAGCCCGTGAGGATTTTTAAAGCACCTCTGGGTGCAGATGAATGGCGTGGGCGGCAGCGGCCGCGTTGGAGGGTGGGACTTGTGGTTCCAGTCCCCCTCAGGCACTGCAGGACAACGGGGCAGACAGGAGGCAGAGACGGGCTTCCACCATAGTCATATTGTCTGACCAGAATACCACTGATTGATTGCGGAACTGCTCTGGCCATATTGTGAGGACCACCAAAATGGGTGAGGAGCTCATGAAGCCAATATTTGCCACCAAACCAGGTACCACCCAGTCTCCTGGCCATCACTGTGCACACCAAGATGCTTCCAAAATGATGCCAAAGCCTGCTCTTACACCCCCCCCCCCATCCAGAGGATGCAGAATCTGTAAACAGACCTAACTCTTTAGTGATCTTGGAAGGGCTTGACCCATTGAAATCCCTCAAAAATGCTTCCCATATTCTCATATCCTGGCGGACCTCACTTGAAAACCTAGTATGATGGTGCCTCAACCTCAGACCAGACATAGCCTGCATGATTGAGCTGGAAAATGGGCAGCCCATGAGTATGATGCAAAGCTCAAAATTCAACTGTCCAACTACCACCTGTAACTGATGTAGTGTCACTTTCTTGGCTCCCAGACATTCCTCCAATACCCTTGTGAACGCCCCAACCTTCTCCTGTGGGAGCCTAGACACGCCTGCCTTGAAATCCAATTCTATCTCCAGGAATTCAATTGTGGTAGCTGGCCCGGAGGTCTTTGCTTGTGCCAGCAGTACCCCAAACATTCCCATCAATTCCTAGAAAGATTCCAAAGCCCTCCCACACTCTGTTGTTCCAGGTGAGCCTAGGAACAGGAAATATAGTGCCCACTGGTGCCCAGATCTCTGCCTAAATACCCACTCCAAGAAGGTGCTAAACCTAAGCCCATAAGCATACATTTGTCAAAGTAGAAAGCACCCTCAAATTGGAACCCCAATAAATGAAAGTCCTCAGGGGGCACCGGAAGGAGCCTCATTGACTGTTTTATATGTGCCTTTGCTAGCCATGTCCCAGGACCCAGCTCCTGGAGCATTGCAATTGCCTGATCTAGGGATGCGTACTTGACTGAGCACAGTGACCCATTTATAGCCTCATTGACAGCCTCATGCAAACCACAAAAAAAGTTGAGATGCGGAAATAGATACATGCAATGCAATTTTTTCACTACAGATGACGGTGTCTCCTTGCTCCGTTTCCGTGCTTTGCTTGCGGGCAGTTTTATGCAGCACGCTGGAGAGCGGAGGTCCGGGTCCTGCTCCCACATGGTGAGGCTTTATCTACTTAGCCCGCCTTGTTTACGGATTTTAATCCAGAGACGCATGTAATATTTTCTTAGAGGATCCATTTCCTGGACCACTCATACTGAGTTTGGTGGACATTCGCCGCCCCGGTTTCATGGAATCCCCTGTATTACGTCAAGTACTCCGTCTTTCATCTGTCCTGAAGAGACCGAATTCTACAGGGCGTAACGCGCTGACAATATTTCTGAGAAGTCTCCACAACTTTAACATCAGTGTTTTCAGTACAAATGTACACATTACTATAAGAACAAAAGAGGATAACCATATTCCTCGAATGTGTCTAGATATAGAGACTATCTCTAGGCATGATTGTGTGCAAAATGTATAGCACAGCCAACACTTTATACCCACTGGAAGATTGGGAGTAGAAAAGTTAAAAATGCAAAAATAATGTGTTATATATAAGTTAAGAATTGATGTGAATTTGATTTTTGTTGATTTGATGTATAGTTTTGTTAATTATTTGTCTCATTTTGTGTTTGTCATGCGACACCATGCAGTAATACTTTAATGGAGGAGAGGATGATTACAGCGCTAAAATGATTAAATACATTTGTATGTAATTTGTATTTTAGTCAATGATTAATTAAGGTAACCATTGCAAAAATTACATTGCATGTATCTATTCCGCCATCTCAACTTTTTTTGTGGTTTGCATTTGGTTATAGCCCTTGCGATGCGGTGTGATTAGGGCTAACCCCCCATTTATTTTTGATTCATTGACAGCCTCAAGCACACGCACAAAATCAAATAACAATCCAATGATAGATCTTCAAGCTTCAAATTTTCTTTCATGGTTGAGTTTAGCAGTTTTATCTTCAGCCTATTGGCCAGCCTCTTTTAGCCAACACGTGTTTCGTCGCATGGGGCGTCACACCCTATGACTTCATCAGGGCTAAAATTTAGACTGAAAAAAATCTCAATTGTAAACACTCTGCATTGCACATCTGATATCCAACATCCAGTGAGAATGGTTTTTGGATTGGGGCTATTGGGTTTGTTAAACCAAATGTTGAGGTCACCCAGAATGCATAGCTTGTAGTGTAGCGTTATCAGGTTTGAAACCGTGTCTAGATGTGTGTCTTGGAATGTTGCATTGCTAAGTGGAGGTCTGTAAAGGAGCAGGAAGTTATAGGAGGAAGATGGTGTAGAGTTGCATCTGGTGAAGAGGGCCTCACATCCTTGTATGGAGATGTCGTCAGCTTTAGTGATATTTAATGTTTGCCTGAACACAACAGCTAGGCCACCTCCTATTTTGCTTATACGATTTTGCATGATAGTTTGATTGCCTAGAGGAACAGCTTCATCCAACACTGGAGTCATATCATCTCCCAACCATGATTCATTTATGAAGAGTATGTCAGGTTTTGTGTCAGTGAGAAGGTTGTAGATGTGATGCTTGTATTTAGAGAGTGATCAAGCATTTATTAGTAGGCAGTTTAGAGAATGAGCTTTGGTGATAGTGTGATTTTGTTTTGTAGACGAGTGAGCAGCATTTGGGGGTTTGTAGCAGGTGTGTTCTTAGTGCTGGTATTAGCTGTGTGAGGATAGCAATAGGGTAGCTGTTCTGTATTGTGTTCCTCGTCCAGCAGGCTAAGTAGGCATTTTGATGGGTCTGCATGTGTAGGTGGTGGAGATGGTGGTTGAGAGTGAGTTGGTGAGCTGTGTTGTTTTTGTAGTGTAGCCTTGTTGTGCAGTAGACATGCAGAAGCTAAGTTGTGAGGAGTGGCATGTTGCCTTTTTTGTTTTCTTCTGTTCAGGGTGGAATGTGTATGAGTTAGGGGTGGTGGTGCAGGATGTGGGTCATGTAGTAAGGTTCTACATTGTCCAGTGAATGAGAGGTGCTTAAAAGAGAGTTGCTGTGTTGATGTATATGTGTTAGGTGTGGGGAAGAGAGAAAGCTTGGCATTGGAGTTTGTTCCTGGTGTGCATCACTCGTGTAGTCTGGAAGGTGAGAGTGGGTGTTTGGTTGTAGTTTCTGATGGAAAGTATTATGAGGGGTTGTGTGTGAGAGATTTTGTTGTGCTAGTGCATGTGTTATGTTTGGTTTTTGAGGAGCAGTGAAAGGAGGTGCTGATGTAGTTGTTTTCTGAGAAGGATTTGTATTTAAAGTATTGTTAGTGAGTGAAAGTTGTTAGGTAAAGGGGGGGTGATGTGTTTGTGAATAGAGTGTATGTGGTGTGTAAGAGGGGATGAACTAGAGGTAAGATTGTTTGTGTTAAATTTGATCGCTGAAAGTGGAAATATGTTTGATGCAGTGGAGTGTAAATGTTGTGCGGTTGTATTATTGTGGTAGAAAGAAGAGAAGGGTGTTGGTGGGTGAAAAGATGGCAGGCTGAGTATAGGTTTGTTAGTGACAAAAGGGATCTGTTTGGAGTAATTAGAGCAGGTAGTGTGTGTCTGGATGGGATGTAGTTAAATATGGTGTGAATTTGGGTTGTGTTTGTGATGAGTGGTTTGGTTAGTGGTATTGTTTGTAAGTAATGGTGAAATTGTGTGGTAGCTGAGGTAGATGGGAGTATTGGCAGGTGTAGTTTGTGGGGTTTTGTAGTGGGTGCTGAGACAATGAACTTTGTGTAGGGTAAATTTGTAGTAAATGAGTGAAGTACATTTACTGTTAGTGTGGTAATCTGGTTGTGGATGTGAATGGGGTAGGGTAGGTGTTGGTGACTATGAATTTGGACAACATTCCTGGCCCTAGTCCCGACCAGTCTTGCACAGCCTCAAACAGGCAGCTGCTCTTGTCTTCTCTAACCAATCAGAACACTATACCTAAGCCCTAGGACCAATGAGAGCCCAGCCCCTTACAGCCAAGCAGAGCCCTAGTGTCAGCAGCCAATCAGACATGAAACCCTAAGCCCTACGTCCAATAGAAATCCTAGCCCCAGGAACCAATCAGAAACCCTAAACCAACCCACCAATCAGAACCCTAACCCTAAGCCCTAAGCCCTACGCCCAATAAAAAAGACTGACCCAGAGATGATAAGACCCTGTAAGAAATTGGGTTACTGATTAAGGGGTGGGGGGTAAAACCCTACTTAAGCAGCAACCACAATCCTGGTCAGGGTGAAGTCACAAGCGAGCCCCAAATCACCTGTGCTTAACCCTCTAGTAACTTAGCACACAAGCAGTCAAGCTTAGCTTAGAGGCAATGTGCAAAGTATTTATGCAACATTTCAAATAGTCATAAAGTGACACACAACACAAGAAAAATCCCACACCAATTTAGCAAAATATAGTAAAATGTAAAAAATAATTTAAGATCAAAACAACAAACATCCAATCAGTAGAACTGGAGATGTGCAACTTTAAACATTTAAGTGGAACATTCGTATAGGGAGGTACAGGGGTGGTCACTAGCAGAAGAGATGCACATGAAGATGAGTAGGTGGGATGAAAAAGTGGCGGAGGATCTCCAGGACTGATGGGACTTATGTGATACATTTCTAGACCCGCGCACAGATACCGACCCCACCAATAGTGACACCACAGGTGGGAGTGTGGGTGATGATTCGAACCCAGGGAGGGATGGGACCTAGTCTTAACGTTAGTATGGTGATTTTTCCAAAAGCTTGGAGTGATGGATCATGCCATAGCGTGCACCTGACAAGTCGCCTGAGTGTTCAATGGTCGAAAGAATGCCTTCTCCTGTACGACCTGTCATGCATTATACACGTAGTCCGCGAACTGCTGTGTTATGCTTTCTAAAACTGAAAAATAAGGTTTTTAAAAAAACATTTAAGAGAAAATAGCGACAAAAAGCACAAAGGGCCAACTGTGTTCTTCTGGTTGCTCTAGACCGGAGCAAAGTCACAAGTTCAGGTTGACCGTGATGGAGCGCGACCCGGCTATAAGGACTCAGACAGACCAGCTGAACAAAGTACGTTAAATCCTGGTTGCAGCGCATTGCGAGATCCCGCACCAAAGAAGGCTTGCACAGCGGTGGTTCCAAGGGGCTGCGAGGCTGCGATGCGAGGTCCTACGTCATAGTCGAGGATGCCATCAATGAGGGGCTTGTGATGTGAAGTCCTGCGCCGAACATGTGTCGCTCACCTGCTGATTCCGACGAAGTTTCGTAGATTGCGATGCAGAGTCCTGAATCTTCGTTGAGAATGCAGTTGAGGAGGGGCTTGCAATGTGAAGACCTGCGCTGATGATGTGTCATGCAGTAGTTCCGATGCAGAGTTTTGTGAGGCTATACGTCACACTGTGTCAAATCAGCTGGGACCACAGCTGGCAGATCACCTTCAGGCCCACTTCATAGGGTCCAGGATTGGGGTAGCAGCACTTGGGAGGGCAGGACGCACAGCTGGTAGAGCCCTGGTGCCTAGTACAATGTTGTTGTAGCCTGTTTAGTCCCTGAGGCTCTGATCAGGAGACCAGCCAACTAGCCCTTGGAGTCACTCAGGTGGTCCTTGGTTCAAGATCCAAGTCTAGTCCTTCGCACTCAGGCAGGAGGGCAGCACAGCAGGGTAGCAGAGTGGCAGTCCTTCTTGCAGCAAAGCAGCACAGCAGTCCATCTTCTGAGTCTTACATAGGTCCAAATGGGCAATGAAGAGACCATTATCTATACCTCGTGCCCACTGTGAAGTAGGGGAAGGTTCTAAATGTTTTAACCCCCAGAGGTGTCAGGCATCTCCTGCCTCCCTGCCCTGGCCCCAGCCACAAAAGACTAGTGGCATACCCTTTGTGAGTGTGTTCAGGTAGACCCTTTCTGATGTGCAAGTGTGGTAGGTGACAGTTCCTCCTCGTTAAGTTACAGTGGCCCATCCTGCAAACACCTAGCCTCCCTTTGTCTTACTGTCTGGGGGCAATACACAAGGACCAACTGTCAGCTACACCAAGTCATGTGACCCAGGGACAGGCTGCAGGCCCCAGATGGTTAGGACAAGTGTGAGTAAGTCATCCTTTTTGCCCTGTTTACCCCCATTTCTAACTTATACTGGTGGTTACTGACCCTGATTATGCCATGGGACCTGTTAACCAGGCCTAGGACCAGTGCTCTGTTTAAAAGGTATATGGTAATTAGGTATAAAAACAATTGATATGACAACTTACATGCAAGCCCCAAATATATGGTAGGGCATGTAGGTTTAGGGGCCCAGTAGGTTTAATGCACTTAAGGGTGCAATGATGTGTTGCCTGCTGTCATTTTAAAAGCCAGCCCTTCTTTGCAAGCTGCTTTTAAAATAAAATGATGTCCAAATTAGAATTTGAAATTAAAGATACTGCCAAAGTCTTAAACTACCTTATTTTTACATATAAGTCATCTCTAAGGTCTACCCTAGAGCCATTATAAAAGATTTATTATAAGCCCTGGTGAGAGACAAACTGCCAATTTCGTTTTTCCCTATTATTGGGGATCAGCTCCATAGGCTAACGTGGGAAGGCTTTATTGACAGGAGTGAGCTAAAATAATAATTCAAAGTGTATGAATAATAGTTAGAATAAATCCAACTACTTGCCAAGGTTAGATTCTTTATAACTATGACAGAAAAGAAGTTATAGAATTTGCTTTTCCGATGCACCGGAATCCAGCTCTAGAGCAGTCTCTCCTGATTGGCCAGCCTTTGACAGGCTGACCCAAACTGCCCTGATGAGGTGTGAAGTGGCCTGAAAAGAAACAAAGAGACATCTGGTGGGAAGAGATCTGCAAGCTGCAGACAAAAAGCAGGAAGGGGGCTGGGTAGCTAAACTGGTCTTCAAAGAGGGAAAGACACTTAGGACAGGACCCAGGCCCACCCATACTTCCTGAACCCCCAGCCAGATGGGAGCCCCTGTAATTGAATTAGCAGAAGGGCTGGAAGGGGGGAGGGGGGTGTTAGGGAAAGATAGCCACACCTGTTGGTTGGGTTAGCCAGACCTGAAGCTCCAGAAGAGATTTTCTCCATTTTGGTTTTTAAAGAACAGTGCTTTCTGGGACAAGAATGTGCCACACTTCAGGGAAAGAGGTCATCATTGAGGGTGGCACCCTGCATACCATTGGTCAGGGGTGCATCCCTGCTTGCCATGCGTTAAACCTTCAAAAAAGAGACATGCAAAAACAGTCAAAAGCTCAAGCTGACTGATGTCCAACAGCTAAATAGCACCAAAAAAAAGAAAACTTGAACAAGCATTCATAAAGCCATTTTTAGCTTAGATCTGGATTTTTTTACTTGCAATAACAACATTTTATGTGGAATTCAGTGTCTAACCAGCTTGGTACCCCTATTGTAGGAAAACATGCTAATGGTGGCTTGGTAGATGGTCTAGGGCATAATATTAAAATATGACATATGCATATACCATTTGAAATTGTAGCTTTAGTTACCAGATATTTGCATTCAGAAATAAATTCTTCATTACTGGCGTTCTTGCTGCAAACAGTAAAAATGAAGGTGTTTCTCTGAAGATTTTTTTCCATTCTATTGTTTAAATCTGATATTTTTCTCCTTGCTTCCCTTTCCCTGCTTTCTTCCTCTTATCTTCTTTATACATGTTACATTCTCTGGCTAGAGAGTAACCTGTATCCCTGCTGAGTAAGAGAAACTGGAACGGGCAAGATGCTGGAGAAGGCAGAGGCATAAAAAGAAGAGTATCACAAGAGTCGTGAAGTATAGGGAGAAGGAGGTAGGGGTAGAGATGATATAGAAAGATATTATGAGGTAGGGACAGAAGTAAAGTATATAGAGAAAGGTAACGTAGCCTGATGGAAGGAGAAAGAGAGTTAGAAAGAGAAAGATGTAGGTAGAGACAGGGAGGTAGAGAAATAGGTAAGGTTTTAGAGTGAGGTAGAGAGAGAAAGAAATTGGTAAAGGTAGACACATACAGAAACACGAGGAAAAACAAGGAGATCCAAGGCAGACAGTGAACAAAATGAGATGAAGTACAGAAAAGTGGGTAAGGTAGAGAGTAGTGGTGAAGAGAGAAAGATATAGAGAGTAATGAAGGATAGAAAGAGAAAAGTAATGTAGAGCAAAAACAAAGTTTGAGAATGTCAATAAGAGAAAGAGAGGTGCCTTTGATCAACTGTAGACAGAGATGTGACATAGAGAAAGGGGAAGAAGAAAAGACAATGAGATAGAGAGATCTATAAAAAAGGAGGAAGAGAATGATAGTTGAAATGGAGGAGGTGAGATGAAATGGAGAAGGAGGTCACGAGGAGATATGTTTTTGTGTATGAGAGAGGAGTTGATGATAGAGGTAGAGGAATATAGGCAGTCAGAAATGAATAAAGAGATAAAGCAACAATAACAGAGGTAGAATGAGAGAAAGAGAAGGTGGAAATGTGATGTAGTCAACAAATGGTGAGATAAATTGAGAAGTTTCATAGTCAGAAAGAGAATGGTGGGGAAGAGAAATGTATGGTAGTGATACAGATGTGAGGTAGAGTGAAAAATAAAATAGAGATATGAGAAGGAGTGATGAGGTAGAGAAAGGAGCCGAGAGAGGTAGAGAAAGTTAACGTAGTATAGACATGAAAGATAAATGGTTAGGTGTGGTAAAGATAGAGATGCGGGCTTATGATAAGTGAAGTAGATGGAGGAGAGATACAGGGAGGTCAGTTGGAAACAGGAGAGTAAGGTACAGAGGGAGGCATGAGGTAGAAAGAGAGAATTAAGAGTGATGAACATATGAACAGACGCAGAGACTCACACAGTCAAGTGAGGCTAGCACACAAAGTGACTCCAGAGGGAGTATCCCAGCGCTCAGGCAGAAAGCCGTTGTTCCTAAGGTCACAGCGGGACTCCCCAGAGAACCAAGCTAAAAGAGCCATGTCTTAAGCATTTTTTGTCGCTGTCAACTTTCATACAGGAGTAGATTGGTGACAGAAGTTTATTCCAGTGCCAAGGTGCCAAATCGGAAAAGGAATGACCACCACTCCTATCTCTGTGAATTCTACAGGAAGTGGCCAGGGCAAGGTTGGCAGATCTAAGAGTCCTGCGGGGTTGATAGAGACTGATCTGAGAGAGAATATAGTTAGGGCCACCAGTATATAGTGCTATGTGGACATGACAGAGCAACTTGAAGATTATTCGCTTTCGGATGGGTAGCCAGTGAAGGAGGTTCAGAAGAGGTCCAGAGGCTATCCTTGGGGGGAAATGGCAGACCAGTCCAGCTGCAGTGTTCTGAATGATTTGAAGATGCAACAGCAATGAGTCATTGATGATTACATAGCAATCACTGCCATAGTCCAAACTGCTGATAATGAAGGTCGGTGGAATAATCTTCCTGGCCTAAAGGGACTCTCACATAAATATCTTCTTAGAAATGTGTAAGGTGCCGAAGGAGAACTAATACCCCGCAATCTGATTTTTCAGGTATATTGAGAGAGAGGTGAGGTAGACAAAAGTGAATTAATAGACAGTTAAGATCGAGAGACAGGTTGTAGGTACATACAGCGGTAGAGAAAGAGACAGTGGTTAAGAGAAGGGTAAGGTAGAAGAGGGGATATGAAGTAAGGAGAAAGAAATGACACAGAAAGTTTATTTTTCATCTGAATTGCCACCAACCGCCAGAGATTGCGACGGTTAAGGCTGGGCAGGGAAGTAATGCACACTAAGGGCCAATTTTATCAACAATTTGATTCGGCGCAAAGCCAACACAAGTAACGCAAAAAGACATAGTGTTGATTTTGGATTTACTTTCCACTGCTTGTTTTGCACTGGAAAGGTGCCTAAAAGTAACCCAAAGTAGTGCTATGCACTGCTTTGCATTACTTTGTGTCATGGAGGAATTCCATGGGTGGTACATGGGCTTTCCCATGATACCTACCTTTGTGTTTTTTGATGCAAAGCCCTAGCTACTAACATTTGAAAACAGTGCTTTGCGTCTAAATAATAGGTTCCTTGAGGCAGGCGCAAAGAAGACAATAAGATTTCTTTTCTCCCTATTTGCATGTGTGCTGCATGGCACAGCACACATACAAAATGAGAAAAGTTTTAAAGTTAGCCTAAGATTAGTGTTTTGTACTGTAAGGCTAGACTCCCAGAATAAAACCTATGCTAGACTCACACAGACGTTTGGGAAGAGACCAGCAGTCCTGCTGGCTCCCTTTCATGCAAAGCAGTGCAGCAACTTAAGTTGCTATGCTGCGTTGCATGAAATAATAGTAATTTGCCTCCATTATTCTGGTAAGTATGTTCAGCTGTCAAATTAGATAAGTAAGCTGTTTTTATGTACATGGTTATAAAGGCAGGAATTTTGACTGTCCCATTCACTTTTTTTTTTTGCCAAAGATATATTTATTTTCAAGTAATACACAACAAACATATATGCAGTGCACATCATATCATATCCACATTGAGTGATTGAATCTGGAAATGTCTTTCACTACTCCCGACCACTGAGCCTCCGTGATGGGATTATTCAGTACGCCCTCCCAGTGTCCCTTATGTTGGGGTTGGGGTGTATGCAGGTTATCTAGCAATAGATTGTACAAAAACGTAGTGGAGCCCTTCATCCCCCTGCCGCTCTTCGCAAATTTCTCAATGGGTGTGAGTTCTCTTGTGGCGGCCTCCCGCACGCTAGGGTAGGACACCCAGTGTATTAACTGATTGTATCTGTAACGTTCGGTAGGTGGGAGCTGAAAATCCCGGATACAGTTTCCAAAGGTTCACACATCCCAATTATGGAATAAGTCCGAGACCGTTAGACAACCCCTTTCCCTCCAGGCCTCGAAGGGCCCAATCTGCAGAGCTGGTGGGAACGCTGGGTTGAAGTGTATCGGAGTTAGTGGGGATGGAAAAGAAGTCAGTCCCCCAGGCCCAGAAACTGTGTCCCAAACTTTGAGGGTGGTGCGTGTGGGTGTGCTTAAGTATGCATTTGGCGGTCTCTCTGCCTTAGGTTTCCACATCACATATGTACCACCCCATGAGCACCCTTTCCATATGGAACCAATGTTTGTCTGATTCGCGGGCCGACCATTCCGGAATAACCCTCAGCTGTGCTGCCTTGTAGTATAAATTAAAATCGGGCAGTGCCAGGCCTCCTTTGGTTTTAGGTAACCGGAGTACCCTGTATGAGAGTCTCGCCCTTCCCCCCTGCCATATGAATTGTGTCAACGTGGAGCGCAGGCTAGCGAAAATACTGCGATCTACATCAATCGGGAGCCCTTGAAATAGATAGAGAAGGCGTGGGAGAACCGACATTTTAATGGCGTGAATCCTCCCCGGTCAAGATAAATATAACGGGGCCCATCTCTTCAAGTCCACTTGTAATCGTTGAAGTAATGGAGGATAATTGGCCCGAAAAAGTTCAGTCAGCTTGGATGTAATTCGGATGCCCAAGTTTGTAATCCCAAGGGATGCCCATTGAAAAGGGGTCGAGCCAGTAATGTCGTCTACTACTGCCTGGGAGGCTGTCAGGTTGAGTAGGTTAGATTTAGCTAGGTTTATACGAAGTCCTGCCAGCTCCTCGAAACGTTGCAGCTCGTCTAATACAGCTTTAAGTGAAGTCGCGGGCTCAGCCAAAGAGAGCAGAATGTCATCTGCAAAGAGTGAAATCTTATGGTCATCCCCTGCAAAGCGTATTCCACAGATCTCCGAATTTTGCCTGATTGTGGCTGCTAGAGGCTCAATGCTGAGCGCAAATAGCAACGGGAGAGGGGGCACCCCTGTCGTGCTCCCCTTCCCAATGGAAATACGTCCGAGCTCACCCCGTTAACCAACACTCTAGCCACTGGGGATACGTAGTTCGCCTTGATTATTGTTATGAATTTATCGGAAAAACCAAACTGCTTCAGTGTGTGGAGGAGAAACCCCCAATCCACCCGGTCAAACGCCTTCTCGGCGTCAAGCGCCAGAAAGAAAGCCGGGATCTTTTTTTTGGAGACTTTCTCGATTAAATGAATGACCCGCCGGATGTTGTCGTGAGTCTGCCTCCCTTTGATAAATCCCGATTGGTCCGGATGAATCAGCTCCGGGAGTAAATTTTCCAATCGAGAAGCTAAAATTTTTGTATAAAGCTTGGCATCCAAATTTAACAGGGCAATTGGTCGGTAGGAGCCACATTGCTTCAGATCTTTGCCTTGTTTGGGGATAAGAGACACTAGGGCCTCGCTCATGGACTCTGTGACCTTGCCTTCAGCCATGTAATTAAACAGGGATACCAACTGTGGAGTCAGCTCTGCCATGTAAGTTTTATAGAATTGGGCCGTCAAGCCATCAGACCCTGGTGATTTATGACACTTAAGACCCTTTATAGCGGTTCGGACTTCATCGTCTGTGATGGGTCTGCCCAGTAGGTCATTCTGGGCTTCTGAAACTCGGGGGAGTGGGACGTTCCGCAGATATTCTAGCTGTAGCACATCTGGAGCTGGCTCAGCTGTATAAAGGTCACGATAAAATCTCCCAAACGTCTGTGCCTTCCCTTTATCCTGCCCAATGACAGTGTTGTGTTCGTCGTAAATTTCCCCTATGTATTCTTTTTCAGTTTTTACCCGCAGCTGCCATGCTAAATGAGAGCCTATCTTGTTGCCCTGGTCATAGGTAGTCCTGCGCAAGTGGAGCAGGGAGATTTCTGCTTGATTGTTGTAAATCGCATTGAGTTTCCCCCGCAAAGCTGTGACTTGTTTTGGAGTGCCCACGTTGGATTGGCTTTATGGAGTCGCGCTGCCTCGCTTAATTTTGTTTCTAGGGTCTGACGTTCTTTTAACCTTGATTTATTAAGGGCAGAATTCAGGGCTATGCACTGCCCTCTTAAAACCTCCTTGAAGGTGTCCCAATTGTTAAGGAGGGAGGTGTCTTTCGGGTATTTATTTTTAAAGAAGTCATTAATAGTCTCCCTCAAGGAATCTCGCATAACTCTGTCTCTCAATAGCGATTGTGGGAAAAACCAGCCCTTGTATTTAGGGGGGGGCAACTCCCAGTCAAGGCATGTGTACACTGGTGCATGATCAGAAAGGGTTATCGCATAAGTCGTCGTGCATTGTAGGGCCTGATGTAGAGTGTTACTTACAAAAACATAGTCTAAACGAGAGTAGGTTCTGTGAGAATGCGAGAAGAAGGTGTAGTCCCGATCAGTCTGGTGCAGTGTGCGCCACGCATCTAGGAGACCTAATTCTTCTAATGCCCTTTTAAGCGTATTGGGGAAGTTACCTGTGTTCGGACGTTGGGGTGCGTGCTGTCTATAGTCGCGTCCCAGGTCAAATTGAAATCCCCCATTAGCACAATTACCCCTTCCGCAAAATTCCCTAGAATGTTTAGAAAAGTATGCAAAAACCTTAGATTGCTTAGTGTTAGGAGCATACACCGTAGCAAATGTGCATAGTCGACCCAATATGCGGCCCTCGACTAGCACTTATTTCCCCTCCCTATCTATTTTACAGCCCTCCGGAGCAAATCGCAAGGAGGAGTGAAGGAGGAGCGCCACTCCATTATGCTTTGTGGGTGCTGATGATCTATAAATTAATGGGTATTGCTTATGTTTAAGGCAGTGCTCCTCCGACCTCTTAAGATGTGTCTCTTGTAGAGCCACCACATCATGCAGTTTATCTAGAATATGTTTCCACAGGCGTTGTTGTTTCGTAGGGGAATTAAGGCCTTTTACATTTCATGTGAGGGTTGTAATGACCATTATCCATTCCTGTCAGAACCCCTCCGCTGTGTGAGATCGCCCTGTGCATTGTTCGCTCCCTTCCGTCTCCCTCCCCGCTGTAGCACTTTCCAGGTGTCTATATTGCCCACAACTCCGCCCTCCATGTTTCCCCCCTGTACCACACTTAAAAGAAAAACCCCTAAGACCCCATGTAACCAAAAAACTGAACCCATTTTGGGTTACGTTACAATTAACATCATGGAATAGTTGTGTAGGGACTGTCTGGTCCTTACCCGTTCAGGCATTTCTTGTTGAAGCTACTTACTAGCTGGAAAGAACATATATAGGAGTAGAGGTGCCAACTTAGGCCATTGAGAGAGTCCCGGCCTGGGCTCGTCATGTCCATCCCATTCCCCCCAAGTACCTCATTTTTCAAGCGGTTGGGAGTCTCAAAGCAAACCTGTCGGTATGTGGAAGTCCATTCCCCCTGTGGGTCGAGCTCCTTCTGATCTTCTGATCATCCATCCGGTGCCTGCTGTCTCCGATTCCTCGGTGACCTTTGGTGACATGGTGTCTGCCACCCGCCGTCGTCTCCTCGAGTGGGCTGGGATCCCGACGCCCCATCAACTTCTTCTGCCTCCGATTTCCCTGATTGTGGTGGCAGGCCCACTACTCGTCTCGCTTCCTGTAGGTCGCTGACATGTCTGGGTTTGTTACGTAGTTCGAAAGCCAGGCCGAAGGGATATGTCCAGCGATATCTGATGTTATCTTGTCGGAGTTTGTCCGTTATAGGTTTAAATTGAGCCCGCCTTGCTAATGTTGCTGGGGCAATATCCTGAAAGAGCATACAGGTCATTCCCTGGAATGCTACTTCCTTTGTTTTTTGGGCTGCTTGGAGGATGGCTTCTTTGACCTTGTAGGAGTGTAGTTTGACTAACACAACCCTAGGGCGACGTTTTTCACCTTGAGGCGGGGGACCAACCCTATGCGCTCTCTCTATTTTTACCTTAGGGCCAGACTCCCCCAGCAGCTCAGCAAACAGGCCCTGGGTGAAGGCCTCCAAGTCAGGTCCCTCCGCCCCCTCCTGCAGGTTCCGAATGCGTATGTTGTCCCTGCGGGACCTGTTTTCAAGATCCTTGCTCTTCAGCGCCGCCATTTTGAGTTGGTCATGAAGGGCGTCTACAGTAGTTTCCAAGCGGCCTGTTTTCCCCTCTAGGTCAGTGACTTTAGCTTCTAGATCTAATGTTCGTGTGCCCACCGCGTCCACATCTTGCTGTAGCGAGAGCATGCGTGAATTAATGTCGGACCGCAGGCCCTCCAAGGAGGCAGTCAAGTCCGCTTTAAGTTCCTTCCTGGGCTCTTTTTTAAAGTCCCTCAAAGAGTGCAGTAGGTCATCCTTCGTGAGCGCCATGCTTTCAGGGTTGGAGCTACATGTGAAAGAAGTCCCGCCTCTGTTGTCGCAAAGTAATTGGAAACTCTATTACTCTGGGCCTTCTTCGTTGGCATAAAGACCAATGGGAGGAGGGGATCACCCCTGGTCGCCGCTGCCAGGGGTGCCTGTCACCCTGTTGGGGTTGTTGTCGACACACCTCTGCAGCTGCCAAGAGGTGTGCCCCTCCGTGTCAGACACCTGAGAGTGTCGTGCCTTAGGACCTCCCGCCTGGTGGTTCTTAATATATGGGCCCCAAATGTCATCAGCCCGCAGGGCACTCGATATTTTCCTATGCGGTCACCCCCGCCGGGGGGCACCCGCCCCTCCGCATTACTGCAGTCTGGCCAAGGCTCAAGATTGTGCTTGTGAGGCGCCCATGTTAGAGACGGGCCGAGCTGCCGTCCTTCCTGTCCGCCATCTTAGGGTCAAGCATGAGGGATGGTGTTGCCGCCTTTCCTCCGAAACGCTTGATCCGCAGTATTTCCCCGCTTCAGCGCCACATAATGGTCACTCGCACTCCGTGGGGGAGGAGATCATTTCTCCGGTGAATGTGACAGCCCCCGCCCGGCCTCCGCTCACCTCGGCCGTCTCTTTCGTCCGGGCCTTCCGAAGCCGGCTCCCACGGGCGCTGTGTATTTTGCCCCTTTATTTGGCTGTAGATGAGGGTCCGGTGTACGTCACTGCTGTTTCTCTTTTCCTGGTAGCAGCGGGCGTCGATGCTAGCGTCCCGCTCCTCCGCGTATCGTGGCGCCGAGCTCCCGTTATAGGCCGCCGACCCGTCGTAGGTCCGGCCCTCGGAGCCTCCGTCCGTTATGCTGTTCCTCCCGCACCTTCACTCCGCTCTGTCATGCAGGGCCGGCGGGGGGGGGTCTCCACGCTTCATTACCTCTCGCCCTGACCCGCCAGGAGCTTATTTCCAGCTATTTTCCGATAAATGCCACGGAGCCCTCGCGGATCACGTCCGCACGGCCATCTGGTTGGCCACAACCCCCCCCCCCCCAATTCACTTTTTTATCAGGGCTCCCTTGGATGCTGGGGCCCTGTGCAATTGCTAACTTTGCCTATGCCTTAAAATGTCTCTGAAAGACTGGGAAAGAAGCCTCTTGACCACGCAGGCATCCATTTTTTACATCTCCTGCACTTCTACCACATCTGCAACCACAGTTACACAGTCAACAACCACTCACTTAGCTTCACAAATGTATGGGGACAGGGAAAGTCATCTGAGTTTAGGCAGACAGGGCAGGCCCTCTTGTCAAACTTTGCATTAAATATTACCTGAAGGACCAATTGGCATTCTTACTGCCTTACAGTTCAATACATTAGAGAAATCTATGCTACTGATTCAACACAAGCAGCAAATGGGCACATGTGAGCTCAGCCGGAGGGTTGGTGAATTTTGGAAAACCATATCTGAGGCAAATTCTATCTTTAGATCTGGTATATCTGAATTAACAAAAGCAGTGAAGGACCTGTGCCAAGTTGCTGAATCCTGGGCAAACAAGTGTATTATTTATTCATTTATTTATTTATTTAGTTATTTATTTATTTATTTATTTATTTAATGAGTTTTATATAGCGCTGGCTGGACCCGTAGGTATCAGAGCGCTTTACATTCGGTTACACAATGTTACAGAAAATGATAATAATTACACATTACGTCAAAAATAAGCAACAAATTGAAAAAGAAAAGAAAGGTGAGAGAAGTATGGAGGAGGGGGGAAGGGGGAAGTGTGAAGGGGGAGGATGAGGGAAAAGACGGCAGGAGAGACGAAGGGAAGTCTGCCCAAAGACCGACTGGGTAGGTGACGTCCGAGGAGGGAATCCACAGCCCGTCTCCCCTTTAGCTAAACAAGGTAGCTCCATCGGGCATCAGTCAAATGTATTTAAGGGCATACAGAAAACCACTAACAGGCTGTAGAGAACTCGGTGGAAAGGCTGGCATCTACAACATCATGTTATATATTTTACCACATATGTCTCCTAGGAGTCCCTCTATATATTTTTGAACTATTTGTTATTGGGGTTTTCCACATAAACCATTGAATACTACACACAGTGAAGCATGACATATGCAAGTGCAGATGATCCGCCAGGGCAGTGATGTAGCCAGAACCCTTTCACAAATGAAAAATACACGAGGAAATACCGACAGCAATTGCATCCAGCAGATGAAACACAAAACCAAGGGAGGTTGAAAAGGATTCTACTCCTAGTAATTGTCTGTGAGCCGAGGCAGGTAATACAAAGAATTGGAAAATCCACAGTGGGCAGGGAATGTGCACCTCCTAGTCATATCTTGCGGCTACTGCTTGGACTGCCCTTCCTGTTCATATACGTGCTCTGAAAGATGAGCTGAGCTTTAAGCATAACTTGAAAACTTGGCTTTTTCGTTCTGCTATAATTAGGTGTTTTGCTGGTTGAAGGGTCACTTAGTCGGTTTAGTGCCGGGACACCTTTTGAGTAGCCGGATTAGCCGTGCGCTCTATACATTTTTTATTTATTTATTTAATTACTTGTAGTGGAACTCACCATCCCACAGAAAGAGCAACTAATACTGACCCAAAAGGAAGATAGAATCATACATGTAGGAAAAATTGTTTCTTTCAGTTTTATGTACAAACACTTCAATAATTTTATTTGCTTTCATTTATGAATATAGCCGATTGGCAACATCTAGCTCAAACGTTTTTTGCTCCTCATCTGAGCATATGACTTAAATGCAAACTAAAGTTTATGTTCATTTACGTTAAAAGCAGTTACTTCAATCCGTAATGCACGTCCTTCTTTAGCTCTTTCTGCATTCTGCCCTGGGGTGGCATTTGAGGGTAGGGACATTATCATCACCAGAGTTGTCATTTACAGGTTCCATTGGTATTTTGTTCGTGATGTCTCTATTGCGCAACATGGCACATGTGGATGTGATTATGCAACAAGTAGCTGTTTCGTATTGGGATGCCCCCCCTCTCGTGCAGACAGTGATATCTGCATTTCAGCAAACCACGTGTTCATTTAATTATTGATTGGGTTCGCTTATGAGCAGCTTTATACATGCTTTCTATAGGTCTCCCCGAATAGTGCACAGTGGTGAAAGATAAAGGTGTTGTGTGTGCTTCATGGATCTACTTTGCATAAAGGTCAGTGATGAGGCTCGTAGCATTGCACACAATCTGTATATTCAGGAATGTCTGGCTCCTACGATTTCTGTAAATTACCTCACTCCTGGGGAGGCGTATATGAAGAAGGACATGGGCTTCGGTAGCATATGCATTGACATGTAGGAATCATGCAATGGCACACAATTGCCCCTTTGTAGCCTGTAACTCATCAGTGTTGTTTGGAAAATGTATGTGTGAATTTATTATTTCGACCATTTTATCAAGAAAGTTCTTGAAAAACCTGACAGGACATTCTGTGATACCACGCCTCCCCCAACTTCTACTGTATGCTGGTACCTACCAAGTGGTTAAACTGCAGTTTAAACTGCACACACAGGCTTTGCAATGGCAGGCCTGAAACAAGTTTAAAGCGCTACTTAAGTGGGTAGCACAATCAGTGCTGCAGGCTCACTAGTAGCCCTTAATTTACACACCCTGTGCACTTTACTAGGGACTTATAAGTAAATTAAATATGCCAATCGGATAAAAGCCAATGTTACCATGTTTTAAGCAGAGATCACAAGAACTTTAACACTGGTTAGCAGTGGAAAGTGTGAAGAGTCCTAAGACCAGCAAAAAGGAAGTTAGCAAAAACAGGAGGTCTGAAAGCAAATAGTTTGGGGGAATCCAAGCTAAGGGTGCCAGGTCTAAAAGTTTGGCTAACCAATATCCTCAGTACTGAACAAAAAGTTCTATACAATGACAATAAGTGTTTACAGCAACCTATGCACCACTTGGTACAGGGCCTATTCTCTGTTGCTTGGACTTTTATAGGTCTATGTAGCCACATAAGCTTCACTATTCTCTCTGTAATACAAACTTTCTGATAATTATAATAAAAGATCTTAGAAACGTGTTCTATGAAGGCAGAACAGGCAGTGGTATTACATTTTGCTCTTTTAAAGAGATGCTGATTTTCTGTGCATTCTCTGACGTTTGTGCTACTACTAGATGGTTTCCAAACATGTCACTGCTATTGAATATAAATCTTTTGTAACTACAGAAAAGATTTCCGGAATGTCTTTCATGTGGTAATACAAACAATAAAATATTAAAAGAGTTCCTGTATTCGGTGTCCTCTGGTATGTACTCGTCTGGTGGACATCTGGTAATTATCCATGTTTTAAAACCATCCTCTGTAGATACATTTTGTATATTTTGGAGGTATGCTCCATCTTTTTTATTACAATTTTTGAGCACTGTAACTGGCCTTTGATTTGTTTTCCTTCTCTCTTTTCTAGGTACGGTGCAAAAATGGGTGATTGACTGGCCCTCTAGTCCTGATGAATTTGCCTTAAAACTTTAGTGGCAATGAAACATGTTGGCCTTTCTTAATTAGAGGTCAGAACATGTGACTCTGTTTTTAACCATGTGCCAGGGTCTGGACTATTAAATGCATTTTGACACAGTTCCCTGTACACATTTTTTAGGTCTCGCCTACACAGCGCGCATGCGCTGCTTAGGAAAGAGACCTCTTGAAATCGATTCAGGTTTGCAGGCAAAAACGTGCACGCGTTGCATTGCTTTCAATGCAACGCGTGCACGTTTGGCGATTCCCTTGCGGGAGCGAGCGGTGCCATATGTTAGCAATTATTGCGCTCGCTCCGCAAGGGAAACGCTGCCTGCTCTCGGCCGCACTCCCACCCCCCGCCCCCAACTTGCGCGAGGCGCGCGCGCTTGTTTCTTTTTCTTGATACTCCCAGCAAGTGCATATGTTTTTGAGAGGCCTACTTCTTGTAAACCCCCCCCCATCCATGTAGCGCGCTCTCACCCATATGCTTTCTCCAAAACCTTGTTTACGGACATGCCGTTTTGATCAAGGTAAATTGAAGTCTCCCATTTCATAGCCTCCATGCCTCTGATATCCCTAAACTGTTTGCTGCCCCTCACACCAACAAGGAGGTCGAATTCCTGCTCCGACCGTAGGTTCTTAGACCGTAGAGCTCTTGCAGTTTGTTCTAAAAAAGGATTACCCTTGTCTCAGCTCCCCGTTTCTTCAATCAATCAATCAATATTTACTTTATTCGATTTGGAACACAAATCATATAAGCATTTACATTTAAATACATCCAAAAAATTCACAACCCAATATTTCATAGTATCTAAAAAATACTAACAAGTCATTTCTCAATATCATTAACCACTCTCGTGGATCTTGATTTAAGGGACATTCGTAAAACATTTACCACACAAGACAAGGTTAAAACATCGGCAGAAAGTTTTAAAAAGAGCAGAGCCACACGTGCCTGTCTAATCCCGGTGGTCTGCAATAAAGACTTCAAGAACCTTTTTCTAGGAAGGGCATAAAATGAACAATTAAAAAGGAAATGGAGGGTATCCTGCGGAGACACATTGTCGCAGCCGCAGGGCCCTCTTTCTCCTAGCTTTACTCTAAAGCCTGCTGGAACCGCTAAAATATGGTGAATAAAATTAAATCTAAAACGTGTGATTAAAAATCTATCATGGGCATTTGTCATAATGGTTAAGTATGGTTCTATTTTCAAGGAGGTTTTAATTAGAACGTGTTCTCTTACTGTGGGTTTAACCAACTCATTGCCCTCACGTTGTGCCATACTAAACTGAAGAAACAACTCTTTAACAACTGCCTTGTCCTTCTGTCTTATATTATCTGGCTCATCGAACAGTGCCTGCCGTCCCATTTTTTGTAGGCAGTCCCGCACATATTTTAACCATGGGATCTTCATTACGTTGGCCAGAGACAAGCAATCCTGAACAACAAGCCTTGTCAGGCCTATCTCTTCATTTAACCAGACCTTTAACCAATGAATTATAGGTCTAACAGCCACTGAATCTGAAATATAACTAGCTCCCAGTTCTTCGTGGGCAATAAATGCCGGGGTGCTGTGGGGAACCCTTAACAGACGCCTCATATATTTGTTTTCTTCCGTTTGTAGGCTGTTGGTTTTCACAAAGCCCCAGACCTCACTACCATACAGCACCTTGGCACAGCAGATTGAGTTGTACAGTTTCAAAATCACATCCGGGGTCCACAACCCAAGTCTGCTTGCAAAATTCGCAATTGAACCTGTGGATCTGATTAAAGACAGAGATTTCTCTTCTAGTAAATGTTTAAAATTAAGCTTCCCATCAAATAATATGCCTAGGTAAGCAAAAACTGGGACTTTGCCTGAAACATGCGAACCTATTATGGTGTATTTATATGATTTGGCTGGCTTTCTCCCCAGCTCCATTACATATGATTTGGTGAGATTGGGGGCCATCTCGAGTTTTTCCATGAACTCTACAAAACCATTAATTAAAAGTTGTAGGCTGTGAGGGGTGCGGGCCAATAGCACCGCATCGTCTGCATATAATAAAACCGGCACAGTTCTTTCCCCTATTCGTGGTAAGTCTGCCCTAATATCCCGCAGTGCCGCATCCAGGCCATTGATGTATAAAGTAAATAAAAAAGGTGCCAGAATGCATCCCTGCCTGACACCGCTTGAACATCTAAACCGATCCGTGACTTTTCCCTCCTGAGTGTACCTTACTGCAGCCGTGGTATGATTATGCAATGATTGAAGTATGTTTATTAGTTCTGGATCCACCCCCTGATTAGCCATTACTAGCCACAGCTTATTCCGGTTCACACGGTCGAAAGCCGCCGATAGATCCATAAAAGCCAAATAAAAAGCCCCCCTTTTACCAGCGTATATTTAGCGGAAATAAGATAAAGATTAAGACACTGGTCCACAGTTGATTTCCCTGGGCGGAATCTGTATTGAACATCAGTAATTATGTTAACAGACTCGGCCCACTCCATTAGTCTATTTAAAATTACCCGCCCCAGGATCTTGGCTGAAACATCTATCAAAGATATTGGTCGATAACAGTGCGGACTATCCCTGTTACCCTTCTTAAAAATCGGTACTATAATTGCCGAAGACCAAGATATAAGCGATACAAAAGGGGATGATGGACGGAACGTTTGAGCCAATCAAACACTCACCCCCAGTCAACTGATCTGGGTTTAATCCATCATCATTCTTTAGCTCACTCCACCACCCCAGTTCAGACATGGCCATATGCAAATCAGTCTGACCCTGTGCCTCATGGGAACAGTCCAGCCCGAACTGCCAAGCCATGTCTTCCCTGGACCGGAAACAAGCATCCTAGGACCGGTTTCTGGCATTCCAGCCGTCATCAGCCAGGCTTGCTTGAATCCAGTGGCAAAGTGAGCAAGGGACCCACGTCTGGGCATACCCCGCCAACTTAGGGCGAACAAAGCGATACAAAAGGGGGATGATGGACGGAACGTTTGAGCCAATCAAACACTCACCCCCAGTCAACTGATCTGGGTTTAATCCATCATCATTCTTTAGCTCACTCCACCACCCCAGTTCAGACATGGCCATATGCAAATCAGTCTGACCCTGTGCCTCATGGGAACAGTCCAGCCCGAACTGCCAAGCCATGTCTTCCCTGGACCGGAAACAAGCATCCTAGGACCGGTTTCTGGCATTCCAGCCGTCATCAGCCAGGCTTGCTTGAATCCAGTGGCAAAGTGAGCAAGGGACCCACGTCTGGGCATACCCCCGCCAACTTAGGGCGAACAAAGCGATACAAAAGGGGATGATGGACGGAACGTTTGAGCCAATCAAACACTCACCCCCAGTCAACTGATCTGGGTTTAATCCATCATCATTCTTTAGCTCACTCCACCACCCCAGTTCAGACATGGCCATATGCAAATCAGTCTGACCCTGTGCCTCATGGGAACAGTCCAGCCCGAACTGCCAAGCCATGTCTTCCCTGGACCGGAAACAAGCATCCTAGGACCGGTTTCTGGCATTCCAGCCGTCATCAGCCATGCTTGCTGGAATCCAGTGGCAAAGTGAGCAAGGGACCCACGTCTGGGCATACCCCCGCCAACTTAGGGCGAACAAAGCGATACAAAAGGGGATGATGGACGGAACGTTTGAGCCAATCAAACACTCACCCCCAGTCAACTGATCTGGGTTTAATCCATCATCATTCTTTAGCTCACTCCACCACCCCAGTTCAGACATGGCCATATGCAAATCAGTCTGACCCTGTGCCTCATGGGAACAGTCCAGCCCGAACTGCCAAGCCATGTCTTCCCTGGACCGGAAACAAGCATCCTAGGACCGGTTTCTGGCATTCCAGCCGTCATCAGCCAGGCTTGCTTGAATCCAGTGGCAAAGTGAGCAAGGGACCCACGTCTGGGCATACCCCCGCCAACTTAGGGCGAACAAAGCGATACAAAAGGGGATGATGGACGGAACGTTTGAGCCAATCAAACACTCACCCCCAGTCAACTGATCTGGGTTTAATCCATCATCATTCTTTAGCTCACTCCACCACCCCAGTTCAGACATGGCCATATGCAAATCAGTCTGACCCTGTGCCTCATGGGAACAGTCCAGCCCGAACTGCCAAGCCATGTCTTCCCTGGACCGGAAACAAGCATCCTAGGACCGGTTTCTGGCATTCCAGCCGTCATCAGCCAGGCTTGCTTGAATCCAGTGGCAAAGTGAGCAAGGGACCCACGTCTGGGCATACCCCCGCCAACTTAGGGCGAACAAAGCGATACAAAAGGGGATGATGGACGGAACGTTTGAGCCAATCAAACACTCACCCCCAGTCAACTGATCTGGGTTTAATCCATCATCATTCTTTAGCTCACTCCACCACCCCAGTTCAGACATGGCCATATGCAAATCAGTCTGACCCTGTGCCTCATGGGAACAGTCCAGCCCGAACTGCCAAGCCATGTCTTCCCTGGACCGGAAACAAGCATCCTAGGACCGGTTTCTGGCATTCCAGCCGTCATCAGCCAGGCTTGCTTGAATCCAGTGGCAAAGTGAGCAAGGGACCCACGTCTGGGCATACCAAGATATAGGCATTGAGACACTTATCGCTGCATTTAGGACCCTTGTTAATAAAGGTGCCCAGACCTGTGGATTCGATCTGAAGAGGTCGGGCGGAATCCCGTCTGGGCCTGGGGCCTTATTTCGCATCAACCCTTCAATACCGATAGTGACTTCCTCCAACGAGAAAATAACAGAGGTAGCCCTTGTGGGTATAGTTGACAACTGCGCCTCTACCTGGCCGGACGAGTGGTTATATAGACCCTGAAAATACTCCTGCCATTGTTCAGGGAGTACATTGCCACTTAGCCCTGGTTTATTTGGGTCCGAGAAGCAGGGACTATTTATAATCCTCCAAAACCATTCTGAATCTTTCTGCTCCGCTGCTTCAAGGAGTACCTCCCACGCTGTCCGCTGCAGTTGACCTCTATGTTGTTTTAACGCTAACTTATAACTTTCGCGACACGCCATCACCCTCTCGCTATCCCTAGGAGACTGCTTAAGAGCATCCTTCAAGTTCCTAAGGGTAGCGAACATTGGTGGTTAAACCATCTTGGGGAGTCCCCCTATGCCCACGTGACTGTGTTTTCAACAACTTAGTGACAAGGACAGCAATATTTGTAAAAGCCTCAATCAAATCGGCCCCTTCAACCTCTAAGTCCAAGCAATTCATAATATCTTTAGCTCCTTGACCAAATAAAGCCGCATTGAACCCTGCTTCATCTATCTGGGCCCATCTTAATCGCCTGCCTTGATCGATCGTGGATAATAATTGATCATCTGTCTGTCTGACCACGCTCTGACTATATACATCAACTACTAAAATTAGTGGGTTGTGATCGCTAAATGCACTGTGTAAAATATTAAATTTCCTAACGGATCTTTTCATTGCCTGTGAAATCAGAATATAATCGATAACTGAATGGCACCCTCTTCCCTTAAAAGTGGGGGCCAACAGGGAGCCTTCCGCAATGTCAGCCATATCCAGCGTGTGTGATAACCCATGTGTGTGTAAAAGACACGTCAGCTCCCTACCCATCCGGGTGTGTTCCATATGCATACCCTTACTTAATGCACAAGAAGACCAAACACCATGAGCTACCCTTAAGTCCGGGCATAGATGACAATTAAAATCGCCTGCTACTATCATGTGCATTGCACCATGCCCACTCCTAGTGAGACGATCCAGCCAACCATCTAATTCATATATACTATTTAAGCCCTGTGGTGTACATTGTATGGCATTATAAAAATTCAAAATGGTTACCCTACATCCCTTAGCTATGAGTCTAACCCCTTGTACATTGTGTGAATCACAAGCCAGATCCTTCCACCTTCCCTGGGTGTTCAAATCCACAAACACAATCAAACCCCCCTTTGCTCTTCCGGCTCGGGGTTTGATTGCTGGGCAGAAGAAGGTTTTATATCCCTCTATAAAACACGTATTCTCAGTCGCCCAAGTTTCTTGGAGACAGATTATGTTAAAGTCCCTTACCAAGGCGAGCCAATGCACATCCTCTAATTTGCTTGCTAAGCCAGCTATATTCCAGGATATAATTTTTAAAGAGCCTTCATTCTTGCTCCTATCGATGTAATGCACCCCACTATTTACCCCAGAGTCAACTAGACTGTCCTCTCCAATCTCCCTACTCTCCTCACTGGTGGTTGATTCCCTACGCTCCAATAATGGGACTGCCACCAACTCACTGGCCCGCACATACTTCCCTTTCTGGACGACCACAGGCCCCAACGAACTCAAGGTCCCCCCACCCCCAGTCCTACGTTCAGGCAGTCAATCATTTTCATTTAGATCACCCAGGGGGGCAAAAACATTACTTAGATGAACAGGTCTGCCCCTACCCCCCCTGGTGTTATATTGATCCTGGTTCTCCCCAACCTGATTAACCCTACCTCTTGTGTCTGGTCTATAAAAAAAGCCCAAAGTCAAGGGTTTTATACCAGTCTCCAAATCAAATACATTTTCTGCCCGGGAAAGGATTGACTGTGCCAACCATGGATATCTAAAGGTGACAATCACACAGTCTCCAGAAAAGGATTTCCTTGTGCTGCCTATCCAGGTCACCCTTCTTGCCATTAAAATATGCCGAAGATCACGTGTGTTAAATTTCACAAATTTGGATAGCCAATGTGCTACCTTATTGATTAATTGTAAGGTAGATTCCTCATACGTGATTGTTTGGGCGGGTACACCTACAAGAACAACCACGTATGGACAACAGTCTGGTGGAAGATTTATTATTGGCAGGTCCTCTCTCTGCTGCAGAGCAACTCTACTCGATGTTTGTTGGCTTGACAATAATCTTTCATCACTAATATCCCTCGGGCAGGCTACTTCCCCATCCACACCGCCCTTGAGTACCCTACTACCCTTCCCAGTCATGTCCCTGCCACTTCCATCCCACATGTTAGAAACTACTGTGTTACCATGACTGTTAATTGTCTGACTCCCCCCGCCTTGAGCATAATGTTCATTTACAGACTCTCCTGAGAGCGCAACACGTGCCTCTGTCGGCATGTTGGTCCCTGGCACCGAATTATCCCCTCCCCCATCTGCCTGCATACCACGTTGATGTTCCGCTTGTGCTGGCCGAGATGTCTGTATTGGAATCTCTTGGCCATACGTGCACCGCCCTCTTTCCTGTGTTGATTTAATATGACTACTACAAACTTTCTCCAGCCCTAGCAATTTCTCCTCTAGGCTATTTAACTTACTGAGTATGGGCTCAAGTAGGACAGAAAACAAGGTCTCAAATCTTTTCCAGGGATCATTATCACAATCCCCCAAAGTTGATATCAGGTGATTCAATTGGGTTGGATCTACTCCCTGACATACCGGAGGTCCCTGTGGAGCATTACTGTTATCCTGAGTGCTTAACTTAGATTGTGACTTCTTAGACCTGGGCTTCTGTTTTAATTTTTGTTTTGGTAGTGCACCACCCCTATGATGTTTCGACGAGGGTTCTGGGCTGGTTATTAGCATATCTGTTAGCCCAGCCCTTTGGCCCCCTTTAGATCTAGTGATTCTAATACCGCCCTCGTCATCACTTCCGTCTACTACACTCTGCACATCGGACACAATCAGTGGAACCTGGGCGGGATCCAGGCCTGGGCAAGAATGCAGATCCCCACTACCCCTCATCCCTGGGTCAGAAACTCCTATCCGGGCACCCAGACCTTCACGCCCCCTATTTGATGAAGGTGTTGACATACCCCCATCAACACACAGTAGGCTTCTCTCGCCTATCCCCCCCCCGATATGTTACACACATTTGCTAGTAATTGCGGAGCGGGTGCCATGGCTCCTGCCGGCGAGATCGCAACACTAATGCCCCCTAGCGAGGATCTTTTACAGGCGGTCACCGAGTCCAAAGAACATCTCCTCTCGGTGAGCTGTTTTTCATGAGTCAGTAATGATTCCGCCCGTGTTAAGAAGGCGTCCAGAGTCCCCGTTAGACCCCCCCCCTTTTTCAGCAATCGCTTCGCCATACCCCCTAGATATCAACAGTACCTCAAAAACTGTATTCCAAAGGTGTAGTATTCAGGGGGGTGGCCCAGCCCGGCCTCCTCCGAACTCTGACGGGCACGGACGGGCGCGGACGGGCGCGGACGGGCCCGCCCTTGGCCCGCGCGCGTCCCGTGCTGCGGGAGGCCCGCTGGACCTTTAACGCGCCTCCAGGCGCGAAAAGCGGCGTCACGGCTGGCGCCGCCGCTTGGGCTGCTGGGGGTTGGAGTCTCCTCGCGGTGGCCGTTCCCCTCACGGCAGCGGGAGCAGGAGAGAGCTGTCGTTGGCCGTTCCCCTCACGGCAGCGGGAGCAGGAGAGAGCTATCGTTGGCCGTTCCCCTCACGGCTGGTACAAAGGCAAGAGTGCTTCCCGTTTCTTATTACATCTACCGCCCGTGATACTGAAGCACCCCCTAGGAACAACTCTTTTGTGGGTATAAACAAGGAAACGGACCACAGGCCAGAAAGTATTCCCACTGGTCTGCATGCATGGCTAAGTGACTGAGAATGCCGAAGGGATACTCCTATGTGCAAATCGATAGTCTGCACTCGAATGGAAGCCACTCGTTTCAGGTTCTCAGAGACTAAGTAGTTTTCTTTTTACAGTTCTTCCGTTTCAAGGACTATTAATAGTCCGAGAATAGGTGATGTTTCTTGAGGAATACAAAACACACACACACACACGTCTGGCCAGGGCTGTGCATGCTTTGCATTTCTAAAAGTACGTCCAAATTCAGGAATGTGCAAGGAGTTTCCCAACTTGTGAAGTTCAAGAATGAGTTCTACATGTTAAGTGTCTGCGGCTAGTCATCAGTGCAATGGGCAGGTACCCCTAGCCGGCATCAGGGCAAAGGGCAAGTACTCGCAGCACCTTTCAGTATCAAACAGGTACTGAGGGATAGTGATTCCCAACACTTATATTTTGATTTCTCGTTCTAGCCAGCACCGTTCACTACCTCGCCACGTACGTTTTAGAGCACAGCACTGGGAACTGTATTCAACACTCAATCTGGCCTTCTCGTCCTAACCGGCCTTTTAACTACGGTGATATTTTATTTATTTATACATACGCAACTTCACTAAATATATTCATAAAGGTAGACGATTAAGCTACTTTAATGTAAGCACTTTGTAGAGACGTTTCACATGGGGCCTTGTATTGTCACTATTTAGCACAATCATTTTAGCATGCAATTGATATTTTATTACAGGAGAGAAGTAACAACTCAATCGTAGATAAAAATGCCTATCAATATCTATTGTGTTACAATAGCAATGTTTTTAATACACTGCTATGCATTGGTACAATGTGGGTCAAGTCAACCGTACAGGCCTGCTTTACCTTCCAAAATGTCGATTAACAATTCGTCCCTCCTTTATTACCAAACTCATCCTTCACGTTATGTGTTTAGACCTCTAATAAAGAAAATTTGCTGAATTAAGCAGGGTGAGAATCTTGTACTTTTCAACACAGTTAAGTGGATTTTGGAAAATAAGTTCTTGCTTCAATTGAATTACAGCAGTACAAGATGCTCAAAACAAACTGTATCCTAATATAGATTAAACTGTCCGATTCTTGATACTGTTTGCAATGATTTTGAATAAACATTCTAATAACAAATTACACAGTTCATATTCTTCAATGGAACAGGACAGGTTTTTAAGAAATATGTCTTATGTTTTAAAATATCTGAATGTGAAGACCCCACGAGACCCGAGCTTGAGGATACCACCTCCCCCACCTCCCATCCCCTACTCTCCCTGCATGTATGTTTGTATGTATATGTGTGTCTATGTATTGTCTTTCTACTCTCCCATCCTTTACACTTCTCTCTGTATCTCTCTCTCTCTCTCTCTCTCTGTATGTATGTATGTATGTGTGTATATATATATATATAGCTAGACCCCCTTTATCTCTGTTTTCTGCTCACTCTTCCATCTCTCTCCTCGGATGCATATTGTATTTCTATTTGTAGTATATTTACAGCATACGCTGCTTGTATGCTTTCGTTGGCTGCGCTGGAGTTCTCAACAGGGGGAAGGTCTGCAGGGTGGCTCCCAAGGGTCGCTAGTATCCATGTTAATCAGCCACGACCTCTTTTCTAAGCAGTACTCACTTGTGAGTGAGTTTAAAAAGTTTCGTTTTCACCTTACTGGAGCGCCTGTAGTTTTAGGTCTATAGTTATACTGTTCTTCATGCAGTCTGATATAGCGCACATTTTATCCAAAGGTGCTAGAGCGCTTTACAATGAAACGCAGCATTACATGGGACATTAGCAGTGACACGTAATCATTGCATCATCGCGTTCATTCCACCCACCCACCCACCACACGCTAAGCAGCCGGGCACCGTTACTTTGCAGCGCTCCAACGTCAAGATTATTCTTGTCGTAAATTGGCACTTTACAAAACAAACAGATTGAGTTCATAAACGGACACACCCTCACTCTCTCCTGCGCACCCCACTCCTGTACTAAGGTTACGAGTGACCTGGCACCCACCTTTCAGAGGTTCTTGCATCCACCCAAGTCTGGCCTGGCACTGGTGCGTCCCAGCCTGGCACACACCGGGTGATGATCTCCGCACCTCCTTCTAGACCCCAGCTCACTACTGTTTGCAGTCTGTCACTCACCCCTCACCTCCCTGGCACTCACCCTTCACCCCTCTGGCCTGGCAGTCACTCCTCGCCCCTGACACTCACCCTTCTCCCTCTCTGGTACTCAGCAGTGACTCTCCGTGACACTCAACTGTCACCTCCCTGACACTCACCCTCGACCCTCCTGGTACTCATACTTCCCCTCCCTGGCACATATCCTTCCCCTCCCTGACACTCACCCATGTCCCTCCTGGCATTCACTACTCGCCCCCTTGGCACTCACCCTTCACCTCCATGGCACTAGCCCTTCACCCCCCTGGCCTGGCAGATACCCTTCGCCCCTTGCACTCACCCTTCCGCTCCCTGGCACTCACCCTTCATCCCCCTGACCTGGCACTCAACCTTCACCTCCGTGGCACTAGCCCTTCACCCCCCTGGCCTGGCAGCTACCCCTCACCCCTGGCACTCATACTTCCCCTTCTCGGCACTCATACTTCCCCTTCTCGGCACTCACCCTTCCCCTCCCTGGCACTCACCCTTGACCCTCCTGACTCTTACGTCTCATCTCCCTGACACTCACTCCTCACCTCTCTGGCACTCACCCTTCACCCCCCTGGCCTGACAGTCACCCTTGTCCCTCCTGGCATTCACTCCTCACCTCCCTGGCACTCACCCTTGACCCTCCTGGCACTAGCCCGGTTCCCCCAAGAACAAAAAATAACAAGCATTGGCATAGCCAATAGGTCTCGCCTTTGGGACCTTATAAGTGTTTAGCCACGCAACAGTTGATGTTGTTGCACCAAGGATATTGTGCTGCATAACTAAATACTTATAAGGTCCCAAAAGCGAGACCTATTGGCTATGCCAATGCTTGTTTAAGTTGACGTGAGCAATTTAGGTTTTTGAGGGCATGCCATACACTTATTGCAGGATGTTGTTGTAGGGGAGTGTATGTGTTTGGCCCCCTCCTCCAGTGTTTGATGGGACAGTGACTGAGGGTTATGGTTCCTTTGGTGGTAACCAATGAGTGTTCCCCCTGTGATGATGAGAAGCAGGAGCCAGGGGATTGGCCTCCAATTGGCTCGTGTTGGTAGCTTACGTGATGCGACTCCTAATTTGTTTAGCTGAAATAACTAAGCACCTAGTATAATATTGTTTCTGAATTGTATCGTGAACACCCCGGGTTTTGGATCAGGTTAATAGACTGGTTAATCCCCATAAAGTGAATTTGTGTGAGTGGGGCCTTAATTCATTTGTGGGGAGTTTCTCATAGGGGTGTCAGAAATAGGGAGTTGTTGTTATTGAGTTATTTGAGCGGATGGCTCCCCTTTTACCTTAATTCCCTCTTTGTTCCTCTTTTGTGTTAGAGCGCATCAACTGATCACAAATATGATGCAGGGGGAATGTCCCAGGAAGGCAGATACTAACCCCAAAACTAAAGTAAAAAATGCTCCAGTTTTTCACATGGCATTTGGAGAGGCAGTTCCATATCTGTAGATGCATGAATATGTAAATATCCTTTTGTTGCAAATCCTACACTAAAGCCAAAACAACAAAACAGGTCTCCAAAATGAATTGGAATATAAAATGTGATGCCTTTTATTGGCTTTTGTTGCAAGAAAAAGTAATTGAAATCGTTAAAACAATTAATTAATATTATCATTTTCAATACATTCAGATTAGATTAATAAAAGTAGATGTTGATACATAAGAGCTTACATAATAAAAGGGTGGCAATAGTATTGAGTTACACAACACTTACAGCAGTTACAACTGCAGTTACCCTGGTAGAAGTGCCCTAATCCGATTTTCCTAAGAAATGTAAAGTTCTCAAATAGTCAGAAAGGGTGCT
This sequence comes from Calotriton arnoldi, assembly GCA_963921515.1. Classification (NCBI taxonomy): domain Eukaryota; kingdom Metazoa; phylum Chordata; class Amphibia; order Caudata; family Salamandridae; genus Calotriton; species Calotriton arnoldi. The sequence goes on along the minus strand of CAWUFW010002734.1, from coordinate 132,266 downwards.
CTGTATAAGCTCAGTAACAGTTTATGACATATTCTACACCTGGTTACACCCGAAGCGTTTGTGGCTATTGCTTGTTTTGCTGAATGTGCATTTCATCTTACAAGTCTGTTCTGTGCCGTGGCCACATGAAAACAAGTAATTTTATTCCATTTGTTTAACTTCTTCATATGTGTATAGGTGCAGATGTAATGAAATGCCACCTTACTTGCTTACTTTTCCCATAACTGTCCTTCGTAATATTAAGGATTTTATTATTAAACTGATCAATAGATTGTTAACAGGTTACACGAGGGAGGGAGGAAAAGCATAAAGTAAGGTGCATAAGTGAAAGGGTGAGTCTTGTTCAGCGCAGACAAGGACATGTGGTATGTGTCTAAATGCCTATGGGTTGCACTCCTGAAACGTGCCACAAAAGGAAGAAAACATAGCAGCAATATGCCCTACGAGCTTGGCTTCTGTATAAGGGTTAGATGGTGTCGTGGCCCTCATTGCTGACAGGTGAATGAAGTACACACGTTTGTCATCCTTTGTGATATGGCTTGCACAAAAGGTAGTAGAAAGGACCAATCGATTCTCCCAAGGCAGGGCTTACTGACCATTACTGCTGGAAGATGTGTGGAAGTCATGCAGTTCGTCCATAAGTGCTTCGAAGAGATTGTGCATAAGGATGATTTTACTGTAGACATCAAAGACGTTTGTTGACATATGTGACAAAACTCTGCATTTATAAACAGATTATAGCTTGGCTGTGGTCCTTACCTCAGGCGACGTGTTATTTCGGGCACAGTTTGCCACAAAGTGAAACAGTGTGGCAGTTGTTCAGGACCATGCCAACTTACCTGGCTCTGCCACAGAGCTTGTCTGTGAGGATGATCCATGGTCTCTAGGCGTGTGACCCTCTCTGGCGGAAGTTGAGGCATCTAGAAACAATTTGTAAACAAAAACATGGTTGAATGTTAACTGTATATACAAATAACGAATGAGGTGGCATATCACACACGTGTAAATGTGTTCCTGATGGTGAACAATGGTGACACAACCAATCAATGGTGATAGACACCTCATGTTGAAAGTGTGGTTGTCTGAAAGCGTATGTTTTGCATGAATGTAAACACCTGTCTGACTATGGAATAGCAATTGATTGCATAGCCTGTGGACTAACACTGGTGGTTCTTGTGGTTGTAGGTAGTGAATATTGCAAGACAGAGGATGAAGAAGCACGCATGCTTATATTTTTATGGCACATAATTGTGAAGGGAGTGTAGACTAATCATACACACGCTTGCATATGGTATGGGGCATGTGTGATGTGTAAACACACGCAGGTAACAAGGGAGAAACATAAGTGGCAATGTAGAAAGGTGGAATTTGAGGAAGACCGTGTTAATGCAGGCTGTGGGAGATTTATGTTTTGGTGGATGGGCCAGAAAACAGCTGTTGGTGTGCAGTCATTGTCTCTGAAACAACAGCAAAAGCCAACTAGGGCAGAATATTTCTCCCCCAGGTGACTTTACCATCCATTTCAGGGGAAGTCCACAATGACACAGAAGCATGGGTCCATCTCAAGGACACACGTGCACTAGAGGTGGAATTTCAATGATTCTGCCCTGGACTACCATGATGTCAATAGTAGTCTTCTACAGCTTGCCCACTGTTGGGAATAGCATTGGATGGACCATCCTAAAGTGGGCAGCTCATCTGATTCCATTCCCATTAGCCTCAGGATTTGCCAAAATTATTCCCAATGGTGGAGCCAATGACAGCTCCACCATTTGTAACATTGTTTTCTGCTGCACCGGAAATGCGGGGGAATGCTGAGTGGAGCAGATGGGACATTCACAATTGTTTGGCAGATATCGTGTTACCTCCAACTTCTAAATACACCCCTGAAAGTGATACAACTAGTTCCATGCCCCTAGTCGTGGCCCATATGCCCTATATGCCATGTATCAACGTTAATGCCATGAGACTCCCATTGATGGTGACTGCCACAATCAAGGAATGTAGCAACACTGCAACTTACAAGTGCAACATGAGGGATGTGTAAACTAAGGATGCATTGCACTACTGATTCCACACTGTGCATGCCAAGATGAGTAAGGCTATACACTGTCTTTGCTGGAATGTGACAAAAAATATTAGCTACATGTGGTTTGGTGTTGATTTATTCTCTGAGGTGTGTGAGGTCGATTAGAAAGCAGGTGGATGCTTGGACACTGTTTAAAGAACACACAGATAATTTGCGTTTTGTAATGGTCCCTAACTTGCCTGTGACTATGGTCTCCAAAACAGGTAGGCCTTGCAGGATGTGGGGGTTCGTGATGTTGATGGCATCCTGCTCCACAAGAGCGAGTTGGAAGAAAACATGATACACGTCTGCAATCGGGCATAGTATCTGAAACCTGTTGCTGAGGTGGAGGTGGACAGAACAGTAGCCAAAATAGCAACTTATATATTTGGGTGTGTGATTGCTTCCAGTTATCATATTAAAGTACATTCATTACACACATACATATCACAAAATACCACGCATTCATTTGCATATATCAGGCAGAAAAACGTCTGGTGACATTCTGAAATCGCATTAGACCCCTAATGTGTCATGACCCCAAAATCATAATCCCGCCCCACCTATACCAGATTCAACATCACAATATTAGGGGTGGGGGGCATTTTAAATTAAGCTGGCCTATTGGCTTTGTCAGAGGGTCACCACAAATATAAGACCAGCCTATTGGCTTTTTCAAGGGGTCACCACATATAATGTAAGGCAAGCCTATTGGCTTTGTCAGGGGATCACTACATTATAAGACCAATATTCACATGTTAAAAAACTCATCATCATATCACTAGAATCAGTAACCATGGTTAAAAGCAATTGTTAATGTCAACAAAAGCATTGCAATGCATATCAAAAATCACTGTGAGTAATATAGCATTTAAAATCAACATAACGTGTCTGAGTCTTTTTTTCACCACTTTAGGCCCCATAAAATGCAGCCACAGGACGACTAGAGAGCCCTGCACTCCCAGGCTGCAGACCAAAGTGTTAGGAATGTTTAGAGATAATACAAATAAATCCTCCCCTGGTCATGAATCCTTTGACCTGGGAAACATACGATTAACTCTTTAAAGTTGGTCCAGGGGCTGCTGCACTCCTGTAGCCCCCCAAACATTCTTAGAACCATTGGTCGTGTCCTTGCCCCTACTTGGATCACCACAAACAAGAAAGAGAGCCAATATCAAGCACTTACAGGGCATTATGGTGTGCTCCCCCGAGAAGCAGTGGATATTTTAATAGCGCATTCTCCCGCTGCGCAGATCAGGTAAACAGCTTTGTGCCTCTTCCTTTGTTTTTCTTTTTTTAAAGATGGGTGACCCGGTCCCACCCAGGGAACCCAGAATCAAGGGGTTGGTTGGGGCTGTGTTGCCTATCATTGGTGTGTGATCCGGCAGCACCTTTTCCTGCTCCCAAGGAAACAGTCTTTTTAACTGGCTCCCATCTACGGTGGGAGCGGTTTGTGTTTCTTTCGGTCCCAGAGATGGAGTCCCAAACCCCATTTAGGAACACATTGACCTGGGGGATGAGGACTCAGCACCTAGTGGAAGTCTTAGGAGGGGACCCCACACAAGCTCCCTCCCTGGGCAATTTAACAGAAATGACAAGTGTTGTGTTGTCCCCTGGAGGCTTGGCCCTCACCAGGGGAAACTGGAGGCATTATGGCAGAGCCCCACACTCTCCGTTCACAGTCAGATATCAAATCTTTGCAGGTGAATATCTTTGGCCTCGTTGGGCCAACTTCAGTGATCTTATGCTCCTTTTGATCTTGGTGGCGAGCACTAGTAGCCACCTGGAGTAGTTTCAACAGGCCTCCTGATCTCCTGGGGGTGCAGTCTGCAAGAAGCTGGTTTCACTATCTCCCTGAGGAGCCAGCTTTCTCTTTGCCTGGCTCCTGGTGCTCCTATCCTCCTGTGGGGCACAGACGTCCAGGTCTTCCCTCAACTGGTCTTCAGAGGATTTAAAAGGGTCAGCATCACTGGCTCTGAGGAGACTGCTCTAGTCTTGCAATCAGCAGCAGACAGAGTCCATACTCTACGAGGGCAACAGGGGGTTTGTCCTTCCAGATGGTCATGTTCCTGTCATCATCATCCTAGTCCAGGTTCCTGCTCTCCTTCATTTTCTGGGAATGCCACTTTTATGCCCACAACCAGCCTGGGGGTCGGGGGCACCTGTGTCTAACCCTAAAACTGCTTCTGGTCAGTTTCTCCCTTTCCCCTGTGTTTGGCTCCAGCCTGGCTATTGAAACAAAGAATGATTAGAGGGCTGTCAGGTTAATTTGTGTGGGCTGAAGGCAGGTTCCTTTGAAGTGTAATCAGGTCAGAGCACAGCTCCTCCCCAGCTATCCAGTAAGAAAGATCCACTCCCCACCAGGCCCTTTTGTTCACTGTCTGGCTCCAATAGACATTTTCCGGTGGGAGAGCCATCACCAGCCCAGGCATCTGGCCACTCACAAAAACTCCAGAAACTTTAGGCAGGAAAATGCCAACTTTCTAAAAGTATTAACAACAATAGGGGTTAAGCCCAAAGGACTGGGGCCAGGTAGGGCTATTCAAAATTCAAAACACAACATAAACACCTGGCTCCGTACTAACCTGCACTCCTACTATTTATGGAGTAACGGGCAGACTATTCTTTTATCTGTCCAAGTAGAATTTTTATTAAATAGTCTTTAAATTGATTCAAAACAATTTTTTCAAAAGACTGAAAAAGAAACACATATTTCTCAAATTGACACAGAAACCTTCACATATAAATAACACAATGCACAATCAAAAACAATTTGGACATACACCAAAGTGAGAATTATTTGCAACAAATTACAACAAGCGACAAGATCACTGAATGAAAACAAACATAAATCAAATGCAAAAAACATTTAAAGCTTGCAATTAATCAAATGCAAAAAACATTTAAAGCTTGCATCATCTGTGAAAAAACATAACGGTGATTGCGTAAAATGTCCAATTTTATGGACTAAACTTATTGTTTCAGCAAGAATATCACAAAAGTGTTGAAAATAATGAATTAATCTTTAATACATCCGACACTTAACACATTTAGATTTAACTAAATGCCTCTCTAAATGCCTCTTGAAAATGCCAACGCGTTTCAAGACCCAGGCTGGATAGTACTGGGACTCTCGTCAGGGCTTCAAACAAATGATCAGGATATTCTAAAAAAACAAAAAATGAAAAACGTGATGCAACAACAGCATCAACCCCAAACTACCTTTCTCTCTCATATATATAGCTGATTTTTTGTGTACCTGATTCTTGAAGTAGGAGCAGCCGCTCCAGTTCGTTGATTCCACGCGTTTTTATCTATATGTCAGTTGACTCGTTCTACTGTAGCTTTAAAGCACCACGTGCACGCTTTAAACTGTGTATAATTCTGCAAGAGAAGGTCATTCATAGAATGAAAACTTCTACTCGATCCCTGACTTGCCTCTAAAACCTTTCAATGCCGGTAAAAAGAATTAATTTAAATGTACCTTGCGCAAAGGCTGCAGAGCATGGACAGGAGCTATTCGGATTGGGACTCACAATTCTACAAAAGGGAAAAGGTATTGCATTCATCCGATATTAGATTCTGCAAAAAGCAGGCTTTTCTTCTGCTCAAAAGCGAGCGTGCTCGCATTCACTGGAATTGATTCTAGAAAGCAAGCGTGAATGCATTAGGCTTGCAGTCATATGTTAGGTTAAAATTCATGGCTTCACTTGTACTCAAGGAATTACAGGGGAGGGACAAACAAACTTACTTGTATCGACTTCATTGAACAAACTGGATTAACTCTCACCCGGCATCTCTCACTAGAGCACTTCCTGGTTGTGACAGCTATGAATCCTGGGTAAAAGATTTCTCAACCAATCAAAACCTAACACTGTTCCTCGTTTTGTGCATGACTAAGAAATGCATTGTGGGACATATAGTAACTAAACTAAATTCTACTTAATTCAGTCATGCCATTTAGCCCAGGGGAAGCACTATTGAACTTTAAGATAAGGTAGGCTTCTTTTCTCAACAAAGCAGCGTCGATGTCAAAATGACGTTTAGATGTATCAATGCAAGACAACACGGTCCATTTAAAATCCTTTTCACAGTGGGATTTATCCATGAAATGTTGCACCATGGGAGCGGTCAAAACCTTCTTTTTGATCCTTGAGCGGTGCTGTGTGATTCTTTGATTTATCTGTTGGTTTGTTTTTCCTATATAAGGCAAAGCACATGGGCAAACAACCGCATATACAATATTTTTTGATTTGCAGTTTGTAAACTCAGAATGTCGCCATTTGATGCCATTATGGGAAAATTCAGCACCCTCGATTGTGGAATCACAAGCCGCACACGTGCCGCATTTGTGATGACCCTCAATAGGTTTTAAATGCCATTGTGATCTTAAGGACTGTTTATTTTGAATAGGAAAAATGTCTGCCCGTACTAGTTGTTGCCCAATGCTTCGGTTTTTTCGCATGGCAAACAGTGGTTTTTGAAAACCACATTCCAATTTTTCAAGTAAATGCCAATTTTTTAATATGACTTGCCTAAACCTATTCATATCAGGGCCAAACGTGGTTGCGCAAATCATGCGTTCTAATGGAGGTTTCTCCTTCTTTTGTAAGAGGTCCTCCCGAGGCGTATACCACGCTCTTTTTATTGCATGCTTCAGGAGCTTTTTTGGATATCCACGAAGGATCATCTGTTCTTTAAAAATTGCCGCATGATGCTCATAATCCAATTTTGATGAACAATTGCGACGTATTCGCAATAGTTGACCGTATGGGAGATTTTCCCTCAAACTCATAGTCAATGTGAATTTGATATCTTGGTGGCGAGTGTTAAGCCAACCATGGAAGCTTTCAACTCTTCTTTGGAGTGGCTCCAAAGAAGAGTTGGAAAGCTTCCATGGTTGGCTTAACACTCGCCACTATGAGTCGAACAAGGTTGACGTTTTTGGATATTGAAGTAGTACCAAATGATAAAAAGTTGACAACCACTCTGCATAGAAAGGCTACCGACAAAAATACTATTCTTCACCACACAAGTGCTCATCCTAGGAGTTTGAGGGAAAATCTCCCATACGGTCAACTATTGCGAATACGTCGCAATTGTTCATCAAAATTGGATCGAGGGTGCTGAATTTTCCCATTATGGCATCAAATGGCGACATTCTGAGTTTACAAACTACAAATCAAAAAATATTGTATATGCGGTTGTTTGCCCATGTGCTTTGCTGTATATAGGAAAAACAAACCAACAGATAAATCAAAGAATCACACAGCACAGCTCAAGGATCAAAAAGAAGGTTTTGACCGCTCCCATGGTGCAACATTTCATGGATAAATCCCACTGTGAAAAGGATTTTAAATGGACCGTGTTGTCTTGCATTGATACATCTAAACGTCATTTTGACATTGACGCTGCTTTGTTGAGAAAAGAAGCCTACCTTATCTTAAAGTTTAATAGTGCTTCCTCTGGGCTAAATGGCATGACTGAATTAAGTAGAATTTAGTTTAGTTACTATATGTCCCACAATGCATTTCTTAGTTATGCACAAAACGAGGAACAGTGTTAGGTTTTGATTGGTTGAGAAATCTTTTACCCAGGATTCATAGCTGTCACAACCAGGAAGTGTTCTAGTGAGAGATGCCGGGTGAGAGTTAATCCAGTTTGTTCAATGAAGTCGATACAAGTAAGTTTGTTTGTCCCTCCCCTGTAATTCCTTGAGTACAAGTGAAGCCATGAATTTTAACCTAACATATGACTGCAAGCCTAATGCATTCACGCTTGCTTTCTAGAATCAATTCCAGTGAATGCGAGCACGCTCGCTTTTGAGCAGAAGAAAAGCCTGCTTTTTGCAGAGTCTAATATCGGATGAACTCATTTAAAGTAAGTTCAAATGGCAACTGAATTTAAATCGTACAGTGCGGCCACTTGATAAACATTCTATTTAATGAACGCAATACCTTTTCCCTTTTGTAGAATTGTGAGTCCCAATCCGAATAGCTCCTGTCCATGCTCTGCAGCCTTTGCGCAAGGTACATTTAAATTAATTCTTTTTACCGGCATTGAAAGGTCTAGAGGCAAGTCAGGGATCGAGTAGAAGTTTTCATTCTATGAATGATCTTCTCTTGCAGAATTATACACAGTTTAAAGCGTGCACGTGGTGATTTAAAGCTACAGTAGAACGAGTCAACTGACATATAGATAAAAACGCGTGGAATCAACGAACTGGAGCGGCTGCTCCTACTTCAAGAATCAGGTACACAAAAAATCAGCTATATATATGAGAGAGAAAGGTAGTTTGGGGTTGATGTTGTTGTTGCATCACGTTTTTCATTTTTTGTTTTTTTAGAATATCCCGATCATTTGTTTGAAGCCCTGACGAGAGTCCCAGTACTATCCAGCCTGGGTCTTGAAACGCGTTGGCATTTTCAAGAGGCATTTAGAGAGGCATTTAGTTAAATCTAAATGTGTTGAGTGTCGGATGTATTAAAGATTAATTCATTATTTTCAACACTTTTGTGATATTCTTGCTGAAACAATAAGTTTAGTCCATAAAATTGGACATTTTACGCAATCACCGTTATGTTTTATCACAGATGATGCAAGCTTTAAATGTTTTTTGCATTTGATTTATTGCAAGCTTTAAATATTTTTTGCATTTGATTTATGTTTGTTTTCATTCAGTGATCTTGTCGCTTGTTGTAGTTTGTTGCAAATAATTCTCACTTTGGTGTAAGTCCAAATTGTTTTTGATTGTGCATTGTGTTATTTATATGTGAAGGTTTCTGTGTCAATTTGAGAAATATGTGTTTCTTTTTCAGTCTTTTGAAAAAATTGTTTTGAATCAATTTAAAGACTATTTAATAAAAATTCTACTTGGACAGATAAAAGAATAGTCTGCCCGTTACTCCATAAATAGTAGGAGTGTAGGTTAGTACGGAGCCAGGTGTTTATGTTGTGTTTTGAACTCTCTAAAAGTGGCATTTTTAAAATAATAATTTAAAATCTGATCATACCATTAAAGAGAATTTTAAATTAGAATGAATGGAAGAAGTATTTCTTTAGCTGCTACCAATCCGAATTTAGGTATTAATAAATGCAACAATGTGGGGGCGTGGCTTGGCACCAGCCATGATGGCGGCTTAACTCCTCGGCTCCGTCTGGGCCCGCGATAAAGCCTCGTATATCCGACATTTATCCTGCAGCTGGAGAGGAGATTTGGCCGGCGCTGCTCTCCCGGTCAAGTTCCGAAGCCGGAGGAGTGTCTATGGCCCCCGGTGGTGCAGCGCCTTGATCGCGGCGAAGACGGGCCCTGTCTGTGTACGGCGGCGAGCTCCGGGCGGAAAAGGGGCGGAGTTGCGTAATCTGCCAGCCCAGATGTCGATCGAGCAGCCCGGGCTCCTCGCCACTCGAGGCCCGAGATATAAGGCCTGAGACATCTGCTGACCGCGACGGGCATGGCGTGCGGCCCGGGGGCACTATAACCCACGCGACACCAACGACGCACCCCCTGAAATCGGCGACGGGCTGGATTGCCTCATCCCATACGGGCGATCGCTGCAGGGTGACAGTGGACCCGCGTCTGTGGGACCAAGCGGGAGGTGCCCGGTGAGTGGACCCTGTGTGGGAGCATGCAGCATTGACGGGTGTCACCTGTGGGTCCCCCTCCCCTGCTCTGCGCTAATGAGGGGCCAGAGACTCAGACTCACTCTCCCTGGCCCACACCTGTGACGTCTGATCCGGACCTGCTTCGATTTGGACCCCACAGTCCGAGGTCCAGGCTCCGTTTAAAGCGATAGACCTGGGGCGCAATTACAGACGACTGCACTGACTGTAAGCCATGATCCCCGATCTGGGAGGTGAGGCCGGGTGAGGTGTGCTGGACGGGGGGGCCCTTCAAGACCGGATGGCCCGATCGGACACTCAACTGATACCACTGTGAACAACACGGGGGCCCCGGTCAGAATAACCGTCTGCCAGAGAAGTATCCTGCGGTGACGGACTTCGCCTAATACACCCGCCCCATCTCTGGGCTCCGAGAACTGCAGGGGGTCTACCTGGTCGCGTACGAAGTGGGAGAGACCACAGCTTGGGATTGTGTGCCGGTGGCGCCCGGTGGAGTGTGAAAAGTCGGGTGGTGATAAGAGGTGACCGGAGGGGGTGGGACAGTGTCCTTCTGTCCCCCACAAGAGAGTTCCCCACTGTGACTAAACCGAAAGGGGCCCCGGCCACAGTCCAATCTAATAAACTAGACAAATACGCTGTCCCGCGGCACCTGAACTCCGAGGAGGGGGCACATGGTGACAAACCGGCCGGAGAAGAGCCATCACTTGGCTCAATCATGGCAGCAATCCAATCGGTGGGCATGAACCTAGAAGCTAAAATAGACAAGGTCACAATTGAGATGAGCTTAATGAGGACGGACATGCGGAAAACCTCGGAGAGGGTTACAGTGACCGAAGAGAACGTTGGGGAGCTCCAATCGGCGGCACGCAAGTTGGAAGAGCGCGTGCAGAAACTGGCACACCAACACAAGCTGATGGCGCTGCAGCTGGATGACCAGGAAGGGCGGGCACACCGGAACAACATTCGTGTGGTGGGAGTGCCAGAGGGAGCGGAGGGCCCCAGTACGGACCTCTTCATTGAAGATCTCATTCTAAACCACTTTAAGCCCAAGCAACTATCCGCTCTGTTCTCAGTGGAAAGGGCGCACAGAGCTCCGATCCCTAAACCAAAACCGGGGGCCCCCCCACGTACAATTATCATGCGAATCCTAAACTTCCGGGATCAGGACGCAATATTGCAGGCAGCCAGAGTGAGAGGCGACCTTCCCTACGAAAACGCAACAGTTCGGTTCTTCCTGGATTTTACGCTGAAGGTGCAGCAAGAGAGGCGCACATTCGACGGGGTGGAACGCGCCCTTAGGGAGAAAGGACTTAAATACATAATGTTCTTCCCGGCCAAGCTTAAGGTCATAGAGGGCGATAAATCCTTGTTTTTCACGTCACCTGCGGATGTTCAACAATGGCTGGACGGGGGTCCTCCTCGAGGACAAAGAAGGCGAGAAGAGACAGACTGGCGTGAGAGTCGCTACCGTAATCTTGAATCTCCTAATCATCGCACAGAGAGAGTGAGATCGGAATCCAGATCCAGGAGCTCTCGGTCGGGGAGCCCCATGAGCGAAGCGAGGTGCTCCGGAAAATGAGAGACTGGACTCCTCTCAGGGATTTGCTACATGGTTTGTGCAGAACTTAAGGTATAGCTACTCCTTATTAGGCTGGGGACGCTACACACGTTTAACTGACACTGGGACCCGAGATATGGCCGGACTGGCCAGTACAGTGTATGCCCCAGCTGTCCTTTGGGTGGTCGGGTGGTTTTGCGGGCCCGGGGATGGCCGCTGTCGGGTGGTAGTGTCTAGCAACTCCACATTAGTTTCCTGTCAGTAGGGCAACAGGTGCTCTGCTATTGGGGATGTGGGACCTACAAGGCAGGGTTGCAGGGTGGGGGGGCTTTGTTATGGGTTTCTATTGTTTGTTGGGTTGTTATTGCTTCAGTGTCATTGCTTCGTCATGTGTGGGTCGCGACCCGGGACCCTATGGTGCACAAGTCGCTTGAGGGGGGAGGAGTCCTAATCAGGGGTGAGATTGGACGGGGGTGCGACATACAGGGTTCCTAAATGGCTGCACGACAAATTAGACTGCTGACAATCCTCTCCTGGAACGTGAACGGTCTGGGAGACAAGATAAAACGCACTATGGTTCTACAATACTTGCGTAGGCACTCCCCAGACATAGTGCTCCTACAGGAGACACATCTCCACAGCACTAAGTATTTGGCACTCAATCGCTTTGGTTATACACTATGGGCTCACGCCGGCTTCACCACGAGTTCTAGGGGCACCGCCATACTTATTAAGAACTCTGTACCGTTCGTTGTGCACCATACCTGGTGCAACCACCTGGTACGGTTTGCTGCCTTATCAGGGAAATGGGAGGGTCAGGTGGTAAATGTGTGCTCGGTCTACATACCTCCACGACTACACGGGATTACACTCCCCGACCTTAGTGAGCTGCTACTGGACCTACCGCATGGAGCCCTAGTTCTTGGGGGGGATATGAACGATACGATGTCCCCGGACATAGATAGGGATGTAAACTCCCCCGGGGCGTGGGATCCCCGACCTCTGCACTCATTCGTGGAAGCACTGGGACTGACGGACCTGTGGAGGTGCCACAACCCCCATTTGCGACAATTCACACACCTCTCCGCAGCTCATGGGAGTGGGGCACGATTAGACTATATTTTCACACATACAGCCTCAGCGGGATTATTTCGGGGGAGATGTCACAAGGCGCGCGGAATATCGGACCATTCGCCGGTGGAAGTGCAGATGTGTGGGCCACGACGGGATTGGTCTCTCCCACCGAGATTGGACCCCTTCCTGTTCCGAGACCAGGAGTTCAGGGAACAGTTTGAGGAACGCACAGAACAGTACTTTGCCAAAAAAGTGGGGTCTGTACAGTCTGACTGTATACTTTGGGAGGCATATAAAGTGGTGGCTAGGGACTTCGTACAGGCGACCAGTGGGGCGAGGCGCAAGGAAAAACGTGCTAAATGTGAGGCCCTAGAACGGGAGATACTGACTCTTGAACGGACACTAGGCCCCGGCCCCGTGGGGGACATCAGCCGCACACACATACTCAGACTTAAGCAAAAAGAACTTAAGGACTTAGAAGAAAATGCTGCCCGTACCCATGCGCTAGCCACGCAGAGAAAGATCTATGACCTGGGAGATAAGGCCAACAAACTGATTGCCTGGCTCGAAAAGAAGGATAGAAGCCGCAACTGGGTATCCGAAATTAGAACGGATACTGGTACATGGGGAGGCACAGGGACAGACTTGGCGGAGATCTTTGCTGAGTACTAGGAGAACATATACCAATCACAGACTACGCGGGGGAGGGAGGAGTCCTATGAATTGCTAAAAGATATGAAACTACAGACGCTGGGGAAAGAGGACAGGGAGACGCTGGACTCGGACTTCACCGTAGAGGAAGTAGAAAATGCCATACGGGACCTTCAATCCGGAAAAGCGGCGGGCCCCAATCGGCTCCCCACAGAAATGTTTAAATGTGTGGCTGACAAACTCGCCCCGCATATGCTAAATATGTTCCTCGGTGCTAGAGAGGTGGGTCAACTCCCGGAGGAGTTGCGGTTGGCAACCATAGTGGTCATCCTTAAGAAAGGGAAACCCCACGAACTCTGTGGCTCCTATCGGCCTATCTCCCTCCTGAACTTCGAGGCCAAGGTTTTAGCTAAGGTTATCGCCAATCGATTGAGCCCGATTATTCAATCCCTAATCCATCCCGATCAGTCCAGCTTCATGCCCCATTGGAGTACCAGGCTTAACCTGCGCTGGCTATATGGCGTAATGCAGATGACCAAAGGTCAGACTGACGTGCCTGCCACTCTCCTGTCGCCTGATGCGAAGATGGCCTTCGACAGCATAGAATGGGCATACCTGCTTTCTGTCCTGGATAGAGTCGGGCTGGGCCCTGCTCTGCAACAGTGGATACGTCTATTATATACTGCCCCCATGGCACGAGTTCGTGTCAATGGGAATATATCCCGAGCTTTTATGCTTCATCGGGCACGCAGCAGGGATGCCTGCTGTCACCAATGCTGTTCGCGTTAGCATTGGAACCATTAGCTGTATGGATACGGGGAGACCCGGTGGTGAGAGGCATTGATCTTGGGGGAGGGTGGGAAGAGCGCATATCTTTATATGCTGATGATATTCTGCTGTATGCCCACAAACCTCGACAAACGTTCCATCGGATTATCCATATAATTCAGTCATTCGGTACATACTCTGGATACTGTGTCAACTGGGACAAATCCCTAGTGTTTTCGCTAGCGGGTGGACCCCCGCCCCTGACGTCGGTGTGCTCGGAACTGGTACACAAAGAGACGTTCAAATATCTGGGCATATGGATAACAAAATCGGAAGAAGAGTTCCTGCGATTAAATGTGCAGGCTCAGTTAGATCGCCTACGAGATGACGTTGCCCACTGGAGACGGCTCCCTGTCTCCCTTGCTGGTAGAGCGGTTCTTTTTAAGATGATGGCCCTCCCACGCTTGCTATATGTAGTCCAGAACACCCCGTATCGGCTACAAGAGACATTCTTCCGCGCGGTGGAGTCCGCACAGCGTACGCTGTTGTGGTGGGGTGGCAGCCCCAGGATTGCGCTTCGAAAACTCCAGAGAGGGGTATATGATGGAGGGTTGGCCGTCCCTGATCTTCGAAAATACTATTGGGCCTCCCAGCTCGTCAATGTTAACGGGTGGGTTTTTTCACCGCTAGAGGAGCCGGCGTATAGAGTGGACCGGCTAGCGATGCGCAATGGAAGCCACTTGACAGAGCTGTATCGGAGAGGGAGAGGCAATTCACTCCTCCCGGGCCACACTAGAACTGTCATTGACATGTGGCATAAGGCAAACAAGATGACAGGATGGGAGGCCAAATTTACGGAGCAGACTACCTGGGAGAGCTGAAACGCCTGCAGGGCTTCCAGAAATGGAGCCTTATCGGGATTGACCTACTGGGGGATGTATGGAAGAGAGGTAAAATGATAGACTTTGACACATTGCGGGAGGGATTCCAAATGGGGAAGGGAGAATACCTTCGATACCGCCAGCTGCGCCACTTGCTCCACTGTCACCTGAAGGACGGAACTCCGCTTCCGGAGTACTCACCGCTCGAGGATCGTCTCCTCCTAGACCCCATGATAGATAAAGCAATATCCCTCACATACAAAAAATAACTCCCCAGATTGCATGGGCCCGCTGCGAGAGGCCTGGGAATCGGATGTGGGCCTACTCGGGGATGATGATTGGGCTGAAGCCTTGCAGAGCCCCAGACACATTGCCATCAGGGCACGCTTCAGGCTGGTCCAGCCCCGTATCCTCCATAGATCATACGCATCACGAATGGCTCAAGTACGAATGGGTAGCTGCATGTCCGATGAGTGTATTAGAGGGTGTGGTGGGAAAGGCTCCTTCTTCCACATTTTGTGGTCTTGTCCTATAATCCAAAAGTACTGGGAAGGTGTTGCCCGAGTGATGGTGACCGTGGTGGGGGAAGATGTCCCTCTAGAACCAAGATGACACATACTGGGAGTAACGGGAGAGACGACGTGGCCGCAATGGGCCAAGACTTGGCTGGCCCTAGCAGGGGGGGTGGCCAAGAGGAATATAGCCCAGGCATGTGGGGTAGGTGTGGCCCCCACGCTGAAGGCCTGGAAGAAAGACTTAGATTGGTTCCAGGGGGCAGAGCAAGTGATTTATCAGAGTCGGGGATGCCCACGTAAGGAAAAAATATGGGGGGCGTGGGCAAAATACAGAGGCCTCTGGATGCCGTTATAAGGAGTGTTACAAAGCTGCCGGGATGCCCTTCTGTTTGCATATCCCCCGAGTGTATAGATGTCACCAGCTAGTACTTAATTTAGAAATGTGCTACGCCTTGGGTTACCGGTGTCAAATATGTATCCTGTATAAAATCTAAGCATATGAAGATTATCTGAAGCTTGTTTTTTATGTTTAATAAAAAGCTTAAAAAAAATAAGTAAATGCAACACTGTAGTCCAATGATTCCCTCTGGCAGCAGTCAGCCTCGCTACATTGAATAGCGCTTTTCTGGATATTTCACTGTAAGGTCAGGTTCATCATTAATTTCTACATGTCTTTCTTTATTAATAATAATAATAATAATAATACCAGTATTTGTAAAACGCGAACAATTACCCGAGGGTGTCAAGACACTGGGGGCCGTCGGGAAGATTAAGTGAGCTATTGCCCAAAGTCACATGGTGCTGGGCTAACTTGCCGCCGGCGATCGAACCGTGAGCCCCCAGGTTCCAGAGTCAGCTGCCCTAGCCACTGCGCCATACCTCTTCCCTTAAATATCATGCACCCTGCCTTTATGGACAATAAGTTCTATTTAGAGGTGGCTTATTAATATCTAAAAGGAAGGTTTAGGCCTGTCAAAAGGAGTTACATTTACAAGTCGAAATTCTGTTTAAAACTGCCACAAACAGTTATTCTGTGTGCAGAGTCCAGGCTTCACACAATTGTAGTTTCTCTCCCGTGCATCCTGCACATGTGGACACATGCGTGTACACACGTGTTCATGTGCAACTAGCCAGTGCCCTTTACCCTAGCTGCATCACACCGGCCTTATCTTAAAAGGCAGACACTGGTGGTAAACATGGGCAGTCCAATTACTCTGCAATTATCGTGAATGAGCCTGAGGTAGTGAGATTCACCCACAGTAAAGGTACAAAAACCGGGTAACCTAAAAGCAAAAAATCCTGGAATACTAAATGGGCAGAGCCCATTTGCCACAGAGATCATGTTTGATACTTAAATTGAAATAGCAATAGAGAACAATTTGCTAATTTCACATGCTAACATACACTCTCTGTCACCCAGCTACCATGGGTACATGTTGACTAGATTTCAGATCTTCTCTTCAATTTCTAATGGCATTACAATGCATCAGCTCACTAAATTGGTACTATCGGAAGCTGAAGCAACTTTAGAACTTTTGTTAATAAGGCAAGCAACTTCATTTTATGACTTCTAGTGCAAAAATCGAACCTGTCAATTCAGTTTGAGTTTCTCAGCTCCTATGCTTACTATGCAAGCTCTTGAATTAGGACTATTTCCCGTGACTTCTGCATAGGTAGTCAATCATCTTCTTATTCCTGATTGGATAGTAGAGACCTTTAAAACTTTAACAAGCAATTATAAATATATTTGACTATCAATCAGGAAAATCTCAAAAGTGTGGTTTTAGCTCACCTTTGAGCAGGTGTAGAGAAACATGAGGTGAATTCATATATGCTTTTACGAGTATGTAAAGTTGTACTGTAGAAGGGCTGCTTCACTACTTATAAATGCCCTTGTGAAATAGCCCCAAAATGTTCCAACTCCTATTAATAAAGTACAACATGGCCACTGTCCTTTTTATGTGTACAAATTGCATGTGAATGTTACTTGAATATTCCAATTTTTTTCCAAGTGTAGAAGTTTTGAACCAATTCACACAGATAGGTATGAGTTGGTGAAGTTGTACTTTATGAATACTACTTTGTGTACTCATAAATGCCTTCAAAAATGTGCCCCTCAATTCCCTATTAGTAAAAGTGCAAAGAGTGCATGGGCCTTTCAATTTGTATTATTTATATATGTCTATTCCATGAATATTTCCTTTTTAGATGTTATGGGCCAATTCAAAAAGGCATTTACAAGTATATGACATAGTACTCCTGTACTCACAAATGCCATTGTGAAAATGAATACATGTATGTGTGTGAAATCTGTATTGCAGGAACTTAGCCAAAAGGCAGGGTGAAAGGGCAAACATACAGTAAATGAGATGTAGAAGAGGTAGCTGGATTCTGTGAGCAGAAGTGTCCTGCTACTGCATTATGATGTAGTGTTCTTTAAAGAGGTATGTCTGCAACTCTTTCCTAAATTGTAGCAGCTTTGGGACTGTCCTGATGAATACAGGGGTGTTGTTCCAGATCCTGGGAGCATAGATGGAAAAGACCTGCTGCCTTATTTTTTTCTCCTTTACACATATTAGTCTCCTGTTTGATGGTGTCCTTACTGCTGGTGTACCTAGAGGGATGTATGATGTAACAACGCGATCATTTAGATCGCGGTACAATACATCGCTGTTTTTACAACGCAAGTCGTTACCAGCGCTGTAGGGCGCTGGACTTAGGAATAGTATGATTTACTATTCCAACTCCAGCCTACGTACTGTAGGGAAGGTGTTGGAATAGTAAATCACACTATTCCTTAGTCTAGAGCGCCCTCCAGTGCAATTCGTGGTAACGACTTGCGTTGTAAAAGCAGCGATCTAAATGTACTGCGGTGTTTTGACCGCGTTGTTAAGGTCGTTTCCCACCTAGAGCCAAAGAGATAGTGAGCTTGTCTGCGAGATCTGCAAAAGTGCTAGTTGTGATGGCTTTGTAAATTATGCCGCTGGTATTGAAGATGGTGCTGGCCGGCAAAGGTAGCCAATGGAATTGCAGGAGGATCGGGGTGATGTGATCATACTTCAGGCCCTGGATGAGACTTGCTGCATCATGTAAGATGCCCCTAAGGGGTACGAGTGAGGAGTCTAGGAGGCCATGGAGTAGGGCATTGCCACTACACAGATGTGAGAACACATGGGCTTGAACATAGTTCTGAAGATGCTTTCCGGAAGAAATGTTTTACTTTCTTTAGAAGAGAGAGCAGGTACAGGGTCATCTTTGTTTTTTGGCAATGTGCTCCTTGAGGGTGAGGTTAGTGTCCAGGGTGAATCCAACTGACTAGACATTCAGTTATAGTTGGGGCTCAAAGTCAAGGCTCATGCTGTTGAGCCAGGTTTGTACTATTTCTTCTTGTAGTTCTTGGCTAATAAGAAATTCTGTCTTGGTGGGGTTGAGCTTCAGGTAAGCTTTGGATATCCATCAGAAGGGGAGCATGGACCGGAGCTTGTCATATCACTGCGAAGAGTCGACTTCTTGCAGAAATGAATGGCATGTTAAAATTTCAGAAAATAAACTTTAAAGAAAGGTAGTCTGGCAGGACCAGATCAATGCATGATTTTCAGTATATCCCATCAGATAAATTTACATCAAATTAATCTAGGTGGAACTCAATTACATAATCAGTAGTTAGCCTGAAATCTGGCATGATTTCGGACCTTCTGGACCTATGTTAGACAACACTACTTTAGTGGTTAAAGGCATGTTAAAATGCTGAGTGTCACAACTTCAATTGAACAATTCCAGAAGATGACAGATGTAAGTGATAAAATTAGACCAACAATTGCCTCCTGGTAGAAAGCTCCTCTAGAATGGGCATTTGTGGAAGAAATTTGTATGACAATGGTCCGTATGGAAGAAAAATGACCTGATGATTCGTAAATCTGGTCCGCAATGCTTTACACATTGACGTTGGCAAGTGAAGAGGGAAGTCAGAGGGATGGAGGTGTCACAACTGAATAATTTGAATTATGATATTAAGTCGATTCTTATGTACATGTAGTAATGATTCATGCATTATATTATCTCTATTATTCTGTTGGTATTGTAAATGTTTATGATAAAAGTATAAATAAAACTTTGAAATGTGATAACACTAGAATACTAATAAAGCCTTTGTAGTTTTTCTATAATATTTTTCAAATGTAGCATAATTGCTTATAAATTCAGCCACCATATAGAAAGGTGTGCTAGAATTGGACTCCAGAGGAAATTGTATACACCTTCCTGTAATGTTATAAATTTAACAGCTATGAATTAGGAGTGCAAGAGAAACTGTCGTGCCTCACATTTTAGTGTTCATGAGAGGGAGGAGTAAGTACAAAACAAAATAAAACAGACGGTAAGATGAAAATAAGTTCCTTTGAAAGTACATCTGTATCTGAGGGGTGGCCGCTATCTAGAATTCGGGTATTTTAATTTACCTCAATTTAAACTAATAAATCTGCTTCAGAAACCACCTCTTCTTGTTCCCGAGCAAATCTGAATTAGAAAAAATGAAGCCGGAGAACAAGAGTAACCACTAACTCTTCAAAGTTGCTCTAGTTGTGGCGTCACTTATAATTAAGACATTAATGTATTACACTGCATAAATAAAAGCTTATAATTATGAGCCTTTTCTAAATAAAGGGAAAATAAGTGAAACCCTAGGGTTTTGGTGAAATATGCATGGTTTATTATTACAGAGGTCGTTTAATATCTTTGACACTGTGCTTGCATAGCAGTGCTTGGTGTGAACTTTCCAGTATGCTATCTAAAAAATAACACACATTTTTATGTGAACATTCGGCCTGATCATATGCCTATTACCTTTTAAGTCTGCACAGACTGCGTAGGGTGGTTCTAAGTTTTTTCTTGTTACTCAGTGAGCCGGTAACATCCTGGAGTTCTAGATAGCTGGGATTAATATAAAGAAATTCACTTTTGTTAATAACTCATTTTATTTGAAGAAAAAAAAATCCTCTAAGGCAGAACTCTTTCACGGTGAGCAAATACATGCAGGCATCAATCACTATTTGATACATCTAATTCTCAAGAAGATTAGACCAACAAATGAATGTTAAATACATACCACTGTTTCCTTGTTAAACTTTGCACAGGCAATTTAAAACCCATTTCTGGAGATTCACCCTGCAAAATATCAATATCTCTATTATATGGCTAGTAAAAAGTCTATTTCTTAATCATAAAATAATATTATTTCATAGAGAAAATTTCACCAGCGCACAATAATAAATATTTATTTGCTCAGGACATCACTTTACGGACACAGATGCCACCCTTGACTACAAATACTTTAAGCAAAAATGCTTTTAGCTGTTGCTGGTTTTAGTTGCTGATTGCTTTCCCCAGTCATCAAACACTGTTTATTTGACATGCTACAGATTCTTATTTGCAATGCAGATATTTTTTGATAAAATACAATAGTATATAATTGGGGTTGTGTTCGTGCTGTGCTACATCAGCTCGGCTGCCTTTTTGATTTAGGTGTTTAATACCAGAGCATTTGCTACTGGTAGGGAGCTAAAGGAGCCCTAAATGCCAATGTTATCAGAGCTTCCTACTCTACCACTGTACAACTGCATCTCCTCCTACTTTCTGAAGAAAAGCTGTAGTGTAAGGGATGCCTTATCACCGACATACTAGCCACCAATACCAAATTTAAAATCTTCAGAACCTTTTAACCCCTCCCAATACTTTCAATAGTGAGGTCGCAGTGGGATTCCTGCTTACCCCATTATCAATTAAAGTGCATGTATAATTAGAGGGCTATAAGACCACTTGGCCTTTCGGAAAGCCATAAAGACCTGGCTTTTCCCAGCATAACTTTCTTCCCTTCTCCCGAGCTGTTATTACTCACGGGCACTGTAGGGGTAGCGCTGGGACGCCCCGTTGCTGGGGCAGCTATGCGCTGTATAAATCTGAAAATAATAATAATAATAATAATAATATAACCAACCCTGAAAGGGGGGCCTGGCTAGCACCCGACGATGATGTCGGCGTAAGCAGGGAGCTCCGGACCCGAACTGGATATCACTGCAGATATTCCCTTCCCCTGAAGAGCAACCTGCCTAAAAGACGAACTCCCGCTAATCCCAAGCCTTGCTCATGCGGCTGTGAGTTTTTTAAAGAGGTCCGTAGGCTGTATCGCATAGATTGGTGGACTGATGCGCCTGGCATCCGACGCTAGGTAACGCTTTGCAAAATGGCACCCATCTCTCCTCAGAAGCCAGCGATGTCGTCTCACACATTGTGCTGCGGGGTTTAATACCTGGCCCTAAAGCCCAACAAGCCATTACAGTGCTCACAAGTCTATCAGGATTTAGGAGCCCCATCTCATAAAAAAACCGAAAGCATGATGATGTGAAAATGCCTTGTTACCTAATTGCTCACCAGGATAAAATGGGGGCCCCTAGCGTTCCACGCGCTTCATAAAGTCATCTCAGCGCCTGATCCGATTAAGTCTTCCAGTGTAACATTGTCTGGCTGGTTTTATGGCACTATTCAGCTTTTCTGCTTTTTGCTCTGGTAAGCATTTAAAATAAATAAATAAAAATGAATGACAATGCCTTCTTTTTAACAGCGTGAGGTGAAAACAAATGAGAGAAATAATGTTGAGAAGCTGCTGAGCTCTACAACTGTTTTCCATGCCCTAGTGCTGACTACAAGTGGTGGCAAGTGGTGGTGTAAGCAAGTGCACTTTTACTCCAGCACCTGCTCGAAATCTTGGCATTTTTGTGACTAATGCGACGCTTCTAAATGTAGCCCAAAAAGGATATGAACAATTGCTTAGTCCTCCTCTGACTTCCGTTCAGTTGGCTCTGAAAGTCAACTGAGATTGTGTACTGTCTATAATATCATCCCAGAAGACACATAGCTTTCGCCAAGTTATAGTTCCACTACCTTTCCACAATCCTGCACAACGCTGCACAGCCCTGCACAACCTTGCACATCAGACATCTTTCATCTGTCATCAGTCATGTGTCAACAACAAACAACAAGCGGATTATCTAAAAGTGCTCTCTCAACGTACATGTCCGCAAGATCATCACAGTCACAAGAGGAAAAGACCATAGATTTGAACCATGAGGGCCCTAGGATCATAAGGACCACAAGGAACAAAAGCTGGGCCAAAAGAGAACAATGCAGGACCCATCCTCACCAGACTCCCCCATAAAGGGGTAACAAGACTTCTCAAACAGAATGGACACTATACTATTGAAACTAAATGATCTCCATGATCTCACTCAGGCAACAAAAGTAAATACTGAGAAGCTTTAATCGGAAATGGGCGGCCTCAGGCAAGATGTACGTGCACTGGCTAACAGGCTGGAAGAAGCAGAATCTCGAATTAGCAAAGTTGAAGATAAACAGTGCTTTATCACAAAATCATCTGAAATATTGTAGCGGAAAATAACCTCTCTAGAAAAAGAAACATCAGCCCTGGAAGATAGAAACAGAAGAAGCAACCTTTGAATATTCAGCTTACCAAAAAAAACAGAAGCGTCCACTGCAGGAGCCTGTGTTTGGCCTCCTGGTCACAGGTTCAAATCTCGGTGGGTCCACTCATCCTTTCATTCTTCTGAGGGCGATAAAATGAGTATCATTGAGTTAGGTAACAATAAACATCTGTTATTCAGCACCAAAATACCTGTTGCGGTGAACGTGCACTTTACAAATACACGTTATGTTATGTTTAAAAGACACTGACAAATCTAGTGTCTCTTTCCTTGAACCGTGGATCCCTCAGGTTCTTGAACTTACCCGTAACCGAACTTTTGATATTAAAAGGGCCCACAGGATTCCAACACACGTCTCCTCCATCTCCCTTAATAAACAAAGGGCCCTCATCTTCAGACCTCTAAGGTACCAACTTACTGAAGTGGTCCTAGACTGTATGAAGAAAATCAAAACCCTCAGCTGAAAAGACCACAGAATTGGCATCGCACAAGACTATGCAAAACTTACAGTGGATCGAAGAAAAATGTTTCTAGCTCTTCGGCTAGATCTCCAATCTCTCAACATATCTTTCTCCTTTATTGGACCAGCAAAGCTGAGGATCATCTTTGAAGGTAATCCACGAATTTTCGACAAACCAAAGGATCTGGAAACCTTCATAAACCAAATATTTGGACAATCTAATGTCGTACTGAATGTCAGATAAAATGTTGTGGTATTCCTTAACCCTCTGTAATGTCACTCCTCTGATATAAGAAGTCCTTCAGGAATGCTCTTCTGTCTTAGTCGCTATACATTGTCTCAGACAATATATGTTTTCACCCACAGTTTCCCTGTGCCCTAGTTTATGTTGAATTAGTTTACTTTGCCACCCATGGTATTACATATAGTAATATCGCCAGACGTTATTTGCAATGGTTCTTTCACCCTTCTGATATGAGAAGGTCTTCAGGTATGTTCTTTTTGCTGAGTTGATATATGTTTTCTCAGTCAATACATGCTCTTGCTCATAGTTTCTCTGTGTCTCAGTTTAGATTGACTTAGTCTTCAATGACAACCATTGTTTGTGATGAGAACATGTTCAGTAGGGGAATACTGCATCTTCTCTTACAAAAGTTTTTATAATACTGTGTTTTTCTCTTTTGTTTTTTGTCCTGTTTTCTTCTAGTGTATTAGGCTCAGTTTATGGTTAATTCCCTAAACTCTTTCAAATGTACACAGTAAGACGTATATTCTGTCTTTCTCTGTTTGGGACAAACGGTTTATAAAGTTTTTTTTTTTCTTCAAACTGTTATCATATCATATTTTAGGTGTTCACAATTTCATAATCCTGCTCGGGTCCGGATCCAATATCCGGCTGCTTTTCTCCACTACAAGGCCTCCAGGACTCCTCTTTTTGCTTGGGGGGTGGGTCTTGTGGGGCGAGGGTGGATGGGGGTAGTTTTCTTTTTGTCAATATTGAGGCTTTGTTTAACCACACTGAAAGTCAGGTCAACGTTGTTGCTTAATTCTTGTACTATCTTAATACAATACTCACACTGTGCTATGATTTTCCCTTCCTTTCCCCTTCAGTTTCTTCTGCTCTCCTCTCTTTCCCTGGAATCTTCCTCCTCCCACATGCTGCTTGTCCAATAAAGTTCAGATTTAAGCTATGTCTCAGGTATTACTTAAGATTGTCTCCTTTAACACCAAGGGGTTAAACCATCCTTTCAAAAGGAAAAAGATTTTAGACTATTGCTGCAAATTAAAAAGTGGTATCCTACTACTCCACGAAACAAGAGCCAGACTGGCTGAAGCACGTACCAAGCATCACAATTGGATATCTGATCATGCTTGCTCCCCCGCGTTCCACAAGAAGAATGGGGTGTTCACCTTGATTTTGAACCTTGCAGGATGTCAGCTTGATACTATTGTCCAAGATGATCAAGGCAGATGACAATTCCAACATTTCAAAAAAACAACTCCTGCTTTTACATTGCAAACATTTTTGCCCCGACAACGGATGACCCAACATTCTGGTCATCTCTGAACCGTAGACTTCTTGAATTCCCACCCAACAACAAACTTATCCTAGCAATCCACTTTAACTTATCCTTTGACACCACCCTGGGCAGATTATCACTTTATACATACAGGCCCCATCATTCACATGCCTTAGTTCATAAACCTACTGAGGACAATGAATTAACTGATATTTGGCGCCCTCACAATCCATCTGGCAATGATTTTACCTTCTACTCTCATACCCATAACTCCTTATCCAGAATTGATTATTTCTTTATTAGCAACTCTCTGATTCAGTCAGTATCTAATCTCACCATCAAACCTATTATTGTATTGGGCCATGCATGCATCACAATTACTCTAAATGTATCTGTTTCTCCTCCTAAAACTAGATCCTGGAGACTGCATGATGAAGTTCTGTCTCCAGGTATTCAGTGGCACAGGCATGAACAATTTTTTTCGAGAATAATATTGCCTCAGAAGTTGATGAATACACTAAATGGGATGCTATGAAAGCAAATTAATTAGTCTAGAGAAACAAATTCAACTCTTAGAAAAAGACAGAATCAGAGACCTTATGGCTAATACCACCTCCAAAATTAAACAACAACTTAAATACAAATACAGCAAAATACTTAGTAAAAGGGCACATGTATGGTCATCTAAAGTTAAAACCAAACATTTTCTAGAGAGCAATAAATCTGAGAGACTACTTGCTATCACCCTCAAGAATGCTAAAAAATCCATAACATCCCGTAAAAATCATAGAAACATTTCGCAACTTCTGTTCACAATTATATAATCCTTCACAGACAGATAAAAATGATTGCACAGCTGCCTGCAAATTCTATTTAGAGCCTCTCCAACTCCTTTAGCCAACTTTTTAGCCATCAAATCTTTAAAACAAAATAAAGCCCCAGGCCCAGATGGTTTTCCAGTTCCCATTATCACAGTTTCCAGCAACTATAAGCAGCACATGTTCTTACCCTCTTCCATACTTTTGACTCTACCAGTAAACTTGGAGGCTCCTTTTCAGAAGCAGATATTGTTGCAATTCCCAAGGATGGGAAAGACCCTCTAGACACAAAAATGTTTAGACCTATATAGGTATTAAATACAGACTATAACATTTATACTAGGAACTTCGCACTCGGATTTGAGAAAGTCCTTGCTCTACTCATACATCCAGCTCAAACAGGATTTGTAAAAGGGCACTTAGCGGCTGATAACATTGGAATCTTTTCCCATGTTTTGGAGAAAGTTAAATTACTTTCTTCTCCAGCCGTGGCTATGGCTTCGGACGCAGAAAAAACATTCAACAAGGTTTCCTGGCCCTTCCTACAAGTCACTTTAGAAAAATTTAATTTCAGTTCAAGATGTATTCGTTTGGCCATGGCCATCTACTGCAATCCAATAGCCTGAATTAAACTTAATGTACACATTTCCTAAGCTTTTAATTTAGCTCAGGTTACTAAGAATGGTTGCCCCTGGTCTCCTCTATTGTTCCTCCTATCAGTCGAACTCCTGCTACACGCTACTTGGACAAATGCAAAAATGAAAGGTATTCCTTTCAAAAGTGGATCTCAGAAATTGGCAGTATATGTGGATGACACCCTCATTTTCTCTAGTGATGCACAAAACGCCATCCCTGAAATTATTAATCTGATCACGGACTGTGCCAAAGTCTCTGGTTATTCCTTAAAGAAGGAGAAAACTGAAATCTTTCCCCTCAATATTCTTCGTCTTCCATTTATGGCCTCGGATGCGAACCTTAAATGGCAGCCCAACAAATTAGAATACTTAGGAACAGAGTTTGCAAACTCTATCTCAATAACTAAATGTCAATCAATCAATTACGTCTTTATTCGATCCATTAAAAACAATTACAGATCAAAAAAGCACAGGAATATGAAATACGTATATAAAATTCATATTGTAAAAAGCACATTTTCACTCAGATACGATTTAAGAACAAAACAGGGTAAAACGTCATATAGAAATCTCCCTACTCCCAAAAATCAAAAAGGCAACCGAGGAGTGGTCCCCAAAGTTCATTGCATGGTGGGGCAGGGCTGAACAGTTAAAATGATGGTTGCCCCTCAAATTTACTTCTATTTCAACATTCTTCCACTGCACTTCTCTAGCTCCTTCTTTACATTGCTTAGTGCTCTAATTTCAGCTTTTATAAGGAAACGAAAACAGGCAAGAAATTCCCTTCATAAATTACAGTCAAACAACAGCAGGGTGGTATTAACCTCCCTAATTTCACGTTCTATCGGACAGCCTTCTTAGTCAGATCAACCATTTGGTGGATGCACCCGTTTGTACCACATCGCCCAACTTGGGTGGACATAGACTCTGAGCTAACCTCCCTGCTCTCGCTTATAAATATTCTAACAACAAAACATATTAAGGTACCTCATTCTTACCAAATTATTAAAGGTTCCATCTTTGCTATCAAAAAACTAGACAAATGCTTTCCTCAAAGACTCAAAGGCTCAGAGCTCGCCTTCCAATGGTTTAACCCATCTATAAAACTTGAGCCTATCCCCTCTTTCTGGGAAAGATGGGCCTCGCTTGGCATATTATATGTTAAAAACATTATCCACCCTGACAACCCGCTAACTTTTGCCACACTAACATCTAAATTCGACCTACAACCAATTGAATTTTATAACTTTCTGTCCCTTAAAGTTGCTTTTAGAGGTTTTAAAAAACCACACAAAGCAGGATGTCTCAATGTTCTGCAAAACCTAATATCCAAAAACCATAAAGTCTCCATAATTTATAAAATTCTTTAAAAAAACATCATCAACATTAACAGAGGAAATCCAAAAAACATGCGAAGCGTCATGCATTAAATACAACTTTGACCCCATCTTACCATCACAATGGCCTACCATCTGGAAATCTATGTTACTGCATAAAGTTTTGCCTCTCATCTTACAATGCAAACTATGGACAACATACAGATCATTCTGGACTCCTGAACGGCTAAATAAGTGTGCTCTTGTTTCTGCAGCTGCTTGTTGGCACTGCCAACACCCCACAGGTGACCTAGAACATTTGCTGTTTTACTGCAAGCACATTAACCCCTTCTAGCTATCTATTCAAGCTAAACCAACAAACATATTCATCATACAAATCCCTTTATCGCATACCATAGTCTCTCTAGGTATTCATGCAGCTTCAGACTCGATCACACTAAACTCACTATCCTCCTGGGACTGTTTCCTCATTGATATCTTGCTTGCACTTGGCATTAAAACGATCCTTGCCAACTGGAGAAAATTATAACATCTCATACTATAATTGGGGGGGAAAGGGGGACTGTGTATGCTTTACCAGAAGTGCTGACAACCTTGTACATATTCAGACATTTAACAAAAAATCCTCGCGCCTTTATTGGTCCAAACTGGATTTATACCTACAAAAAATTAACCCACCCTGACCCACATCAGGAGACTCTCCCCTATAGTCTAAATGTACACTATTCATTTCCCTACACTCTCCCTCCTCTTATTCTATCTTTACTTTCTCCCCTTCTGTTTCTTCTTCATTATGCACATGTTCTTTTGAGCAACATACCAAGAATACACTTCTACTGCTTTCCAATTTTTGTTCAAGATATGTCGTTTTACTCGCAGACTGAAATGCAAAATGTTGTTACAATCCGGACTGTCTCCAATTGCATTGTAACGTCTCTGTATTCATTATTACATGTTGTATTTTTATAAATATAAAAACTCAATACAATTGTTTTGAAATCAAAAAAATAATCAACCCTGAAAGATATTTATGGATTTACAGAGCATGTCTTGTCCTGTGCTGGCGACATAAATCTGCCTTGAGTCACTAACGGGGAGCATCAGCACAAGAGATGTCAAATTTGGTAACAAAGGATGAAACCAGAAGCCTGTAGGAAACCGTTCGGCAGGGCCATTACCCATTCACGTCTGTGATTTAATGCAACCTGCAAGAAAAGGAAGATACAACACTAGATACCTACAACAAAGGACTTAACTTTCAGAAAGTGATTTTCTAAAATCTCAACACTGCAAAGAATCTTCTTCTCCTGAGTAAATTACTATAAAGGAATCTGAGATTACGCACGCTATCACCAAGGATGCCTACACAAATCTACATTACTGACAGTTCTGTTTTGACAGTTTGCAAACGTTTTCAACTGAAAATCAGTTGATGTTCAGAGTTGTGTTAGCCACGCCAAGATCATGTTTAATTTCAGGAGGCACATGAGGGTGATTCATCATGTATATTACTTTTCCATTTTTCATTTTTTGGCTCCAATTTATTTTTTTCGTACAGTGATCTGTGGAGATGATCTGCATTTTCATGTAACATCCTAAAAACGCTGCATGATAATGGACAACGTGAACCGAGCCACCCCCCCTACTCAAGGGACATACATACACACAATATTCTCAGCCGAAAAGCATTAGCTGATTACAGCATTTGGCTGTTTGGCTTTTCAATATATTTTGGCCTCGCCTATCAACTCCTGTGGATGGTGGCTGACATGCAGTGACTCATAAACAACATATTCTCAACAGTAAAGCCCTTGACATTCAGACAGCGGCGGTTGGTCGCAAATCACACTGGGGGTGGGCGCAAAAGATATACACACAGAACAGATACACATAATACACATAACAAATGCACAATAATATACACATAAACTTACACTTTAAAAAAAAACAATTACCTTATACTGCCGGTTGTGCTGCAGTACGTCCTCCGAGCACGTAGCCCACAGCCAACTCTCATTTAATCAAGCCACTGTTCTAAAGTGTCTTGATTGGCTGGAGCGGGCTGGCTCCACGCTCTAACAGGTACTGTAGGCCTGTGCCTGCTCTCCAACCTGACTGTCCAAGACAGCCGGGTTGGAGAGGTTTGAATTGCGCATGTCGGTTTGGCCATAGCAAGTTAGCCGGCCAAACCAGCATGTGCAATGCAAACTTAAGTGGCTACTCCTTACTGCTGCCAATCATTGACAGCAGTGACGCACGGCCCGCCCTGCGCTCGCACTCCGTTTGCTGGTAGAAAGTGTCAAAAAGAAAATGGTAATTAAGTCATTTTATTGCCATTTCATTTTTTACACTACTTTCTGCCCAGTAGTGTGGGGGGGAGGAGGGCGACGTTCCTCCACTCCCATGGAGGAACCGCCACTGCATGCAGAGTTGGTAAATAGCAATGAAGTTATAAAAACATATCGAAAAAAGTAAAAATTCAGCTTGCACATTAGAAGAGACGTTGCCCCATATTGAACCTTGGAAAACAAGAAAAGTGATGGTGGGAGGCATGAATTAACCTCAGCCACTGGTAATTACGCACTCTTTAGAAATAAACCATTCAATCGGAACCATCCAGCCTGAACTTCCAGATAAGGTGGCCTACAGACAGGAACACAGTCAAACTAAAACTGGTTTCAGGTGTCTGGGTCAGTCAGTAAGTGCAGCTTGAATCCACTCGCACAATAAGCATGAGATGGATCTGGGCATTCCAGTCGCACTAAGGGTGCCTTAATTAAAAAAAAAAAAGATGGGAGCGATGCTTGAATGCATCTCAGCCATTGGTAAATACGCATAGCGTCATTAGAGCATATCATTTTTTGCCCACCATGTGCGAGACCTTTGCTTTAGAAGGTGACATGCTCACAAGTGGTGTCCTGTTTTTATCAGGAGAAAGGTGGGAATACACAATAGCAGAACATTTCTAATTATCAATTGCCTTTCTTGCCATTTTGGCTCTGTTTGGCTCTGTTTGTCCGTGTGCAAAAAAGAACACATTATGCAAAATGCTACAGATAACCACTATTCCTAAACTCTATTATGGGCCCATTTTAAAAAATGCATAGGTTTCCTTCATACCCCTTTTTCATTCATTAGTTTTTAACATATAAATTGCTGCATGGTTGGTGCACAATGAAATATCATTATATGCTGCTGCTCAGTTAGCTCTGGGTACCTGTGTTTTTGGACAACCGACCAATACTATATATCCCTGCAGCCAGAAAGGGTCTGACAGATGTAGCCGTATCTTACTATAATCGTTCACCAGGGCAAAAGCTTACAGATGAAAACTTTGCCATAAATGTCTTATTTCACCATCTTATTTTCATCATCTGTTCTAGTTAACAATTAGTTTCCTTGGGAAAACCAGGAGCAATTTATACTAATGACCACTTGCTAAATTAGGAATGTTGTCTACTTTTCCAAAATGCATAGCTTTTGGGGTTCTCCAATGGCTTTTACACCTGTTTCCACCACGAACTGCAAGGATTTAGAAATCACAAAAAATAGGAAACTCAACTTCAATTCAGACAAATAAAAAACTTCAGTAAAAAATTATGTTTTTTTACAACTCAGTTCCTCAATGCTGGGAAGATGATATTACCACAGCAAATCTTTTGTTGATGCCATTTATAGGGAAAAAGGGCTCTTTCTTGCACAGCACTTTAACAAAAAAACACAAACATTGTGTTATATTTCGAATATCTGCTCAGTTCACTTCATGGCAATCTACTAACTTTGGGTACCTTTAGAATCCTTCACACACTAGAAAAACGAATGCAAGATTTGTCATGGATACCTTTAGTAGGAACACGGTTCTGAAAGCCTATGTGTGTAGTGCCCCGAACATAAAAAAAGGCTTAGCACAGGGGTAGGAAAAGCCTCAGCAGCTAAGGGGTTAAGGAACAGTCCCGTTATATATGTCATAATGTTCATATAGATACTAAACTACCACCCAAAATGGCGGCATTATGCAATAGCCAGGGAAGTCTATAGAGAAGGCGGTATGGTGTAGGCAGGTCTGATTGTTTTGGGAAAGGTGTGAGGCAGAGGCTTTTTAATTGTGAGGTGTGTGCAGTCTGAGAGGCCTACGATGATTTGCATTGTTAAATCAATAAAGGAGAGTAGTTTCCCTGCATTTAAAGTGCCAGCTGAAGTCAGCACTATTTTGCCATTAAGAACAGGCTCCTTTAGAGTGAGGAGGGCAAATACCAAGTCGTTCAGAACGAAATTCAGTGTAGAATGTACTCCACCTAGCTTCCCAAATGGAATTAGGTATAAATAGCTAACATAGCAGCAGCACAAACACCCCATTCAAATCTAATCACTCTTGGCATATCGCTTAACAAACAATATAACTATGGCAGTCTAAATACACTAAAATATACTAAAGGGACCATAGCACAAGTGCCTCACAGAGGGAGTGAGAGAGAGACAGAGAGAGGGACAGCGAGAGAAAGAAGGGAGGAGATTGATTGTGTTTATCTATGTCACACTTTATATAAGTGTGGGATTATTTGGATGTGTTTAGTGACATACCACATCCTACAATCAATTTCAGAAGATGTAATGCCTTATTTAGAGCAGAATCACCTCTGTAAATTGCTGATACTCCTGGCCCTGGGTCCCACTCTATTTAGAATTGGAAAAGTGTCAGCTTTACACCAGCAGAGCTTCTGCTTGCTCTGCCTGAGTATATCTCTAATATTGCGACATGTCTGCCAGTAGGCTGCCAAATCACAGTGATGGTTGCCCTGTTTTTCCCTGACAGAGCACAAGCAGGGAAAATATAAACTGACCACCACGTGCAGGAAGAAAACTCCCTGTGCCTCAGGGCATTTATGTTTAGTTTAGAGAAAGCAAACTCCCCATTGTCCCATGTGCTATCTCTCTAAACAAAAAAGTTTGCCAAGTGGGATCCTTAAAAACGGCACCCGCTTCCAAACCTTCACTGCTGTGACAGCGGCTCCCTTCTCCGCATAACTATCCCTGCACGCAGGTGGAAATCTCTAAATCTGGCAGAAGTTTCTCTGCCAGAAACTTAATTACCCCGTGAGAGTCCAAATTCTCACCAGGGAAAATATATTGCAAATAAAAAAGATCTCAAATTTTGAATACTTAAGCTCCAAGTAAACAAAGTCACTGTTCCTACTCAAGGGTTGAAACTCTGGCCTCCTCCACCGCCCTTGCAAACACCTGCAAATAGATTAACACACTCTCCGATTGTTTATTAGATGCTGCTGTCTGGTGTCACAAGAGATGTTCACAGGTGGTTTCATGAGGTGCTTGCAGTAGTGTAGCAGTAGTGTAGCATGGCCATGGGCCATGAAGCAAGCAAGGAAAATGGCCCCTATGACTGCAGTTGGGGTAGTACCTACAGCTATTGTCAGGGTTTAATGGGTCCCTCAGGGTTCTGGGCCCGATGCCATTAAACCTGCTGCACCAATGGTAGCTACGCCCCTGGGTGCTCAGAAACCTATGATCTGACCTTGCCTGCAACTTTTCCAACCTTCTCCCACATCTTCTGTGAGAGCAGTGACTCCTACACTTTCCACAGAAAGCAGAGCATCTCCTCCATTCTCTGGCAGCTGAAGCAGCTGTCTGAGCACGGTCGCAGCTCCACGCCATCCAAGGCCGGACTGGCCGTACCGGGCATAGGGCATTTCCCCGGGAGGCTGGAAGGGTGGGAGGCCGGTTTTGTTACTGTGGGGCCAGTTTTGCAGTACTGCACTGTCGGCCCCCAGTAACAAAATCAGCAAACCAGCATAACCAGCACAACACTCACTTTTGTTTCCTCCCTCCCTGTTTTTTCAAAGCAGTGGCTGCAGAGTTTTTTCTATATCAAGCCACAATAAACGTGTCAAGATATCTCTGGACATTAACCTTCCTGCTGTAGTGAGCATCAGTGCTTAATTTGTAAAAAAACACGTGCCGGGGCCCTCATCAAGAGGCCACTGCAGCTTCCACTACTAATTGCGCCTATACCTGCGGCCAGTGACAGAATCAACCCAACTACTAATCAACACACCCTACAAGTATGACATTTCAAACTATTCCAGACCCCAAAGCTACAATAATGGCTTGGGCAGCAGAAATCAGTCATTTTTGTGTTCATTGAAATAATAAACAACAGTTGTGTTAATCTCTAGTTTAGATAAACAGTGCAGACTGTCATAAGTGCTGCTGCTGATAATTAAATTCTGGTGCTGAGCAGCAGAAACCACCGGCTCAAATTAAGCACTGAGTGAGCTGGAGTTTTGTATAGTGGCAGTTTTAACTCATCTATAAGGTAGTGCAGAGGGTTAATATGCCTGCTGCAAAGAATGTGTACCATGTAGATCACATAAATGTATTTTATGTGCATAGCTCTGTGGGTTACTGCTTTTGTCACAAAAGATCCTTTTGTTACTGTGCAGTTCATATCGTACAATAGCAATCTAGTGCAGTGAGCTATGAACTGCCATCAAAGAGCTGCATGCAAACTACATGGTACCTGTTTGAAAGTTATGTTTTTTCCAGTCTCTCATTATCCTAATGTTGCTAAAGAGGCTTTGTTTGGGTAGAAATATATTCTTATTAGTAAATGTAACCCTAACCACTGTGTTACGTTTTGAATCCTGAGTTTGTGCTTCTCCAGCTCCAGCACTCTTAAGAAATGGCTACACCTCTTAGTGCTCTTGGTCTTATGTAACATATTCTATACACTCAATTACACATATATTAATCACTGTCTCTGTGTGTTTGATGTAAAGTGCTCCGAAACCATAATCTGGTATGAGAAGCGCTATAAAACAAATGAAATCTATGAGAGAGGGGCTATGGAGAGATAAGGGGCACTGCTGGAGGGTGATAGTGAAGGAACCATTGAGGAGCCCCAATAAATACTGTTGTATCCTAGTGCACCGTGAGCCTTTCATTAACTATGCTTTAAAAGCTAATACAATTGAATATATATTGAAAAATGTGTTGTAGAATGCACAATTTTTGCCATTTTGCCCCAAATTTTCTTGGGGCGGGGGAGAACTCCCTCAAACCCTACTTGTAGTGGTCGGGCTCGCTCGCTGCGCTCGCTACGCAACCTATAGGGGCTGGTCTGACAACATTTGCCAGGGCTGCTTTGGATTTCCAGTCCGGCCCTGACTCCATCCTGCCATTGTGTGTGCATTGCAAGCCTAGCTAGTGGCACATCTCCAAGTGTAAGTGGAGGCTGTTAAGTGGCTGTAGTAAACTCCCCTTCATGTTTAATATCATATGCCACAGTTTCTTGCAAAAGCCTACACATTGAGCCACAGCTTCACGGAGACCGGCCTAAAGAGAATGGATACATTAAATATAGCAGTTATTGCTTTTTCTTGACTGCCTGGTAAGATATCTCTATTGAAGAGATACCAGATATCTTCTATCAGATGTAGTTACCTGGGTTTAATTTGAGAGACTGGCCTTTGTTTCCCCTAAAATAATGACTGTTACTGTGCTTCCCAAGGGTGCTTGCTGTGCTATCCATCATAGGTGGGTGTGGTAGAAGGGTGCGAGGAGGGGTGGGCACAAATTATATGTCAGGACCGGAGGCTTCGGATTATGCTTCATCTTTCTTTACTTAATCAATAGCAGCCATTTTAAAACAACACCAACAAAACCACATTTCCCAGCAGCCTCGGGAAATTGTTGATCAAAAACAAACAAGGGACAAACATATCCCTGAGTCAATGTCCAATCACAACTCCGGATCCAACATATAGACCCTCTTTTGACCGATGCCCTTCCTCTTTCTTTGCTGCTCGCAGCCATCAGATGAGTGTTTGCCTTTTTTCCTTACATGTTGTAGCTCGTTATTTTGTGTGGTATTGTAGATCGCAGTCGCGGAGCCGCGTATCGGTCTCCCGCGACTGTGAGCTATGTTTGCCTGCCTTTGATCTTATTGGGTGTGCACCTTGCCGTTGTTGTGTTTGGCACTTTTCAGTCAGTCCCGGGACCGGGTTATGGTCTTACGCGACCTTCACATGCTTGTGTGTGGGCAAAGGCTGGTGAGTCATGTGGGCACGTACCTACACTGTTGGTGACTCGCGGGTCCGCTTGCCGGTCCTACGCGACGTCCGTCTTCTTTCCTGCGGCGGAGTGCGGTCTGGACCTCCGACCGCTAGGTGGCGCTGTGGGGAGCGCGTTTCTCGCTTCTTGTTGGTAACGGTGCGCAGATTTGGATTCCTGTCAGTTTCCAAATCCGCCCGCCGTTGCCTGTGCCTCCACCATCCCCTGGAGGGTTACGCCATCGCGCAGGAGGGTCTGTACAGGTTAAAGCCTGCAATTGTTCTCTGACGCTCAGAGGACGACTCTGAGTAGGTGTGTGTGGTTTTCTGACGCCCATAGGGTGTATTTCATGTGCAACTGAGTGACAGGCTCTAAGACTGGCCTGCGGGGACACGCTCCCAGGGGGGGGGAATTTGGGCCTGTCAAGGAGCAATCTTTAATCTAGCAAACTACTTGAAGCAGGGTTGTGTCCCGGGGGCGTTGACCTCCTAGATTATTAACTGGGGCTGTGCCCTTGCGAATTTTAGCTGGTCCCCAGCATCTATAAGGCAGTCAACAGGGACATCACTATATTAGTCCTGTTGGCAGAGTCCAGGAACCTGTAGTCCATATGGTACTCTATTAGGCATGTCAGAGCAGGCCGACATGCAGTGGGATGACGATCCCCTAGCCCAGCTCCCTTGGGACGACGAATTTTACGACGCAGTCGATGCGTCGATTTACAGGGGGGTTGAGGAAGTCATGGCATCCATGGAGGAACGTTTAGCGCAAAAAATTGCGCGTGAGTGTGCCAGGTGGGCCCCACCTGGTTCAAACGCCTCTATCAACTCATAGGGTGCGCAAGGGGGAGAACCAGCCCCAGCCAAGCGTCCCAAAGTAGACAGGGTGGATCAAGACGCTTTTGAGGGCTTGAGGGAAGTGTTCCTGGCTCAGAACCAGTCCAGGGCGAGCCCCTTAGATACCACCCCTCCCCCCTCTCTGCCTACCCCCGTCAGTCCGTCGCAAGGGTTTGGGGATGATACCCAAGGGGACACTGATGAAGAGCGCGGGCCATCCAGACCATGGCGCCCGTCGGCGAACCCTAGGCCTGCTGAGCCTCAAGAGGCAGGGGGCAACTCAGACATGTTAGACCCAGAGTTAATTATTCACCCCAGGTCATCTGAGTGGACACCCTCCGCGAAGGTGGCCGGTTACGTGGCTAGTCGTATTCGGACTCCCATGGGGAAAGAGGCCCATAGCCGCCTCCGGTCGGAATGTCTGCGGCCCTTCCTAGATGTGAAAGTCGCACAAACCCCAGAATTAGACCTTAGGATGGCTACCTTTTTGGCCAAGTTCATTAAGGATCCCAAGAAGGATATAGACAGGTCCTTGAGGGCATTCCAGGACAAACTTCTGGATGCCCTGGGCCCGCTCACCATGATCCTGGACATGGCAGAGGATGCAAAGGTCTCAGGAACACTTATATCCCCAGAAGCCTTTTCGGGTTGGGCACAACGTGCAGTAGAGTTCCTGGGGAACGCCAATTGTGCGCTCTCTACAGAACAGCGGAGGTCCAAAGTGGACCCAAAGCTTGGGGAGCTGGCCGATTCCGAGGCGGGAGAGGTGGCCCAGGGCGGTTTGTTCGGCGAGCCTTTTATCAAGGAGCTCAGCAAGTTTGTGAACACGTTCACGTCACTTGATAAGGCTCAGTCCTCAATCAAGAAAGTGTTCTCTTCCCGGGTTTTCCGTGGGGCCGGTTGAGGCAGGGGCCGCTCGACCGGCCAGGCCCTCCAAAACTCCAGGGGGCAAGGCTCCAGGCAAGGGCAATATCAAAATCAAGCCCATTATAATAACTTCTACCCCTCTCGTGGATGACGATCCAGAGGTCGAGGTGTCAGAGGTGGTGACGGCACCTCTAACACCGGTAAGTGTTTCTACCGTGGCGCTGGTGCGGGTGGGCGGCCGGCTGGCCGAATTTGTGCATGTATGGGGAACAGTTACGAGCGATGCGTGGGTGTTGCAAATGGTGCAAGAGTTTCACATAGAGTTTTGCGGCAACCCCAGTCAAGCGGTCCAGCTCAGACCTATCCAATTCTCCCGTCAAGAGGTGGAATTGATCGATGCGGAAGTGTCCGCCCTGTTAGAAAAAGGGTCTGTCTGTCTCACCTCGTTGCATCCACAAGGTTTTGTAAGCAACATGTTCGTAGTGGACAAGACGGATGGGGGGCAACGCCCGGTTTTACATTTGCGTGAATTTAACGAATGGCTCGTATACCGCCATTTCAAAATGGAGGGTATTCACCTCTTAAGGGACGTTTTGCGCCCGTGGATTGGATGGTCCGTTTGGATTTAAAAGATGCCTACTTGGCAATCCCTATTTTTCCATCCCACAGGAGGTTCCTTCAGTTTCTCTGGCGCCAACGAGTGTACTAATTCACCACTTTTCCTTTCGGGCTCTCCTCCGCTCCTTGGTGCTTCACAAAGGTGCTGAGACCAGTTGTGGAGTACCTAAGAGCGCGGGGAACTCGTCTCATTGTTTACTTAGATGACATGCTTCTGTTGGCACAAGATCCACAGGTGCTACGGGATCAGTTGCAACAGGCAGTTGATCTCCTGGAAAGTCTGGGTTTCGTGATAAATACCAAACAATCACTGTTGGTCCCGGCTCAGAAGGTCACCTTCTTGGGTTTCATGATAGATTCTTCGGAGGCAACTCTTAGCCTTTCTTCGTGGAAGATGTCCAAGATCCGCCACGAGTTGCGTCGAACTTTGGCCAAGGAGAGGGTCCCGCTTTGACAAATAGCCCGCGTAGTGGGGCTTCTGTCGGCCTCCATCCAGGCAATATTTCCGGGCCCTTTGCACTACCAAGCCTTGCAGCGTCTGAAAGCAAAGCATTTGTGAAAGGGACTTCCTTACTCCCATCCAGTTTCCCTGTCCGAGGAGGCACGAGAGGAGATTCGTTGGTGGCTCTCTCACATGGAAGCTTGGAATGGGCGAGCAATTTTCGGCTCGACCCCAGACCTGGTTATCGAGTCAGACGCCAGCAGGTCAGGTTGGGGCGCCAGATGTGGAAATTTTTCCACAGGAGTATCAGGGTCTCCGCAGGAACAGGCCCTGCATATCAATTGCCTAGAGCTGCTGGCGGGGTCCTTCGCCGTGCGGTGTTGGACCAAGGACCGGGTTCAATCGTGTGTACTTCTAAAGATGGACAATCTCTCGGCAGTCCGATACATAAACCACCTGGGTGGCACCCGATCGAAGGTGCTTTCGGATCTTGCGACTAACTTATGGCAGTTTTGTCTAGATCATCAAATTTCGGTGACCGCAGAATATCTTCCCGGTCGCGAGAATCAGGTGGAGGATTGGCACTCGCGTCACTTCAGAGATTCCAGTCTGTGGAAGTTACGTCCTGACGTTTTTTCAATGGTGCAGGACCTTTGGGGACCTTTTTCAGTGGATCTTTTCACCTCCAGGCTGGACCATCAGGTTCCTCGTTTTTTTCAGCTGGAGGCCGGATCCGTTAGCAGCGGCCACGGATGCTTTCCTGCAAGATTGGACGCAGGAACAAGCTTATGCGTTCCCACCTTTTGCGATGATCACTCGGGCGTCGGCCCAGATCAGGCGGCAGCAAGCACAGGTGGTTCTTATCACACCGATTTGGAGGTCGCAAGTTTGGTTTCCAGTTCTACTGGAACTTTCTTGGGATTTTCCAATCCGACTCCCCCACTTTCCAGAATTGCTTCTGAATCCGGATCAGGTTCCACATCAGATGGTGCTCTGCGGATCCCTGCGTCTCATGGCGTGGAGGATTACAGGAGTAGATGGTCAATCCCAGGCCTTTCGGAGTTCGCTGAGAGCCTCTTGTCCAAGGCCTGGGCTGATAGTACAGTCAAGAGATATCGATCAGCCTGGTGGCGATGGTGTCGTTGGTGTGTGCGATGGGTTTGCGATCCCGTGGGTGCAGATGTCGTCCAGGTTTTGAACTTCCTGGCGAGCCTAGCCCAGCAGGGTTTAGCCTACCATTCGGTGAACACCTTTCGGTCCACCATTTCAGCGGGACATGTTCCGGTGCAAGGGGCACCTGTTGGGGAACACCCTTTTGTTTGTCGGCTTCTCAGGGGACTCAGGCTGTCATTGCCTCCTGAGCCGAGGTACTCGGAATTGTGGGATGTCAATAGAGTTCTCAATTTGTTTTTGTCTTGGCAATCCAATGAGTACTTGTCACAGAAGGAGCTGTCTGCTAAGCTGGCGATGCTCCTTTGTCTTATCTCCTGTCGTAGAGTTTCCGATGTAAGGGCCCTGGACATCACGGGCAGAGTTTTTTCTCCCTCAGGGGTGTCATTTACCGTTCGGCGAAGGACCAAATGTCACACTAGAGTGATAGAATACCCAGAGTTTCCGGATTCCTCCAAACTGTGTGTGGTTCGATGCTTGAAAACATATGAAGAAATGTCTGCGGAGCTTAGGCCTCCAAGGGAGAGGCAGCTTTTGATCGCTCTCAGGAAGCCACATAAGGCAGTGTCATCTCCTACGATTGCACTTTGGGTGCGATGGGTCATGCAGGAGGCTGGTATTAGCCTACGACAATTCGGAGCTCATTCAGCAAGAGGGGAGATGGCCTCCAACGCTTTCACACTTGGGGCTCCATTGGAGGACATAATGAATGTGGCAGATTGGTCCTCGGATTCAACCTTTAAAAGGTTCTATTTCAAGCCTATTATTGATATGGCACATTTGGTGGTAAGTAAGCTTTAAACTAGCATAATCCGAAGTCTCCGGTCCTGACATAGAATGCAAAATTTCCTAGCTATCGTAACAGAAAGTTGCAATTCTATTAAGGACTCAGAGGCGAGGATTATCCCACCCTGGAGACCTTCCAAAATACCCGCCAGTTGGGAGTAAGTACACATTTTTCTCTTGTCTTTATATTTATTGACGTACTTGCTTAAGTTGAAGTGGTTTTGAATCCCAATTTGGATCAGTTGGGCTTGGGAATTCTGGGATTCAAAGTCCAGAGTTGGCTGTCAAATAATGATTTTTTCGCTTGTATGTAAAATAAAAAAATAAAAATCTTTTGCCGATGTGGGATTTCTAGCCCTGATCTTGTGTTTTGGTTCCAGGTGCGGATTCTGGGAAACAAGACGCATAGAATAAGACGGATGGCGTGACTCGCGCAATGAAAGAGGAAGGGCATCGGTCAAAAGAGGGTCTATATGTTGGATCCGGAGTTGTGATTGGACATTGGACTCAGGGATATGTTTGTCCCTTGTTTGTTTTTGATCACCAATTTTCCGAAGCTGCTGGGAAATGTGGTTTTGTTGGTGTTGTTTTAAAATGGCTGCTATTTATTAAGTAAAGAAAGATGAAGCATAATACTCGCCTCCAAGTCCTTAATAGAATTGAAACTTTCCGTTACGATAGCTAGGAAATTTTTCATTATACCCCAGGAACACTGGACGTCACAGCCATCTTCATCGAGTACTTCAGTGAGATCCATTCATTCAGCTGTTCTATGTCTAGATTGAGTTGAGGGAAGTTGTCCTGCTCGGGAGGTGCATGTCGCTGTAATCTCTCTTGTGGTTTTGTTTTGTTGTGGGTGCGTGTGTGAAGTGTGGGTCTGCTCTGAGCCACCCCCATTGAAAGCTTTGGAAAGATACCCGAACTGCTATCTTGATTTGATGTCTCCAAGATTGCGAATGCATGAAGTCAGACAAGGTGGAAAACATACTCTTTCTGCCTCCATTTAGTATATGTCCTTTGGAACTCCTGTTTTACACCAGCATTGGCTCATGGATTATTACATTTTTCCATCTTCTGCAGGTGTTTCGACTCCTATATTTTTACAAACGACCCTACTATTGCTCTAGCATTAGTACATAAGTGTTCTCGTTTTCACAAGCACGCTGACCTTTTTGTATCTAATACTTCTACAACCTCATT
Source organism: Calotriton arnoldi (assembly GCA_963921515.1). NCBI lineage: Eukaryota > Metazoa > Chordata > Amphibia > Caudata > Salamandridae > Calotriton > Calotriton arnoldi. The sequence continues at coordinate 90,879 of CAWUFW010002734.1, read as the reverse complement.
CGATCATTGCTCATTAGTTTCTGTTTTGTTCCATGTTTTTACAGCCGCTCACAGGTTTCTGTACATCTCACTTATAGGTGTAAAGTGGTCTATGCCCTGTGTGGCACTTTTAGCCCTGTGGTTTTATGACAGCACTTGCATGATTGGGGGTTTAACCTCAAATTGTCAATGTTAAAAGCAAAATTGGATGTGCCACTCTTTTGACTCAGGATTGGCTGAAAGTTGGGTTGCTATTTGGATGTCCTTCAATGAGTTTCTGCATGTGGTTCTGTGTAAAGGTGAATGTGTGAGGGACTTAGGGAATGAATGGACCAAAGAGGAATTTAATACATGGGGGAGTAAATGAGCAACAGCAGGATGAGGTGCACTAATTGGACGATGGATTTAACCCAGATCTGTGACTGGGGGCGAATGTTTGACAATGTTCAGCATTCCGTCCATCATCTTTTGTGTTGCTATACCTGCCCTCAGCCTTCTATGTACTCACTCATCAATTTACAAATTCATCTATCCAGCCATGCTCATTCATCACTTTTTCATCCATCCATGCACACATCAACCCATTCATCTAACCAGCCATCCATCATCGCACTCTTCCAACCATTCCTCATTCCATGCACTGATGCATCCTTTTATGCACTTACCCATTCATGTAATAATTCACTCACACAGCTATTCATCCATGTGCCCAATCACTTTCCCATTCATGTATCCATGTACTCAATCATCCATCCATCCATCAATCCATCCAGCCATCATGTTACTTATTCTGATATTAACTGACACACCAAGCTGTTATCATTATCATATATTTCACTTTTAGAATTACATATGCTCATTTATTCATGGCTATGTTTCGAATATAAATGCATATTTATTAATGTTGTTATTCATTGCAATGTGATAATTCAGTCTGCTTGAATATGCATACATGTTTTTGCTTTCTGGTTTTAAAAGTGCCTGTCCAATGATTGTTTTTAAACAAAGAACAAGGTTTCATGAAAACTGATATCTCAACCTCTCACGTTTAAACAATAGGCACGGTTTGACAGAATGTAAGTAAGAAATTGTTAGAAGGGCCTACTACTAATTGTTAATTTTGAAAACATTCAACAATGTTCGACAGAATATATAAACTAGAACAGTGTTATGAGCTAGAGAGAGACCAAACCAGGGATTCACGACTGTGGGTCATACAGAGCTGTTATCACTTTCCCTTGCTGAAGGCTACGGGGAAAGTGCATCTAGCCTTCACTTGGCTTATTTCCAACTCTGGACGTAACAAAGTAGGCCTCTGGTGGTGCTTTATTTAGGTTAGTTAGCCGAGAGAATTGAGGGGTTGGAGCTATCGATGATAAGAAACTTTATGATACTATCATAATGTTGCAATAGTTTCCTGGTAAGTATTGTTGCCAAAACCTTGTTTGATTTTATAATAGTAACTATTCATATTGTGTGCACTCGGATGGGAGTTTGATTTTAAATAACTCTTATGAATATATTCCTGCTTTTCTAGTATTCTTGAGTATGCCTTTCCATGATGAAAGAAAATTTGGGTTCCACTAGCTAACCCTGTGAAATCTCACCAGACTGATTATTACCTAGAATGCATCTCTCTCAAGATTACTATTTACTGATATTCTTCTACCATGGTTGCTCATTGTGATTTGGCCAGAAAACAACAATTTCTGCTCACTTTTTATCTAATTTCCCATTTGTCAGCCCCTTTTGTCTTTTTTTTTTTAATGGAGTTTTTATATAGTGCAAACTTTACACAAGCACCAGTTGCGTTACATGAGGACACATTCATTTTTGTTAGGCACGGGGAGGTTAAGTGATTTGCCCAGAATCACAGGAATTTCAGAGTCATTGCCGAGACTCGAACCCGGTTCCCCAGATTCGAGGTTGACCGCCCTAGCCGTTAGGCCAACTCCTCTCCCCATGGAGTCTTTGTTTTTCTTATCTTACAATTCTGGAAACATTTTGAAAAGATTTCATTATTTTAAATAAAGTGTGGACAAAACCCATTTCCCAGTGTAAATACACTTACATAATCTCCACCCTCTGAAACACAGAGTGGAACCAAATTTATGAGTGTAAAGTTGCTATTCATAATTTTTCATACTTAGGCAGACCTGGACCTCATTTATATAAAAAAAAGGGTAGGTCTCTGTGCAAATACTAGATTAGTGTGAGGTATAAGCCATAATCAATAGAGTGGGACCAAGCTTGCACTCCTTTACGGACAGTGGACAACTGTCCCTGTAACGTTTTTAGCATGTAAAGCGGAGGTGGCAGCATACCATGGCCTGTGAATCCTTTTTATTTGTTTCTTTGGAGTAGAGGCCTGCTAGTCCACTCATGTAACATTCTGCTTCTATGCACTAACAGAGATTCTAGCGTTAACATCGCAGGGCATTTTGTGCATGTTTGTGTATATGGCTTGGATAGTACATGCATTGTGTATATGAGTGGGCCAGAACAATGGAGACCTGAGGCTTCCATTTTTGAACAAATGGCCTGTTTCTATGCACAAAGTGGAGGTGAGGTTGTTTTCCCAAACAGTGAAAGTATATTGCTAACATTCCTGAACTTGGAGAGAGAAGACCATGACACTAAAGCTGGGAGAGAGAAGCCAAGGCTCCTTTGGAAATTCAATTATGCTTTTTGCTGAGACAGTCTGCTGAGGCGAGGAGGTGAAGGGGAAGTCAATATTACCAAGCAGCGGGAAGCAATGTAGGTGCTGGGAGTGGGGTGGAACATGATAATAAAAGCCACGTGGGACGTGATGGGGGTAGGAAAAGTAGCAGGTGATCTTGGTGGGCAACATGAAGTATGCAGCAGATGGGGACACGATGCAGAAAGCACATTGGGGCTAGAGCAAGAAAACAAATGCACTCCCATGGAGTGATATAACAATTAGAAAAAAGTAGTTAACTGGTGTTAGCCACAAGGTCTACAAGTCATCCATTCAAAAGGATGATATAGAAGCTATGCTCTGTGTGCGGGGCCAAACTCAAGGAAAAGGAACGGCTGACAGTGAATGAAAAGGAAGCAAATGAGATTGACAAGAAAGCAATGGGCTGACCCAAGTCCCGCTTTAAGTACTTGTATTACACACAATAGGTCTTTTGACAACACACAGCTAAATGCAGTCCTTAGGTGACAAATAAAAAACGATACAGAATGGAAAGAAAACAGTGTCAGAGTAACGTTTGGCCCACCCACTCCTGGCACTGAAGTGCACTTCTTTTTAGGTGCATGTGCATGTGTTCAACCAACATGCCATCATAGTGCAAGAGAGCCTGTGGCTGAAGAAGGGTGAGTATATATATTTATATATATATATATTCACTGAAAAAAACATAGGTTTCAGGGACGTCATAGTTAGAAATTAGCATTTAAAAAACCTTAGCAATTCACTGAAAAAACCACAGGTTTCAGGGACGTTATAGTTAGTTGGACATTTCACTTGTACAAAACCAGAGAAATTCGGCCGTTATAGTTAGTTCAGCTAACTATAACTCGCGTCCCCGCAATACACTGCTGATGACGTCACATATTACATCATTCATGACATGGTCAGTGACATCACTGATGACATCACTGATGACATCTCATATGACATCACTGATGACATCATCCAGTGACTATGTGTTTCTGTAAAGTTTACATATGTTTTATATATATATATATATATGCCAAGGTGTATTGAAGAATGACTGGGTGTATAAGTCTATGAATGGATGAGTTAGTAGGTGCGTGACTGACTGTATAAGTGAGTGATTAATCGTGTCTTACTGAATGCATGGGTTAGTGACTAAATTGTGTGAATGTCTGTATTAGTCTGTCAGTTGGTGTGTAAGCGGCTGCATGTGTTGGTGAGTAGCTACATGAGTGTCTATATGGGTTATTGATTGGTTGTCTGAGTATATGTATGGGTGCCTAAGTGTCTGTGGGTGGGTGGGGGTTGTGTGTTTTTGTGCATAGATGTGTGAGTGGGTGATTCACTGGGTGTATGGGTTCAAGAGTACATCTGTGAAGGGCTGTATAGGTAGGTGAGTGTATGTATGGGTGTGTTGGTGAGTGTTTAGATGTCTCAGTGGTACATGTGTGAGTACTACATATGTGAAAGGCAGTATATGTGAGTGTTGGAGTATATAAATGACTATATGTGAGAGTGAGTGATTGTGAGAGTGGCTGTATGAATGAGTGTCTGCTTGTATTACTTATTGTATAAGAGTGTAAGTATGTGTTAGTATATGTTTGAATAATTGAGGTGGTGTGTGTATAACTGTATAAGTGAGTAAATGGGAGTGTGATTGATTCTTTGCATGACTGACTAGGTGTGTGAGTAACTCTATGGATGAGTGGCGGTGTGTGAGTGTCTGTATAGGTATATGAGTGCATATGATAGTGCCGTATTGATGGTTGACTGCATGTATGAGTGACTGTATGGGTGAATGAGTGGATGTGTGTGTAGACCTAGGAATCAGTGTGTGGGTATGTAGTAACTAGTATTGGTGTGTCTATGGTTTCGAAAATGGTAGTCTGTATTTTAGAGTGGGTGTATCAAAGGTTATATTAGGGTATGAAGAGGTGCTTCAGATTATCACGTGGATGATGTCATCAGTGATGTCATCAGTGATGTCATTTAAAATGTCATCAGTGATGTCATCAGTGATGTCACTGACCATGTCATGAATGATGTAATATGTGACGTCATCAGCAGTGCATTGCAGGGGCGCGAGTTATAGTTAGCTGAACTAACTATAACGGCCAAATTTCTCTGGTTTTGTACAAGTGAAATGTCCAACTAACTATAACGTCCCTGAAACCTGTGGTTTTTTCAGTGAATTTCTAAGGTTTTTTAAATGCTAATTTCTAACTATAACATCCCTGAAACCTGTGGTTTTTTCAGTGAATTTCAAAGGTTTTTTAAATGCTAATTTCTAACTATGCCTACAGAGGTAGGACATGTGCAGAAAGAGGAAGAAATGCGCAGAAAGAAGCAAGAGAAATGCAGAAAGAGGCAACAGAAGTCTAGAAAGACGAAGAAAGGTGCAGAAAGAAGCAAAAGATGTGCACAAAGAACCAACAGAGGAGCAGGAAGAGGCCTTGTTGCAAAGTCATCCTGTGCCCCCAACTTTTTGCTGACGGGTACTGGTGGTAACTGACTCTGACTAACCAGGCCTAGAGCCAGTGCAATGCTAAAAGACACTTAGAATACAGTGAAAACACCTACATACACTAGGGAACACTGCGTTGGAGTACCCCTGTGATTGGCATGACCTCCTCTGTAAGGCCCTAGTACATAATAGGGCTGGGGGATTAAAACTACCTCTAAGTCAGAGGTGCAGAAAGATGCTTCTTTAGGTAGTAGTCACGTTTGCAGAGTGGTAGAGAAAGTCCGACCAGCGCTCAGGAATTCCGCTGCATAGCACTTAGAGGAGGTACTAGAAGGGCTTATTGGCACCCAAAGTCCCTCAGGAGTAAATTGGACTTCATCCCTCATCCCATAGTCTGCCCGGAGGCGCGTTTGCAGAGTGGTGGAGAATGGGGGGCTTGTCCTCCGAAGACGTTTTAGCAATCCCACTGTGTGGGACTTACTGGAGGTAACAAGAGGGGTAGTTGACCCCCAAGGACAACCTTGGTAGCCAACTACACCTCCTATTACCTCCAGTAAGTCCCACACAGCAGGATTGCTAAGTTCTCATAGCAGGCCACGCCCCCTTTGCCCACCACTCTGCAAACGCGCTCCCTGGCGCGCTCTTGGATGGGGATTGAAGTCCCCTTTGCTGCTGGGGATCCTTTAGGGGCCAACTAGCCTACCTCTAACCTCCTTTAAGCCCCACACAGTGGGATTGCTGAGAGGTGTACAATGGCCACGCCCCTTTTCCCCACCACTCTGCAAACGCGCCCCCTGGTGCGTTGTAAGTTGGGAAATTAAGTCCCCATGAATACTGAGGGTCCCTGGGGGCCAACTAGCCCACCAGGTACCTCCAGTAAGCGCCACATAGCTGATTTGCAGAGAGGTGGTCCGAGGCCACACCCCCCATTTTCACCACTCTGCAAACGCAGCTCCTGGCGCACTGCTGCTCGGGGGATGAAGTCCACTTGTGTCCTGAGGTCCTCAGGACACAAGAGGACCTCATCGCCCCACCAGCAGTGTGCCAGGAGCTGCGTTTGCAGAGTGGTGTAAAGGGGCATGGCCTCGGACCACCTCTCTGCAATCCAGCTGTGTGGCGCTTACTGGAGGTACCTGGTGGGCTAGTTAGCCCCAGGGACCCTCAGTATTCAAGGGGACTTAATCCCCCAACTTAGAACGCGCCAGGGGGCGCGTTTTCAGAGTCATGTAGGGAGGGGGCGGGGCCTCCGGCGAGTTGCGGGTTTCTATTTTCTTTTTATTAAATTTCTTATTTTAAGGGAGGGGGGCCGCATGGCCCCCCTTCCCTGGGCCACTTTTGCCCGGGGACCCTGTCCCCCGGGGCCTGGCAGCCTTTTTGTTTTTTTTAATTTTGGGGAAGGGGCTGCGTGGCACCCCTTTAGAGGCCAATTATGGCCCCGGGGACCCCAACCCCCGGGGCCGGCCATCCATATTTAAAAAAATAATAATATGTAAATTAACACGTGTGATCAAGGCAGTTTGCTGCCGAAACGCGTAGCGTCTGAGTAATAAACTCTTGTTGCACTTGCTGTGGACTGTTCAAGTGTGCGCTTTATTGGACTTTGTTTGATAATCCATGTCCGGCCGTGGTTCCGCCGGCACAGCGCACCACCTGGCAACGGGCTCAATCTCGGGAGGAACCTATTTTTCTGGGATATATATATATATATATGTATATATATATATATTTTTAAAATATTTTTAATTATATCAAGCTGGCAACTCACTAAAGCTGTCTCTAAGCCAGACCTGAAAATGCCTCTGTATATGGCCTGAATGAGGCAGTGTCTTGAGAAAGGCTTAGCTGTATTGTTCCCCTTGCAAAGCTTCTCACTCACTGAGAAAACCCTCCTCTTAGATGTCATGCTTTCCTTCAGCTTGGGTGATCTTCACCAGACTTGAAAACCATATTGCAACTGAGATACACACATTTTTGGGAAACCGGTGAACAGATTAGCTCTTTTAGGTCAAAGTTATACATCTCGGAATAAGTATCTTGGTTGTCACCTGAACTTGAGCGAGTTTATTGCTGATTCCTTAGTGCGAAAATCCAGAGTAGCATTTTAGATCTCTTTTGACGACCTATTATTATTTCTACAGCCTCCGTTTCATTACATAGTGAAAGGGCCTGATCTGGTGGCCCCACTGTTGCCTGTCCAGGACCCCAAGCCTCCACGTCCGATTGGACTTGGATGCACTTGCACTGCGGCATTTTCTTTCCCATCTCGGCCTCAAGGCTTTGGGATTCACCACCAGACAAGAACTCGTTTGCAAGCACAGATGATATTTTGTAAGTGACGTCAGCCATGCTCTCAGTGTGCATTAGGTTGGCGAAGTTAGTGTCCTTGCATTCCTCTCTCTTCACTTGGCAGCAGCTCCTTGTTCTTGCATTGAAAGTTGCTCCACACAGGGCTGTACTACTCTTGTCACTTACATGTATGCGTTCCCTTTTAGAGTAAAAAGACACAAAGTCTTATTTAGGTACTTTATTTTTAGGGCCATTTTGAGACATCCCTTTTGGCACAAAATACATTTTCCCACCACAAAGCGTCTGTCTAGTTGGAGTTTGCGTGTTTTTTCTGAACACTTAAACCTATTTTGTAAACTGCTGCTAAGTGCCATTGCAGATGTTTCCGATAGCCTGCATTATCCTTTTGCAAGATCTACTTCGCTTTTTATAGACTTTTAGTCTTATCTCGGTTCTCTGCATGGTACAGTGAATTAATGGAAGCAAGAAATGGAAAATATATTGTGTAGAGGGAAAGAGGAGAGCATTGTCTAATATAGCAGTAGGGGGTCCCATTAAGCAAAAGTTCTGGTTAAATTAGGCAGCCAGGAAATTGCTAAATATGTGGCAATTATGCAGCACCTCTGTTTATAAAAATCCATCTCTGCAGGACATTACAGTTTATTTCTTATTTAATATGTATGTAGTCACTTGGAGGTACTTCACTACGCAAGACAAGGCACTTAAAATGCAATATGTTTGTCATTTTTCAGAAGTCTGAGTGCGCTCTTTAAATAACTGAAGCTTTGAGAACAGCGCCTGTTGTGTAAACATGAATATGTGTGTTCATGGTGGAGTTAAAAAAATTTCATGACAAATATAGAACCACTCTAGCCACATTATTTGAATTACATATCTGAATTTAAGGATTTTATTTCCTGCTGCAGAAAAAAACATTGCCCCAGTTCATCACTTGAGGATGTTTACTATATTGTCGTATCGATACTCCTCCTCTTCGCTTTTTGTCTTTCGCAAGAAGCTAAAGACCTGGCTCTTTGAATAATGCAGGGGATGGGGGCACACGCCTTCACCTCTGCTCAAGCACCTGAATACCATCACAGGTGATTACTGCACTACAGTGGCGGCCGGCATGGATCGGGGTGGCAGGGTGGGAGGTGAGGGTCGGCAGGGGGGTGGGGGGGAGGTGGTTGGAGAGAAGGGTGTAATAAAAGAAGAAAAAAAAAATACCTCCTCCTTGTGTCTCTTCCCCGTCGTCAACGCATCTCTCCTCCGTCTTCTTGCCACGTCTCTCCCAGCCAGGAACAGGAAGCACCCAGGCTCCCCTGACCAATCACAACGCTGCAATTGTGATTGGTCTGAGTGCCATGGTTTGCCAGGGAATGGGAGCCTGGGCATTGTCTCCACCCAGACTGTAATGCAGCCTGGGTGGCGAACATGCAAAGTGCTCATGACTGTTTGGCTGGCCCGAGATGGCCGGCCAAACAGTCATGTGCACTTACAGAGTGCCCACCACTCCTCCCCCTGCTCCTCTGTGAGCAGAGCAGCCCTGCCCCACCCTGAAAAACTGCTGCAGCAGGAACAAATAAAATTATAATAACATCAAGTTATTATCATTTTATTTTTCCTTTATTTCACTGCTGCAAAGCAGTGGGGAGACGCTCCTCCGCCTTAGCGAAGGAGTCGCTGCTGCTGCACTAAACAAATACCATAACATAACATCAGTATGTGGCTAACTGCAGAAATTAATAGGTGAAGGTGATCAGTTTACTTTTATTAGAACATTGGAATGTTTAGCGCTCCATTGAAAACGATGGAGTGCTCCAGGCTTCTAATGGATGGTAGAAGCCCAGCACATCAACATTCCAAAGGTTGTTCACAGCTCTTGCTGTGAACAAAGACCTCAAGGACCCGAGAGGATTTCAACACCCTTGGGCTCCAGTAGGCCTTTGTTTTACAAATGAGAACATTCTGCTGTATAGGGGCGGAATGTTCTAATAGCCTGGTTGTTCACAGCTGTTGCTGTGAACAAAGACCTCACGGACTCCAAGAGGATTTCAACACCCTTGGGCTCCAATAGGCCTTTGTTTTACAAATTAGAACATTCTGCCATCTCCCTTATTAAAGGCCCAAGACACTGGAGCGGGCCTTTAATGACCAGAAGAGCCCACTATGGTGGGCTCTAAAGCTATATTAAGTATTTGTTGGGAACGAAAAAACAAAGAGCCTGATGTACTATTAATATAGGCAAACCAGGGATGTGCAATTTGCGTACTGACTGGTATGTGACTTAGAATGCAATTTGGGGGCCTGCATATTACTAGGCCAGATCACATATTGTTATATATTGATGCTATTAATGGTCACAAAATGGCTTGCCTTACGAATATTATTCAGGCAGGCCACAATATTTAACTGTCCATAATGGCTGCGAACACATGGGATGGACAGCAGACCTCCATCTCTGCATTTGCCTTTCCAAAAAGGAAAAGCAGCTCATGCCCATTAATAGCAGAAGTGCTGCTTAGAAAATGCTTCCTATTTGGGAATACATTGGACAGACTAGACGCTAGTCCCCTGTAACCCTGCCTGCTTTTCTAGTGGTCATCGTCACAATTGCCTAAGGGGAATCTGGATAGTTTTCTCTTGGCAAATTAGTTAGCATCCCAACTCAGTCTGTAATCATCAACATTCTGCATCTGCAGTTGGGTTTGCAAACCGTTGATACATTCCATTGCGAAGCCCAAAGAGGAGGGCGACTCCTTTTCCATACCGCCCTCTAATTAATTTTATGATTTGGAATAAATGAGGTTTTAATGCATTTTAAAAATGTTCTGGAGTTGCAACCCCTGTGTTTTGGCCACTTGACATCTTCACAGGCTTTGGGATCACAAAATACCTCTGTACATGAGGTCCATAATTCTAATTGTTAAAATCTGCAAAGTAAGCAGCAGAAGTTGCATTGTGGTGAGTGCAGCAAAATCATATTTACATGGAAAACTGTGCTCTCATAATTGCATGTTTGCAGTGGGACTGTCCTGCAACGAGAGTAGCGATGATTTACAACAGACGTCAATGAAAGCAGATTGGGTAGAAGAGTTTGAGGTGCAAAGGGCATTCAGTTTCAAAGAAAAGGACAGCAGAGCAAATTGCCTGAGTCCCATGTGCACCCACAGCCAAACTTTCCAAATGACTCATGAGTTGGGGGACATGTCAGATCAGATTGAGGTATATTATTTTTTTTGCGTTTATCTTTGCCCAAACAATCTGAGAAAGTAAGCTAACATTGAGGGATGCAGTGGTTGATATCAATAAGCTAACAAAACAGTTTTATAAAGTGCAGTCGATTTATTTATTTTGATAATCATACAGGTTTTCTGTATTTATTTTATATTGTTTTTATTAAGGTTTGTAAGGACATGTATCTCATAGTCATATAATTATTATAGCATTTGCTCACAGTCATGGCCCGTCCTACAATTCAATAAAAAAACAGTTCCCCAGCATCCCCCGACCACCGCCCTCTGCTCTTCACAGTGATCACAAATGACAATCAAACATTGCTTTCTCTAGGGTGTCGCCCCCGTCCCCACCCAAGTCTTGATCCCCCATCCATATGTTGTCCTGTTGGTGGCTCAAGCAGGTCACCCTCCCAAGGTCCTCACACAATATCCGTCTCGGGGTGCACAATGGTGAGTCTCAATCGGGCTCCCAGCCATCTGAGTCTTCCCCCACTCCCCGGCAGGTCAGCAGCCACTCTTACACCGTTTCTGTGCTCTCTACAGCAGCCCGTCGGCTGGAGGTTCCCTCAGGTGGGCAAGCATGGCTGCTGACGCCCTCAAATCATACTTAGCTTTTTTGTCCTTTCTGACGTGCTTCATGTGAGCCTCCTCCACCAGTGCCCACTCAAAAATATCCCTGAGCCAGTCTCCATATCTCTGGGCCTCTGCCACCAACTACTTGATAGCTATGCTGCGTTTTGTCAACAGCAGGCTGAGTAATATAAACTTCCTGCTAACTTTCCTCTTTTTAGGAGAGGGAAGTGGGCCCAGTAGGACCTGTTTAAGTGTGTGCTGGACCACCTAGCCAGTGGCTCTATTAAGTTGCTCTGCCAGAAGGGCACTAGAGGAGGATAATACCAGACTACGTGTAGGAAGTTCACCTCAGGTTCCCGATTTCAGGTGCTGAAAGCTGCACGGGTGCCTTATATAGTGTGCAACGTTTTCAGGGATAGGTAGGTCTGATATATGCAGTTGTATTGTATCAATTTAAACCAGGCATTTGTACTAACTGTCCTCATTCGTTCCCAGTCTCTAGCAGTCATGGTCTTTTCAAGTACTTCTTCCCATTTCACATGAATTCGGAGTGGCGTCACTTGGAGATCATCCCGCATTGCTCTGTAGACATTGGATATCAGTCATGGCTAGGAGTACAATCAGCATTTGGGAGTACCTTGGAGCCTCTGGGAAAGACAGCCAAAGTTTGCACCCGTGGCAGAGATCTTCGCATAGTGAAGGTATTGACCGGGCCCCAATGCAAAGGAGACGATGGCCTTCTCTCTCGTAACAAACTTGCTGTCAAGGTACAGGTCGCCCAGGGTCCCAACCCCCATCTTTCAATTTTTGTACTGACATAGCCCCAGCCATCTTGAGGAATGGCTGCAGGGACCACAATGGCATATCCGGCGCGTACGGGGCTTGATGTATCACTCTCATAACTAAGCAAACACAAGGAGATGATGGATGGAGTGCTGAAACTTTTCAGACACTCACCCCCAGTCACAGATCTGGGTTGAATCCATCATCATTCTTTAGCTCACTTCGCCACCTCAGTTCAGACCCAGCTATATGCAAATCAGTCTTGACCCTGTGCCTCATGGGAACAGTCCAGCCCGAACTGCCAAGCCAGGTCTTCCCTGAACCGGAAACAAGCATCCTGGGACCGGTTTCTGGGTAACACCCGTCATCAGCCAGGCTAGCTTGAATCCAGTGGCAAAGTGAGCAAGGGACCCACGTCTGGGCATACCCTGCCAACTTAGGGCAAACAAAAGCAAACACAAGGAGATGATGGACGGAGTGCTGAAACTTTTCAGACACTCACCCCCAGTCACAGATCTGGGTTGAATCCATCATCATTCTTTAGCTCACTTCGCCACCTCAGTTCAGACCCAGCTATATGCAAATCAGTCTTGACCCTGTGCCTCATGGGAACAGTCCAGCGCAAACTGCCAAGCCAGGTCTTCCCTGAACCGTAAACAAGCAACCATGGGACCGGTCCAAGGAAGACATGGCTTGGCAGTTCGGTCTGGACTGTTCCCATGAGGCACAGGGTCAAGACTGATTTGCATATAGCTGTGTCTGAACTGGTGTGGCAAAGTGAGCTAAAGAACGATGATGGATTCAACCCAGATCTGTGACTGGGGGTGAGTGTCTGAAAAGTTTCAGACCTTGTCCCCAGGGCTTCACTCTGGCGGGTGCTCAGGGAAATGGGAATGCCTTTGGGGATCTTGGAAATCCTAACCAGGTTACACAATGGAAATTATGCCCGGGTGAGATGGGGGAACCAGGGACAACACACTGAGCTTATCCAGATCCTGTGGGGAGTCCCCCAGGGATGTGTTTTGGCCCCAATCCTTTTTTCCCTGTACGTTAACCAGGTAGCTGATCTTTTATGCTCTCTACCAGCCGATGCACCATCTCTGGCGAACCATAACATTTCCACACTGCTATTCGCCGATGATACCCTATTGATTTCCAAAACACCCATGGGCCTCCAAAAACTTTTAAACCACTTCAAGGTCTTTTGCGAGGCGCGGGGCTTGGTTATGAACACCACCAAAACCAAGCTCATGATGCTGAACCCTCACAAGACCTTTAAGGGGAATTTGTTTTTGGACAATGTCCCGCTCGAGAGGGTTAGCTCGTTTGACTACTTGGGTATTAAACTATCTGAGGGAATGGCATGGAAGAATCACCTAGAGAAGGCCGCTCTGAAATTTACACAGCTTACTGGGGCTTTGAGGAGGGAGCATTGCTTATCGCACACCAAGCCTGTAGCTCCTGCTCTCAAACTGTACAGCTGTAAGGCTGTGAGCAGTGCCCTCTATGGAGCAGAGCTGTGGGGCACTGCAACTACAACTGAGCTCACAGCTGTGGAAAACAAGTTCCTTAGGCACCTGATATCCCTCCCCCCAAGTACGCCACTTTTCCCCCTTAAACTAGATTTAGGTATTAAGTCCATCAATGACCTAGCGAGGCTCCGCCCATTGCTGTTTTGGCATAGACTGGTCACTACTCCTGACCTGGCACCTTATGCTGCTGCCCTTCACAAGATCTCTAACTTGGACACCGCAAATAAAATTGGCTGGATCAAACAAGTAAATGCCCTTCGGTCCAACATTGGTTTGTCAAATCAGGCTATCGGCCATTCACCATCCTTCTCAAGAAGCCAGGTAAAACTCTTGTACTGGGCATGGGTCGATCAAAACAACCTACGAAAAAGCCAACTTGGCAGCCTAAGTGATGCTTTCACCGACCTGAAATCCATCTGCCAGTTAGAAAGCTACTTTGACATTATCAAGGTTCCAGCCGACAGGAAATTGTATACACAGTTTAGACACGGCAGCTTACCTATTAATACATTCACAAACTCCTGGCAGAATAACAAATCCCATCCTAAGGGCTGTCCCGCTTGTCTATGCGCACATGAATCAATAGGGCATGTCCTTTTCGCCTGTCCAGCATATGCGAAACCAAGGAGCAAGTGGCTAGCTCCCGTGTGTAGACAACTAGGGACCCGAAGCTCTAAAGAGGCCCTACGGATACTAAAATCAGATGCCAGACCCCTCTTTGCCTGTGCCACTGCGAAATTCCTAGGCCATTTTTGGGCGATCAGGAGGGCACAGCTAAAAGTATTGACTGGTTCTGCTAGACAAAACATAAATTGTATTGTCCAGACAACATCAGCCTAATTGTCAATGCTGTCATGTTATATTTTAAACATTGTTTTTATCTTTAATATTTTATGTATTTTATCTGAGTATTATTGATATAACATATGAGTTCTATTCTTGATTAAGTGACAACTGCTCCATATCGTCCAACGTGTGGGTCACAAACCCAGTAAATTGTTCGGCACAAGTTCTGTTATTGCACTAGCACTTTAGCCCTACAGTCTTGTGAGAGAGCCTCTAATCTTGAACTAAGGCGAACTCTAACTCTCATGCTATGTCCATGTTGTTTTTTTTATGTCAATTTGAGCACTTTTTATCTCTTGTTTGCACATTTGTTTTTTGAACGCTCTTTTTAGCTGTGTATGACACACCTTGTCTTGTATGGTTGTTTCTTTTATGGTTCCTGCAACCGAAATAAAGAATTTTGACTGACTGATAAGACTGTCTATTTCTGTAAAATAACACAGAGGAATCTCATAAAAAGTGTCCTGCAAGGTATACAGGCACGGGGAAGAAGGACATTTTTACTAGAGCAATTCTACCAATCAAGGACAGGGGGAGGCCCCTCCATAACTAGACCGAGGCCCGCAGCCCCTCCATCACTCTGCAGACATTAAGGTCCAAGAATTTCTGCTCTGCGTGGGCCACCTTGATCCCCAAGTATCTCACATTGTCGGCTTTCCAGGGGAGCCCTACGTCTGGTAGCCCTTCAGCCGGGATCCCTAGCACTGTCCGCAGTGTGAACAGATTAGATATTTTTCAATTGATTTAGAGTCCCGATACCTCCAACTCATGCATCACATTCAGGAGTATGGGTACAGAATACTCAGGTTGTCTCAAACAGACTAGGGCGTCGTCAGCATATGAGGAACCACATTGGAGGTCTTCCCCACTGTGATCCCCCACAGACCTAGCGCCCCTCGTAGCAAGTCCGCTACCGGTTCCATTGCCAGTGCAAACAGCAGTGGTGACAGTGGACACTCCTGCCGAGTGCCTCTGTACAACTGGAAACTGTCTGAGACCATCCTGCCCGTCTGCACTCTAGCGCTCAGGCTAGTGTAGAGTAGTTTAACCCACTGTTTATATTATCGTCCAAGCCCAACTTTTTCAAGCACCAACCAGAGGTAACCCCAGTCCACTGAGTCGAACACTTGTTCGATATCAAATAGGCATCCCCCTGCAGCTGTGGCGCATGATAACCATGTGAAAGTTGTCGTAGATTATAGAGCGTATTCCGCTTTAGAATAAACCCACTTCAGCCACACAAAATTTCTCACATTCATCCATAGGAGAGTGTTTCAAAGGTATTAGCATTCTGCTTAAAAAATCTGCAACTCTGTTTTTTATCTCGGCACGTACTGCAATTCATAGTTATAGTCCAGCAATTTTATAGAGAACTGAGCTAAATGGAAGAAGCATTATACAATCCATTTGTGGTATGAATTTACGTGAGGGGTTAATGATCACTCCTTAATGTAATAGGTGAACCCCAAATATATTGCTTAAAGAATTCTTGTTCCCAAACACAAGCAAGTGCTTCATGTTCTATTACGGCATATTTCTCCTCTGTGGGAGTTAGAGAGCGTGAGGCGAAAGTGACAACATTCTCTCGTCCTGATTTGTTGTTAATTTGTGTAAGGACTGCTCCTATACCCTTCCCACTTGCATCAGTAGTAACTATGCTTCTAAGTTTGGGGTCAAATGCACATAAGGGTGGAGCCTGACAAATATATTTTTGTATTTCCTGGAATGCATTTTAAGAGTTGCCTGATGTGATACATTTTATTCAAATAATTTCTCATGAATTTCGAGTAAAATTCAGCAAGACCCAAAAACGCCCCTAGGGCATCCTTACTCTTCGGAGGAGGAGCATTCACTATAGTATTCAACAATTCAGTTTTGGGTTTTATTCCTTCACTGCTTACCACATGGCCTAAGTATGTTACCTCCTTCTTTGAAAACTTGCATTTTCCATATTCAGCAGTAAGACCCTTCCCATTTATGATGCTCAAAACATGTTCAAGTTTCTGATCATGACCATTCTTGGTTTTTCCCATCACTAGTATGTCATCTTGATAAACAGATGACATTCTCCACCCCCTTAAATGATTTGAACGTTAACCTTTGGAACATCGCTGCTGCAAGCCCAAAAGGTACCCTGACAAATTGGAAACACCCAAATGGCGTTATGAAGGTAGTAAGTCTCCTAGTAGAAAGGTACAGTGGAACCTGGTGGTAGGCAGAGGTAAGGTCAATAGTTGTGAACCATTCAATACCATTGATTAAGTACAATAATTCATTTATTTTAGGTAGGAGAAACTGTTAAACCAAAATATTCCTATCAAAATTCCTTAAGTCCACGCATAATGGGATCTTACCATCAGCACGAAGTGCCACCATAAGTGGTACGACCCAATTAGAAGACTCTATCTGTTCAATGATCTTATTAGACTGTAGTTTTTGCAATTCCCTCAAGACTTCTTCCCTGATGGTCATGGGTATTTGTCTCGCCTTGTGAACGCATGGCACAGCATCATCCTTAAGGACTGTCTTGCATTGGAACCCTTGTAACTTCTCAATTATTCCTGAAAATACCTCAGGAAACCTTTCTATTAACTTTTCCTCTTCCTTATCTCTTAACACCAACACAAGCTCAGAGCTATTGGGAATTAATACTATATACAGCTCACCCTGATCTCTCTAACCCAACACAGATGGGGCTTCCCTGGATACATGCAATTTACACTCAGCTTGCCTCCCCTTTAAATCAAATAGTACCTTTCTGAATCCTAGAATGTCAATAGTTTCACTGGTTAAACCTTTGGGCAGTGTATTCGGAACCTCTAAATGCTCACCGATTTTCTTTTCTAACCTTTCTTCCCTTATCTTCTTATAATTATAGTATAGGGGGAGCCTGAATCAGCTACAATGGACATTTTCGCCCCCCACGCCCCCAGTGTAATATCACATGCAGGCTTCTTTCTTAATTCTCTAACTGATGTGCCATTATTAGAGTTGACATCGTAACCTATAACATTTAAATGATCATTCTCATCTAGGCTCATCACACACATATTCATCTCACAATCATCCGTACTATTGGATTCTGAATCTGGCTTTGAATCAAGGTCCTCATTAGGGCCCGGCGGAGTTCCGTGGAGTGACTGCAAAACTCTACAAAATTCCGCGGAGTTCAGCGGACTGGCGGAGTATTGCTCGGCCACCTCTAAACAATACAACTAATACAGCTGACGCGTTGCTGATTGGTTCAGAGCGAGCATCGCTCCAAAACCTTTGATCTTTAACTAAATAATTAATTTCTGTCATTGCTCCTTCAGGGCAACTGAAAGCAGTCCCATCAGAAGCTTTTGTGGCCTGGTAGTCCACCAAAGGGTCCGTCCTGCTTTTCCAATGGTCTCAAACTAGGGAACATGTTGCCTGGCACCCACTACATATAAGTAGCTCGAACAGACTGAAAATATGGAATGCCCCTGTGTCTATTCCCTAAGTAGCCACACAATTTTTCTTTAAGTGCAGCGACATAAACCTCCAATGTTCGAAGCATACATCTGGACGCCACACACCTCGCCCAACATGTCCCTTATAGAGCATCAGACATCTGACATCATTCCAACAGCGCAGTCTGAAAAGACGCCCAGGAACCCGATGCAAACCGAAGTGCTTCTCTGCCTCGTACAACAATTACCATCACCACCTGATCAACAAAGAAGAATCCGACAAACCCCTCCACCAACCAGTCCGCGGTCAATTCTGCACAACAAAAGGAAGCCCAGCAACATATACTTACCCTGGGTGTTGTTGGGTGGCTCAGGTGCTGCTTGGGTGCCCCAGGCTGCTGGGCTGGCAGGGAGGGGAGCAGATGCTGGAGTTCAGCCAGCACGCTGACCTACTGCTGCTCAGGTGGGGCAGACAGTGGTGGCAGAAGGAGTGTAAAGTTGTGGCAGTTTCCTACTACTGCCCTCAAAATTTCAGGAGTTCCTCTTGCTTTCCTCACGCTGACAATTTTACGAATGCGGTTTAGATGATGGTAAGCCTCAGAACATTGTACCAGGGTCGGTCGGCCGAGGCCCGTCACCAATTTGTAAAGATGAACACTCGGATGAGTTCCAAAAATGATCTATTCATCAAATTGACCCTGGCACAATACAGGTAGTGAGAGCCAGTAATATACGTCCGGCTCCAGTCTCTCTTCGATCCTTCCTCACCTCACATTCTATTACTTACATCATTGCAAGAACACCCAAGTATGGTAGTTCATAAGTCCTAACATGGAATGCTCTAACATGGAATGCAATTGCAATCTCAACAGAGACTCTAACCGTAGAGGTCTCATAGAGAAGTATATAGGAAGTAGTTCCTACATATGTAGGAACTTATGTTCCAGCCTACTATTAATAGATGGAGGAATACCCTAATAACAGTCAATAGCATAATCGAGTCGGAATAGGACAGACAGGATGAGAACTGAAGCTCTCAGATGTCTAGGATGAAGGGGAGGATTTTCTTCAAAATCTCATCTGATGATAACAAGACATGTTAATTAATCTGTGATTTGAGATTATTATTATTTGTTCGGCAGGAAACACATGATTTTAACCTTTTCTTCTGGGGTGGACATTTGACCTAGATGGGGTTGGGGGAGTACAATTTGAATGACTAGGGTGATGTCTGTCCTAGTATCAATACTTTCATTTTGAAGGCATGGAGCTTAATTTTTCTTCATAGTTCTTTTTGGGTTTCCAGATATTGACATTTCCAATTGCATATATCAACCATTGTCATCAACACAGTCGCTGCTTCTTGAGATGTACATATGAACTGTGATCTTACATTATCATGGAGCCACTTATCACAAAAATGGTACTATGATCATGTCTCATCGAACAAAGTTTTAAACAGTCTTAATGCAAACCCTGTACACCCAACGCCCCAACCCACTGTGCCTTCCATGCGTAGACTACCATTACTAAATTTCTGATTATATATTGGCCGCAATGGTGGTCCAAGCCATGAATACGGTAGGTAGTATTCCCCGTAGCTTCTCTGGCACATGATGTGCATGTGCCAGTCCCCCTCCCCCGAAATGAGATGAAAAAGTTTATACGTGCTATTTATCAGCAAGGCACTATTCCAATATGGCTGTGTATTGTGTTCAAGCTCAGTTTGGTCATGGGGGCATTTAGTCAGATTTGGCCTGCACTGCCAGGAGTAGTGTGTCCCAGCTCATGGTGACAGATCCCATCCTTGTCTGCTGATATGCAATCGTCATCACATGTATCTCTGCCGTGCTCCATCTGATTAAGTCTCATAGCCATTGTGTGATCAGTGGGGGCACCAATGCCTTTCAATGCTTAGAAATCACTCGTTTGCCGAGGAGCAGTGCCAGATCTATGAATTTTAAGGTGTGCTTGGCTGTATTCGGCCTCGAGAAGCACCCTAATAGGCACACTGTGGCTTATTGGGCAGCAGCCTGCCCATCAACTCAGTCAGTAATGTGAGGATACTGGTCCAATAGAGAACAATGTGTGGACAACCCCATACCATGTGGATAAAATCTGCTGTCTCAGTCGTGCATCTAGGTCATTTGGATGGGACCCCCGGGCATATGATAGGGAGACATGCAGGGGACAAATAAGTGCAGTGTCAGTAACTGAGTTGTTTGAATTTGAAGCGTAGGTTCCTTTTCACCATTTTAGTATATTCAAGTATTTTCCCCCATTCCTTGTCCGATAGCTCCAGTCCAATCATTTGCTCCCATTTGAGTTTCAAGGGTTCCAGAGACATTAAGAAGGTGGGGGCCAGGGCCTTTCGTTGTACCTCATGTGTCAGTAATACAATCAGCGCTTCCCAGTGCCGTGGTTCCACCGCGTCACCACCCCATATGCCTCGAAGCACCCCGTTGATTGATTCAAAGATCAGAAACTGCCCTCTGTGTAAGCCATAGTCATCTACCCACTCTTCAAATAAGAGTAGGTTAAAGTTAGTGTAGATGTTACCCAATGTGTCAATGCCCGCCTGTATCCATAGCTGCTGCACTTGGTGTCCCACTACTGCTGACAATCGTGGCACCTCCCATAGTGGTAAGTAGGGGGAGTATGGAGAGCTCCCTCCTAATTTCTTGATGTATTTGTCCCAGCAGGACTTAAAGACCATTACTGCTTTGGGGTAGCTGTGTCCCGGCTTAGTCCAATCATACAGGCATTGTAGAAGTTTCCTTTTGTCTAATAAAGTCTATAGGTCCTGTCGATCCGGGTCAGTTTCTATCGCTAACCATCTCACCATCCAAACTAATTGAGCAGCCATATAATAAACTGCTGGGTTCGGGGCTCCCATTCCACTTTTGTCCATAGGGCTCATGGCCTTGTCTAGTGTCAGCCACCTACGCCATGTCCCCCATATAAATTCTGAGAATAAAGATCATAGTTCTGGGAAGAATGTCTGCGGTAAAGTCAAGGGTGGGGCCATAAAAAAGTAAGGTAAGTGGGGGAGTGCTAGCCTTTTTATGACAGTCACTGACCCATCGGACAAAGCGGCAGCCGTTGACAGAATGGGAGGGCGCCATGTATCTCAGCGACACATTTGACGTGGTAATTGCCCTTCAGTTCCGAGCCGGTATGGTGTACCCGAATCCCCAGGTATTTGAAAGTGATGAGTTCCCAGTTTAGTGCCTCCCCTAAGTACGGAGATTCAGCGAGCAAAGACAATACTTCTCCCAGTTAACCTTTATTCCTGATATCTGTCCAAATTCAGTCAGTACTGGTGCAAGTAGTGGTCTCCAAGAAATATTAATGTGCAATCTGCCTACCATGCTGCAGTGTGGTGTTTGTCCATTAGTGAGATTCCCCAGTCAGATCCCCTTGTTTGCATTAAGCAGGCCAAATGCAAGGACAAACAGGAACGGGTACATGAGGTAACCTTGCCGGTTGCCCCGTTGCAGGTGCCATATATCTGAATAAATTCTGCCAGTACGCACACTGGCCAGAGGTTGGGCGTAGAGTAATCATATACATTTCAAGAAACCGTCCCTGATCCCCATCCTGGATAGCACTCGTAAGAGATATGGCCATAGTAGAGTATTGAAGCTCTTTTTGAAAACTAGCTGAAACACAGATGGTCTCCTCGGGGCATCAGTCATCCACTCCATTATGTGTAGCAGTTGATGAATATTGACGTGTGTATTTCGCCCCTGGATAAATCTGCATTGGTCCGTGTTAGACCTGTCATCCTTGGTGTGGTCTTTCCCCAGAACATTTGCCTTTTTCCTCCTGCTTTTGCCAATTCTTTTTGTTGACCTGTTGGTGCTAAAGTGCATCTGCTTCTACCCTAAACATGATGATATTGGTTTTTACCTGATTGCCATATTTGATGTATTCGTAAGTCCCTTGTAAAGTGGTATACCATATACCCAGGGCCTGTACCTCAAATGCTACTGATGGGCCAGCAGCACTAATTGTGCCACCCACACAAGTAGCCTTTCAAACATGTCTCAGGCCTGCCACTGCAGTGCCTGTGTGTGCAGTTTTCTGACACTTCAACTTGGCATTTAAAAATACTGGACAAGCCTTAAACTCCCCTTTTATTACATATGTCACCCCTATGGTAGGGCCTAAGAAACCATAAGGGCAGGGCGCTATCTAAGTAAAAGGTAGGACATGTACCTTTATGTTTTGCATGTCCTGGTAGTGACAAACAGCCTATTTCGCGTTTCACTACTGTAAGGCCTCCCCTCTCATAGGCCAGCTTTGGGAATTCCTTAATACACTTTTAAGCTGGAATTCCTGATCAGAAAGGAATAGCTTTTTCATGTTTCATATGTTTGGAATAGCTTGATAAATCCTCTTTACTGGTGAAGTTGGATTTAACATTACTATTTTCGAAATGCCACTTTAAAAAGTGGACATTTCTGTGCTCTTAGCTCCTTTGTGCCTTACAGCCTGTCTCCAATACACGTCTGAGTTGGGTGACAGCTACACTTTGTGCATTCCCTCTAGACAGCCACAAACATAGGAAGGTGAGGCTCATCTGCAATCTGGGCACTCATCTGCATTCATCTGTATTCTGATTGGTCCTTTTGGGCAGGAAGGAATGGGGGGGCTGACACACTTTAATAGGTAGTGTCCTGTCCACACGCAAAGCACTGATCTATCCCCCAGGGTTAGACTGGCAGAGAGGACTGGTTTGAAATGGATCCTTGCGCACTTCAGAGAATTGCCTTGAAGTCATCCCCTGCATAAAAGTCACTTTTGGGTATAAGTACTGGGTCAATGACCTCCTAAATTCAAACACTTCTGGATCATGAACTGAACCTCTGTCAGAAGGACTGCTGTGCTGCTTACAGGACTCAACTGGACTGTTTTTCTGGAAGGACTGCTTTCCTGCTTGTTGCCCTGCTGCCTGAATCTGCTGGAAGGAGAGCTGGAATCTGCCTTCCCTCCAAGTGATCTCCAAGGGCTTGCTGGCTTGCCTCCTGTTTTCATGCACACCAAAGACTTCCTGCAATTCGGCTGGTGCTGCTGGACTTTGCCCTGTGTGAGTCCTAACCTTGGCTGAGATGCCCTCTCCAGATCTGGGCCTTAGAAGTGGGTTCTTGCAGCTTTTTCCACATCAACATCGCTGTAGTGGTGACTTTGCGCTGATCGGAACCGACGCATTGCCTTGAACGATGAAGCAGTGGCCGCTCAGCAACTACGCGCAGCTCGACACTGACAGACAGAGCGGCTCCACATCGATGCAGCGTCTTCATCACAAAGGGGTTCAAGACAGTAGCTTCCATCGAGGGCTCAGATCGGCGCTGACGCTTACCTCCATCCATTGATCGGAGATGACGCGGCACCTCCTCGACTCCTCGCCTCGAGTCTTCGACATCGACGCTTTGCTCCATCCAAAGTACTTTGTCAGAGGGACCTGTCTGAGTCCTTTAGCCACCCTGCCCTTGATCACGGTCAGCCTGAACTTTGGATTTACCCCGGTCTAGTGCGACCTCAAGTAACCTTTTAGCGCTATTGACTTCTAAGCACTGTTTTTGCATTTATTCTTTAAAAATTCATATCTCGACATCTACTGATTGGATTTTGTGTTGTTTTGGTCTTATTTTGCTGACATAAAAAAATTCTATTTGTCTAAACCTGTTTGGAGTCTTTTCGTGGTGTATTCATTGTGTTACTGTGTGTATGTGTGTGTGTGTTGCACAAATACTTTACACATTGCCTCTTTAAAAAAGTCTGACTGCTCTGTGCCAAGCTACCAGAGGGTGAGCACAGATTATCTTTTATTGTGAATCTAGCTTGCCCTGACTAGAGTGGTGGCTCCTGCCTGGCCTGGGTGCATACCTCAGTCAACCAGGAATCCCATTTCTAACAGTCGGGCTGCACCAACTATGTTAAAAAAGGCATTAGTCTATTTGCGATTACCTTCCCCAAAATTTGGCATTCTGTGGTCAGTAGCAAGAGCAACCTATAGGAGCAGACATCTGAAGAGTTTCATCATGGCTTAGGTAATACCACAACTGTAGCCTCTCTCGTGGACTCAGGAAGCAGACCAGTGCATAGTTCTGCCACATACAGCTGATATAGTTTGGATGCCAGTTTGATTGGTAGATGGAGTAGAACTCCAGGGGTAACCCATCAACTCCCTGCATTTCCCCCTTGCTAATTGGTCTATGGCCACCAACACTTCCTCAAGTTCCAGGTCCGCCTCCAGAGCCCCAGCCTGTGCTGGCAAGAGACCCAGGAGCCAGACCTTAGAGAGAAAACGGGAGATGTGAGCACTTTGCGTGGTCCCTGTGGAGGTGTATAAAGTTTTGTAGTAGTCAACAAATGCACTATTGATGTCCGACTGTGTCATGACAATTTGGCTTGTATGGAATTGAATGGCCTCTATGCATTGTAATGGTGTCTCTGGCCTCAGAAGCTATGCCAATAGGCGGCCCGTATGGTCTCCTTCACCATGCTGCTGCGCAAGGTATTGTTTGTAGTGCAAGCAGCGCAAGCTTTCTATCAAGACATGATATGTTTTTGTCAGTTCTAACAGACGTGGTCTATCCTGTAGGTTTGCGACTGTTGCCATTTCAAAGGTCTCTATGTTGTTGTTCTATATCTAGTATTTCACTCAGAAATGTTTGCTTAACCCCATGAAAGGTCTTGATGCACATCACTCCTATGACGAATTTGAAGGCATCCCATTCTATTGTACGGCAAGAGGCAGTACCCTCATTCTTTGTCAAATAATTGTCAATCTCCTCTCCTATGGTTGCCTGAAAGGAGGGGTCTAACAGTGCATCTGGTTGTAGTCGATATGTGGATATGACCGTCACCGGTCGTCTGAACACCAGTGTTACAAGGAGGGGGTTGTCGTCTGATTTAGTGTGGCAGAGGTATACAGTGTTATATGTGCGCTGAATCAGAGCAGGGGATCCTAGTATCCTATCTGGGCGTGTATGGAGGGTGTGTACAGTCAAGTAATAGGTGTATTCTTGAGTCACAGGGTGTATTTCATGCCACAAGTCTGCCATGTCCCAGCGTGTGACCCATTGGCTAAAGCCTCGGGTCAGTGGTATGCTGTGGGTGGGAGGCAACAAGCTGTCCAGGGCACAATCAAGTACCAGGTCATAATCACCTGGCCAAATTCTATGTGTGTTTATGGTTCTATTAAGATGGGGGATAGGGTGTCTAGGAACTGCTGTAATGGGCACGTATATGCTAGCTAACAAGAGGTTAATCCAGTTGAGTGTCCCCTCCAATAGCATAAACCTGCCCTCCGTGTCCACCACTTCTCGGTGTTTTGTGCAGGGTACCCCCGGTGTCACCCATATCAACATACCTCTCACATACACGGAGTACGTTGTCCCATGTATGTGCCCTCTCCAGCTTTTCGCTAGTTTCTGCAGTTCCACTGCTGTCATATGTGTTTACTGCAAAAGAGCGATATGGGTGTGATGACACCTCAGGAAGGCATAGACCCTATGGCATTTCGCTGGGAAACCAAACCCCCTCACATTCCACGTGACAACGTTATATTTGCGGGCCATTGCTGGAGATCATTGGGGGGACGGGGGAACTTACTTCATGTTAACCGTCTGCTATTTGTTGGTGGTTTGGGCTGTTTAGAAAGTATTGATCGTGGTGTACACTTCAATCAGGGCTTAAGGAGGGTGTTAGCATGTGGGTGTGGGTGTGTACCCCAGTCCAAGGCAAACGCGCTTTGACCATTTGATAACAAAACAAACAACACAAAAATAAATGCAACTGAGATATAATGTGGGTCTGCATGCGTAGTGGTAGTTCAATGTTGGGGAGGCTCCCGATAGTGTTCACCATGACGCTCACCACCATCTACACTATGTCCAAGTCTGCAGATCAGCACCCTAGTAAAAAGCAAATTGTGGAGAATGGAACTGGGAGTTCAGTCCCCGTGGGCCATCAAGCTGTCTGCTGAGCGGAGGGTGACCAGGGGATCTCTAGTCAGTGAGCCTCAGTTAATCGAGAATGATGTTTTGGTGACACCCTCTACATTCCTGGATCTCAGGGGATGCCGATCTCCCTCTTCAAATGGATATCTGCGATCATAGACTTTCTTTCCACCATTGCATGTGAACTCGAGGGGGCTCCAGAGTGCGTTCTCCATTGGTGTTGTTTAGGCCCTATTGTTATAGTGCGGAGCCGAGAGACATCATGTCTCTCTGTCTCAAACCAAGACCATACCTCATCTGGCGTGGTAAAGAAATATGACTTATTGTTCAATGTGACTTACAACTTTGCAAGATAAAGTAAGCCATAGGTGATCCCAAGGTCATTAGCGCCCTCTTGGCCATCAAGAAACCCTGACGTTATTTCTGCACTGTGGCCGTATAGACTTGGAAAATGAGCACCTTCTGGCTCAACAGATCTAATGGGCCATAGGCACAGGTCCTTTACAGGTATCATCCTGATCTCTATAATTCAGTATCCCGATCACCATTGGCCTCAGTGGTGTACCTGGGGGGTGGAAGTCCGGCCTGCACTCTATGCACCCATTCTATGGTGAAGAACTTAGACTGAGAGTTGATTAGCACAATGTGGATAATTAATTTTTCTAAATTGGTTTGGAGTTTTTCTTGTGTTGTGTTTTCACTTTATTACTGTTTGTGTGCTGCATAAGTACTTTACACATTGCCTCTAATTTAAGCCTCGCTGCTTGTGTTCCAAGCTACCCTGGGTTAAGCACAGGTTAATTTAGTGACTTTTTGTGGTTCACCCTGCAAGGGATTATGGCTGTTGCTTGACCAGAGCTCACACCCCAATCAACCAACAACCCAGTTTCTCACAGGACTGCTTTGTGCACCATTTTGCTCATGATGGTAACCTCGCCTTGGGTCAGGGAGCCGCGTCCGCCTCCACGTGGTCTCTATGCCGGCTTACAGTTACAATATTTTTCTGTGGCCCCAAGCAGGCATCGGCACATCGAACCAGGGGCACCCACATTCAGCCCACACCCACTCACCGCTCCCTGCAACAAGTCCATCCGTAGGACCCCAGTCCGCAGCCCAGTTGTCTCCAGGAGCCATTCCATTCCCAGTTCATCCAGGGCCCTTCACTATTATTACTGGGGGGAAGGGGCCTATTAACGTTGTCCACCGAGTTGGTACCCCCTTCAGGCCCGGTGCAGCAGATACCCACTGTCTCTTCATCCTAGGCGGGGGGCAGGTAAGTGGAAGCCAGGGGATCTCAGCCGTCGGGGAGGAAACACAGCCACTGCACCACCCTTCTCCATAGTCCAGCAGCCCAGGGCCTCCCATTGGCCTGTCTCCTGCTGCTCTGGTAAAGCTTGTGGGTGCAGCACTGGGCAATATGCTCCTTCGGGTGGCCCACCCCCCGCCGCTGCAATGAATCCTGTGGGCGGCTACCCCCATCTGCACTGTGTGGGGTGCCTCACTCCCTCAGTTGGGCTGACTGCGATCTGTGTATCACAGTGGAGTGGAGTGTGCCCTATTCAGCTCTTGCTCTGCCACTGGTGCTGACAGGCGGTCCCTGACCTGCCTCACAGCCGCCAGGCCACACTGCTCCTCCGGGCCTACTCTGCAGCCATGCGCAACACCGCACCGCCTTTAAGGCCGCCCCGATGGGTCCGATACCGGGTGGGGGATATATGCACTTGTGTAGAGGTGTCAATGGCAGGTCTTGGTGGTGATATAACACCAGGATAATTTTGATAGGTTGGGAACTCCGATTTTATGCATCCCCATCTTGCCTGGCGAGACCATGCCCCCCCACCCCCAAGGCATTGAGCTTGATTGAGTTTGAATTCATCTAAAACAGCAGATAAACATTCATTTGTCTAACCCTGGACGTACCCAACTAATTTATTAAATCTCTGATTAATCTAGATGTTATCTGCATAGGACATCACCTTAAATACCTATACTTTTTTAATCCTGGTAAGAGGACAGAGATAAATATTAAACAAAATGTGAGAAAAAGAGGAGCTCTGTAGGTCTCCAGACCTAACATCCGAGATCGTTCACCAAAATGAGAAACAATTATATATTGTCATTTTTTCAGACAGGAAGGATATCAACCACTGCCTGGACTTTTCCTGGAATCCAGCTCTTTCAGTTCACTGGTTCAAGCTTAAAATTCAAAACGTGCCACATCTCATGATGGAGTCACCAGGCATTAGAGAGAAATCTTTACTCAGAGAATCACAGCCATGCCTGGTACTCTGCTCAGTTCTCTGAAATATTACAGAAAGAATGACAATAATGCAAGGATAATATTGAATATACAATAGGCACATTTCCCACTGAGCTTCTACTTACTTCTCTATAAGATCATGGAAGTAGGTTTGGATGTATTTCCCTTCTGTATAAAAATGTAAATAAATATGATGGCACTCTAGGCATGGTCATTGCTTAACCATCATGCTGGCCAGACATACATCCTTCTATTTAATCCTTCTCTCTTTTGACAGCCAGAGGAGCATACAGTATTGAAATCTCCTCTACCATATGAATGTTAAAGTGGTGGATTTAAGGCCTGATGTACCCATTAATTGTTGCAGAAAATCTGGTCACAATTTGCAACTGGTATTTTTGTGGCTAGTAAAGAATTTAGGGAACCAACTTAAACAGTAACAGATCTGTTCACTGAATTTCAATTAGAAGTGGGTCATAATCCAAGCTACCTCATGAATATTAATTAGGCAGGTTGCAAATTGGTAGTCGCTCTGATTGTAGGCCATCAAAGGGTTGTTGGCCCGCTGGAGAGAGCTCACCACCATGTCTGTGATCACCTTTCAATAAAACAAACTATTTGGAAGTGGCACCTACAACAATCCCTTTCCAAATACGAAATTGGTATGTGGTCACAATCACATTCAAGGAGTTGATAAAAGTTTACTAATTCCTAAAAATGCATTTTCCATTACCATTCACATCTAATTAAAGCTCTTGCACTTTAAACCATGTTCCATTTTAGTAGCTCTTCTTTGAGAGGGACAGCTAGAGCGAAAAAGAGAGAGAGAGAGAGAGAGAGAGAGAGAGGAGAGAGATAAAAAGAGAGGGACAGGGTGTATGAACACCAATTGTTGCCTCTTTGCATGAGGAGGGAATAATGTTTTTTCCATATTTAGATGATTGGCTAATTTCTGAATCTTCTCTCCATAAGAGAATCAAGGACATACAAGTGTGCAAGGTACTGCAAAGCTTTGATTGAACTCTGAACTGGATAAAAGCCAAACCTGCAGCCATCTCAGGACTTTCAGTTCACAGGGACCATATTCCAGTTTTTGGAGCCCATTTAGATATCGGCGAGAGGCCAGTTTTTTCTGCCTGGTTGACAAAGTAAAATACTCTGTCGCCCTGATGGAGATGCCGCCCAACGAATTTAGAAATGAACGGCAAGCTGACAGTCATTCCAAAAGCATTGGCAGGAACCGCCATCACGGCAGTTACTGTCAATGCTTTTTGCAGTTTGGTGCAGAGCTCCATCAACATGACGGAGCCTTCCACCAAATTGTTTTCCGTTTAAGTTTCAAAAAGAATTTCCCAAAGCAGGATTTTCTCTATGAAAATAAAAAAAGATAATACCCTCTCTCCATAAGAGTCGTTTCCCATGACGAGGGGGGTGTTTTTTCTTTTTTACTGCCCCTTACCTCCAGGGTTTGTCTGATGGTACCGGACAGTAAAAAACAGCGATATGCCCGCCATCCTAATTGTGTGGATGGATATATTGCCAGTTCTCCGACGGCTCTTACTCAGTTGGCGGGTCAGAGAAGTCTGGCTACAGTGGCCAAACCTATGGTCCGCCCTCATTTAAATTGTTCCTCTTCGTCTTTCTCCCAAGTCTGGCGTTAATTTGTTGCTACGGAGCACATGCTGCGATTAGCCTGGAGTTTGGCTGATACTGAAGCATGACTTTGTCAGCTTGGGATGTGCTTGATGATGTGTACTCTGATGCCTATGTTATTAGTGTGGTCTGCCCTCGACCAAGGGATGGACCGTCCTTATCAACCATTCATTTTTGGCCATTAAATTGCTTCAAAGACTTACACTGAAAAGTCTCTCTTAATGACATTGTGCAGTCCTGCATAACTCCTGCATGTGGAGAGGGAAGTATAGAAGGTAAGGAGGGGCAATTTTACATGTGTGATCCCTATAGCAAATGGCTTGACTCCTGTAATTTGGCAGAGCTTTCTCTGTTGTCCTCCCAGCAATAGTTGGGGGAGTCATTGTATTAATTTCTTAGGAGTTCTATTTTGTTCATTTCTTTTTGAGAAATGTGCTTTCAGAGTCAGTTGTGCTGCATAGCAAACCTGTTGTGCAGTCCCAGTGGAGAATTTCCTTCCATCTCGGAATGATGCTTGTTGTTTTGCAACATCCATGTTGAGAACCAAAGATGTTGGGTTATTTGGGTTTAGTGTGCCGTTGAATGTGAGGGCCTCACCAATCCTTGCTTTAGGCGTTCCAGAATCACTACTTAGTGCATAGTATTAAGGTCATCTCTTGGAAGAGGCCTGGGTGCACAGTTTTTAGAAGTGTCAGTCTCTGCTATCAGGAATCTTGTTTGTTAGATGAAAAATATTTCAGGTGGAGGCAGATTTGGCAGACTTTCTTAAGCCCCAGACACCCAGTTGTGTCCTGACTGGAAAAGTAGAGGAGCGCCTCTGTAGTATGAGCTGAAAGTGTCAGGACTTCATGCTTCATTTTAAACTGTGTGCTCCCCTGCTCTCATAGCACAGTGAGGGCCAGCTTGCTACTAGTTTCACTTCCATCTTTCCTCTGTGAATGGAATCGCTTTTGGTTAAAAGATGAAATTTTGCCTCTTCCCATCCCCGACTTCCTGTTATGGGAGCACAGTTCACCAGTCAGCGTTTACACATTCTGGAGACATGTAGAAATTTGTATAAAGACCTATGAAAATAAACTGTACTTTCAGTTTCCTGGGAGATGTCTTATCATGGGACCTATCCTTAACTTTTTTTTTCTTCATTTCATTGGTTTTTCTTCTCCCCTTCCAAATAAACTAATCTTTAAAATAAAAATAAATTAATTTAAAAAAAAACAACATTGAGTGCCGTTTATATTTAATCAGTGGTGCCCATCAGAAAAATATTTCAAAGCAATGCTTCAAGTAACTCAAAATGTCAGAGATCGGATGGCTTGGTGAAAAATAGACTAGAACATTCTGTCAGGTGTTCTGCTAGGTCCTTTAGTAATAACAAAAGCAAGCTTGCTGGGATGGGAGGCAGTTGTAAATAGCCACTCAATTCAGGAAACATGGTCACCAGAAGAAACGCATCAGTCATTCAACTGGAGAGATGGGATCCGAATCCAAAACTCTTCAGGAGTATGCTAAAATAATACCAGGGCAGGCAGTACTGATAAAGACAGACGATCAGGAGCTCACCTACCTTGGCCTGGACCTACCAACTGTTACCAACTATGGGTGGAGAAGAATATGATTTTCCTAAAAGCAATGTACAGTCCAGG
The DNA here is from genome assembly GCA_963921515.1 of Calotriton arnoldi. Classification (NCBI taxonomy): domain Eukaryota; kingdom Metazoa; phylum Chordata; class Amphibia; order Caudata; family Salamandridae; genus Calotriton; species Calotriton arnoldi. The sequence continues at coordinate 59,531 of CAWUFW010002734.1, read as the reverse complement.
GAATATGAATCAAAATGCAGATCGACTAAGTCAAGTTTTTAACTCATTGAATTTCAGACTACATCTGAAAGTATTCAAATTACATTTCACATATGTGGTTGTCCAATAATGGATTTGTTTGCTTGCAAAGATGACATACTATTTTCTCTGCTGTGATGTCGTTACACCAAGGGGAAGGAGTATGGGTAACAGATGCTCTGTCAGTCAAAAGGCCACGAGAACTATGGCACACTTTTCCTCCATTTCTCCTCCTCCTGAGGGTACTCATGAAGATTCACTAGCAATCCTGGTAGCCCACAATGACCAAGAATGCATTGATTTCCTCTTCTCCTGTTAATGCCATTTTATTGCCACTATTGTTCCACATCTATAGGCAACTTCTTGTTTACAATCATCATCAAGTTTCACCAAGTTTCTACATGTATGCAAATGATACTCATATCATCTTCAGCTTAAACCAAATATGCATGCAAGCATCAGAAAACCTGGCATGTTAATTGTTATCAGAGACAGCCATCAGGAACTGGATGGCAGAGATGTTTGTGAAAACTACATCCTGCCAAAACCGATATCCTGAGCATCTCCTGCGTCAACATAGCCTGTCTGACAACTGTGGGCCAATGTCCCTTACCAGCCAAGGGTTCACTGACAAAATATTGACACCCAAAATATCCCCATACCAAAATATCGATGTCAAAAGTATCATCATCCTATACTTATAAAGCTAAGTACAAAAATATTGGTCATTAATATAGTTGTAAAAAATATCGTTTTTTGAATATATATAAAACAAAAGAAATATTAAATATATTAAATAGTAACATTAATTTTAAAAAGTATGAAACAGATTTAATATACATCTTAACAAAAATAACAAATAAACGTATTTAAAAAAAGTTAAGCACACATATATAATAATTAATGTCCGTAGATACTCTCCTTACATTGCATGAGTTGGAAGGGGGTGGTACTGAGAATAGTGCCAGTATATATACTGTGCTTGACAATTTTGATATCACATATGACAAACCTGCTGTCACTGGTTTCAAACCACGATCCACTTTTGTTCCAAACATGCCACACAAAACGTTCCAAGAGAATGTGACAAACCAACTCACCAGATTCAGGCACAAAAATTGGTTCAAACAAACTAAGGGCATGTAACACAATCTATCTATCAACCAAAAAAAGCCATAAAATCCCTTGGGGAGGACACCAGTATCATCATACGCCCAGCTGATAAGGGAGGCAATATTGTTATACTCAGCAGAGAGATGTATACAAACGAGGCACTCAGACAACTCACTGACCCCTCCTTCTACACCCACACCAGTAAGGAGGAATACACTAAGGGCCCGATTACGATGCGGTTAGGAAGGCCTCCTAACGGCATTTGCTCTGTCTGAATCGGATCGGGAATATGTCTTTCCAACCGAATTGGTAAGGTTTACGACCGACCGATTACGGTGCGAGTTAGGTGTTAGGAATATCCCAATCCAAACATGACGGCATTTGGAATGACTGAGCCGTATGGAGCAGAATCGTATGTCTCTACGGGCCGTGTTTCCGAACAACCAATTACGATGCTGGATTCAGACAGCCTTTCCGAATCAGCAGTCGGAATCAGACTTTGGGGGCCCGTAGCGGGCCCACCTGCACCTGGAGCCTTCCCAATTGGGCCCGTGGGGGTACCCATGGGTCCCCCCTTACCAGTCATGCACAGTGTGGCAGGCACCAGGGGGTGCCCGCCACAGGGTGCCCGATTTTCCCCAGCCACCCCTTTCTTCAATGGGAGCCTATGCATTCGGTCGGAACATAGGCTCCCATTGAAGTCAATGGGAGTCCGACCCAATCGTATCTGGAAGCATCCGGATGCATCGTAATCGGTCGGTCGGACTCTCCCGATCCGAGTCAGTTGGAAACCATTCCCAAACCGATTCGGTGGGAATGTTTTGCTAACCGCATCATAATGAGGCCCTTAGAGTGTAACCACCATGTGGGACATGTTCACGGACTGGAAAGACAGAGGCCTACTTGAGTGGGAAAAGCTACTCGTACTATATCTCCTCCCCAAAATTCACAAGGAAAGCCGCAATCCCCCGGGTAGACCGATTGTTTCCTCAAGGGGCAGTTCTCTTGAGAACATATCGAGGTATGTTGATCACTTTCTTCGGGATCAGGTCATTTTAATACCCTCATATGTGCGAGACACCAAGAATTTCCTTACCAAGATCAATGGCATCCAATGGCAGAGCGAGTATTTGCTGCTTACCATGGACGTCAATTCTCTGTATACCATTATTGATCACAAACAGGGTATAGCTGCCTGTGCCAAGTACCTTTCTAAAAGGCCTGTAAGGTAAATGGAACACACAAACATGATACTAGAGATGATCAGTTATTGTTTAAACAACAATATATTTATGTTTGATGGCAGCCTGCACAGACAGACCCTCGGGCCCCTATGGGAACTTGTTTCGCTCCCAGTTTTGCGAACTTGTTCCTAGGAGCATGGGAGGAGGAAATACGCAGAGACATGAACCTTGCCAGTGATTTCAACCAGGTGGTTCTTTGGCTATGTTTCATCGACGACCCGTTTGTAATCTGGAGTGGCACAGAGATAGAAGCAATTGACTTGGTCAAGAAACTTAACTGCAATAACCACAATCTCATATTCACTAGTAATCTGAGTAGACAATCGGTTGATTTCTTGGACGTCAAGGTAGAAATCATTAACAACGAAATACACACTTGTTTGTTCAGGAAAGCCACAGCCGGTAATAGTCTACTGCATGCCATGAGCAGCCACCCAGACGATCTCAAATGGAGCATCCCTTACAGGGAATGCTTGAGAGCACGGCACAATTACAGCACTGATGCGTCCTTCACGGAGGAATTATCCACCATGTTATCCAGATTTACAGAACAAGGCTATCCCGGGTGGGTCCTCAAACAGGCTGTTGAAAAGGTCAATAAGATCAGTAGGATTACCACCCTACTTGAAAACCCCAGGGAGACAACCATGAAAGAGGGGGACGACACCACCAGGGTCATACTCACCTATAATGGCAATTTGCATGACATACAAAAAATCCTAGTCAAGAACTGGGATATTCTGGCCAATGATCCCATCATAGGCAACTCCCTGCCTGACAGACCCAGAATCAGCAACAAGAAGGGACGCAACTTCAGGGACATATTAGTACGAAGTGACATCATGCCCAGGGAGCAGACCAAAGGACTTAATTTATAGGGATTCTTTCCATGCGGCCTCTGCAAGGCGTGCCGCAGTAGCCACATGAAAAGGAATACTCTAGTCCAGGAACAAACACCAAAAGGACAATACAACAATTTCTAACATGCAGTTCATCTTTTGTGATATATATCCTCGAATGTCCCTGTAACCTCAGATATGTAGGGAGTACCACACACATGGCAAAGAAGAGGGTTCTGGAACACATGAGGGCCATTACCAACAGAGACCAACTTTACCCTATAGTACAACACTTCGAGACACATCACTTCTCAGACTGTTCCAAACTTACATACTATGTGATTGAACAGATTTTTCCTGATGCAAGAGGTGGTAATAGGGTACGTAAACTAAGGCAGAGAGAATCTATATACATCATCGACCTGGGCACAATATATCTAGGGGACATAATATCAATGAGGAAATGGGCATACATTTACACGAGGATTGAGTAAGGGTGTCCATCTGAGGTTTTAACATGCATGTGTAGTATTTTATCCGTTTTATCTATCTCAACAGTTTCTTTCTACCGTGCATTTTCCTTTGTACTGTCTTTTCAGGATTTAGTACAGATTCTGTTGTCATTTCACTAATGACATTGTTCTTGTCTATCTTTGCAGGAGAAAAGGAAGGGACCCTACGGATTCCACCGTTTATCTCTCAATGGGCTCCCTACACTTTTCTTCATGAGGCATCCATCTGGTGCCACACGTGTCACAGATAAGAGTTTTTCATTATCTTAGAGCACTCATAACCGCATCTGTGCCCATTTACGTCTGTACCCCTTCCACAATGGGGTTTTACTCCTACGAACAGTGCAGTTTCCCATCAACATAAACAACCCAGTTAGCCCCGCTTACACTATGACACCATGTCATTACTAACCGTCGGGGTCTGATTGGCGGTTCTGGGTAGCATTGGGACATACATACACAGCGCAGCGCGCCATCACGGAGCATCCACCGGACAGGTGTTTTCTATGCTTTGCACTTCCTTACTATTCGTGACAGTACAAATTTTTAGTATTTTGACCAACACTTGAAATATGTTGCACCATACACCAGATCTACATTGTGGGACTCGTAACTGGTGCACACGGTATTGTACCAGATGTATATATATATATATATATATATATATATATATATATATATATATATATATATTCACTGAAAAAACCATAGGTTTCAGACATGTTATAGTTAGAAATTAGCATTTAAAAAGCCTTTGAAATTCACTGAAAAAACCATAGGTTTCAGGCATGTTATAGTTAGAAATTAGCATTTAAAAAACCTTTGAAATTCACTGAAAAAACCATAGGTTTTAGGGACAGTTGTAGTTACTTGGACATTGCACTCGTACAAAACCCGTGAAATTCCCCCATTATAGTTAGTTCAGCTAACTATAACTTGCGCCCGCAATGCACTGCTGATGACGTCACATATTACATCACTCATGACATGGTCAGTGACATCACTGATGACATCACTGATGACATCTCAAATGACATCACTGATGACATCACTGATGACATCATCCAGTGACTGTGTGTTTCTGTAAAGTTTAAATATGTTTAATATATATAGGGAAAGGCGTATTGAAGAGTGAGTGGGTGTATAAGTGTCTGAATGGATGATTTAGTAGGTGCGTGACTAACTGTATAAGTGAGTGATTAAACTTATCTTACTGAATGCATGGGTTAGTGACTAAACTGGGTGAATGTCTGTATCCGTCTGTCTGTTGCTGTGTAAGTGGCTGCATGGGTTTGTGAATAGCTACATGAGTGTCTATATGAGTTATTGATTGGTTGTCTGAGTATCTGTATGGGTGCCTGAGTGTTTGTGTGGGTGGGGTGTGTGCGACTCTGTACATAGATGTGTGAGTGGGTGATTCACTGGGTGCATGATTTGAAGAGTGCGTCTGTGATGGACTGCTTGGGTGGGTGAGTGTGTGTATGGGTGTGTTAGTGAGTGAATGTATATCTCAGTGGTACATGTGCGAGTAACTACATATGTAAAAGGAAGTATATATATGTGTTAGAGTATTTAAAAGGCTATACGTGAGAGTGTGTGATTGTGAGAGTGGCTGTATGGATGCGTGTGTGCTTGTATCAGTTATTGTATAAGAGCGTAAGAATGTGCTAGTATTTGTATGAGTAAGTGAGCTGGTGTGTGTATAACTGTATAGGTGAGTAAATGGGTGTGTGATTAAATTTTTGCATGACTGACTAGGTGTGTGAGTACCTCTATGGATGAGTGGCGGTGTGTCAGTGTTTATATAGGTGTATGAGTGCATATGATAGTCCTGTACTGAGTGACCGTAAGTATGAGTGACTGTACGGGTGAGTGAGTGGATGTGTGTGTAGACCTAAGAATCAGTGAGTGGGTATGTAGTTATTGGTGTTGGAGTGTCTTTGTTTTTGAGAATGGCAGTCTGTAATTTAGAGTGGGTGTATCAAAAGTTATATTAGGGTGTGAGAAGATGCATGAAATTATCACATGGTTGATGTCATCAGTGATGTCATTTGAGATGTCATCAGTGATGTCATCAGTGATGTCACTGACCATGTCATGAGTGATGTAATATGTGACGTCATCAGCAGTGCATTGCGGGCGCGAGTTATAGTTAGCTGAACTAACTATAACGGGGGAATTTCACGGGTTTTGTACGAGTGCAATGTCCAAGTAACTACAACTGTCCCTAAAACCTATGGTTTTTTCAGTGAATTTCAAAGGTTTTTTAAATGCTAATTTCTAACTATAACATGCCTGAAACCTATGGTTTTTTCAGTGAATTTCAAAGGTTTTTTAAATGCTAATTTCTAACTATAACATGTCTGAAACCTATGGTTTTTTCAGTGAATTTCAAAGGTTTTTTAAATGCTAATTCCTAACTATAACATGTCTGAAACCTATGGTTTTTTTCAGTGAATTTCAAAGGTTTTGTAAATGCCAATTTTTAAATGTATTAATTGTTATTTTTATTTTTTTCATACTGATTTACTACATTTTTTAAACTATTTATTTTTAGATATTTTATTTTTTAAATTACATTGTAATTACATTATACATTACATTACAAAATATACTTTCTCAGAATGAATTAATTTACTTTAAATACTTTGCAAATAGGCAATAGACTTTTAAGTACAGTAGTTACAGTTGTTGCAATGGGCAACACAATTTCAAACACAATGCAACATTGAGCTCAATGTGAATTTCTAGCTAAATGCAATTAGTTACTTTATGGATTACTTTTCTAACCACAGGACTGGATCCTAGATTCAGTCCTGGGACATCTCCTGTAAACAGTTGAGTAAAAGCGTTTTGGTTACAGTAGTGATTTTTAAGGAATATTATTGTATTTTAAAAGTTGACACTTAGAAACTTTTTCACATAGAATCACCAATGTTATCCTATGGGAGGAAATTCACTTAGCAGGTAAGTAGTGTTATCGTGACTTTTTCTCACTCAGTGGTGGATCCTGGATCCAGCACTGGTGCATCTCCTGTAAACAGTTGAAAGAATGCGTTTAAGTCATACAGGCGATTTTTAAGGAATATTTGTAGTTTGTGAAAATCGACACTTTGAAACTTTTCTGCTGAAAACCAGACAATGGATTCCTATGGAAGGAAATACAAGTTACTGGTAAGTACGGTTAAAATTACTTTTCAGGGTCAGTGCTGGGCTAAAAGATGCAGCACTGGGTTCTCTCCTGATAACAGGTGAGTAAATCGGAATTCGTATTTCGGCTGATTTTAGAGGAATATTTGTATGTTTCAAAAATCGACACTTAGAAACTTTTTCAGCAAAAAGCAGGCAATGATATCCTATGGAAGGAAATTCAAGTTACTGGTAAGTACGGTTAAAATTACTTTTCAGGATCAGTACTGGGCTGAAAGATGCAGCACTGAGGTCTCTCCTGATAACAGGTGAGTAAATCGGAATTCGTATTTCGGCTGATTTTAGAGGAATATTTGTATGTTTCAAAAATCGACACTTAGAAATGTTTTCAGCAAAAAGCAGGCAATGATATCCTATGGAAGGAAATTCAAGTTACTGGTAAGTATGGTTAAAATTACTTTTCAGGATCAGTACTGGACTGAAAGATGCAGCACTGAGGTCTCTCCTGATAACAGGTGAGTAAATCGGAATTCGTATTTTGGCTGATTTTAGAGGAATATTTGTATGTTTCAAAAATCGACACTTAGAAACTTTTTCAGCAAAAAGCAGGCAATGATATCCTATGGAAGGAAATTCAAGTTACTGGTAAGTACGGTTAAAATTACTTTTCAGGATCAGTACTGGACTGAAAGATGCAGCACTGAGGTCTCTCCTGATAACAGGTGAGTAAATCGGAATTCGTATTTTGGCTGATTTTAGAGGAATATTTGTATGTTTCAAAAATCGACACTTAGAAACTTTTTCAGCAAAAAGCAGGCAATGATATCCTATGGTTGGAAATTCAAGTTTCTGGTAAGTACGGTTAAAATTACTTTTCAGGATCAGTACTGGGCTGAAAGATGCAGCACTGAGGTCTCTCCTGATAACAGGTGAATAAATCGGAATTCGTATTTCGGCTGATTTTAGCGGAATATTTGCACAAGGGTGAAGGGCGGGGGCGGGGCCTGAGGTGACATCTGTGCAAACGCGCCCGTGGCGCGTTTTAAGTTGGGGGATTAAGTCCCCTTTAATCATGAGGGTCCCTGGGGGCCAACTAGCCCACCAGGAACCTCCAGTATGCGCCAGGGGCTGCGTTGCAGAGACGTGTACAGAGGCCACACCCCTTTTACACCTCTCTGCAAGGCAGCTCTGTGGCGCTTTTTGGAAGTACATGGTGGGCTAGTTGGACTCCAGGGACCCTCAGGATTCAAGGGGACTTAATCCCCCATCTTAAAACACGCCACGGGGCCTGTTTGCACACATGTCACCTGAAGCCCCGCCCCTCCCTTCACCACTGTGCAAACGCGCCCGTGGCGCGTTTTAAGTCGGGGGATTAACTCCCCTTGAATCCTGAGGGTCCCTGGGGGCCAACTAGCCCAACAGGTATATCCAAAAGCGCCACAGAGCTGCCTTGCAGAGAGGTGTAAAAGGGGCGTGGCCTCTTTACACCTCTCTGCAACGCAGCCCCTGGCGCATACTGGAGGTTCCTGGTGGGCTAGTTGGCCCCAGGGACCCCAGTATTGAAGGGGATTACTTCCCCATCTGCAAACGCGCCAGGGGCGCGTTTGCAGAGTGGTGAAGGAAGGGGCGGGGCCTGCGGCCCGATCGTTTTTGTTTTTTCCCTGAAGGGGGGCTGTGTGGCCCCCTTCCTTTTTCCTATTTTTGGGCCCTGGGGACCCCATCCCCCAGGGCCTTATCCCCTTTTTTTTTTTTTTTAATTATACGGGAAGAGGGCCGCGTGGCCCCCTCCCCTGGCCGAATCCTACCCCGGGGACCCCATCCCCCGGGGCATGGCCACACTTTTTCATTAATTTTTAAGGAGGGGGCTGCGTGGCCCCCCTCCTCAGGCCTCCTTTTGCCCCGGGGACCCCATCCCCCGGGGCAGGCCTTTTTATTTTAAAAAAATATATATTTCTGGGGAGGGGGGCCGCGTGGCCCCCGCTTCCGGGCCACTACTTGCCCCGGGGACCCCATCCCCCGGGGCCTGGCCTCTGGTTGGGGACTGTGGGGGTCCCCAAACCCCCACAGTCCCGCCGGCTCCCCGCCTCCTGCGCGAGCCGGCATTGCTTTCCACATGGGGAGCAGCTAACATGCTGCTCCCCATGTGGAAAGCAATTGTCTTTGGATATTGGAAGCGAGAGCAGGTTTCCCTGCTCTCTCTTCCAATATCCAAAGCAGTTTGCAATGACAGGACGGGAGCCGCGAGGCTCCATCCTGTCATTGCAAACAGCAGTGTCCCGGGGTAGGCACCCCGGGACACTGCAGGAGCCGGCCCTGGGGGTGGCGGTCCCCAGGGCCACCACAGGCTCCAGGAGGGGGGCCGCGCGGCCCCCTCCCATCCAAATGCACAGCCCCGGGGAGGTGGTGGTCCCCGGGGCTCGGGGGTCCTTAACGGACCCCCATTTTCAATTTTGTTAGTGCCCCGGGAGGTGGTGGTCCCGGGGCGTGTGGGGGCTGGAGCCCCCACACATGTTAATTTAATAAAGAAGCCCCGGGAGGTGGTGGTCCCCGGGGCTGCGGAGGGCTCAGAGCCCTCCCGCTACTTTTTCAAATAAAGCCCCGGGGGTGGCGGTCCCCGGGGCTTGGGGGCCCTTAGAGGCCCCCATACATAAAATAAACCCCCCCAGCATGCCCCCGGGACTTGGCCCACCCGGGGGCAAATTTATCGAAGCGCGGGAGACCGCGCTTCGATTTTTTTTTGCAGGATGCGCGCACCCTGAGCGCATCCTGCCGATTTAAAAAAAAAAAAATGCTTTTTGCCCAGGGGTCCTTGTGGGACCCCTGAGCAGGCCTAGGGGGTTAGGGTGTTTCTACCCTGCCCCCTTTGTGCGTTTTGCGCACTTGTTTCTTTTTTTTTTCTCGGCGGGATCCGCGCACCCTAAGCGCATCCCGCCGATTTTTAAAAAAAAAAATGCTTTTTTCTGCCCAGGGGGTCCTTGTGGGACCCCCTGAGCAGACCTAGGGGGTCAGGGTGTTTCTACCCTGCCCCCTTTTTGCGCTTTGCGCACTTGTTTCTGTCCCTCGGTTCTACCGAGGGACAAAATGGCTGCCAACACTTCTTGATTTGGAGTGTTGACAGCCAATTAGCATGCAGCTCGTGATCGGGAGGGTACGCGGATCCGACGCGCCCATAGATATATATGTGATTTTAATTGTGAATTTCTCAGGAACTACTGAACGGATTTACACCATTTTAGCAAAAGGCACCAGTCTGAACCAAGGGCTACCTCTTTGCCAAATTTGGGGTAATTCCGTTCAGCAGTTCGGGCTGTAGCTGCGACTAAAGGTTCCTATGGAAAAATGAATGGGGAAAACGCGTTTTGGGACCCCCCTTTTTTCTCGGCCCCCGCTTGACGTATCACCCCGAGACTTTCAGGGTAGGAGCGGACCGGAGCGCCCCAACAAGTTGGAAGCTTTCGCGAAGATTCGTCAACCGGCGCCAACGTTATTGCAAATAGAATGTCGCGGATTTCCTATGGATAATAGGTCCTAACTATAACTATCTACTGGCGACCGCCAGTAGATAATATATATATATATATATATATGCTTGTACATTCAAAAATGCCAACTGCTTTTGACAGTATGTGATGGTGGCATTTTGTAGTATAGTCCTACTAGCATGTTTAGACCGGAAGCTCAGTCCTACCACTGTGTTTGACATTAACTATGTAATGATGCCTCCTTTTACCACTCTGTGTGTGATCAAGGCCGCAGGGCGGCCGAAACACGTAACTACACATTTATGGAGCAATAAATCTTTTTTCTGCATTCACGATCGTGGCCTGAGAGCGCGCTTATTTTCTTCTACGGACATTCGAAGTTACCGGCTGGCCCCGCCGGCGTACGCGCCACCTCCCGAGGGTCGTGGTTTTCCAGTAGGAGCGAAAACGCGGATTGGATATAATAATTAATATATATATATATATTTACATATATCTACTTAAGACAGTTACTAAACTATTACATTTCATTTATATTATAATTTATGAATATAAAAATATAGCAAATAAAAATATATATATACATATACCAATAACATAAAATCTTTAAAAAGCAAAGCATTTAAATTAAAATAAAAAATGTAACAACTTAAAATTCTTTACATTTAGTAAATATATTTTACTCATAAAAAATAATAATAATGAAAAATCTTATATTTTTAAATAAACAAAAACATAAAAATATAATAGTAACAATATAAAATAAATTATAAAATATAAAATTGAATACATATTCTATTTCCACCACAATTTATACAAAACTATGCAAACTAATAAAGTAAATAAATAAAAAATGTACTACTCCCACCTAGTGATACGCAAAAATAATAAAGCTTAATAAAATTTACAAATCTCCCTCCAATAAATGCACCAGTAGTAAAAGTGTTGGATAGCGGAGGGATAAAATGTACTATTCCCACTCCAATCACTACAACAGTAGGGAAAGTGTTGGATTGCGGAGGGTTAAAATTTACTATTCCCAACCCAATAAGTGCAACTGTAGGGAAAGTGTTGGATTGCGGAGGGGTATAATTTAATATTCCCACTCCAGTCAGTGCAACAGTAGGAAAAGTGTTGGATAGCGGAGGGGTTAAACTTACTATTACCCCTCCAGTTAGTACAACAGTAGGGTAGGTGTTGGATTGCGGAAGGGTAAAATTTATTATTCCCACTCCAATAAATGCAACAGTAGGGAAAGGGTTGGATAGCGGAGGGGTAAAATTTACTATTCCCGCTCCAGTCAGTAAAACATTAAAAACAAACAAAATATCTTAACCAAAATAAAATTATTTAAAAAACAAAGTAATTAAAAATAAATATAAATGTTTTGAAAAATAAAATAGAAATATATTTAATAATAAAATATATATTTTTTTTTATTGAATAATAAAATATTTTAAAAACAAAAACATATTACAATGTTAAATACATATCTCAAATGCCTATAAACATTATTATAAGTAAATTACCAAAATAATTTTCATATAAATAAATATTTTAATGTACAAATTATTTATTTAAAAAAACATTATTAAATTACATAAATTTAATGTGGTTATGTTCAAACCTACAACAACACAAAATTCACAACCTGTACCTAAAACATATCTTCAAAAAGCAAAAAATTTGTCACACTATTAATATAAATATTTATTCTTCAAACTAATTATCATTAATTGTTAATTAATTATAATAAATGTACTTCCCACAATATACTCCCACAAAACACTCATAAAATTTAACAAGAAATTATTTACATAATTATCATAATATATAATAAAATTAATAAATAATATTAATTTAAAAAAATAGTTATTAATTAGTTAAAATTAATTAACTTCAGGGGGCGTGGCCTGGCGTCTGCCAAGATGGCAGCTTAGAGCGAGAGCTCCGCCGGGGCTGCGACAAAGCCCGTAATAGCCGCCCGTAATCCTGCCGTTACAGCGCTTCACGGTTGTGTGGGACGACGCAATACCGAGTGCTTCTATCTGGGGTCTGGAGCCAGGCGCCACGACTCGGATTGAGGCGTTGGAAGGTGAAGGGCCTATGCGGCAGGAAGACGCAAGGCCTGCAGAGACGCTGGGCGGGGCCCGAGTATCCAGAACCGGAGAGGACGGCGCGCCGCGGCTGTGGGACTTGTGAGCAGCTGTGCGTGCCCGCGAGACATTGAGGCCGGGCTCCGGAGATATTGCACTGCACAAAGGGGGCAGCCGGTGAGATCGGAGTCTGCGGCGGCGGCCCGGATGCCTGGACTGAGCCCGCGGGGCTAAAGAAATGCCTGCACGCCCTACCGACGCCATACCTACTCGGACTTCCACCAGGGGCACCCAAGGCCGGGAGGCCTCAACAGAATTTGTGATTTACTGCGGCTCCCCCCCCTGCTCGCATTGTGACGTCCTCGGCGGCTGGTCCGGGGCCCGAGGAGCAGCGAACTGAGGTGATGTTTGGCTTCTGAGATTACAGAGGCAGGGGAGCGGTGACGCGCCTATCGAGGCTCCCAGACAGCGGAAAGGTACAAGCTGACTTGGAGGGCGGAGTGAGGAGTCTGAGGCCCCGGTGGGGACCGGTTTTCGGAACCAAACCATGTACCTTGTAGAGCCAGAGACCCGGCCCGCCGACATACTTTGAACCGAGGATTGAGTGCGGGGCAGGCCATGGTTGCTGCCAGTGGAGCACTGGGAGCCTGCAGTGAGCGCGCGGGTGCCATTTTCTGACGTGGGCACGAGGACTGCTGCTTGGCCTGGTAGGGAGAGCAACTCGGAGGTGCCTGGGTGGACGAGAGCACATAGGAAGCCCGCCATTGACTGACACCGCCGCGCTCTGGCTCCGGCCATTATGAAGCCTAAAGGGGCCCCGCCCATGCAGTCCAACAAGCTGGACAAATATGCGGTCCCGAATCAGCCGCAATTGGAGGAAGGAGCTACTGGTGATCGGGAGGAACCGTCGGAACTATCTCTAGGTTCAATAATGGCGGCCATTCAGGTCTTGTGGACGACGCTGGAGACGAAGATCGATAAAGTTTCAATCGAAATGAACCTGCTACGGGCGGACATGAATAAGACCTCGGAGAGGGTCACAGTGGCGGAAGCGAGTATCTCTGAACTTCAATCCACTACGCGCAAATTGGAAGAGAGGGTCCAGCAACTAGTCCATCAACACAAACAGGTGGCCCTGAAGTTAGAAGACCAGGAAGGTCGGGTCCGCCGCAACAACATAAGGGTGGTTGGGGTCCCGGAGGGGGCGGAGGATCCCAGTACGAACCTCTTCCTCGAGGACCTCATACTGAACCATCTCAAACCCAAGCGACTGTCCACCTTCTTCACAGTGGAGAGGGCCCATAGGGCCAAGGTCCCTCCGCCGAAACCAGGGGCGCCCCCCAGAACCATCATTGCGAGGCTCCTGAATTATAAGGACCGGGACGCCGTCTTGCAGGCGGCCAGGCTGCATGGTGATCTCCCCTATGAGAACACGACCGTGAGAGTCTTCCCGGACTTTACTTTAAAGGTGCAACAAGAGCGCCGCACCTTTGACGGGGTAAAGCGTGCCCTCCATGAGAGGGGCATAAAATATATGATGTTCTTTCCGGCGAAACTTAAAGTGATCGATGTCGGCAGGTCCTGGTTCTTCACAAATTCTTCGGAAGTACAGGAGTGGCTGGACGAGGGACGCTCCCAGAAATGCAACCAGCGCCAGGAGGGTGGCTGGAGAGACACTCAAGATCGTTAGCCTGGATCCAAGGCGGGCGTGCGGGACTTGATCACCGGGAGAAACGCTCTAGAAGGTCAAGATCGATGAGCCCAGCGGTCCCGGAGAACCACAGAAAGTAATTCCAGCTCCACAGAGATGTGGTTAATGGATCTCATAGCTGAAGCACGTAATGTATATGGTAGTATTCAGTTAGTGGGTAACTACGCTAATTGAGGTGGGTGGTCCCGCTAGCTCTTATGCCATGGCGTACTATGCACCCTATGTTGCAACGGATTTTGCTGGACTGGGGATAAGTTGGGCCCTTTGGGAACCCGAGGGAGGCGACGCCCGGCGACCCCTGTCTTATTAGTTGTTTTATTGGGCGACAGGCGCTCTGCTAGTTTGGGATGTGGGTAGTTCTAGGCCTACAGTGCAGGGTAGCAGGGTTGGGGGGGTTAGTTAGCGGGGTTTCTGTTCGAATGTTTATGTTTATAATGCTTCCAGATGTGTACAAATGCGGGGTGGGTGGTGGGGGGCTGCAAGGGCGGTACAAGGGAGGGGGTTGGGGAACTGCACGATTCTCAGATTACCATACAGCAGGCTAAGCGACTCAAGGTGTTATTGTGGAATGTGAATGGTCTGGTGGATAAAATTAAGCGAACTATGGTGCTTCAATATCTGCATAGACACTCCCCAGATATAGTGCTCCTCCAGGAGACACACCTGAAAGGCAATAATTACCTAGCCCTAAATCGGTTTGGATACACCCTTTTGGCCCACGCCGGGTTTACCTCTGGCTCGCGGGGAACGGCGATTCTGTCCAAAAACTCATTGCCACTAGTACCTAGCCGCACCTGGTGCGATCACTTGGGACGCTACGTGGCGCTTACGGGGATATGGGAGGGCCTCACACTGAATATTTGCTCAGTATACATACCGCAGAGGATGCACGGGGTGACGTTTCCGGATCTTAGCAAACTATTGCTAGACATGCCTTTGGGTACCTTGATTCTGGGGGGAAGATATGAATGAGACGAAGTCACAGGATTTAGACCGAGACACATTATCGCACAGAGTTGCAGGGCCACAGCCGTTGAATGCGTTTGTGAGTGCAATGGGGCTAGTAGACCTTTGGAGAACACATAACCCTGGTATACGGCACTACACACACATTTCTGCGGCACATGGTAGCGGTTCACGGTTAGATTAACTTTTCACACACGCTAATTCGGCCAGTCTTTTTCGGGCTGAATGCCACAGGGCCCGAGGAATATCAGACCACTCCCCGGTCGAGGTGTGGTTATGGGGCCCTGAGAGAGACTGGTCTGTTCCCCCACGTTTAGACCCATATTTATTCAGGGACCGTGAGTTCCAGGACAGGTTTCGGGAACGAACGGAGCAGTACTTCGCAGAGAACTCCAGGACTGTACAATCCCATTGCGTATTGTGGGAAGCATATAAGGTGGTATCAAGAGATTTTGTGCAGGCAGCAGCTGGGGTCAAACGCAAGGAGAACCGGGCGCAGTGTGACAGTTTGGAACAAGAGATATTGTCGCTTGAGACGGCAATGGGGTCAGATCCTGGGGGCGAGGCAGGACGTAAACACGCGATTCAGCTTAAACAAAAGGAGCTTAGAGACATAGGAGAAAACCTGGCACGAGCACATGCAATAGGGACGCAGAGACATATTTATGACCTGGGTGACAAAGCCAATAAGCTTATTGCGTGGCTGGAAAGGAGAGACAAGAGTCATAATTGGGTCCCGGGCATTCGCACTGCTGAGGGTGCGTCGCGAGTGGCGGGCGCAGACATTGCGGAGGCCTTTGCTCAATACTATGGGGACATTTACCAGTCGCAGACTGGGAGAGGGGAAGGGGATTGCACTGAGTTTCTGAAGGATAAAGGGCTGCCTACCCTCAGTCTGGAAGAGCGATAAATGGCAGACTCGGACCTGGCCATTGAGGAAGTTGAAGGGGCCATGAGGGATCTGCAGTCCGGAAAGGCACCGGGCCCCAATGGATTCCCGGCAGAGTCATTCAAGTGCGTGGCGGGAATGATCGCACCATATATGTTAGACATGTTTCAAGACGCAAAGGCAGTGGGCCAGTTGCCGAGAGACCTGAGAACGGCAACCATAGTTGTGATTCATAAAAAGGGCAAGCCTCAGGAGCTCTGCAGCTCCTATAGGCTTATCAAGCTAATTAACTTTGAGGCCAAAGTGCTAGCAAAGGTTTTGGCGAACAGGTTAAGTCCGGTCATTCAATCCCTGATTCACCCGGATCAATCCGGCTTCATGCCCCATAGAAGCACCAGGCTTAATCTCAGACGTCTATAGGGCGTGATGCATGTGGTCTCAGAACGGCAGGAAATACCGGCCGCACTCCTGTCACTCGACGCGCATATGGCATTCGACAGCATCGAATGGCCATACTTATTTGCAGTCTTGGCTAAATTGGGATTTGGCCCGAACTTTCAGGCATGGGTTCAGCTCCTCTATTCGGAGCCGCTGGCACGGGTCAGAGTGAATGGGACTATGTCTAGGGTTTTCGAACTACATAGAGGTAGCCGGCAGGGCTACCCGCTCTCCCCGATTCTTTTCACGCTCACGCTCGAACCCCTGGCGTCATGGGTGCAGGGAGACCCGTTGGTGAGGGGCATTGACACGGGGGTGGCTGGGAGGAGCGCATCTCCCTCTATGCCGACGACATCATACTCTATGCTCACCGACCTAGGCAAACTTTCCATAGACTCATCCACATCATACGGTCTTTTGGGACGTACTCTGGGTAGCGTATTAATTGGGACAAATCCCTAGTGTTGTCGCTGGCGGGAGTGCCACCTGAGTTGACGTCGGTGTGTAAGGACCTGGTACACAAGGAGACTTTTAAGTATTTGGGCATTTGGATCACTAAGACTGAGGCGGATTTTTTGCAACTAAATGTCTATACACAACTGGATAGACTAAAGGGAGATGTGGCCCACTGGCGGCATCTACTGGTATCGCTCATGGGATGTGCAGTCCTGTTTAAAATGTTGGCCCTCCCATGCTTACTGTACGCAATACAGAACACTCCCTTTTTGGTCCCGGAGAGTTTCTTTCGCGCGCTCGAGGCAGAGCAGTGCACGTTGTTGTGGGGGGGGAGCCCCAGAATTGCCCTGCAGAAGCTACAGTTGGGGGTGTATGAGGGAGGGCTGGCGGTACTGGACATTAGAAAGTACTACTGGGCGACGCAGCTTGTCAATATCAACGGGTGGGTATTCTCTTCGGCCGAGGAACCAGCATATCGGGTGGATTGAATGGCCCTGGGTAGGGGTAGCTATTTCTCGGCCCTCTACAAGAAACGACGGGGTAACACATCCCTCCCGACTCACACGGGGACAGTGGTTGCAGTGTGGCGGAAGGCGACCAAGATGACAGGGTGGGAGGCCAAACTCACAGAGCAAACCCCGTTATGGGAGGGGGATTTCCTGGCTGAGACTATGCGCCTAGGGGGCTTCCGCGGATGGAGCAATATAGGCATAGATCTTCTGGGTGATGTCTGGAAAGATGGGAAGATGCTAGACTTTGTCACCATGCAATTGGAATATCAGATGGGGGAGGGTGAATTCCTTCGATATTTACAGTTGCGACATGCAGTCCACTGTCACTTGAAAGAAGGGGATCAGCTGCCAGAGTATGCTCCGTTGGAAGATAGGCTTCTGCTTGATCCAATGATTGATAAGGCCATTTCACTCACGTATAAAAAACTGATAAATAACACACCGGACCCTCTGGGACCATTGAGGGAGGCTTGGGAATCGGATCTTGGCCTCCTTGAGGATGATGACTGGGCTGAGGCCCTGCAGAGCCCCAGAGAAATAGCGATAAGAGCAAGGTTTCGCTTAGTTCAGCTCCGAATTCTCCATAGGTCATACGCCCCCAGGGCAGTGCAATATCGTATCGGACATTGTGTATCTGAGGAATGTGTGTGGGGATGTGGTGAGACCGGGACATTCTTTCACATTCTTTGGGCGTGTCCTAAGATTCAAAGATACTGGGGGAACTTGGCCCAGGTGATGTCTGCGGTGGTTGGGTCCACGCTCCCGGTGGATGCCAGGTGGCATATCCTAGGAGTGACGGGAGATATTGTCTGGCCCAAATGGGCCACAATTTGGCTAGCACTGGCAGGTGCAGTGGCAAAAAGAAACATTGCTCGGCTATGGGGCGCCGGAGACGTCCCATCTGTGGAGGACTAGAAAAACGATCTGGACTGGTGTCAACGGGCTGAACAGACTGTATACCAAAGCAGAGGGTGCCCGCAGAAGTGGGAAAAGATCTGGGGAGCCTGGATGAAATACAGGGGCGATTACCTGACTGTTTGAAGGGAGCCTTTAGTCAGGGAGCAAGTGGTTTAGGTCCTCCACGATCACCTTGGGGATATCAAAGAACTAGGGGGAATGTGCACTGTGAACACTGCTATGTCTTTGTATGCGCTGCTCCACCGCTGTGTATATTGTATTGTTCTTATGGAAGCATGTTGTTCATGGTCAATAAAAAGATTTAAAAAACAAAAAAACTGCTGGAACAAAAACAGCCAATCAGAAAACAGTTTATCAAAAAAATAAAAAAATAAAAAAATTAATTAACTTCCCACCCTTTACCCCTATAAACCCCACAACTCGCACCTAAAATTGAAGTAAACAAAACATTAATAGCACAATTAAAATAATTAATTTTCAATTAAATAACTAATAGTTTTCAACAACTAATGATTGATTAATTAAAATTAATTTATTCCCCACTCTTTACCTCAATAAACCCAACCACCTACACCTAAAACATTTTTTGTTAGACATTTAACATAATTAATTATCAATTAATTAATTAATTAATATTAATGAACAACTAATTATTAATTAATTAAAATTAAATTACTTCCCACCCTCCGGGGCGCCCTCCGCGCCCGGTGGTGGCTCGCTTACTTCACTTCAGGGATAGGGACCTGCTCCTGCGGAGGGCGCGGACGGAAGGCCCCTATTCTGTTGACAACAGTAAGGTCTCCCTCTTCCCGGACTACACTCTGGAAGTCCAGCGGAAACGAGCCTCGTTCTTAGAAGCTAAGAAGGTGTTGAGGGATGAGGGCCTCAAGTACTCATTGATGTTCCCGGCCCGGTTGCGGATAGAGCTGGATGGCAGCACTCATTTTTGCAATAGTCCGGAGGAGGCCTGGGACTGGATTGAATCCTACAGGGCTAGGTCTTCTCGGCCGGCAGGCCCTCGGCCTCAGGGGCGAGATAAGGCGGAGCCGGGGAGACGATTGAGGCGCCGCTCCCGTAGGGGGGCTCTCAAGAAACCGACTATGTCCCAAACTGAGCGTGAGAGGGCGGATGCCCTGCAGGCTGTGGCGGCGATTATGAGAAGCAGGAGCCCCTCCCTGGGGGCTGGGACCCACACGTCGAGGGGCACTGGGGGCAATGACTCGGACTCATCCGGCAGTGGTAGCATGAAGATGCCGGTAGTGACCCCGGGCACGGCAGATGAGGTCATTGGATCCCGCTGGGACTTGCACTGGTTCCGTGAGTCATGGCTGGCCTGCTGCTGCGGGACCCTGGTCTTGGGCCGTTTGGAACCGAAGGGGCCGGCGCGCCCTGAACAGTTTGTGTGTCCCCTTTCTTTGGTTTTCCTTTCTATATTAGCTCCTTTGCTCACCCCCTCCTCGGTACCTTACTAGTGTAAGGTTTCCCTATGCGAAATGGTCTGTATGATGTTTGGGTGACTAACCGTTGTCATATTGCCCTGGGTTCGGGGAGTTGTTCACCATTGGGGATTGATTGGTTTTTCTATGTTTGTTTCATTGCAGGGAGGGAGAGTGTGTGCGGGCGGAGGGCGGGGGATCCACCCTGTGGGCGCCACGGGGTGCACTACCGTGGGTATGGGAGACACACCTAAGGGTCTGAGGTTCCTCACGTGGAATATCCGGGGGATGGGATCGATGTCCAAAAGGCACAGTATATACTCCTACCTAAGGAGAAGGGATGTACACATTGCGTTTCTTCAGGAGACGCATTTGAACAAGGAGGAGGAGGCTGGGAAGTTAAGGAGGAGGTGGCGGGGCCAGATATTTGCGACCACCTACTCGGCCTTCACCAGGGGGGTGCTGATCTGGGTACGGCCTAGGGTCCCCTTTGCCCTCGACTGCTCACGTATTGATGTGGACGGACGGTACGTCTTACTTACGGGGCGACTGGCGGGGCGGGAGGTGACACTGGGCACGGTTTACGTTCCTAGTCAGGACCAAATTGGTTTTCTGGCGTCATTCTCTGCCTCCTTGGCTCACTGTCATACAGACTCTCTTATACTGGGGGGTGATTTCAATTGCGTGGCAGACATCGCCACGGACCGCTCCCACCCTCCTCTGCCTGGGACGCAGCCACATCGCACAGCAGCTGGCTTCCGGTCCTGGATATCCGACTGGGGTTTAAAGGACACCTGGCGACTGCAGCACAGGGCAGATAGGGAGTATTCCTTTTTTTCACCGGTGCACCAGGTCCATACTAGACTGGACACATTTCTTTGCTCTCCAACCCTTAATGGCCTGATCTCGCACATGGAATACCTAGGGCGGACACTATCAGATCATAGCCCATTGCTTCTAGTGCTCCAGCCATTGGGTCTCCGCCCTCCGATTCCCACTTGGAAGTTGAACCCGGCGCTGCTTGATGATGTTCCCTTTCGGGCTTCTCTGTCCTCGCTCACTGAGATGTACTTCCTGCTAATGCCGGCACCACCTCTTCGGCGCAGATAGAGTGGGAGGCGTTCAAGGTGGTGGTGAGGGGCCACTGTCTGGCCCAATCATGTGGGGCGCACAGAGAATTGAATAAAGAGCTCTCGGATCTGGAAGGGACCATTCGCAGATTGGATAATTTGCAAGGTACAGACGACTCAGCCCGGGTGTCCTTGCAAGAGGCGCGGACCCAATATAATGATGTGTTGGGTAGACTACAGTGCTATAGTTACAAAGACTACCTGGACAGGGTGCAGAGGGAGGAGGGGAGGGCGGGTCGATTGCTAGCACGCCTTATACGACCTGAAGCCGGGGGAATGCCTATCACGCGCCTGGGCCTGGACTCGGGTGAGGTGGTACATGACCCTGGGGCCATTAATGACTTTTTTCTCCGCTACTATGAACAGTTGTATAGCGCCCGACAACGGCCCCCCTGTCGGATATACAGCACTTCTTAGCCCCCCTGCGGCTCGGTACATTGGAGGAGGAGGATAGGGAGGCCCTAGGTGGCCCCATCTCCGTCCACGAGGTCAAGGCGGCGATAGCGGCATTGGCGCCCGGTAAGACTCCTGGGCCGGACGGCCTACCGGCTGAGTTCTACCAGCGATTCGCCGATATACTGTCCCCGCGTCTGGTGACTTTATATACGGAAGCGTTTGAGGGAGGGGGAGGTTTGCCGGATACCACCCAGTCGGCCCTTGTGATACTGCTCCCCAAATCCAAGCAACCTGACGCGGGTGTTAGGGCCTACCGTCCCCTTTCCATGCTCAACCTGGATTTCAAGATCCTGAGTAAAGTGTTGGCGGGTAGGCTCCTCCCCCATATGAAGACCCTGATCCACCCGAACCAGAACGGGTTTATCCCATCACGTAGTACCTCATATAATCTTCGCAGACTTTACTCGGTGCTCTACCACAAAGGGGCACCCGCGCTCCAGCAGGCGGCGGTGTTGTCGGTAGACCTGGAAAAGGCATTTGACACAGTGTCCTGGGAATACCTCTTCGAGGTGATGTGCCGTTTAGGTCTGGGAGATGAATGGGGGCAATGGGTGCGACTCCTATACGCCGCGCCTACGGCGAGAGTCAAGACGGGCCGAACCATATCTAGAGAATATAGGATCTCCCGGGGCTCCCGGCAGGGGTGCCCCCTGTCCCCACTCCTTTTTGCACTGCCTGTGGAACCTCTGGCGGAGTGGTTTTGCTTAGGCGGGAGCGGGCTGGGATTGATGCTGGGCGGGCGGCAGCACCTCATTTCCTTATACGCAGACGATGTACTGCTGTATCTTTCGGGGGCGGTCGAGGGGGCGGCGGAAGGTCTGCGAATTGTGGGCGACTTCGCTCTTCTCTCGGGCCTTCGGGTTAACAAAACCAAGACCTTCCTGTTCCCTATAGCGGGGCCGCTGCCTAGACCGGAGGCGTTGCCGGATGACACACTCTGGGCACAGCGCACCTTTAAATATTTGGGCATTAATATTTTTCATGACCTAGAAGATCTGCGGGACGGGAACCTGGGTCGTGCGTTGCGCTCACTTCGTCCCTGTGTCCAGTTCTGGTGCACATTGCAACTGCCCATCATGGCCAGGATCACGCTGTCCAAAATGATTATGCTGCCCCGGCTGTTGTACTTTATCGTAAACCTACCGGTCTTGATGCCGAGGGGCTGGTTTCGACCCTTGCATGCACTCCTGCGGCAACTGGTCTGGGGGATGGACGCCCTCGGGTGTCCCTACAGACCCTCCAACGCCCTATGTCAGTGGGAGGACTTGGGGTACCTAATTTTGAATTTTACATGCTGGCGGCCCAGCTACAATGGTTAACGCAGTGGATGGAAGGAGTGAATGAGGCGGGCACGTGCCTGACTGAGCCAGAGCTGAGTCACGGGTTGATGATTACGAAGCTCTTGCTGCCGTCCACCCCCGTCCCCTACTGCTCCCTACTCCAAAACACGGCCTTCCAGACGTGGAGGAGATGCTGCCGCGGTCGACAACACAGTGCGAAATATTCCCCATGTTACCTCTGGTGGGGTTGCCGCATGGAGATCCTCAAATCACGTTCACGAGCACCCAGCTGGCCAAGAGGTTAGAGGCCAGGCTCGACAGCGTCGGGGACTGCTACCTGGATAAGGAATTGATTCCTTTCGTGGATTTGGCAGAAGATAGTGGCCTTCCCGCGGGCCTGTTCCTGATACATGAGGCGCTGAAGCGCACCTTTTCGCGACTATGGAAAACTGGAAGGGTGGAGCCCGAGACACACCCTGTCCTACACGCGCTGCTCACCCTTGGCACGGCAGGCCACCTGGTGAAATGGCTATATGTTGCGCTGGTGGAGGCTTCCAACGTCCCCCTCGACGGACGGCGGGCGCATTTGGAAAAGATCGGTGACAGGCCCCTGACAGACGCCGAATGGCGCAGAGTTCTGCGTCATGCTGGGAAGGTCTCCCGGAACACCCAGTTGAAATACACACAATTCAACTACACCCACATGACGTACATGACACCACACAGACTCAACGTGACGTATGGAGGGGAGGTGCGACAATGTCCCAGGTGTGCTCACCTGGACGCCGACTTTGCCCACATGACCTGGGAATGTCAATGGGTGCGCCCCTACTGTGTGGCGATACTGGCCAAGATAAAGGACGTGCTTGGAAGGGAGTTGGCTCCAACGATTCATGCGTGCTTGCTGGGTCTCTTCCCTAGGCCCCCTAAACGTAAAGTGGGAAACCGCCTGATAGACCTTGCGCTGTGCCTTGCTAAGCGTAGGATAGCCATGGACTGGAAGTCACCCAGAGGGCCACAGGTAGCGGTCTGGAACAGAGATGTCATAGCATGGGCTGGGGCGGAGGGCAGGGCACTATTGTGGGAAGAGGCCAAAGGTGTGAGATTGCGCCCAATTGCAGACCAATGGAGTGAGGTGCTGGCAGAATGGGAGAATCCGAGGGGAACTAGCAGTGAAGAGGAATGCGGCGGAGGAGGACGCCCCTATAGACGCCGGGACTGATACCCAGCGCGCGTGATCTCCCAATGCCCAAAGAGACTGAACTAGACAGAGCGAGGTTTGGAAGTACTTAGTCCTCATATGCACTTGACTAGCTATAAGTCCTAGGGTGGCGCCGGGGTGGGAGGGGGGGGTCCCCCTGATACCTCTGCTCTCAAGATGTTTCACGATACGTTCTCCACAGTGTGAAGATGATTAGCTGCGCGCACACCACTCCTCTGCTTGAATGGTTTAGTTTCTTATTATTTCTCTTTTTTTGATTTCCTTTTTTTGTTTGCTTGTTCTGTTTTTCCTTAAATTGGCTGCACTTTGCTGTTTCAGCTCTCCTTCATTCCTTGTATTGACTTATATGTCTGAATACAGTGTTTGGAAGATAAAAGTATATTTCATTGCAGACCTGTATTATAGTTGACCGGCGGTGCAGTGTGCTCCCCAACACTTCTATAAACGCACCCGATAAAACGGAGTATGCCCTTCGGAATGTAGACAAATGTCATTAGCACGTCATGTTTTGTTACTTTGGTTATTCTTTGTGCATCCAATGTATAATAAAGGAAAAATGCCAATAAAAATATTTAAAAAAAAAAAAATACTTCCCACCCTTTACCCTTATAAACCCCACAACCTGCACATTAAAAAAAAAAATACTCAATAAACACAATTAATTATCAATCAATTATTTAATATTAATTAGCAACTAATTATTAATTAATTAAAATTACATTATTTCACACCCTATACCCCTATAAACCCACAACACGCTAAGGTACTAAAAAACACAAAATATAATATTTAATGTAATAACTGCTATAAATTAATCACATACTAAAAAACATAAACAATAATTATACAAAAAAATTACATCATACACATTTAAAATGTATACTTAAATACATAACAATACTTAAAAAACGATGTTTTAAACAACTATATTTCTGCAAACTATATTTATGACTTCGATATTTTAAAATTCGATATTACTTACCTTAAATTCGATATTCTTGACATCGATATTCTTGCTGATGATAGTTCCCTATTACGATATTTATAACTCGATATTTTGGTAAGGGGATGTTTTTGATTCAATATTCTCTCTAAATACCCCAGCCATGTCAGTATGTAACTAAAGAATCTACATGGATTCAAACCTGGCCCTGCACACTGATGCTGCTTCTTCTTTTTCAGATATCTGATGAGAAATCTGTCATTCATTGATAGCCACCTTTGTGCACCATTCGTCAGTGACCTTATTAAGTCATGCCTTGATTATAGCAACTTCACCTACTCAGCAAGTGAAAGATATTTAGCCATTTACAGCTAATACAAAATGCAGCGAGCCACCTATTAGCTGCTCTCTCCAGACTTGATCAATCCTCATCATCTCTTCATATGCTCTATTTACTCCTTATCCATAAAGCTGAAGCCTTATACCCCTGACTGGAATTCTCAGAATCGTTTATCAAAAGTCACCTGAGTTTATGGGCTTCAAATTTCATTGGCAGCCTCCCAGCCATGCTCTACGGTCCGCCAGTTTGGCACTTGGTGCCACTCCAAAAGATAACAATTCTTGATTTGTGAATAAGGATTTCTCAGTAGCCACAGCTGAAACATAGAACGATCTACCATTCAATCTGAGAACAGAAAACTCATTTAGAAAAATCTTGAAGAGTAGGCTTTTCTGCCTAGTGGTTATATTTTTTTTAATCTTGTTGTAAATCCAACAATTAGCCTATGCAAGTGTGCATGGAGGTCATTTAACCAAAATCTACCCCACGAAATGTGGGTGCAGTTATTTTTTAACAGGTCATAATATATGTAAATAATGAAATGAGTATTGCAGTCACCTACTGCTTTGATTAAACAAAGAGAAAAAGAAACAAGACAGGAAAAGAAAAGAAAAGAAGGAAAAAGAGAGAAAAATTGAGAATTGGAAGGTATAAATTGAAAATGACTGGAAGCACCTCACGAGAGCACCAATACATTGGTGCTCACCTGTCATGACAAGAATATTTTAAATGCAGACAGAGAAGGTTGCTATACTTTAAGGATAGTGTATGCTACATGGTCCCTTCTGACTTGCTTGTCCATGTGTTCACAAATTAATTCCAGACCTATGGGCTTTACTAATGCCAGTTGTCAATGTGTTTGAGATCTCTAGATTTTACTGTTTCAGTCTTTAATTTACCATGAGGAGGGTTCAGTAAGAGCAGGATTTTCAGAGAAATAAAGAACTACTCTGGCTAATCCAATCTGTGGGGGTTGGAGATTGGTATGTGGTGTTTTGTTATGAAATTCCGGTCCACAGGAGAGCCCCTGTTTGTTGGGAAGGTACAAAAAGAATGATTTGTAGAGGAATGTGTAGTCATCTACATTTTTTTTGCTGGTGTACTAGTGGAGGATAAAATCACCCAGGGAAAAGCTGATTGAAAGAGGAGGTGAGTTGATGAGTGCAAGAAAACTATCAATTAAACGCTGGTATCAGGTGGTGCTATAAGATGCTCAGCCTAATTGGTTAAGGTGTGGTGCTAGTATTCTCCACAGTGAGGTGTTGGAGCAAAATGAAGTTTAATGAATTAATCAGTTTGCACTCAAGGGATTTCATATGGATGAATGTAACACCCCACCGGTTTTTGGTCTGCTCTATTGATGGGGAGGATATTGCATCCTAGCGGTAACATAATGGTATGGAGGATGAGCAGAACCAGGTTTCCTTAAGTGCGTTAGCAATAAGGCCAACCTCCTGAATGAGAGCAGATATGGAAGCTGCATTGGAGACTTGCACACCTGCAGTGCAGGAGGGCAGCATTGATGTGAATAGTAGCTGACGGGTTACTTAGTTGAGAGGACATGGTGCTTTTGGGGTTGCTTGGGCAGATTGATTTCAGTATATGACAGTACTTTCCCATTAAGAGTATACCGTACCTGAGAAAAAACATCCATTTCTAGTATGGCAGTCCTTGTGAGAGTTTCCAGGACAGTTCCACTTAGGGAAATTAGGAAGCCTGCTGAAAAATGCGTGTACAGTTCCTCTAAAAATGTATATGCATTTTGCTAAGAACCCATGGTACTGTAAACTATAACTATAATAATCTTTCAGACAATGGTTGATGCCTTCCATTGCTGGTGTAGAAGCCCCGATATCGAGCCATGTTGAGATGTGCTAGTAGTTATGTAGTGGTTTCATGATAGATTCCTGGAGTGCATTTCACCTAGTACCCTATTACCTGCCTGCAACCAAACAGCCCCGATTTCCGGTAATCTCTGCCGAATGACCCCAGAACGACTTCCAGCATATCAAGGATGGTGACTTCTGAGAGGAATTATTTTCAATTTCTGGCACTGGAAGGAAATCTGCACAAATGCATTCTTTAAACCTGCAACTCAAAGGTGAGTAAATGCAACTCATGAGAGATGCCCTGCGTGAGACTGCTGCCATTTCACTGCTCAGGTTAGAAAAATAAACAGTAGCCATCAACTAGCAACAACTATGGCGGAGAATGTTCAGGCTGGTCAAGATCCCCTTTATCAAGTACTGTAAACTTTAGGAAGAATATCCAGGGCAATCACGAATGCTTCACAACACACTAGCATGAGCCATCAAGGATTGTTGTGCAAAAGCAGTAATGTTTTGTGACCTGAACAACCCTTTATTTTGAGCTGCAATGGATGTACAAATGGATCTCATTGAAAACCGGCCATATAATAGCATTGACAAACTCCTGTCTTGGTGATATTAGTGAGACAGGATTCTGAGTGCATATCCTACAGAGCAGGGTGTGAATACAGGGATGATGGCCTGAGAGGGACAACACACCTCCAACCATAACATAACATAACATGTGTATTTGTAAAGCCCACATTCACCCAAGGGTATCTTGGCACTGAATAACAGATGTTTATTGTTAGCCAACTCAATGGTACCATCCATTTGCATTAAAAAATGGCAAATTTTTATTGCACCTTCTGTTCCTTATGGACACTGCGGCTACAATAAAAATAAGTAGGCATTCTGTGAGTGGCATTGGGGGAACATGCATTGACCTCCTGTACTGACTGCTGTTTGCTCCAGTCCGTGTCAACAGCCCACATTCACCAAGCTAAAGCAGTCCCTTACAGACAACTTTCACTATAGAATGGATATCACCTCCTTTGACGTGTCGGTATCCTATCCAATCAATAGTTTTCAACTGTATTTGCGGTTTGTAAACCACTAATACATTGCACTGCAGTGTGGAAGGTGAGACCATCCCTTTTTTTGACATTCTTTTTTTTTTGTGCAATTTGTTTATTGGTTTCAGCATTCAAGAAATCACAAACATTGGTAGGTACATATTTCAGTCGAGTTATAGGCTGTACATACAGTACAACAGTGCAAGGTAAATCAAACAGTGAGTCCAGATGCGTGGCTGTCATTTCTGGACATTTCCATCTCCACGGTTGGGGATATACACAGGCCCCCCCTATGAGCATTCCATCCGCCCCACTTCCTATCCCATTTCTTGGGACACCCTCTAGATTTAAAGACTTCTTTCTCTGCGACCATACATTTGTCAAGTTCAGCTGCCCAAGCCTTAATCGAGGGTCATTCTGCTGCCCCCATTTCAAGGCGATTGCTCTCTTTACTAAGGTATATCCCAGAGTGGTTAGTTGTTGTTCCACTTCTGTGAGGTCGGTGGCATCCCAAATATTAAGAAGCCCCAACGGAGGTGTCAGTGCTATCTGTTTCCCTATTGCGTCTTGCATGTGTATTGTGGCTCGGTCCCGTATGTGTCGTATATGTGGGCATTCCCAAACAATATGATAGAAGGTTGCCTCTAGATGACACCCACGCAGACACAACGTATCTTGCCTATTTCCCATTCTTGCTAAAATGACCCCTGTGAGATATGTCCTGTGTAGGATTTTTAATTGGATCAGCCGGAAGCAAAGAGTTATAGCAGCTTCCCTGGGGGACATCAGCGCCGCCTGCCAGTCTTCGTCGTCAATATCTCTGACATCGGCTTGCCACCTATCTCGGAGAGTTCGATCTGGCAGGTTGTTGCACAGTTTACGATATGTTAATGAAATGGCTTTGTCAGCAATGGGCTCGGAGAGCAGCCGGTCTTCCAAAGGGGAGGACTCTGGCAGCTTACTCATGTCTGGGAGTGCTGCTGTAAGTGCGTGGCGAATCTGCACATAGCGAAAAATTTCTCCCTGAGTTAGCTCATATTGTTCCTGTAATTCACTAAATGTGAGGATTTTGCCCTTTTTTACTAGCTGGCCCACGGTAGAGATGCCAATCGTGTCCCACTTGTCAAATCCTGAGTAATAACACAGGAGCCCAAGTTTTTGAGAGGCCCACAGAGGTGTTGTCTGAGTCAGCACTCCGGTCCAGCCCAGACGTTTGGTCGCTTGATGCCAAATTTCCACTGTCCGGGCCATAGGTCCCAAGTATCTCCCTTTCCGGGGTTTAGTGTACCCCTCCCTTCCCACCTGGTATCTATCTAGCGTGTAGGCTGGATCCGCTGTGGAGCAGTACAACCAGTTATTTGTTGCCACTAATTGTGAGGCCCAGTAGTAGAGTCGTATGTCCGGAAGTGCAATCCCTCCATCGTACCATCCTTTGGTCAGTTTAGACAATGCTATACGAGGCGCGCCCCCGTTCCACAGCAGTGATCGGACCTTGCTTTCAATATTTTTAAAATAGGAGTCAGGGATCTGATAGGGGAAGTTCTGGAGAATATACAGGAACCTCGGGAGAGCCAGCATCTTGAACAGGGCAGCGCGGCCTAACAATGAGAGCAGTAGCTTTCTCCAATGTTTGACATCGTTTCGGAGCCGATCTAAAGGGACAGCTAGATTTTTCTCGTAGAAAAGTTGGGAATCAGGAGTGATAAACACACCAAGGTAGCGAAATCCGTCACGTGCTATCTCAATCTCGCATCCCGGTGGAAGCCTAGGAGTTGGGCCCTGAAGAACAAACAGCACCGATTTCGCCCAGTTGATGGCATAGCCGGCATATTTGCCGAAATTTGTGAAAATATTAAGAAGTATGTGTATTGAAGTATATGGGGACGCTAGATAAATCAAGATATCGTCCGCGTAAAGTGATATCCTATCTTCCATTCCTGTCTCCCATTACAGCTCTCTGAGTACAACATCTCCATGCACCCATGATGCCAGTGGTTCTAGCATCAATGAGAAAAGCAGGGGGGACAGGGGTCAACCCTGTCTAGTACCTCTACCTAGTGGGAATATACGGGACGTACAGCTATTGACTTTTACTTGACCCCGCAGCTCCGTGTAGAGCAGCCTAATCCACCCCAGGAATCGTGGGCCAAACCCTAGGTGTCCCAGCACTTCAAAAAGATACGGCCATTCGATGGAATAAAATGCCATGGAGGCATCAAGAGAAAGCACCACTACATCTTCATCTATGTAAGGTTGACGCCCCAGAACATTATGAATACGACGGATATTCAGTGCTGTGTTCCGCCCCGGCATAAAGCCCGACTGATCGGCGTGGACCAAGGATGGAAGCATTGCCACTAAACGAGAAGCCAGGAGCTTTGCCAACACTTTAGCCTCGACGTTAATTAATGAGATCGGTCGGTAGGAACTGCACCTATCAGCTGGTTTTCCTGGCTTCCGAATAACTACAATGGAAGCCAGACGTTGGTCTTCTGGCAGGATACCTTTCTCAAAACTTTCCTCGTACATGTTTTTGAGGTGTGGTGCTACCCGTGGAGCCATGGACTTAAGGAATTCAATAGGGACTCCATTGGGTCCCATCGCCTTCCCAGATTGGATACTAAATATTGCTTTGCAGATCTCCTCATCTGTAAGGTCTGCTTCCAATGTGTTTCTATCTTCCTCCGATAGAGTCGGGAGGCGTATATCTGCTAACAATTGCCGAGAATCTTCAGCCGTATATGTAGTAGAGGAGGTATAGACCGCCTCCAGATGGTCTGCAAAAGCCTCCGCAATGCCGTGCGGATCTGAAATTTGCTCCTCCCCTTTAATGGACAATCCAGGTACCCAGCGCTCCCCCACTCCCTCTTCTCCAGCCACGCTAGCATTTTCCCTGCTCTGTCTCCCAATTCATATACTCTATGTTGAGTTTGTAGTAGTCGAGCCCGAGTTTTTTCCCTCGCCAATGATTTATACTCTAATTGCTTTATAGTTAATTGGTGTGCGGTGGCCTCACTAGGTGAGGAGGCTTGCTGCGCCTCCAGTTGCTGGAGTTCCCATTCTAATTGCGTCAGCTGTTGGTTTTGCTTCCTGACGTATCCCACTTTTAACGCTAAGGCTTGCCCTTTCAACACTACCTTATAAGCCTCCCACACCACCTGCGCGGAGTTTACTGATCCAACATTTTCAGTGAAATAGTGGTCTGTCTGTGTGACCAGGGTTTCCCTTATATCAGGAACTTTAAGTAACCAGGGATTAAGGACAATGGTAGTCCTCTGTTGTTTGCTATGATTTGTTAGCTCGATCCACACTGGGGAATGGTCTGAAATACCTCTGGGCAAACCCCGCGGGTGGCGAAACCTTCCAATATCTGCTGTATATGTAAGGAAATAATCTATGCGGGACATACTCTTATGTGCATTGGAGTAGTGAGTGTAGTACGCCATATTTGGTTGTAAAGCTCGCCACACATCTGTCAACGCCAGGGCCTTTGTGAATTCCTCCATCTGAGTATTAGGACGTGCTAGGGGTCGTTGTGGATGTCTATCTCTGCGATCGTCCATGGTCATATTGAAATCCCCTCCCAGAATAAGGGTACCAAGTGGGAGATCTAGCAGGATTTTCCCCAGGTCTCTAAGCGCCTCTCTGCCCAGCGTAGGGGGAAGATACACTGAGATCACATTGAGCGGCTTTCCCTCCCAGCTAGCTTCTAAAACTGCGAAGCGCCCTTGGGGATCTGCCCATGTGCGGACAGGGATGAGTGCAAGATTCCGTCGAACCAAGATACCAGTGCCCCTCGAACCTGATGTAAACCCTGCATGGACCAGGAGTTTATATCCCCAACGATTGAGGGCCATGCATTTATTGCCCACTAAGTGCGTTTCCTGCACCAACACCACATCTGGAGCATGCCTCTTCAGATACTGCAGCGCCACTCCCCTTTTTATTTTGTCTCCCAGCCCATTAACATTCCAAGTCAAGATGGATAATGACGTTTCTTCTTTACTCTCCATTAGAGGCTATGTGAGAAAAAATGTGAGGGAACCTGTAGGCGTATCGAGAGATGTATCTGCTATCTCCCCAATCTCCGCTACCGAATGTGTGGATCTGAAACTACATCTGGATACATACTGTTCTACTAACCTCCTGCTTACAATTCCTGCCTGTGAACTCTGAACAAAGCTAATTGAATCTGATAGTCAACACTTTTTGATTTGAGAATGAACAATTGAAACTCCCCCACAACCCCACTCCCTCCCCGAACCTCCCCCCTCCCTGCCCCCCTGCCAGTGGATTTCGAACTACCCACTCCCCAACAAGGCAGAGTGCCTGTCGCCCCCCCTTCTATTTGAGAGGAACTTGGTTTACAGCCATGCCCCCTCCGCCCCAATTTGAGGATAATTCCACGGTATACTGGATATGAGGGAAAAATCCCATCCCCGTCTCTTTTCAATGGCCACAAAGTGTCATATATCAGGTTTTCCCTAGTCATTGTCGACCGTAATCACCTATGTCCCCTATGGTGTGGCCATGAATACCCCTCCATGTGTCACTTGAGCCACTGTCCTACATCGGGGTCCTTGAGGTGATTATACTTATCAATATCAGTACTCTCATCGTCGTCTTCTCAGCTGTGTGAAGTTGAATCCGTCTCTGTTCGAGTAGTCTCGTTTCGATGCCTGGCGTTGTTGTCGGGACTACCAGGCCGGGGTCCTCTGTTTTGGTCCTTATTTGGTTTCTCTACCCTGCGCCAGCCCTCCAGCCACTCCCATGTCTCCTCCGGCGAGGAAAAGAACCATGTCTTGCCCTCTGACTCAATACGGAGTTTCGCCGGGAAGAGCATGGCGTATTTTATTTCTTTAGCACGCAGTGCTCGCTTGACCTCCAGAAAGCTGCGCCGTTGAGCCTGGACTTTGGTGGTGAAGTCCGGGAAAAAGGTGACCAAACTGTCCTCAAATTTAAGCAGCGGATTTGCACGCGCCGTCTGAAGAACAATGTCTCGGTCCCTAAAGTTGAAAACTCATGCTATAATCGGCCTTGGAGGGGCTCCCGGCCTGGGCCTACCTCCGGGGACACGATGGGCGCGTTCAATGGAGAAGTAGCTCGATAGTCTTTTTAGCTGTAACTGTTTCAGAATTAACCCCTCCACAAATAAATCTGCTGCAGGGCCTTCTGCTCTCTCCGGAATTCCCAAAATTCGTATATTATTCCTACGTGCCCTACCTTCATATTCATCAAGTAGCCCCTCCATTTTGGTCTGTCTCTCTTGTAGCTGGCTTACTTGCTTTTTTAACTGGGCGGTGTCTGTGTTTAGGACTGTGGTAGCTTCCTCTACGTCCTTCACCCTGGAGTCCATTTTTCTTAAGTCGGCTCTTATCAGGGAAACCTCCACGTTTACAGTGTCAATACGAGTCTCTAGGGAGGTACGCACTCCCATGATGGCTGCCATAATGTCTTGGAGCGTCAAGTCCTGTTGTTGTGGTGGTTGGCCCTGGCTATCCGAGGCCCCTTGAAATGCGGCGTTTCCATCCTCCCCTGCTTTCGACCAAGCAAATTTGGCCGGTTTACTTTGCGCCGGTGTTTTAGGTTCTTTCCCATTTGCCATTTTTCAGTTGCAATGACTGAACTGCTAGGGGGCAGCCCCAGTACTCGCCGCCGCCTACCCAGGGAATGGTATCCTCCCCAGTCGGCCTGTCGGGTTTCCTGGCCTACCGACCCTTCTGTAGTCTAAGGGAGGACTAGGAGCAATTATGAATCTAGCGAGATTCTGTGGAGTGGACACTTATGAGCTTATGAGCTTACTGCGCTTCTCCCTCCTAAGTCGGGGGTAGTGCTGTGTGTGTAGCAGGAACGCCTCAGGGGTGCGTACCGGGTATGCCTCTAGACCACCAATGCGCCCCCCAACTGAGCGGGATCGGCTACGGCTCTCTCCTCTCCTCACGTATGCCAGATCCCTGGGTCTTAAGTCTTAGTCGAGGCCCTTCTCCTTCTCCTCGCTGATGGTTCCAGTCACAGTGATCCAACAAGGATCTGTTGAGGTCTCCTCTCAGACACTTCGCAGGCCTTTTCGCTTGCAGAGGCGAGCCACCCTCTTTCACTTCCCCCCTCGGCCCTTTAGGGAATCAGTGGGGGGGCCCGGACTAAATTGCAACGCTCGATGCCGATCCTCCAAGGGCTCAGCTCTCGGTGTGACTCCGTGAGGGAAAGGCGGAGTTTGGGCCTGCTCATTCAGAAAGCCGGGGCCTCAATTAGTTCCGTTGCCAGCTCGTCATCTGCGCCACACAGCAGCCCTCATTTCCCACCATAAACCAGCCGCAGCGCGACACTCACCGCCGAGATGTTCCGATTCTTCACTCCACTGTCCGCTGTTTAAGGCCGTAGTTTTCCAAGCCCGCGAGGCCAGGACTTCCGATTCTGCCGCGGCCGGCCTTCCCCTGCTCACCCAGCGGTCCGCTTCCGCCGATCATAGGAGAGCAGTCGAATCCCCACGGAGAGCCGACTAAGCCAGCACACAGGCCACTGTTACCCCCGGGGTCTTCCGCCGGCGCCGACTGGTTCCGCTCCGTGATTTTTACCTTGAGGCACCCGTCGACTCCACAAGATCACTCAGTGGAGCGAGGGTGCACCGCCATGTTGGATTTGAGCGCCGGCCGCGCTCGGAGGCATCCGTCAATATCTTGCCCCCGCGAGGGGATTACACCCCCCACAAGTGCTGCGAGACCCTGGGGTCGGGATCCCCGTCCGGGAATGAATTTATCAGGATTTTGGCCGGATTTACAGCAGGAGAGACGGATAGGGCTCCGGAGCCGCATTAGCGTGCGGCCATTCACTTCGGCTGCTAGCCACGCCCCCCCCCTTTTTTTTTTTGACATTCTTACTTCCAACTGGCAATGAGTCACAAAGTACACATTGAAGATATTTCCAAATTGCAATGTGCCTTTAGTACATTGTGACTTGTTGGTTTGTGGTTGCAAACCATGCACTTTTGTGAATCATAAACTATGCAACCGCTAAATCATTTAATAAACTAGTTTATAAATCATTAGTACATTCTTTGGCACTGGGCTTTCTTTTTTCTAGAAAACTACACATGTAGCAAAAAAGCAGTCAACCACTTTTAGATTTGGCACACAAATGTCTACACAAGCAAATATTTGGTTATTCTAGTCTTGTCACTTTTTCCATAGACCTCTTTCGAGCACAATCCTCTAAGTTTAGCTATCTCCGCAAAAGATCGAATGCTGATGAACTTTCAAAATAGAAAAGGATTGCAGCTGATCTCCCGTTCCTTATTCTTCACATAATATATTTATGAAAATACATACGCTACCCTGTTTTAGTTTTAAACCTATAAAAACTGATAAAACCCCACCGAATGGGAAACAGAACTCATCAACGTAAACATATAAGCACTGACAGACACCTGCACAACCGCAAACTAAAACACTATTCAAAGCAAGGAAAGTGAAAGAGAATGAGTTGTTTTATCTCTTCCTGAAGGGACCAATGCAATGAAACTGTGATATACAAGGTGGCAGCAAGAAAGACTGCTTTAAGAATAAACTGCTTGAGTTTTGTTGTTTTTGTTTAGGGATATCACTAAAATATTGTTTCTTCTTTCTTTTGTTTCTTCCAGATTTATGTGCTTGGACTAAAGGTGCATGGTCTAGAAGCACGTTTAGGTCTTATCTAATTATTTTATATACTGTAGAAAATCTGGAAATATAAAAATCATATTTGATCTTTTGGCAGTGTTTAGTACTTTCACTGATTTGTGAAGTGGCTGGCTCATACGAGTCTTGGCCAATATGCATTATCACATTTACCCACAGAATGGGTAAAACCCTTTGATACATCGTCTCGCTTTTCCAAAAATGCAGTATTGATAGCAGATAAACTTTCAACCACCCAAGGCTTTAAACATTCAGTGCAAGGCGTAATGACAGGTACCTGAAAAAAGTGCTGTCACCATGCACATGGGATAGTGGTTAAAACATGACACAAGACTTTCCACATACTAACAAACTTCATAGCAGCAAGGTGTTCCATTGTTATGTGTGATAACTTCAGCGAATCTAGTCTTTTTACCATACTGCCCTTTACTGCTGAGGAATTTAATCCTGTAGTTACAATGTTAACAGTATTTACCAGCAACATTCCAAGTCATGAACACAATGTAATGTCTGTTAAAAGGCCAGGACTAACTTACAGTGAGACATCTGCCATGGGGACACTTGAAAACCTTGAATATCCACACAAAAGCAGCACCACCTTAATGAGTCAGGCAAATAATGCAGAAAAGCAGTGGTGAGCATGCTTAAAGTATCCAGCTTCAGGTGCCTTAGAATGCATGGCTACAAATCAATCTGGTGTAATTCAAAATGTTAAAGGTTTCAGAAGGTACTGTACTGTTGGCAGGGTTGACTACCTCTAAAATGTTAATATTCAGTAAGGAGTAAGTAAATGACCCTCAACTGTGTCCAGGAATTTGTTTATTAAAACATTTAAATAAGGCACTCTTCTTAAACCAGGCAGAGTCCCATCAGAGTGAGAGTTAGAGGTAATGCGATATGAGAGAGGGTAATGAGTTGGGAGTGTGGGTAAGAGTGCCAACACAGATTTGTTATGCCTAAAACAGTCTAATATAAGTGAATTGGACACACTGCCAATGGGAAGACACTGCACAACCTTCATTACTTTTCCTTGAAATTAAATATGGGCTTTATAACAATCACTGCAAAAAAGCAACATATGTGGTAAACACTAGGAAAACACAGTTTTTGTCTATGTTTGTAGTTAGGCTACTGAATAAACACTGATAAGCACTGATTTGAAAAAGTTTGGAAAACACAGAAAAAACACCACTAAAATCCACAAAAAATAAAAACTGAAAACAGGACAACCCATGAATACAATAGCAGGCTAACAAAATGTAGATGCCCACATTCCCCTCTGCCTCATGCAATTCAACTGGCTTCCCTTGCCAGGCTGCACCATTTTCAATCACAGCTGCATCATCTAAAAAGCCATCACACTTACTTTCTCTATCTGGATGACAATCCCACCATCTTCAGTGACTCTTGGCCCACCTAGAACCAGGGCACAATCAGAACGGGGATGATGAGATGCACAAAGGTAAAACAACAAGGTTTCACAATTTACGGACTCAGGATCTAGAAGGACACCCTGGGCATGAATTACATATCAGGCAGTCATGCACCCTTAACTAGGTGCACCCAACAAAGACAGGGACAGTGTGCCTGGTTACAAAAGAAAATGCTCTTTGTCTTTCAGTAGAGGAAAGCAGGCCTTTGTTTGAAGTGGAGTAAAGGCATCCATTTTACAATGCATTACTGCACCCACCTGCAGATGAATGTGTACCCTCCCACCAGTTCCCTCTGGAGGCAAACTGACTGCAGCACTACTACGTGGCCCACATTCAGTGCACCTCCTAACAGCTTCTTTTCCTCTTTCTGAAATCTATAATTTGATGCAGGTGTAAAGAAAACTGTTTCCTCATTTGGAAAGGACCACATCCCCCTGAAAACATCTGAAAGTGATTGAGTCAGCATAAAATACGTGCCGGTATGGTCTATATTGTAGAAGATGCCGCACAGGAATCTGCAGCTTCTACCACAATACCAAAGTGCCTCAAGGACACAACAGGTGGGCGCAAATGCTCATTGCACAACCAAGTCCTTTTCTGTAATATGGCCCACGGATCCATCAAGACTGTCACAACCCTGCTCCAATTTAGGGAAGAGCCGAAGACATGACTCTAGAAAGAACACTACATCTCAACATAGCCACAGTCCACTTCTACTCTCCAAACCCAGCTACCATTCCAATCTATTGTTGGTTGTATTTTTGCCTTTGATCTTCTGCATCACTCTGCTGCCTTTCAATTAGGTATATGCTATACACTAACCAAACATACATTCATATTCATAATACGGCAAAAGCAGAAATATTCAACTCAGAGGATACAAATGAACTTTTCTTTCATATTTTGTTGAAAGGAATCCTTCATTTCGAAACAGCATCCATGCCTTGATCAAAAATATTGAAGCCTTCCAAATTCTTCCCTTGAGAGATATTATTTAAATAAAGCAACTGCATTGACATAAATACTGAGGAGGGAGAGTGGAACAACGGTGGGGATTTTGGCATTCTGTTTTGTGCAAATACTTATGCGAACCTGATTCTTACCCCTCAAGATGCAACCACATTTTTCCTATCTGTAGAGATTGCAAGAGCAGCTTCAGCATTTTCTCGCTGCAGCCTCAGCTCTTCCCTGGCCCCTGCTCGACCCTCACACTAGGCACTGGGAGCATGTTATGCTTCCTCTTGCCAGCCAACATTCTCCCCTTTCCTCTGTTACCATCTCCAATCCCTCCACCGCCTCCCTTGACCTCTGCTTAACCCCAGAACCCCCACAAACATTTACCACCTGCTCAAAGCATTTGGTAAATGAGTGCATTAAACACCACGGAAATGAGAATTCTGTGGGGAATTGCAGAAAGTGATTCTGGCTCCTCATTCCATGGGGTTTAACTCAATGTAGGAGTAAATACAGTTGGAAATGGCAATTCCGGACACCTGGAATTTCCGCATATATAGGAGAAAATATCCCTCTTAAGTTCACCTAGTAAACAAACTTTAATATGTCTCTGAGATAAATATATGAAAGGATTAAGCTTTGCTTTTTTGAAACAGGCACAGACCCAATTTGTTCACAAGGGAGAGGCTGAAACAACTTCTTTCAGCCCGAATTCCAGCAGCCCACATATTTCAGATTGATGGTTAACAGACGAGCCAGAGAGAGAGAAATGATCCAGGATATAAACATGCTTGTGAACATCATGTACTTCAGGCTGTGGGTGTTAATGGTAACCTAGCAGCTAGTGACAGTCCTATAAAGTATTATATCTTTCTGATGCAAGACATATGGTGATGTAAACAAATGTGGCTTTGTGGCTAGAGCCTGTTTTTTAGGCTATATAACCTAATCCCTTTAGATTCCAGCTGGAGAGTTTAGGGAACCTAAAAAATCCTTCTTTTTCAGATAAAAGGGCAGTCTATGAGGGGTCATTTAATAACCCAATGCCCAGTCATCCTGTCATTATAAATCCATATCTTTTGGCACTTTTGCAAAAATGGCAGTTGTCTCTTCTTTTCAATGCTTGTTTTTATTCACTCTATTCAACTCATTATTCCCTCTTCCTCCAGCTAACACACTTGCAAGCTCCACTCCAGCCCCAATCTCTCATAACTCACCCTCAATCATAGCTGTTAATCACAGTTCCAGGACAGGAGCCTTGGCTACATTGTTGACTACAACGTGGCCTCCACAGATGCAAAGTCATCTACGGGGAGAATACTGGCTGCGGCTGGATGTTGAGGGACAGCTGTTTTGAGTGGTTGAGCACTGACGCACTCCACCTCTGATGTGAAATGATGTGATCATTAAAGGAAACCCTAATTGGTTGATCCTTTCACTCCCAAGCAGAACTCCTAAATCATGTTGGATCTGCAAATAAGGGGAAACATCTTGCCGTCAGAATCTTCCTAAACTCTAGACCGCTTCAGTGACCCAAGCACTTTAAGACCCCTCTGAAAATCTTGAACAATCAGTGACAGCAATCGTGCTAAGAATTGGCAGATATCCAACTAAGGAAGACATTCAAAAATGGCTACATGAATGGCCAACTAGTAGCTGTAGACTTTGTAGTTATGCACAAGAAACCCTACAACATTTAATTAGCTAAGAATTGGCAGATATCCATCTAAAGACGACATTCCAAAATGGCTACATTAAAGGCCAGCTAGTCGCTGTAGACTTTGTGGTTATCCTTAAGAAACCCTACCCCATTTAGTTTGTGTCTGACCAAACCTGTTGTGTGCTCACGGAATTCTTTTAAAATCTCTATTTTTAAAGGCAGGAGTAAGAACATGTCACCAAGCACTTATGCTATGCTTATCAGGCAAGTCAATTCATCTTATTTGACGGTTCGCTAAATTCTTTACCGAAGTGGAATGATTCTTTTCAACCTTATCTTAACGCCCAGGACTGTACGCATTCATTTTTAAATGTTTTATCTATGTTTTATTTATGCCCTATTGATAACCAGAAACTGATAAGAAGTTAAACAATGGTGAATCAATGTTAAGCACTTTAGTAACTTTTTGCACAGGTTCTGTAACAAGCAGCTCATAAATATTGTCAAATAATGATTGATTGATGGATTATTAATGTTAAGTATTTAAACACTTTATTTATAGGTTATGTGAATCATTAATTAGAAGGTAGTGACGGAGTATTAATGTCAAGCACTTTAATAATTTCTGCACAGGCTGTAAATGTTTTGTATTTGCTCCATTTCGAGTGGTAATATACTTCTGATAGAATTACGCTGAACAAGTCTAGTGTCAAAAACCAATGGACAAGAAATTAAAAGATAGACAATTACTACTAAGCACTTTAGTATCTTTTTGAACAGGTTTTTAAGAATGATTTGCACATGCCTAATATTGAGTTATAATACATACATAGTTGTTAATGAGATCATTTTATTAATTTGTTTAATAGGATTGTAATGATTTTAATTAATCAGGCGATAAACTTATACAACAGGTGGTGAACGCTCTGACAAACCTTGCTAGCCACCGCTAGATGATATTTTTTCAAGCCATTCCAAAATTATTCCAATCGCTTGGACCGGCAACATGGCGGTGCGGTTTAGTCTTAATTTTATTCCAAATAATTCACTGGTAAACAACAACGGTCAGGCAAATCTGGTTAGGCTCTGAAATAAAATTAACAGAAGTGAGTTGTCTGGAATTCTAGATTCCTCTCACTCCTCTTTTATCTGTGACATAAATGAAGCTGCCGCTAACTATGTCAAATGGATTAATGAAGCATTTAGCAAACTGGCCCCTATCAAGATGGTTAGAAATCATAGACCTCGACCATCGGCTTCTTGGCATACCCCCAAACTTAGGGAATTGAAAAAAAGCTGCTGATGACAGGAAAAAGCCTGGAGGAGAAACTACTCCTTAGAAGAATGAACTAAATATAATTTTACTATTAAGGAATATAATAACATGATAAAAACGGACAAATCTAGGTATTATACGAAAAAATTAACTCGGCCAACAACTCGCCTAGGGAACTGTTTCAAACAGTTCAGATGCTATTTTGTCCCCCTGCGGCTGGTACTTTGACTCTTACCCGACAGCTATGTGACAACCTGGCTGAATGTTTTAGAAATAAAGGGGCCGATTCCGATCTCGGCCGGAGGCGCACCCAATACCATTCGGTCGGGAAAAAAGCCATGCGAAAGCCAGTTTCCCGACCGATCCGTACAGCACACCGAACGAGCAAGTACGATGCGCACAACAGCAAAAATTCCGGCCGAGCCGTACTCACCCAAACCAGGTCCTGTTCTCCGACCGAGGCGAATCCGGAAACGCCGAATCGAGTCGCACGGAAGGGAAAATGCAGCCCCGTCCGGCCGGACAAGTACGATGCGCTTTCCGTACGCGCCGAACCCGTCGCTACGCACGGCACGTCAAAGCATCCGGGAGAGGCGCACATAAGCTCCGAATCGCGCCACAACACGATCCACGGCTACGAGACGAACACAGCACAGACGAGGACGACGCGAAGCGACGAGGACGAAGCGAAGCGACGAGGACGAAGCCAAGCGACGAGGACGACGCGAAGCAACGAGAAGGACGAACGACACGAACCAACCATGAATCCCTTCGTCCCGATCATACCAATATTCTACATCTACTACCGGAACAGGCACGGACGCGTACGGCGCAGAAGGTAAGTCAGACACCAACCACAAAACACATACAACACGTACACGACACATCACACACATACACTGGGAATCTGAATATACTTGCAACAGCAGCACCATAGGGGCGGGATGCCCATCACCAATGCCACATATGCACACAGGGGCCTGAATGCGCGCCACCACCCCAACCCAGGGGGGCTGGATGCCAACCACCCTCAACCAGGGGGGCAGGATGCCTACCACTACTACCACCCTCACCCAGGGGGGCAGGATGCCTACCACTACTACCACCCTTAGCCAGGGTGGCAGGATGCCTACCACTACTACCACCCTTAGCCAGGGGGCAGGATGCCTACCACTACTACCACCCTTAGCCAGGGGGCAGGATGCCCACCACTACTACCACCCTTAGCCAGGGGGCTGGATGCCTACCACTACTACCACCCTTAGCCAGGGGGCAGGATGCCCACCACTACTACCACCCTCACCCAGGGGGGCTGGATGCCTACCACTACTACCACCCTCACCCAGGGGTGGCAGGATGCCTACCACTACTACCACCCTTAGCCAGGGTGGCAGGATGCCTACCACTACTACCACCCTTAGCCAGGGGGGCAGGATGCCTACCACTACTACC
This sequence comes from Calotriton arnoldi, assembly GCA_963921515.1. Classification (NCBI taxonomy): domain Eukaryota; kingdom Metazoa; phylum Chordata; class Amphibia; order Caudata; family Salamandridae; genus Calotriton; species Calotriton arnoldi. Next base: position 17,048 of record CAWUFW010002734.1, on the reverse strand, counting down.
ACCCTTAGCCAGGGGGGCTGGATGCCTACCACTACTACCACCCTTAGCCAGGGGGCAGGATGCCCACCACTACTACCACCCTCACCCAGGGGGGCTGGATGCCTACCACTACTACCACCCTTAGCCAGGGTGGCAGGATGCCTACCACTACTACCACCCTCACCCAGGGGTGGCAGGATGCCCACCACTACTACCACCCTCACCCACGGGGGGCAGGATGCCTACCACTACTACCACCCTTAGCCAGGGTGGCAGGATGCCTACCACTACTACCACCCTTAGCCAGGGGGCAGGATGCCTACCACTACTACCACCCCAACCCAGGGGCGGCTGGATGCCTACCACTACTACCACCCTTAGCCAGGGGGGCTGGATGCCTACCACTACTACCACCCTTAGCCAGGGGGCAGGATGCCTACCACTACTACCACCCCAACCCAGGGGGCTGGATGCCTACCACTACTACCACCCTTAGCCAGGGGGGCTGGATGCCTACCACTACTACCACCCTTAGCCAGGGGGGCTGGATGCCTACCACTACTACCACCCCCACTCATAGGATGGACAATGCATGACACAACAAGCACACCACAACCTAGGGAATGCAAGATTAAGACATCCCCCCACCACCATGACAAGCGTGTGTAGGCTGTGTCAAATGCCTACAACACCGAACATGACTTTCAACATACAATGTGACCCCCTAGCACATGTGCCACACATATATGTGTGTGGCACCCACAATGCAAGCAGCCCATGACCATTGTGGCAATGGGGCCTAAACCCCCATCATCACAGTGACCAAAAGGTAAGTGTGGGGTCCATAGCTGAAGCACATTTTGACCATTGTGGCAATGGGGTCTAAACCCCCATCATCACAGTGACCAAAAGGCAAGTGTGGGGTCCATAGCTGAAGCACATTTTGACCATTGTGGCAATGGGGTCTACACCCTCATCATCACAGTGACCAAAAGGTAATTGTTGACAAAGAAAGAGCTGCAACTGCCAAACTGCATGGATCATTCCTGCTCACAGAACCAAAAACTCATCTGTGGCAAAGTAGTGTATGTGTCCCATTGCAACATAAATTGGGGGAGCCAAATACTGCAGTGCAAATGAAACATTCCTTTGGCCATGTGCAGACAAACAACACCCATGGGGGCTGAGACCGTCAACAGTCATCAATGACACAATGACAGAAGTGACCATCAGAATGCAGAACCACATATTTGCACCAATGGGCACACAAATGCAGATACCCTGTGGAGACAGCAGATGTGAGGTGAACAGATACCATACCATGGCAGCAATGGGACACACAAACCATGATCACTGTGCTGACCGATGACCTAGGAGTCCCAGGGACAGCAGGGGAAACACACCAAACAACATACAGCCAATGGCACACCCAAGATATGCCAATGCAGTGGTGCAGATGCACAAACACAAACAGGCAGACCAACACTGTCATCATACACAGCAGGTGAGGGGTGGGGGTGCCAGTGTCCCCAGGCAACCACACAACACATGAGGAGAGCTGAATACCAATCATACAGATGTGCATACACTGCCACACTAAGGTAACTCATGGATCCAAATCCCCTATGTGGGCAAGCAGGCATTGTCAGGTGAGAGGGAGCACAAAACACACATGTCACACAGGCACGTAGGAACAACAACTGACACAGCAAGTCACAGACACACCACAGCACCACCCCCAGGGCCCCCACAATGTGGTGACCCTGGGCTGAATAAAAATACCACTGTGATGACAAAGCTAAATGTCGTTCACACTATGAACCACAGTCAGGTGTCCTGAGCAACAAACTACCATCACACCTACACAAGCACAAATCAATCAGCATGGCCAGTAAGCCAAGGCCAACATGGAGGCAGGGGCCTAGCCGGGCAGCAACTCTCATCTGCACACACTCAACACCACACCCCTCGACCTCCAACAATGTGCAGCAGTGAAGTACACATGCACTGGTGACATTGCACATGCACCCATGACTATTCCAGGGTGGTGGGTGGGAACCAAGGTGTAGAAACACATCACACATGGACACTCAACAAGACTCCTGAATGTCTGACACACTGCACACTACGCTGTACATGGACATGACGGCAATACCACACCGACCAATGGGATCCCAGCCACAGTCACACACCAATGAAGAAGCCAAGGTCACCCACAAAGAACACACATAGACAACTTCCAACATTGCAGCTCTGACCCTGAGGAGTGGCAGCAGTCACACACACAACATGTCACAATCACTGAAAGATAACACAAACTGGAAATCACATGACAGGGGCAAACAACAAGTGCCAAGGGGAAACCTGACTGTGACCCATCTGCGTCTGCACACAAACTCAGCCCTGACAGCAAACACACCTATGGGTGACACCCTGATGACCAGTAATGTGCCATGCACCCACATCACAGAGAACACAGGGAGAAGACTTTGGGGGAACATAGCTCAAGTCAGCAAGCATCACAAACAGGTACAACACTAGGGATCACAGCATGCGCAGATGAATGGAAGTGAACACACAGACATGCACATACAACACACACCTTGGGTGCAGGCAATGTCACACGTGTACACACTGCCATGAGGGGACTCCACTCCTGTGTGAGGAAAGCTGTGCCATATGTTGCCTCAGTAGGGCCCCATCATGTCAGCTGAGCACTTGGTCACACAATCAACAATTAGCACCAAATGAGGGCTCCCATCACATCAGCCTGGTCATGGATGTGCCAACGGAATCATCAGCACAGATCCAACACACTTGTATAGCAATGTTGCACTGACTACACGGATGAGTCCCTCCCCATTGATGCCCAAACCTGCATGTCCACTGGAGATGGCAACACGGTCAGGGAAGTAGACAAATGCAACGATGGCAGGCACAACAGATGTGCAGGGGTGGAAGCCACAGATATGAAATTGCCAATGTAAGTAGGAAACCCATTGCCAAATACTGAACACATGACACCCTCAGATGCTGCTATTGATGACATGGATACACCACATGATAGGACACATTCCCCCTGGACCACATGGGTTCCTGCACAGTAACACTTCATAATCATGAGACCAGATATCACCATCACTGCAGCAAGGGCATGGTTAGCTGCACCAACAACATGTACATCTGAAGCATGAGCACTAGAGAAAAGAAAGTTGCTTTATTCAGCATATGTGTTGAGGCCAAACGAAGTCCTGAAAAAAGAGCAAAGGCCAATGGCCAGTCCATTGTCAAAGTTCAAACAGGGTGACACTGGCAGATGTCACCCTACGCATGCCTGCACAATACCAGGGACAATCCACTAGGAGGGGCAACCGGGGGGCAGGCCAGGCACCGCAGGGACAGGATCAGGGCTCACCAGGGGGAGTCAGGGAAGGGGTGGTGGGTGCAGGAGAGCCACTGACAACTGCAGTGGAGGTGTCTGACATGGTGTGTGCCGGCACAACTGGGGGGCATGACACAGATGTCGTGGGTGCCGGCACAACTGCAGTGGACCCTGCAGATGGGGTGGACAGGTCCGCCACTGCAGTGCCCAAGTCAGACAGGGCGGTAGTGGACTCCACTGCAGTGCCTACCTCCAGGGGAGGAGAATGGGGAACAGGCAAGGTGGGTTGGACAGAGGGGGGGACACCCTCACCACATCAGTGGCACAGACAAGCGCAGCGGGGGTGTGGTGCTGGGAGAGCAAGTGGCAGGGGGAGAAGGCCGGAGCATCTTGGGGATGGTATATCTGTGGGTGGGGGAACCTGGGGCAGGGTGTGGTGGGGGCACCTGTGCAGTGGGGGCCTGAGGGATGGAGGACGGAGACCTTGTGCCTGAGCTGCAGGGTGGTGGCGGGGTCTTGCTCTTAGCACTCCGGGGGGACTTGCGGGTGGGGGCCTCAGTCCGTCTGCGCCTGGGGGAGGGTGTCCGGGGGCGAGGGGCACTCTGCTCCGTGTGGGTGGGCTTCCTCTTCCCCCGGGATGCTGGAGCAGCTTCATCGGTGGGGAAGAGGCCGAGGTCACAGAGGAAGAGCTGCTGTGACTTTGGGGTTGCAGGTGAGGCAAGGGAGGGTGCTTTGGAGGGAGAGGGAACTGAGGACTGCGCAGTGCATGTGGATGCGTGTGTGTGTTCCAGGGCCCCATCCCCTGTGAGTCTGGCTTCAGTCCCCTGAATGTGCGTGCGTGTGCGTTTTGTCATTGGCGTGTGTGTCAGTGTGCTGGATGTGTGTGTGCTGGTGTGTGCCTGTGCCAGTGTGTGTGTGCCTGGGATGGGTAAGGTGCTGGGGAGTGTGGATGGAGCAGAGGCAGGAGGGGTGAGGGACCGTTTGAGGAGGGACACTGCTGCCGTCAGGGAGGAGTCCATGGACCTATTGCCCCTCTGTAGGTCAGACATGCCCGATGAGATGCCCTCCATGAACGACACCAGCTGAGTCAACAGCGCGGTGTGCGCATGGAGGACACTCAGCATGGCTGTCTGCCCTACATGGAGCTGGCGAAGGAGGTACACAGACTCCTCACTCAGGGCAGCAGGGGACACAGGGGCAGGGGGTGCGGTGCCTGGCCCAAAGGAGACACGCTCCCGGACATGGGAGCCTCCACGGACCTGGGGAATGGGAGCCGATGGGAGGGCGGTGGTGGTGCTGGTGGTGGCGGGGACAGCAACACTAGCTGGGGTGTGGTGGCTGCTGACACCCGCCTCCACAAGGGAGTCATCCTCCGAGTTGCTCTGGTCCTCAGCTGAGGTGGATGCTGCTGAGGACTCCTCGGTGTGGCTCCCCTCGCCCTCCGTGCCACTGGGTCCCTCCGACCACTCCTCGGCTGCTGACCCAGTCTGGCTCTCTGGCTCCTCCTGGTCCGTGGAGCTGTCCCCTTCCGTGGCCGTGGATGTATCTGCAAACAATGGGGAAACAGACAGACATCAGTCACCTGCACCAAACGCACACACCACTGTGAGCACAGCACATTACAGAGCAAGCCCTGGCATCATTAGTTGTACATTGCTAAAAGTGCCCTAATTGAACAGGAGAAGTCAATTGTCAGTCTGATGCCAAGCATGGCACTCACATCCCACATGGCCTTGCACCCATCTGTCTGGTGTCTGTTGGATTGCAACACCCCAGTGTTGACACATGCACCAAGTACACAGTAGTTGGACAGTGCAGAGGACACGGTGTGGACACATCACAGCTCTTGCCACTGAGTCAGTACAGGTTCACGGATGTAAGGGATGCCCAGAGTCAAATAGGAAATGCATGTGATGCATTCCAGCGACAGACACCATGATGCACCCATGTCCTGATAGCCAGCGCCACTATGGTGTGCATGTAGCACATGTCACTCCCCTGCAGGATCACCAATCAGTAGACACATGCCATGGCGGAGGCATGACTGCAAAGTCATACATCACTGTCTCAGTGATGTATGACTTTGCAGCCAGACAACAACACTCTGCACTGTGTCACAATAGTAGGTCATGGGGAATGCAAGTCCTGGAGCTGCACAAGTGCACATGTACATCCCCCCACAACACATCCTCTTAACCCTCATCTGTCCAGGTCATACCTATTGGACATATGGGAGACCTGTGACACTACCCTCTGAACCTGAGCCCCTCACACTCTGCTGTGCATGGGGAACAGCTGCCTGAACTTCACATTTACATGCCCCAGTCTGCATGGGCAGCTGATCAGACACCTATGTGTCACACAAGTATCGTCTCCTATGGTCACATCTCCAGTGGCATGCTGAGCCCCTACCAAGAAACTCCACAGCAGTCCTGGCGACTAATCCACAGCACACTGACACAGAGGCAGACACCTGAGGGGTCAAATCACTGTGCACAATGTGTCCTCTGATACACGGGAGTGGGAGTACAGAGTGTATTGTATGGCCTGGAGTAGGCATGACTGTCCAGCCCCACATGAATGAGGGATGAGCCCTGGACTGTAGGCAGCTGGCTAAGTATGTGTGACACACGTCATATACATACTCCTGGGGCCCAAACATTGTTCCCACCCGCAGCATGGGTGTGTGCCAGGTACCCCAGCCACATGTGGTGGATCAGCTCAGCAATTGGACCACAGATCAAAGTAACACGCTGAATACATGTCAGAATACAGGCATTGTGTAAGCAATGGACCCACCCATGATGCCCACCACAGAGTCAGGGAAACAGATGCTGTCTCCCACCTTGAGTCAAGCAAACTGCAAGGACACAGTCCTAAGTGACAGAATTCCCTGCATGTAAGGGCCACACCTGGGTATCAGATGAGGAGTGGGCAGTGCACAATAGAGGGACATGGCTCCTGGACAACATGACTGCTGTACTGTGGCAGTTCAACCTGGCCCGAGGAGGGCACATAACATGTTAGACAGAGTACACAGTGCAGTCTTTGACTCACCCCCTCCTTGCTGCTCTCTGGCCTTCAGCTGCCCATCCAGGTCTGGAAAGACCACCGCCAGGATCCTGAGCATGTGGGGGGTCAGGGTCCGTGTTCCGCCCCTCCTGCGAGGAGGCGACAGCTTCAGCTGGACCCGTGCAATCCTCCGGGTCCAGCCCCGAAGGTCCTGCCACCTCTTTTGGCAGTTGCGGATCCGGCGCTTGTAGACCCCCACGGACCGGACAGCCCGGACGATGTCCTTCCATATCTCATGCTTCCGATGGGCAGAAGCCTGTCAGGATGACAAAGTGATAAGGCCATTATTACACATGCAACATATCCGTGCATGACACAGTTGCATATACATGTCGCAATCACAGGGGCACATGGTGTACCCAGGCAGTGCACGGCTGCCCATGGACAGTTTTCCAGAAGTCACTACATGGTATCATAGCATGGGGAGTAAAACCCTGTTCAGAAGCACTGTCACTGCACCATACCTGTCCAGTGCAAGTCACTACACACTATGGGGGGTGACAACTACTCAGTGAGCCTGCTAGCCAGTGGTGTGCTGACTCTCAGCCTTGCTAGTCAGACAAAATGCACATTCAGAAAGGCAGTGCACAGAACACTCACCTGCTCCCCTGGTGTCCCATACAGCTTGCTGTACTGTGGAAGTAGGCTGTCCAGCAGGGCCTGGTTCTCTTCAAGGCTGAAGGCTGGGGCTCTCTCCACAGTACGTGCCATTGCAGGGTCCAGAGGGGCAGAGACAGCAGCAGTGCAGTGGCAGATGTCGTCCTGGAGCATGTAGTGCAGGCAAGTGGGCTCTCAGGGGAACATGCAGCAATATATATGTGCTGGAGAGGCAGATACTGTCCCTTGTGTCCAAAGTGATAGGTCCAAGTCGTTTGCATCTTCTGAATCTGGCCAATCCATGGAATAGCAGCACCAAAACACGCCCACAGCATCCTTCAAAATTTCAACTTCATGACATACATGATTTTGCAACATTGTTGTGGGTGACCAACTGATTTTCCAGCAACCGACTCGTTCGAATATTCGAAAACGCGTCCGTTGCCAGGCAAGCCCATTGTCAATGGGTGCGCACCGATCGGTCCATTGAGGTACAACGCGCACAGGGGTACAACGCGTACCCGCACACATTGAATGCAATGGGCCGGCCGGAGGCACCGATCGGTCCATTGCAGTACAACGCGCACAGGGGTACAACGCGTACCCGCACACATTGAATGCAATGGGCCGGCCGGAGGCACCGATCGGTCCATTGCAGTACAACGCGCACAGGGGTACAACGCGTACCCGCACACATTGAATGCAATGGGCCGGCCGGAGGCACCGATCGGTCCATTGCAGTACAACGCGCACAGGGGTACAACGCGTACCCGCACACATTGAATGCAATGGGCCGGCCGGAGGCACCGATCGGTCCATTGCAGTACAACGCGCACAGGGGTACAACGCGTACCCGCACACATTGAATGCAATGGGCCGGCCGGAGGCACCGATCGGTCCATTGCAGTACAACGCGCACAGGGGTACAACGCGTACCCGCACACATTGAATGCAATGGGCCGGCCGGAGGCACCGATCGGTCCATTGCAGTACAACGCGCACAGGGGTACAACGCGTACCCGCACACATTGAATGCAATGGGCCGGCCGGAGGCACCGATCGGTCCATTGCAGTACAACGCGCACAGGGGTACAACGCGTACCCGCACATTGAATGCAATGGGCCGGCCGGAGGCACCGATCGGTCCATTGCAGTACAACGCGCACAGGGGTACAACGCGTACCCGCACACATTGAATGCAATGGGCCGGCCGGAGGCACCGATCGGTCCATTGCAGTACAACGCGCACAGGGGTACAACGCGTACCCGCACACATTGAATGCAATGGGCCGGCCGGAGGCACCGATCGGTCCATTGCAGTACAACGCGCACAGGGGTACAACGCGTACCCGCACACATTGAATGCAATGGGCCGGCCGGAGGCACCGATCGGTCCATTGCAGTACAACGCGCACAGGGGTACAACGCGTACCCGCACACATTGAATGCAATGGGCCGGCCGGAGGCACCGATCGGTCCATTGCAGTACAACGCGCACAGGGGTACAACGCGTACCCGCACACATTGAAAGCAATGGGCCGGCCGGAGGCACCGATCGGTCCATTGCAGTACAACGCGCACAGGGGTACAACGCGTACCCGCACACATTGAAAGCAATGGGCCGGCCGGAGGCACCGATCGGTCCATTGCTGTTCAACGCATCACTGTACATGTGACTGGCATATGTCAGCATGCCTGTCTCAGATGGACATATGCCAGCCACAGATAGCTCCCAGGGAGTGAGGGGCACACCTACATCACGACAGCCTGTCCAAACCTTATCATAAGGCATGTAAGGCTGCATTTCCTATTGTGTGTATGTTGGTGTACATGTTGTCCTGTGGGTGTCACCTGTGGGCAGCCACCCCCAGGCTGTGCACGTGTTAATGGGGACAGGATCCTGGGTGTTACGTGTACGTGACCACTGTGATGTGCAACTGTTCATATCTGTGCATGTGCCATGGTCACATTTCACAGTGGTGTTTGTGTATGTCATGTCACATACCCCGTGAGTCCCATGTGGGACGGTATGTTTGAGCCAGGGTGTCCCAGTGGCACAATAGTGATGGCCCTCCACAGTCTTTGTGCATGTAGTGTTTACAATGTCTCTGATTTCATGTGCACAATGGGAGACAGTCTCCACATCCACGTTGTGTGTGCATGGACTCTGATGTTGTGCGTGTGTGTCACAGACGTCCATGGCTCTCCTGCCATGGCAAGTGTGGCCACTACCTGTGGGGGTCATGTTTGTTTTGTTGTGGTGTACACATGATACTCCAGGTGATGCCAGTGTCCATGTGGCATTACAGGGTCCCTGGGAATGTGCCTGTCGTTGAGCTGTGGTGCCTGGGGCACATCTGTCCTCACATGTCACTGGGGGGTGACTGTGACACAGCATCATGATATCCAATGGGCCAACCTGGGACAAATTGATGCCACCTGTAGGACCGTGTTGACAGATGTTGGCCATGTATGTACCATACATGTCGTTCCGGTACTGCACACTTCATGTAGTTGTGCCTCATGATGATGTATGTTGGGATCTTGAGTGTGTTCAATGCCGCATATGTGGGGTGACTGACGATCTTGCTTACTTCTCCTCTGCACTGCAGGGCTCCTGCTGTCCATCGGCCATTCCCAGACCTGGCAACGATGGTGGAACGGGACAGCATCCGACGGTACCGCTTCACCAGGCAGCTGATTGAGGATTTGGCAGTGCAGTTGTCCCCACATTTGCAGCCTGGCCGGCCGTATCCTACAGCGCTGACCCCCAAGGTGAAGGTGATGGCAGCCCTACACTTCTTTGCCACCGGTACCTTCCAACATACTGTGGCGTCTGCTGGTGGGATGTCACAGACCATGTTCAGCCGTGTGCTCCGCGATTTCTTGGCGGCAATGTTGCTCTTCCTGAACCGGTACATCTATTTCCCTAGACTGCGACGACTCACTGACGTGAAGAGTGACTTTTATGCCCTGGGGAGGATGCCGCATGTCATTGGCTCCATTGATGGGACACATGTGGCTTTGGTACCACCACAGGCCCAGGAGCAGGCCTACAGGAACCGCAAGCACTACCACTCGGTCAATGCACTGGTGGTGTGTCTTGCAGACATGACCATCACACACGTGTGTGCCCGTTTCCCTGGTTCAGCACACGATGCCTTTGTGATGAGGAGTAGTCGCATCCCCAGGTTGATGGCACAGATGCAGAACCAGCGTGCCTGGCTTGTCGGTGTGTACTGACTTTGTGCCATTGTGTGTGATCTGATCTGTAGTATTCCGCCCACTTTTCCAAGTCAGCTGATGTGCACTTGTCTGTCCGTAGGTGACTCGGGATACCCCAACATGCCGTGGTTGCTGACACCCCTCAGGAACCCTGTGACACCTGCCCAGATGCGCTACAATGAGGCACATGGTCGGACCAGGAGAGTGATTGAGCGGACCTTTGGTCTCCTGAAGAGCCGCTTCCGCTGCCTGGACAAGACCGGAGGGTCCCTCCCATATGCCCCTGCGAAAGTGTGCAAGATTATCATCGTCTGCTGCATGCTCCACAACCTGGCAGTGCGGAAGGAGTTGCCTCTCATCCAGGATGACGATGACCAACATCCGCCACCTGTGGAGGATCCTGGCCTGGACCACGATGCCAGTGACGATGATGATGATGATGGTGATGGTGATGTCCGCACACAGCTCATCACCAACTTCTTTAGCTGAATGTGAGTATCCTGAGGTGTCATGTCAATGATGTGAGTTGGCATGATGTGTGGGTGGTGCTCTGGTGCTGTTGGAGTGTGTCCATGGGCTACTTGACTGGATGTGTGTTGCGATGTGTGGTGACAGGTGGGCTGTACTCCCCAACAGTGTTGACATGCTAACTTGGTTCTGGGTGGGTATCTTGTAACATGTATTGTGCATGAGTTTTGCTGTTCTGTCCTGTACTCCATTGCTTTTGACTGTGTGTCATTTCTGTCCTTCACAGGGTACTTTCAGATTCGTTTGGTCAACTGTGTCCACCGACAACGTGATTGCACATCCAGGCTGGTAGCTGTTGTGTCCCTACAGGTGATGTGCGCCACACCCATGGACTTCCTTCTGTCTACAGTTGTTGACTGTGTGCCCGCTACCAGGTGGGGTTACCTTGCATCTGTAGTGGTTACGGCATGTTGCTACTGTGTAATAAACCTGTGCTTCACTTAGTGATGTGCGTTGTCTGTGGTCACACATTTGACTGCCATTTGCTTACTGCACCTGTGGGCTACTTGACTACAACTGGGAATGGGTGTGGTGTCTGTGCATTGCACCGTCTTCCCTGGCAACATCAGTGTAGGCAATGAGTCAGATGGCCTAGGTGTGTATGTGTTGTGTAGCCCTGGTGGTGTGTCTCCCTCATATGTGTCACGTTGCCTGTACTCACATGCCTGTGTTGTCCTTGCTGTTGCAGTTCGCATACACAGTGTAATTTTGTTGTTCATCATCCCCATAACAGTACCCACGTTGGAATCACGACAGAGGCAAGTATGGTGTATTATTGTGTTTATTGTGATACATCTGTGATAATAGTGCATAGGATGGATTGTGCTGTACATGAATCTTGCAATCCCAAGTTCCTAGATGAATAGAAAGTCCAGGTAGACAGGATCCCCAGTATCGGGGCCACAGTTGTCTGACACATTGTTCCAACTTGTACTCCCCATGCAATGTGTGGGAGTAGTGTTGCCATCAACAGGGTGAACAGTCTGTGCACAAAGGCGAAAATCCAGAACAGGTTCAGGCTTCCTGGGAGTTGCGCTTGGCCATCAGCCTCTCACTTTCCCCTCCTCGGACGACCCCTCTTCTTGGGGGGGGGGCCCTCAAGTGCAGGCTGCTGCGGTGCAGGGGACTCTCCGCCAGAGTCCTCCTCCCTCCCTGTGGCAGTTGCAGTTTGTTCGGTACCAGATGTTGTTGGCACACAGGGAGGTGTGGACTGGTTGCTGTTCATCTGGCGGAGGCATTGTAAAATGTCCCTGTGCACCGCCGTCATCTCATGTAGTACATCCCACTTGGACTCCACGCGGGTCATGTGGGAGTCCACACGTGACATGTGGGAGTCCACACGTGACATGTGTGACTCCACATGGGACATGTGGGAGTCCAAGCGGGCATGATGGGCAGCCTGCTGCTGTTTGATGTCTCTGAGGAGCCCCACTACCTGGCTGAGCTCTCCGGTGCTGGACTGGTACGCATCAGCTATGCGTACCAGTTGTGGGTCTTCATGCACACCAGCAACGTCTGCAAGCAGCGACCTCTGTCTCCCACCCCTCCCACCACCCCTGCTGACATGTGCAGTGTGTGCAGTTGCACGCACAGATAACCCTGGTCCACCTTGGGGGTTGGTGGTGGTGGTGGTGTCCATGGCCCCAGGTTGGTCCAGGGTCACTGCGCTGGTGTTGTTCCTTATTCTGTCCATGTCGGCAGGGATGGTATTCGTGGTGACAGTCGTTGGAGGGGTGGGTGCAGGGGGTGCAGCTGGTGGACCTGCTGGTGCTGCAGCTGGTGGTCCTGCTGGTGCAGCATGTTGACTTGCACCGGATGTGCCAGGTTGTTCTTCATCGTCCGAGGAGGACAGAGGCTGTACGACGCCAGTGAGCTCGGCATCCTCTTGAGCCTGGGACTGGGACTCCTCAGCGTCTGCTGCTGTGTCCCTATCATCACCTGTTTTTGGGAGACACAAACAATGTATGTCATGTTTCTGCAGGCATCAGTGGTTGACACACCTGACAGTTGTGACTGTGCCTCGGGGTGCGGGCCTGTACATTGTATTGTCCTAAGTCGTCACAGTCAGGGGTTGATATTGGTGTGGCACATTGTCCTGCATTATTTGGGCATTTCTATGTATTCTCTGGGGTGTGAACATGGTCTGCATTGATTGTGTTTGGTTGACAGCCAGACCTCCTTCCCACCCACCCACCCACCCAGTCAGTTATCCCACCATGGAACGTGCTTGCATTGCAGGGAGTGTAAGTTGTCTCTCAGGATGTCAGTCAGAGGTGTCCTGCTGTTTGTTGGTGCACAGTTGGCAGCAGGGCCTTGTGCTCCCCGCAGCAGTAGCCAGTGTCAGCCATCTTGTGAGTCCTTCTCCACTCCCTGTGATGTGAGCATGGTTCAGGGTGGTGTTGATGGGCCAGTTGTGAGGCTGAGCAATGTCTGTGACTACGACTCCCATCATGCTATTGCCTCCACCCCCTTCCCAGCATGCCCATGCTTCCTTCCTTTTGACTCTGCTTCCCTGTGGGGTGGGCTGGCTGTGCTGACAGGATGGCTGGGAGTGTTGTCCTGGCAGTTGTTTGGCTAAGAGTCCCAAGAGTGTCCCTGTGCTTCACACAACATAACCCAGGGTGGTGGTGCTTTGTGGGATCTTGTGTTAGGATGGAGGGCATTGCATTCTACCAGGTGGGTACTGTGGAGTTTGTGTTGGGGGGGGGGGTGTGAGGGGAGGTGCTGGTGACTATGGTCAGTGCTGCAAGTCCCCCTTCCCACCCAGCCAGCCGGATATCCCACCATGGAACGTGCTTGCATTGCAGGGAGTGTAAGTTGTCTCTCAGGATGTCAGTCAGTGGTGTCCTGCTGTTTGTTGGTGCACAGTTGGCAGCAGGGCCTTGTGCTCCCCACAGCAGTAGCCAGTGTCAGCCATCTTGTGAGTCCTTCTCCACTCCCTGTGATGTGAGCATGGTTCAGGGTGGTGTTGATGGGCCAGTTGTGAGGCTGAGCAATGTCTGTGACTACGACTCCCATCATGCTATTGCCTCCACCCCCTTCCCAGCATGCCCATGCTTCCTTCCTTTTGACTCTGCTTCCCTGTGGGGTGGGCTGGCTGTGCTGACAGGATGGCTGGGAGTGTTGTCCTGGCAGTTGTTTGGCTAAGAGTCCCAAGAGTGTCCCTGTGCTTCACACAACATAACCCAGGGTGGTGGTGCTTTGTGGGATCTTGTGTTAGGATGGAGGGCATTGCATTCTACCAGGTGGGTACTGTGGAGTTTGTGTTGGGGGGGGGGGTGTGAGGGGAGGTGCTGGTGACTATGGTCAGTGCTGCAAGTCCCCCTTCCCACCCAGCCAGCCGGATATCCCACCATGGAACGTGCTTGCATTGCAGGGAGTGGAAGTTGTCTCTCAGGATGTCAGTCAGTGGTGTCCTGCTGTTGGTTGATGTGCAGTTCCCAGCATGCCCTTGTGCTCCCCACGACACAGCAACAGTGTCAGACATCTTTGATGGGCCTTTCTACTCTCTGTGGGATGTGCATGCGTGAGTGTGAGCTTGCTGGGCCATGTGGTGGGGGATGTAGAGCTGTGACTACGACTCCCATCATGCTATTGCCTCCACCCCCTTCCCAGCATGCCCATGCTTCCTTCCTTTTGACTCTGCTTCCCTGTGGGGTGGGCTGGCTGTGCTGACAGGATGGCTGGGAGTGTTGTCCTGGCAGTTGTTTGGCTAAGAGTCCCAAGAGTGTCCCTGTGCTTCACACAACATAACCCAGGGTGGTGGTGCTTTGTGGGATCTTGTGTTAGGATGGAGGGCATTGCATTCTACCAGGTGGGTACTGTGGAGTTTGTGTTGGGGGGGGGGGTGAGGGGAGGTGCTGGTGACTATGGTCAGTGCTGCAAGTCCCCCTTCCCACCCAGCCAGCCGGATATCCCACCATGGAACGTGCTTGCATTGCAGGGAGTGTAAGTTGTCTCTCAGGATGTCAGTCAGTGGTGTCCTGCTGTTTGTTGGTGCACAGTTGGCAGCAGGGCCTTGTGCTCCCCACAGCAGTAGCCAGTGTCAGCCATCTTGTGAGTCCTTCTCCACTCCCTGTGATGTGAGCATGGTTCAGGGTGGTGTTGATGGGCCAGTTGTGAGGCTGAGCAATGTCTGTGACTACGACTCCCATCATGCTATTGCCTCCACCCCCTTCCCAGCATGCCCATGCTTCCTTCCTTTTGACTCTGCTTCCCTGTGGGGTGGGCTGGCTGTGCTGACAGGATGGCTGGGAGTGTTGTCCTGGCAGTTGTTTGGCTAAGAGTCCCAAGAGTGTCCCTGTGCTTCACACAACATAACCCAGGGTGGTGGTGCTTTGTGGGATCTTGTGTTAGGATGGAGGGCATTGCATTCTACCAGGTGGGTACTGTGGAGTTTGTGTTGGGGGGGGGGGTGTGAGGGGAGGTGCTGGTGACTATGGTCAGTGCTGCAAGTCCCCCTTCCCACCCAGCCAGCCAGCCAGATATCCCACCATGGAACGTGCTTGCATTGCAGGGAGTGTAAGTTGTCTCTCAGGATGTCAGTCAGTGGTGTCCTGCTGTTTGTTGGTGCACAGTTGGCAGCAGAGCCTTGTGCTCCCCACAGCAGTAGCCAGTGTCAGCCATCTTGTGAGTCCTTCTCCACTCCCTGTGATGTGAGCATGGTTCAGGGTGGTGTTGATGGGACAGTTGTGGGGGGGGGGGCAATATGTGTGAGTGCGACTCCCATGATGCTATTGGCTACACTGACTTGGCCAGCATACACAGAATTCCTTCCTTTGAGTGGTCTTCACTGTGTGTTGGTGTTGTTGTGGTGGCTACATGTGTGGATGTGTGTGTTAGTTCTATTTGTGCCACTGCCTAGCTGTAGTTGTGGTTGTGTTTGTACATGTGTTGGCACAGTTGGATGTGACTTTTTTGATGGCATGTGTTGTGTTTATCTGACTGACATACACATTTTGGGATGATTCTGTTCTAGTTGCTGTGTAATTGCTATGAGTGCATGGTTTGACTCTCCCCTTGACAGTGATGTGTGTGTTTTGTGGCAGTTTATTGTGTACATTTGTTGTGTACTCACCAGGCTCTGGGATGTCCTCTAGTCCATATACGCTCACTGGCGGAAGGATGGCCCGCACCTTCTCCTCCCAGGGCCTGAGGTATACTGGCTTGGCAGGAGGGCCACTGCCGGTGTATTGGCTCAGGTGGTAGTCTTTCTTGAGCAGCTCCCGGACCCTCCTGCGCACGTCATACCACCTGTTCTGGATGTCGGTCTTTGTGCGCCGACATGGTGATTGGGCGTTCACCCTGTTGATGATCCTCTCCCACATCTTGGTTTTCTGCGACATGGGGGTCTGTTGGACCAGAGTGCCAAACAGCTGTGGCTCCACCCTGAGGATCTCGTCTACCATGACTTCCAATTCACTATCTAGGAACTTGGGATTCTTCTTGGGGGGCATGGTGATGGGTGGTGATAGTGGGTGCTGTGTGTGTTGGTGTGCAGGTGAGGGTGTGTGGGTGTGTGTTGTGCTGGGTGTATGTGAGGTAGGTATTTGTTGGTGTGCTGCTGGTGTGTGGCTTGTGTGAGGGATGAGCTGTGGGTGTGTGGTTGCTTTCTCTTGGGTGCTGGCAGTGGAATGGCATTTGCAAAGGCTCATGGTAGTGATTTGTGTCCTTTATATAGGTGGAGTTGTTGGTGTGTCTTTGTTCTCTGTCCCCACCCCCCAGTATTTATTGGCTTGGTAATTGCTTGTTTGGCCTTTTTTTGGTTGATTTTTCCTTTGTGCTGTTTGTGTATGTTGGAAACGTTCTTGTGACCGAGTCGGACCCTGCATTGGTCTCGTACGGTGTTTTCCGTTTCGTTCACGCTGTGTTTGTGCAGTTTTGTATGCTGCGTACGCGTCGGTCGCGGTGTATTGTGTTGCTTCGGCTCGGTTTTGTATGCGTGTCGGTCGTACGGCTTGTCCTCCGTCCGACTCGGTCGTGTTTTCGCGCCTTGCATCGTACTTTGCAGGTTGGAGTTGGCGGGTACGATTCGGTCGGATTTGTTCCGGGTGCGTGTCGGTCGGTTGGATTCGCGTGTTTTTCCGGCCGGATTGCTATTTTCCGAGCGGGTCGGTCGGTCGGCTTGGTTTCCTGACGTGTCGGTCGGATTTATCGCGGCTTGCATCGTACTTGGCGTGTCGGGCGCCACTGGTACGTGTCGGTCGGTATTTTTTCCGGATCCGAGTCGGTCGGTGCTTTTCCGGCCCGAATCGGAATCGACCCC